>OU342742.1:175399358-175999358 GCA_910589775.1 Avena eriantha | reverse complement strand
GTAAATTAATAAATAAGGTATTTTGAGTTACTGTTGCTATGTCACTATGCACTATAAAATGAGGCATTTTAAGAACAAAGCTGGAACACAAGAGTGCCATGTCACACTTAGGACGAACCTTCTTCTTTCTTGGACAATTCATGCATGCATGTGGTCCAAAATCGAAATAGCGCCGTACAAATGCTTGTAAATGTGTATCGTGCAACTAAGATTCATGTATGTATGCACGTACGATGCACGAAAAGAGATGTGAGGGGGCTCTCATCACATGAGTCCAAAAGAGCGAGAATAATGTTTGGTGGCTTTATAAAAGGGGAGCGGGCCTTTTACATCAGGTCATGAGAAAACTTTGCCATCGATTGCATGCCAAGCTGAGGACCGAGTGTAGCAGGTGAGAGCGCTTTTCGGACACGAAAGGGGAAATATAGAGTTGTTTGGGATCGCCAAGCAGAGACCAGAGCTTTTTGGGGTTCAAAGGTTGCACGGGTCGAGAGGTGCGTTTCAAACAGATTTGACCCGTGAATCCATTTTGGGATACCGGTGTCGGTCTTGTTTCTCCTCTTCATCACTATAGGCACAAGCTGCGTACACGCACGCAACAAAATAGCACATGAAATCAACAGCCCTAGAGATGCAAGTGGATCCCATCGAAGTCTCGCTTATAGTGCTTCTGTCATTTCTAGATTAAATTTTTGGTGAAGTTTTGAATTTGAAATCACAAAATACACTATATAAGTGAGACATTGAGAGTATCACACTTGACACCTTAATCAGCACCCGCCGTCCGGTCGTCTGAGATCAAAGGAAACAGATGGTTGCAAACCGGTTCGGCTAACTTGGTCCTGACAAAAAATTTGCCACACAACAGGCACACACTCGAGACCACAATGGCAGCCGGATCACCCATTAGGCACACCCCTAATGGGCCCCATTGTCCGACATGTTGTTGAATGGTGTAAATAATAGATCATTACAACTTCTTACAAATAATTACCCCTAATGCAACAACAAAAAATTGAATCCCTCGTTTTGTGCAACAATGGCTACAAGAGTTACGGGTTTGTGCAATTTTCTCGTCAGGACATGACCATCACGCACACTCACACACTCATGACGTGCCCACCACCAATATCAACTGTTTTGCCGAGTACACGAGATACTCGACGAAGCTAGAATACACTGGGCATACTCTTTGTCGAGTGTCGACAATAGGCGCTGGACACTTACTCCTAGTTGCCGAGTATTTTTGAAGGGCGCTAGGCCTACAAGAGTTGTTGCCGAGTGTCCCGATAAATTACACTTGGCTACTAGGTGGCACTCGGCGACAAGGCTAGTTCCGGTAGTGCATGCAGAACCTGAAGATTGATGAAATCATCTCTATCAGTTAGGAAGTACAGTTATACTAGGACGTCGAGGGTAGATGGGTGCTGGGGAAGGGGAGGGGAGGACGCATCCCTGCGTGTGGTCCGCCTCCATGGTCGCATCCGGCACTCGTCCATCCCGTGCGGTGCTCTAGCGGACTGCACTCCTCCAGTTCAGCTCCGCCTCGGGCGACGACTGGTGGTGGTGACTAGGGTTTCAAGGAGGGGCGCGCCACCACGGGAGAGTCGAGGGAGACGAGGGAAAGAAAGGAGGGGAAACGGATAGGAGATGGGTTGGGGAATAGCGGTGTGGAAAGACCATTGTGCCCTCGTTCACGAAGGCAAATCGCGGCGGAACCACCGCGTGGCTACACGCCACGTACACGCAGTCTCCGACTAGTGGGCCCGGCGGCACGCAGGCCCTCACCGTCAGTGTAGGTAGCTAGCTATGTGGATGTGCGGGTAGAAACCATGGCCGAAATGGATGGTTAGAATGGATTTAGATGGTCAATCCAACGGCTGAGACAGCAGGTGGCTTCTAAAAGCCCCATTGGGGGGCTATAATATTTCTTCTAGATGAGACAAAGGATGGAGTTTTTGATCTCTACTGGATAGACATACAATCACCTCAACTTACCACTAACCTCCTAAAGCTACCCAAGGATGTAAATTTCAACACTTTAGTCAACCCACTGGATTCTACGTACACAATATTTGGGCAAATTATGGCGATATATATTCATAGAGAGATAGATTATATGTCTCAAAAATGTGTAAACATAATGAAATTGCCAATGATTAGACACGGCTAAATTTTTCTTAGTCTCAATCAACCGAGCTTAACCTTGAGATTTCCTTTTGTTTTATCATGGATAATTTTTTTTAACTCACCCCAGATGCCTAGTCAGACCTAATTTTTTTATAGAAAGGGGTACGACCTTGGTACTGAGCCCGACCTAATTAATTACCAGAAAATAATATTACTACTACCATATATAGTTTGACATGATGTCAATTGTGGTAGAGAAGAAAATAAAGATAAGGAGATGGGATAAGATGATAAAGTCTCTTCACCAAAGCTTTCACCCAAATTATTCCTCGGTCCCTCCAAACTTCCTACACGGCCACACATCGCAAGAGCACACGCAAACACTTGGGGAACCAGAACTAGGAAAGGGAGAAACGAGAGAGACAGAGGGATAGGCCGATGTTCCCATCACCAGGGAGGGCGGCGATGTCGACGGCCCACGGGCAAGCAGCCTGCGCGGCCGCCGGCGGCATGGCGGCCAACTCCACCCGGAGCGGCATAACCTTCAGCTTCCAACCCTGCGATCCTCCTTCCAGCGGTGGTGCTCTCCCCAACCACCATGCCCTCCTAGGTTTCAGCCCCCTTGTCCTAGACCACCCAACCACCACCAGCACCTCCACCATCCCCGCCGCTCCCACCATGTACAGCCTCCATGCACGGTCCGGAGACCTCCAACCTCCAAGGCCGTCCCCTCCACATCCATGGTACCTCGTAATCTCCCAACCTTCCTCTCTCCTGTCTCCTCTCAGTCTACATGTTCGATATAACTTTCTTCTTGTGTTATTAGGTCTTGCGAGGAAGGCGAGCGAGAAAGGAAGAGGGGGAAGGGCGCGGTCATGAGCAGCGCGGCGTCCGCGGGACGGTTGCATGGGTCGCCGGCGGCTGCGATGGGGGTCGGCGCGGTGAGGATGAAGAAGTCTGCGGGCGGGGGAGCAGGAGGAGGAGGAGCGGCGAAGGCGCGGCGCAAGGTGCGGGAGCCAAGGTTCTGCTTCAAGACGATGAGCGACGTGGACGTGCTCGACGACGGCTACAAGTGGCGCAAGTATGGCCAGAAGGTCGTCAAGAACACGCAGCACCCACGGTACGTACGTGATGCACATATGCGACGTTACACCTGTGTGTGTGTACTATTTTATGAGGCGATTGGTAATTGCTATACCTTATCCAATTTGGTAATAAGCTCATCACAAGTCACATGATTAACTAGGGTTATCTATTCTAACGAAAACTAGGGTCAATTACTAGTTAATAAGAAAATACGTTACCTTTTTTGCTAAAGAAAATACATTAGCTTAGTTCGCATCTAAGTGGTATGGATTTGGTTTTCAATTCCCTAAATAGGGAATACTTTTTTGTTAATTTTCCACTTGCAAAACTCCACATCCGGAGTAATTTGTCCAAAGTGTAATGTCACAAGCATAAATAGGTTTACTTGCTGCCCATTTTATGTATAAGACAAAACTGTTATTTGAAGTACGCTGTTTTAAAAACATGGAAACAACCAGTATAATTTCCAAACGTTGCAAGGGAGCACCTTTTCAACTACATTTTAGAGGACTCAATGCATGATTATTCCAAATTATCAGTGTTATATCAAAGGACATTAGCATGCGATAGAATGATAGGAAAATGTAGGTAAAATATTATGATACTTTTTTACTCATGCTTCTAGTGAGAGATAAGCCCCTTACTATGGTTAGTCATTACACTATGATACTACGAAATTATGAAGTAGCCTTTCTTCATGGATCATTGTGCATAGTCTTCATTGCTGGTTAACCATGCTCACTCATGCTTGTTCACACATATAGGAGATTGAAAGTACAGAGCTCAAAGATTGATGAGATTGTCTTTCGTGCACCCTAAAGCACCAACTAATTAACTGGCGCTAGATTAACTTAATTATTGGCAACATATTATGATTATAGCTAATTAGTTTGAATTCCCTATCATCATTAGTTAAAATTTTCTTTGAGATTTTTAGATACAAAATGTTTTGAATATCGTATCATCCTATTTATGAATCCATTTTACCCGCTAAATAACCCTTATTTGGGAACTGAAAGCCTTGATGAGTTAGAGAATTTCTATTTAATTTCTTCGACGTACTTATGTGTTTGCATGAAGCTTCAAATTCTAGGGGTGTCTAGATGATTATATTATAGAGATTCATACATAAAAAAAGAGATTCACCATGTTCACTGATTTTTGCCATTTAAGCTTAGCATGGATCTCAATGGTGGGAATATATCTAGTTTCCTTGTCTATTTAAAAGCTATATATGAATAGTCTCACTGCAAAAGGATCATTATATATCGACGGTTATGTATGGTTAATGAGATATATATATATACAACATTGGTTTCACTTTTTTTGGAGGAACGGTTAATGACAAAAAATGGTGTTAAATACAGTTTCTATATAATGAGTTATGAAAACAAAATTATGGTGCCATCATGAATAAGGCTTGCTATATTTATTGAAGTGCATTTTGTGAGTGCTACATTTGTGATTGAATTGAGTTCGTATATATTGTCCACTAGAACATGATTTTATCACATTTAGTGCAATTAAATTTTCTATGTTGGTAGGTTTAAATTTGTCAAAAATTTAGTAAATATCACTGATAATTTAATATCGATAAAATAGCATGAAAAGCAGAGAGAAGTTCCACATGAAAAACTAAAAACTTAGCTCGTGCACTTTTGTTAGCTGGAAATAAACCGGAGCCAGTTCTCACAAATTAACCTTTGTACACTCCTATACAGTAGTTAACTTTTCCTAAAGTTTCAGTCATTGGATCACAAAAGCTAGGTAAAGTGTTTGCAAAGCTAGCTGGTCCAAAGATGGCTTTGTAGTGTCTGGTCCCTTTGCTGTCTCTACTCTCTACACCTAAATAGAACCCTAATGCATATCAACACAAGTTAATTAGCACGTAGCTAGCTATATATGTAGCTTACTCGTACACAAAATTAAGGCACAAAACATGCTCCTATTCCATTGTTAGTTTACTAGGCCGTGCTTGCTATATATTGTAAGCTAGCTCTTTGCCTACATGTGATGTGAACTCCCAACTGATGGATTAGATCGGGTAATAATGTGACAGTATGTCAGATGCTAGGTTACTAACCTTGTTTTCGTTTTTGTTTTTGTTTTGTTGGATCGACTAGTTCATTTCATGTGGTTGGGGGGCGTCCGTCGTCCAGCATAGTGAGCCCAGAGCCGTTCGTGTAGTCAGAAGGAGTCGCGTCGTAACTGCTAGTAGGTCGAAATGCTCCTTGCACCATCTAATAGTTCCACTGACGTCCACTCAGCCATGTGTGAGCCGCATGCGTGCAACAACTATACATCGCAACAAGTAGATCTTTTTATTTTAGTCATATAACTGCTAATGAGGTGGCTAATTCGAAAGCATACTATTATAAGCTAATATATCTAGAGAGATTTACCCTTTGATTATCAGACCGAGCGACGATACTTTTCTCTAGCTATGTCCTCTCTCGAGATCTGGATACGTGTAGCATCATATACGTGCGTGTGTGATGAATCTATGATCAAAATCCACCGATCGTATCGATATGCATGTGTTGTGTGGTGATTATGGCAGCAGGCAGTGCGAAAGCATTGACCCACAGCTAGTAGCAATCCAGCACCGGACAATCAGGCCAGCATCCAGTCCAATCTGATTAGCCCCGCGATGCGCAATGATGCCACTCGGAGACCCAGCCCGACCCTCCGGTCGATCGATCGATCGATCTCTGGCTCACACACCACCGCTCGGCATCATGGGCTTTCCAATCAACTGGCAGAGATCCTGCCAATCATATCATACCTCCTCTCTTTTTCCTTTTTCTTGTGTGTTCATTCAGTTTCAGGGAATCTCCCTTCCTTCTAATAAGCTATATGTAGCTAGCTTAATCAGGGCAACATACAACAAATTATCCGGTCCCCTAAAACTAACAGATCTCTGAAAAATCCCTCTTATCCAATAAGTAAGTTTATTTAGCATAACTTAATTTATACTAAATCAGCAACACGTATTATGGATCGGAGGGAGTGTACACACAACACATGCAAAATAAATGATCTTGAATGTTTATAAGTATATACTTGTGTATGTGTTTTGTGTGTGATATTTACGAGCTTTGATCTGGCCGTGGCCGTGGGAGGAGCGGAGGGAATCTCCACTGTTTGGTAAAGAGGGCCATGCATGGGATATGCATGATGATGACAAGGGTGGATTTGAGCTTTGCAAAGGGCCCAAGTTTTTTGTACCCCCTGCCTGCAATTATTACCACATCTTTCTCAATCTGTGCCCCATCCATTCTTGCCCGGCCTTGGGTGAGATGCTGGGGGAATGATGCTAGTAGTACCAGCTGGGTAGCCTCTGGAATTCCATCGTGTAAATGTATTATTTCCATGTCGATCGATGTGTTGTCAGGCCATGATTGAGAATTTTCAGCCTCGCCGGCCGGTCTACTCTTCACCTCCGACGTGTCTACAGCTCCCTGAATATTCCGTACTACATCATGCCTTGTGCGGAACATAATTAAAATTAAGCTGACGGGAACTAATAACTACTACATCGATCGATGATGCAGGAGCTACTACCGGTGCACCCAGGACAAGTGCCGGGTGAAGAAGCGCGTGGAGCGGCTGGCGGAGGACCCGCGCATGGTGATCACCACCTACGAGGGCCGCCACGTCCACTCCCCCTCCCGCGACGACGACGAAGACGCACGCGCAAACGCCGAGATGAGCTTCATCTGGTAGCATCGCCACCCCGTCGACGCCGGTCGTGCCTACATGCTCCACAAAGCTCCGCGCGCACGCTGTCCGTGCACGCATGATGCGTACGTAGTGCATACTGCATTGTTGATGTTTTTGCTGTTATTGTTGTTGTATAGGCTGGTGAGATAAAGTGACAGCAGTTTGGTATAAGTAAGCAGTAGCTAGCAGCAATAAGGGAATGTAAGTCGTACCGCACGGGGCTAGCTATAGCAGCAAGGTTGCGGGGTATTTTGCCTAGGATCGGATCTGGTGAAAAAGGTGTAAAGTTGTTCATGTCAGCGTAACTTGCGGTGTCTTTTGTGTACCGATTGAAGCACAACCCCTTATTGTTTGTTACCTTCGTTCGATCTCTACCTATTTTTCCTGGCTTGATGTTGTTCATGCGCAGGAACTGATCATTCATGCATTTAAAATCATTACTTTCATTTCCATACAACTCTTTTTCTCTGAAGAAGAAGAAGAAGAAGAAGAAGAAGAAGAAGAAGAAGAAGAAGAGGAGGTTGAAACCCCGAGATCATCTGCATCAGAATGATACATACAACCTGTTTTACCATATCACTACAATACTTGTGGAATCTGAATTGCTTGATGTCGATTTCATATTGTGAAACATGCTCCGAGCCTTCACGAAAAAATGTACAACAATGCCATTTAGAAGATGAAATATGAGCTACTCGCGCGACACAAAACCCTAGCCACCAGACTATATGAGCTTCAATTCGTTCTCTATCCGTGTCCACGACTTCCCCTCATCTCCAGCTGACATGGGTATACCCTACAGGTACTCGAGTTCGGTATATACGGCTTGGATATGGACTCTCGATTCCACAAGGCCCAAGGAGAGAACTCGAGTAGCCTACGGACTCTCAATTGCTTGAAGAACAAGAAGAAGCTAAAGATAGAAAGTTCAAAGGAAAAAACCCTAACCTGTAACCGACTCGACCTGCTACCCGAGACCTAGCCTATCTATATAAAGGCTAGGAGGAGGCAGCGAGGAGGACACACGCAACCCTAGTTTCCAGAACCCTCGCCAGATTGCATCTGCGCACCATTGTAATCCTCGATTTCTTCAATAATTCCACGAGCAAACAAGTAGGAGTAGGGACCTCTACGAGGCCTGAACCTGGGTCAATTTTTGAGTCCCCTGTGTGCTTGTTTGCTAGCCGATAGATGTCTCCAGCGCTCCCTCCTTCTCCAAAACCCAAGTCCATAACAATGGGCATTGATGAGTTAAACGCTCGTCAATTGGCATCGTTTGTGGGAATTGGAAGTGCTGATGTTGCGGCTTCTTCGGCCCCATCAACCGTGATCTACAACTCCGCAACAGCGGAGATTCGCCAACTCTTCGGCGCGTTCGACTTCACCGTCCACACGTCGGCCACTCGCCCGGCTTTCGAATCCGTGGGTGACGGAATCAGCCTGGCGATCGGGAGCTTCCGCTTTTAAGTTGGTCAGATGGGCACGCTTCGCATGCCTAACCAGCCGACAATACCGTCAATTGCTCTAGCATCGTGGTTCCCTCCGTCGATCGGCACCCTCAGCGAGCTCAACACCCCGGCAACAGCTGGGAGCACGGACAGCGACAGCAGTCGCGAATCCAATCTAAGCGATCTAGCAACTGAATATGGAGCCTGCGGCTCCGGATCTGAGAGTTGCAGGAGCAGCAGCTTCCCCAATCACTTTATGTGCACCGTCATCAACGCGGGCGACACCTCCGCCAATCACGACAACACGAGCAACCGTGGCAATGAAACCGACCCGCCAAACGGTGGCATACCCAATGGTGGCAACGGTGGCAATGGCGCCCCCGTTAACAACGGAGGAGCAATCGAACCACCAACCATAGTGAATGAAAACACGGGAGAGCGCGTAGTAATCAGGCTCAACGACAACGAGTGGGCCCGCTGCCGAGAAGCCCTACGAGGCAACCCCCTGCCTCTCGACTCCCCGCAGAACATGTTGATGGGCTACCATTGGCTTCTGAAGGAGGAATACAGGCACCAAGTGCATACACTCGCGCAACTTGAAGCGCACAAAAAGGCGGCAGATGAGTCGAGTCTTTGACGTGCTGGGCTCTCCTCCCACGGAGGATCCTCCTCCAAGGGCAACGAGTACGCGGCCAACAAGAGACGATCTCGAATGGCCCATCTCACCGAGAAGGAGCGCATAGAAGCTGCAAAAGTCCTCGACTTCAGCTCTATGACGGTCGATACCCGAGGCAACGTGGTCCCAAAGACGCCACAGGCAGCGGTAACGGCGGCCACCATGTACCTCCTCAACAATCAGCCGCCAGCTGGAGATCCTCGAGCTGTCATGCACCGATCTACGATCGTAGGCTTGGGGCTAATCGAGGCCGCTCTCAACAAAGAGCCAACGCCGGAGCCGAAGAAAGGCAAGGCTCTGGCAAAACGCTACTCCTCACCTTCATCCAGTGACGACAGTCACGATCTGTCTCGACGCCGCCGCTCACGGTGACACGATCACGACTACGACGCGCGTGACGACATCACACAACGCAAGATCGACAAGTTAAGGGTGCGACGTGCCCGTTCGACTAACTCAGAAGATGAGGACGTGGAGCTCTGTGGCGCTAGATGCTTCAGCAGAGCCATTAGGCAAAAGCGAATGCCCAAGGGGTTCAAGCTCCCATCAGAGAACCCAAAGTTTGATGGCCTGCAAGACCCGAAAATCTGGTTGGAGGATCATATCTCCTCCGTCAGGCTCCACGGCGGGAGTCAGAGCACGGCCATGCAATGCCTGCAGCTGCAGCTGCAGGGCGCCGCCCGAGCATGGCTCAATAACCTCCCACGCGGATCCATTCGCAGTTGGGAAGAGCTAGTCTACAGCTTTGTGCGCAACTTCAAGGGCACCTACAAAAGGCCCGCATCAATCGAAGAGCTGAGATGCTGCCAGCAAAGGTCAGGCGAGTCGCTACGCTCATACATCCAGAGGTGGTACATCATCAAGAACTCCGCAGAAAATATCTCGGAGGATCGCGCGATTGACGCATTCAACGGAGGCGTACGTAGCATAGAGCTTAGAGAGGAGTTGGGCTGCTCGAAGCCCAAAACGATCAACCACCTGATGGAAATCGCGAATCGATGGGCAGATGGAGAAGATTCGGTAAAGAATCGCGTTCACTCCAACGATGAAGCAGAACTCGAACGTAGACGCGACCGCCGAAGCAAATGCCGCATGTTCATCTACGATGATCGCGACGATGTCAACATGGTCGCAGGCGGCTACGCCGACAGACGCGACGACAACCGCAACAGCGGCTACCGCAGCAGTGGATACCGCGACTCCGGGAAAACCACGCAAGTATGGCAGCTCCGCACTCGCGATGAGGCGCCCGCAACATCCATCGAGGACAAGCTATCCGGGCCATGCAACGTGCACTTCTACATCGACAAGCACGACGGCAAAAATAAGTCCAGCCATCTGCTCAAGGACAGCTGCGAGTTCCTCAAACTTCATGAAGGCCTGGCTCGGATGAATCGCGACGCAGTCAACAGGGGCTACGGAGCCGCCCCAGGCGCAGTGGCCCACGGAGCTCCTCCACCACCACCTGGACCACCGCCAAACGCGGCTGCACCCGACCAGCATCATGGAGGCGAGCCGTACCCACGGGCCATGGGCACCATGATGATCCAAAAGGGTCGCCCCTCCAACCAGGTGCAAAAGGCCATCACTCGCCAAGTCAATCTAGCAACAAACTCGCCGCCATCTACCACTGAGTACCTCAGCGGAAGTGAGTCCTACATCACCTTCGACAAGCGCGACCATCCGCCCCAAGTACCTCGCCGAGGCCACTATCCCCTCATACTCGAGGCACAAATTGGAGGTTTCGACATGAGCCGCGTCTTCATGGACGGCGGAAGTGGCATCAACCTTATATTCGCGAGTACCTTGTGAGCAATGAGGATCCCTCTGACTCCCTTAGAGGCCTCGGACACAACATTCCACGGCATCGTCCCAGGGAAGGGCGTGTATCCCCTTGGCAAAATTAACCTCGACGTTATCTTCGGCACGCCGAAAAACTTTCGGCGCGAGCGCATCGACTGGCCCTCACAGTACCACTGCATCCTCGGACATGTTGCGTTCGCTAGGTTCATGGCAGTGCCACACTACGCCTATCTGCAGATGAAAATGCCAGGCCCCAATGGCTTCATCACAGTCAACGGGAGCTTCGAGAGGTCCGACAGTTGCGACAGGGAATTCAACAGAATTTCCTAGTCCTTTAGCATGCAGGAAGAACTTGCGAGATTAAAGGAGTCGACAGACAACAGTCTGCCTCCCCTAAGCCGGCCAAGCTCACCGGACCTATCTTTCGACTCATCGGTGCACACAAAGAAAGTTTAGGTCCACCCATCGGATTCCGCCAAGACGGCCCTCATCGCCAACAACTTGAGTCCCACATAGGAACTCGCGCTCGTTGGATTCCTCCGTGGGCACTCATTGGCAACCCAGACGCAAGGCCAGTCAAACAAACAATTCGGTGACTGTCTGAACCAAGAGCAAAGGCAGTTGGAATGGAAATCAACAGACTCCTTGACGCCAAATTTATACGCGAGATCAAGGAAAGCACTTGGCTCGCCAACACGGTGCTAGTACCAAAGAAAGACACGGATATCCTGCGGATGTGCGTGGACTTCACCTCTCTGAATAAGCACTGCCCAAAGGATCACTTCCCGCTACCGTGAATCGACCAGATCATCGACTCCACCGCGGGATGTGAGCGCCTCTGCTTCCTCGACGCCTACTCAGGCTACAACCAGATTCGAATGAAGGAGGAAGATCAAAAAAAATTGGCGTTTACAACACCTTTTGGTGTGTTCTGCTACAACACACAATGCCCTTCGGGCTGAAGAACGCAGGAGCCACCTACCAGCGGTGCATGCAGGCTTGCCTCAAGAACCAACTTGGTCGCAACATCCATGTCTATGTTGATGACATAGTAATCAAGACCAAAGAAGAAGCTTCACTAATTGATGATTTGCACGAAACCTTCGCCAACCTCGACCGCTACTGGATCAAGCTAAATCCGGACAAATGCGCCTTCGGCGTACCATCTGGGCAATTACTCGGGTACCTTATCTCCGCGAGAGGGATCGAGGCGAACCCGAAGAAAATAAAAGCCATACTGGCCATGGAGAAGCCGAAGAACGTAAGGGGTGTCCAGCAGTTGGCTGGGCGAATCGCGGCGCTCAGTCGATTCATAAGTCGAATGGGCAAAAAGGCGCTACCATTCTACCAACTCCTCCGCAAAGCTGACAAGTTCGAATGGACCAATGAGGCACATGAAGCATTCGAAGACCTCAAGCGCCTACTGTCCACCTCGCTAGTACTGGTGACCCCACGCGAAAGGGAACCATTGTTGTTGTACATCTCCGCCACCAATCAGGTGGTAAGCATAGTGCTTGTAGTAGAACGAGCCGAGGAAAACAAGGTCCACGGAGTACAGCGCCCAGTCTACTACCTCAGTGAGGTACTTGCGCCAACAAAACAACAGTACCCGCACTACCAGAAGCTAGCGTACGGCGTCTTCATGACTGCCCGGCGACTGCGCCACTACTTCCAGGAACACCCAATCGTGGTAGTCAATGACGCCCCACTGGGACATATCCTCAATAACACCGACGCCACTGGGCAAGTCGCGCTTTGGGGAATCGAACTGTCTCCACGAGACATCACATACGAAAAGCGCTACGCAATCAAGTCACAAGTTCTCCCCGACTTCCTCGTGCACTGGATGGAGAACCAGTTCCCTGAAAAACCAGATATGTCCTACCTCTGGACAATTGATGTAGCCCAACATATGGAAACCACCTTTAGTCCACATCATGCCACGCTAATCATCACTCCAAAGGTGAACTCCTTCCATGCTTTTCCTTTCGTTGGTTATTGTGCGAATGGAATCCTACTTGAGACAAATGCCCATGATGTGACTAGGCCCATAAACATGATGCCAAGGAGATGCAGCAAGGATGGCTCTGGAGCCAAGACACCCAAGCAAGAGGCCTGGAAGAGAAGACGTAAGAAGCTGCTGAAGTAGGACCGAAGTCTCCGGACCAGCAGACCGGAGTCTTCGGTCTACCACACCGGAGTCTCCGGCCCGTCTCCAGACCGAGCCCCGAACCTGAGCCTGGGACAGTCTGAGACCCCCTCCAGAGGCGACACTGGAGACAGACCGGAGTCTCCGACCTACACCGGAGTCTCCGGACCCCACATCGGAGTCTCCGGACTAAGCATCGTGGGCCTGCGCGCCTTAAGCTGGGCTTGGCCCATGTAACGCCCCAAACTTCCTACTTATGTCTGTTTTACCCCTAGCTCATGGCTGGCCTATATATATGCCCCCACCCCCTCCTTGAAACCCTAGAGATGATGATGAATTGAGGCATGTGCCAAACCCTAGATAGGAACCCCCTCTCATTAGTAAATCTATGAGTTGTACAAGGCCTTGGAGTCGGTGCCCTTCTCAAAGTTGTCAAGACCCTCCTCAAGTGTTTGGTCTCTCCCTATCAAGGATTATAGTAATGCTTGGTCTCTCCCCTTTGGGATTCTACTTGGTTGCTACTCTCTCCTTGATTTGGATTCTACCATCTGCTTGCCGATCTCTCCTTTGGTGATTCTACCGCAAGGTCTCTCGCCGAGGAGTCTATTGGATTGGTTGTTCGAACCAACAGGAGCAAATCGAATTGGGTGTGATTTGGTGTGTGTTTGTATCTTTACCTTGCATTAGAGTTGTGTTCATCGTGTTCATCATGTTTTCCCTCACTTCCGCCTCAAATCCGTGAAGATCAGGCCACTCCAAGGGTAAATCCACAAGGAGACCCATAACAACTGGTATCAGTAGCTTTTGGTTGCCACGGATTTGACTTCGCCCTTCGATTTCCACCATAAACTGAAAAATACCAAAAATATATCCCCAAATTGCTTTTGGATCGATCTCTCGTTTTGGTGAGTTGAGTGTGGTTTTAGTCCAATAGAAACTTATATTTGGAGTTGGTCTACTTGTGCCCTGCATTTCCCAGCCCAATTTGGTCGAAATTTTCTGGATTTGAGGGTTCAAGGGCCGAATTTCCGCTCAAGAACACGAGCTGTTCGTCGTGTGCAGACTCCAGACCGGAGTCTCTAGACCGGCAGACCGGAGTCTCTAGACCGGCAGACCGGAGTCTCCGGCCCACACCGGAGTCTCCGGACCAAAATACCGGAGTCTCCAGCCCACACCAGAGTGTCCAGACCAGCAACACCAGAGTCTCCGGCCCTGACATAATTTTTGACCCCTTTTCCTTTTTCGACTGATTTCCTTTTGACGTTTGTGTTTCGTGTGCGTGTCTGTCAACTAACAAAAGCTTCCACAAAGCCTTGCACTCGACATCGACACCACGGAACTCGAACCACCCCTCCACCAACGGTTGTAAGTGTGACATCACCACAAGGTATAACTTGCACCACCCTTGTTAACCCCTTCTTCCTTTGTGTGTTACCTAACCTATCGAGAGTAGCTCATTGTGTTTGCCGAAGCATTGTGCGCTTGCTCTTGCATAAGTCATGGTGTAGAGGCAATAGTAAACACTTGACTCCATAGCATAGCAAAGAAAGAGGTACAAAAAAAGCTTCTAAGCAAAAGAAAAAGAGAAAGATATCAATACAAAAGAGAGTCCAAAGATTCTAAGCAAGAGTGCGAGCAAGAGCAAGGCAAGCGTACAAATCCGTTGCTTCTCCATCTTTTGGCAAACGGGCTACGGTCTCTCCTAGTGTTGGCACGACACCGAGCATTAGTCTTCGCTAGGACCAATTTTGTTCGTTGCTCATTTTCATAGTCGTGTTAGCCACATTAATCTCCACTGTGTGTGTATAGTCGTAGGTTCTCGTCACCCTTTTGACCTTTTCCTTTGACTTTGTTTTTGGTTGGATTTTACCCAATTTTGACAATAACCTTTTCGTTTGGTTGTTCCATTTGCTATCCACCTTCCTACCCATCCACCATAGGCCCGTGTGTGTGTGTCTTGTGTATTCGCTTTGCTCTCGGCAAGAACAACCTTTCCAATTTTTCACTTGGTGAGGCAAGGTAGCACATACCATACCACCAATACCACCCTCGTTTCACTTGTGGTCAAACAACATGTCTAGGGAAAGCGCAGAAAGTGGAGATGGAAACTTCAACAACCAAGATGGTTTTGCCATGCGCCACAACTTATGGGTGCAACACCAAGAATTCAATGCCCAATTTGAGAGGCTTGAGAACCGGCTTGATGAAACTTTTCGAGAATTCGACTACCGTGACAGGCAACGCCAAGTGGAGCACAATGCTCAATTCCAAGCTCTTCACCAAGCTATTGCCAACCTAGGCAACCGTCATGGACACCATTCAAGCTTGTCCAGTTCATCTCGCGCGCGCTCCTCAAGTCATCATGGCGACCCCTCGCGCTCCCATTCTCATCATGGAGAACCCCACCACCATAATGGGGAACATCAAGCTCGTCATCGCCATGAACAAGTGGTTGAGCCACAACATCAACAACGGCACCACGCAAGATGTCATCGACACCATGATCACCAAGCGCATCCACAACACCAAGAAGAACATGGTTTCCCTCCACAACAAGCTATGGTACAAGCGCCACCACCACCCCAAGAGCAAGAACGCCATGGTGAACACAACCATGTTGATAGGCGCCAACACCCGAACCATGACCATCACCATCACCAACAAGTTCATCGAGCACCACAATGGGATACGAGTGATGATGACGAGGATGCACACCACGCGCGACACAACAACCGCTACGCTCAACCCCACCATCGTCATCAACAACCAGTGAATGCAAATGATCCCGAGCAAAGACGTAGAAGCGAGACTTTGCGCATCAAGCTCCTCCTCAACCGCGTCCTCGAGAAAATCAAGCTCCTTCCTCACCACCACGTGCACCAATTGAAGCAAGCATAAGGCAAGATCGCCGCAACTTCCACCGTGAAAATGAAGAGGGCAAGTTTGGGAAGCTCAAGTTCATTATGCCCAAGTTCAAGGGAGAAGAAGACGCTGATGCATACATTGATTGGGAGCTCAAAGTTGACAAGATCTTCCGAGTACACAACTACTCCGAAGAGAAGAAAGTTGCAATGGCATCCGATCCCTTGAGTTTGAGGACTATGCAAATGTTTGGTGGGAAGACTTCCAAAAGAACCGTGAGAAGAATGAGGAACCTCCAATTGAAACTTGGACCGAGATGAAGGAAGTGATGTACACACGCTTCGTCCCCGAGCATTATCGCCAAGATCTCTTCGACAAGCTACAAAACTTGAAACAAGGCACCAAGTAAATTGAAGAGTTCTACAAGGAAATGGAGAAAACAATGATGCGAGCTGATGTGAGAGAACTCGAAGAGCAAGCTATAGCAAGGTTCCTCAACGGTTTGAGCCGCCCAATAAGGAAGATTGTTGACTTTCAACCGTACAAGAACCTCACCGAGCTCCTCCATCAAGCTACCAAAGCTGAGCGACACTTGCAAAAGGAGAATGCATACGAGAGGCCCAAGCCATACTTTGCGTCCATCAATGCAAATGCTCCCGCAAAGCCAAATAACCAAGCAACGAGCTCATCCAAGCATGCAAAGACCATGATAGCACCCTCCTCCAACACGACATCGGATAGTCAAGTCACTTGCTTTAAGTGTGGAGTGAAAGGTCACAAGTCATATGAGTGCACCAACTCACGAGTGATGCTTACGGATGAGAATGGCGCAACCTACTCCGTAAGTGAAGAGGAATATGAAGCTCTCACTCAACAAGCTATTGCAAGGACAGCCGCAATGGAAGAGGATGACACACTTATATGAGCATGATCCGGGCCCCGCACTTGTCATAGCTCAAATCACACCAACAAACTCTATCCCAAGAGAGGACCAACGCCTCAATATCTTCCAAACTCGTGCTGGAATTGATGGCAAGTCAATAAAAGTGATCATTGATGGAGGTAGTTGCCAAAACCTTGCAAGTACGGAGCTTTGTGAGAAACTCAAGCTGCAATGCATAGAGCACCCTCACCCCTACCTTGTCCAATGGTTGGATGACAATGGAGCCCTCAAGATAACATCCAAGGTCCAAGTCTCCTTCAAGGTTGGCCCATATGAAGACACCATCGAGTGTGATGTCGTGCCAATGTCCGTGTGCCACATGCTACTTGGAAGGCCATGGCAATACGATAAAGGAGCAATGCATCATGGTTCCACCAACCAATACTCCTTCAAGTGGAATGACAAGAGATTGGTGCTCCAACCCATGACACCAAGCCAAGTCATCGCATTCAACATGACACCCGTCAACAAGATAAAGCAAGCTAAAGACCCTTGTGAGACGAGTGGTGAGAGAGTGAACCACCATCAAGAGAGTGAGTGCCACAAGCCAAAAATGAGTGGAAAAATCATGAGTGCCATGACGCAAGCCACAAAATGTGAGAAGAGAGACTTGAGTGTGACCCATAGTAACAATCATTCATACAATTCTCTCTCTTTGTTGTCGGTTTTGCAAGGTACCCAAGATACACCACCAGCTACAAGGATAAGGCTACAAGATCTCCAACCACAACATGATGGCAAGATGTACCACAAGCTCTTCAACAAGTTTGAGAATGGCTTCGACGTCGGCGATCCGACCGTGTACAAGATCAAGGCCAAGGACACACCTCCTTCCTTACATGATGAGCGAACATCGTCGAGGTCGACTCGTTTTCAAGTGGGGGAGATGATGTAGCCCAACATATGGAAACCACCTTTGGTCCACATCATGCCACGCTAATCATCACTCCAAAGGTGAACTCCTTCCATGCTTGGCCTTTTGTTGGTTATTGTGCGAATGGAATCCTACTTGAGACAAATGCCCATGATGTGACTAGGCCCATGAACATGATGCCAAGGAGATGCAGCAAGGATGGCTCTGGAGCCAAGACACCCAAACAAGAGGCCTAGAAGAGAAGACGCAAGAAGCTGCTGAAGCAGGACCGGAGTCTCCGGTCTACCACACCGGAGTCTCCGGCCTGTCTCCGGACCGAGCTCCGAACTTGCGCCTGGGACAGTCTGAGACCCCCTCCGGAGGCGACACCGAAGACAGATCGGAGTCTCCGGCCTACACCGGAGTCTCCGGTACCCACACCGGAGTCTCCGGACCGAGCATCATTGGCCTGCTCGCCTTAAGCTGGGCTTGGCCCATGTAACGCCCCAAACTTCCTGCTTATGCCTATTTTACCCCTAGCTCGTGGCTGGCCTATATATATGCCCCCACCCCCTCCTTGAAACCCTAGAGATGATGATGAATTGAGGCATGTGCCAAACCCTAGATGGGAACCCCCTCTCATTAGTAAATCTATGAGTTGTACAAGGCCTTGGAGTCAGTGCCCTTCTCCAAGTTGTCAAGACCCTCCTCAAGTGTTTGGTCTCTCCCTATCAAGGATTCTAGTAGTGCTTGGGCTCTCCCCTTTGGGATTCTACTTGGTTGCTACTCTCTCCTTGATTTGGATTCTACCATCTGCTTGCCGATCTCTCCTTTGGTGATTCTACCGCAAGGTCTGTCGCCGAGGATTCTATTGGATTGCTTGTTTGAACCAACGGGAGCAAATAAAATTGGGTGTGATTTGGCGTGTGTTTGTATCTTTACCTTGCATTAGAGTTGTGTTCATCGTGTTTTCCCTCACTTCCTCCTCAAATCCGTGAAGATCGGGCCACTCCAAGGGTAAATCCACAAGGATACCCATAACAACAATCCACTTCGACGGATCAAAGCGAAAGGATGGGGCCAGCGCAGGTGTCATACTGACATCGCCCCAGGGAGACAAGCTGAAATACATCCTGCGAATGCAGTTCACTGCCTCCAACAACGAAGCTGAATATGAGGCCCTACTGCACGGGATGAGGATGGAAAAACCTGCGGCGCCAAGAGACTCATAATATATGGCGACTCCAAGCTGGTCGTCAACCAGATAATGCACGAGTGCGACACACTGAACGACAACATGATCGCCTACCGCGACCTCTACGACACACTCGAAGGGGACTTCGACGGTTGCGAGCTACAGCACATAGGCCGCGAAAGCAATGAAGAGGCGGACACACTCGCCAACATAGGCTCTACCTGCGCCCCCATACCACCTGGGGTATTTCTCGAGCGCATCTGCGAACGCTCCATCAAGCCAAAGGTCGCCGAGAAGAAAACAAGCGCAACAACGGACTCGGGGGCTGCCCGTCCAATGAGCCAATGGCAGTCGACGACCTGGAGCTGGACACCGGACTCGAAGGACCACTGAGCGTCATGATGATCGAGACATCCTGGACCCAATCATACATTACGTACCTCCTCAGCAAGAAGCTATCGGACGATCCGACTGACGCCTGGCACATCGCACGGTGCTCCAAGGCATTCGCTCTTATCAACGACGAACTATACAAGCGCAACATCACAGGAGTACTCCAACGATGCGTCTCCACGATCGATGGAAGAGCTGTTCTCCTCGACATCCATGAGGGGACCTGCGGGCACCACGCTGGCAGTCGCGCCCTCGTCGCCAAAGCTCTACGAGCTAGATTCTACTAGCCTACGGCCATGCGGGACGCAAAGGACATCGTCCAAAAATGCAATGCTTGCCAGCGATTCGCGGACAAGCCGCACGCACCTGGCGCAGACCTCCGGCCAATTCCATTGGCCTGGCCCTTCGTGCAATGGGGACTCGACATGGTTGGCAAACTCCCAAGATCCTCATGAGGAGGCTACGTCTACCTCTTGGTCGCAGTCGACAAATTCACCAAGTGGATTGAGGCCATGCCAGTGAGAAACCAATCAGGAGCCAGCGCGGTCAAGTTCTTCGAGTCCATCGTCTACCGCTTCAGAGTGCCACACAGCATCATCACAGACAACGGGACGAACTTCACATCTAAGGAGTTCCAAGAATTCTGCGAGAATCTGGGAATCAACGTCAGCTACGCCTCCGTAGCGCATCCACAGACCAATGGTCAGGTCGAAAAAGCTAACGGGCTCGTCTGCGGCGGTATCAAGAAGCGACTCCTCAGGCCACTCGAACAGGCCGCGGGCTGCTGGCCAGACGAGCTGCAATCGGTACAGTGGAGCCTACGTACAACCCCAAACAGCGCAACAGGATACACTCCGTTCTTCATGGTGCACGGGGCCGAAGTGGTGCTACCCGCCGAAGTAAGATACAAAGCACCATGTGTGGTCGCTTACAGCGAACAAGAATCAACTCTTGCACTCCAAGACTCCGTCGACCTCCTCGACGAGGTAAGAGAAATCGCAGCGGAGAGATCAACGATCTACTAGCAAAACCTGCGCAACTACCACAGCAGAAGGCTATGCCCCAGGTCCTTCATCGAAGGCGACCTGGTCCTGCGACTAAAACAGCAAAGGCATCTCAAGCTCGAGTCCCCCTGGGAGGGTCCATACGTGATTACAGAAGTAATGCCAGGTGGCGCCTATCGCCTTAAAGATTTAGAGACAGGAGTCGCATACTCCAACCCTTGGAACGTCATGCAGCTGCGGCGCTTCTACCCTTAGTCATTTCTGTTTTTACATTGCAAATAAGGCTACTCAGCCAAGGCTACTTAGCCACACATTGTACCTCGTAATATCCCGCGAATAAATAAAGCTAAGTGCCCCGAAACTCTATGTTTTCTTTTACTTTTCGCAAAATATCCACTCGGGGCTGCGCCACCCTATACACATTTGTTCTACAAACTAATCGTGATATCCTGAGTAGTTGGCGCATCAATCGAAACCCTTGACAAACACCAACCCAGTTGCAACGCACCTGATAGGTTGGCAAGGGGCTGAGATGATCACAAGTCAGGCTAACAATAAGGAATCGCATAGTGCAACGCACTCACAAAGCATACACGCTAACAAGCTCTTTTATACATACAAACTAATCAATTATACACAGCATATATATGAAATTTACAACACTGGTACAACTATGTGCAGGATACAAACTAAACTAAAGTTGCAGTAAAGGAACGTTGGTTTGCTCCTCGAAGAAGTCGACGATCTCCTCCGCTGGGCGATCCACTGCCTGATAGTGCGGAACCATGTTCCAAGTCAAACCTTCTGGCGGCGCTGGAGGTCCGGCCACAATTGCCACAACATCCACATCAGGCCTATGTAGTCGCACAAGTGACAGAGCGGCCTTGGCGCCAGCCATAAGCTGCTGTCGTACACAGTCGTGGACCGCATTCAAGTCTTGGAATTTAGCAAGAAGGGCCAGCAGGCCAGATGGAATGATGTCCAGCAAAAACATCGTCCAATAAATATTCTTCAGGCATGATTGTGACTTCTTCAGGAAGTGAAGCACCTGCGACGCACGATCCTGCAGGGTCGCCAGTGCGATTGCGCGATCATGATCCACCCAGAAGTATCCACTCACCTGAAGCTGCTCCTGGGTTAGATCATTCATGCGAATGGCAATCTTATCTTTCTCATCCTGCGGATGGCGCGCACTGACAACTATACTAAGCAAAGGCAAAAGCATGAAGACAAGGAACTACTGCGAGTGACTACAAGGAAAAGATAAGGAGGAAGAAAACTAACATTTGAATTGGTCACCCAGCTGCGTCACTTCTCCTAACAGATATTGTTCTCGGGTGGCACCTTCTCCGCCTTCGACTTCGATACATCCGCATTACCGCGGAGTACGGGCAATTCGCGCTCCAACTGCTTCACGCGGTCACGGAGTCACGAGAGCAGAGACAGCTCATCCACCCTTGAGCGTGACGGCGCCAAGGTGTCATCAAGAGGTGGCGAATCCCGAGGTTCCCTCAACAGATCACTCGATGTGCCCTATCACAAGTCAAGCAAGAGACAATAAGAAGACTAAGGCGAGGCATAGACAAAATACTCGAGTGCATTCAAGATTAACAAAAGTATTAGCAGATACACTCGCCCACATGCATGTTCTCGACAAAGGACATAAACTATTTAACTATTACAAGATGCGACTACTGAGGAGCGATTGGCTTCTTCGACTTCGACTTCGGTTTAGGGGGCCTCATCGAGTCTGTGGTAGTGTCATATGCCACAGACTTCCCGCCGTCCCCTGACGTCGCAACCTTCGCCGCTTTCTTGGCTTGCTAAAGCTCCTCAGAGTACTTTGCAACTGTGTTGATCAGCTGCGGGTCGTACTTGCCACAAGCAGTCGCGAAGGGAGCAAAGACTACCTGCTGGCCATCAACGCTGACAGGCATTGCCTTGGAGACCGCTACAGGATCAACTTCGACTCCATGGGCTTGAACCATTGCGAGTGACATCGAAGCGTCAGCCGCACGGAGCGAGTTCTTGAAGCTTGCAGGGACGCCCCCGGCAAGGGACTCCACCGGCTCGTCTATATTCTCGATCATCTCAGCCTTGGGCACCAGCTCTTCCCGGAGGCGACTGAGCACGCCCTTGGCCTTGGAGAGCGTCCCCTGAATGGCAGCGCTGCGATCCTCGACTGCCGAAATGGCACCCGCCAAGGCATCGTCACAGCGGAGTGCCTGAGGGTCGAAGCTCAAACCGCTGGCATCTACATAAAACCCAAGCATGGGAACGAAAGTCAACACAAACGACAAATTCGAAAGAAGAAAAACAATGAAAATCCAGACAAGAGAATACCTGAGAGAGCCTTGGCAATCGAGAAAAGTTGTTCCTCGAACAACTTCTCTCTAGCCACGATGGAGGCGCGCAAATCCTCTTCGCGTTTCCGCAACTCGTGACATGCTATGATTGCCTCATCGTGACTCTTTACCGCTGCGGCAAGCGCCTTTTCAAGGGAAGCGGCATCGCGAAGGAGTGCGTTATGCTCAGCTATGAAACAAACAAATATAGGCTATCAGCCGGATATATCACAAGGAGGACGAAGAAGAAGCAAGACACTTACTTTCAACTACGTGATGGCGATTATCCAGCATTGCATGCTGGCGACCCATCGCAAGAACTTGCTCCGCTAAGTGAGCGACTTCCTTCACAATAAGATGCGACAGGAGAAAATAGCAAAGGATAAGAAGATGATAGAAGATGATACATTCGACTACAAAAAATAGAGGAAACAATGCTCCACATACATGATCCTCCAATGACTCCGAAGTCGATTGACGCGCAGTCGTCCGAATAACCATCTGGTGCTCCACATCGTGCGGAGAACTCGATGAATTATGGCCGGAGTGGGCCGCCAATGGAGGAGAAGGCGTGCGCTCCGCCATTTTCTTGGCCTTGGAGGTTGCGACTCCAGATTCCTTCAAAAATCTGACATCGCCAGAAGACGACGACGCCGGCTGACTGCAGGGCGAAAGCCAACATCAAGGGAACGCAACTCCAAAAAAGAACCAAAAAAGAAGATTCGTATACTTACCAATCAAACTTGTCAAAATCGAAGGTTTGATCCCCTGACTCCGACGATGACTCCTTCGGTAGCCGCATCTTCTTGCGGGAAGATGGCGCCACAGCACTCACAGGAATGGCAGGTATCGGCGACTCAGCACCCATAGCTGCACCTCCCGAAGTCGAAGGAGAAGATGCATCCGAACCCTCGCTGCGCGAACGCTTGCGAGTGTCCAGACCACTCGAGTCGGGGGCTTCCTCCTCCACATCAGATGGGACAGTTGACTCTGACTCGTCATCTTCCAAGGCTTCACGAGGGATAACCCCCTCAGGAAGAGGGGGCATACAAGGCGATACCACCCAATCCTGCATACAGAAAATAATTTAGCACAAAGTCAAGAAACAGCAAAACAATAGTCAACAAACAAAGCTACTACATAGCACAACCGTACCTTAGGAGGAGGGTTACCAGCATCGAACGGAGGAACATCTGGATCATTACGAAGCACATCCTTGGTGGTGTACTTGCTGACCAGTCGAACCCTTTTATCTACCTCACTCGTGGAAATGCCATCGGCAAATACACGAGTGACATCGTCCGCGCCAGCCCACTGGAACATAGGATGGACTCTGGCCTGCAGGGGCTGGAGGCGGTGTGGCATCCCGCTAAAATCACTACCAGAAAATCGCTCGAATTGTCTACTACTTTGTGCATCATCATGCATGGTTTCGTCTAAAACTATTTCGAAAAGTCTACCTTTATTTTCTAAACGCCCCGTCTTTATTTCCAATCAAATATCGGTCTTTTTCGAATCTTTTATTTGTCTAAAAAAATTATTATTTACAAAAGCTTTTCTAAAAATAAAACAAATAAAACAAATAAACAAAATGTTTTTATTAGGGGAGGCAGCCGGCCAGGCCCAAGGCCCAGCCAGCTGGCCTACTACCCCAAACCCTAGACAATCTACCCTAACCAGCCCCCACCCATTCCCCACCTACTTACTCCCTCCCCGCTGTCGCCACACAGAGGCAGCGCACACACGCGCGCGCAGAAACCGCCCCAACCCGCGACCTCACCCTGACACGCTTCCCACACCGCGCGTGCGACCCCACTCCCGGTCCCACCTCACCTTGCCAGGGCGACCCCGTCTCCTCTCTCCCTGGCTCACTCGATTCCCTGGCCCCACTCCCTTTGTCGCCACCTCGCCCCACCTACCGCAATCCTTGCGACCTGCCTCGATCCATCAATGCCAGCCCCTCTCCCCTCTCCTCGTTGCCCTTCCTCGACTCCTGCAGCGCCGCCCGGCTCGTCCCTGCTGCCGTGGCCCTCCTTGCCTTGTCGTCTCATCCCACGCGCCGCCAGCGAGTCCAGCCTCCGCGTCGAGCCCCGCTTCCGCGACCTCCTTGGACCGCCGCCCGCCTCGAGCCTCCTCTCGCGCGCCGCCGCGTGGTCCTCGTCCTCCTCTTCGGCCGCTGCATCCCCGCCACTCTCGGTCTTCTCCGTCCTCATCCACCAGAGCCCGAGCCTCCTCCACCTCTCTGCGCACCGGCAGCCGCCCTCCACAGCCACGGCCGCTCGTCGACCCTGCGCGCTTGCTTCTGGACGGCCGTGTCGTTGCCAAGCGCCATCCTCGCCGTCGCCTCCTCCGGCATCCCCTCCGCGAGAAGGCCGCCCTGCCCCCGAACCTCTCTGTCGACCAGGTCCTAGAGCAGGCCGTCGCTCCGCCCACGCTCCTCCTCAAGCCCGACCTCACCAGGATCCTTCCACGACCTCGAGCCCCTCGCCACGTCAGGCCGTCGTCTGCTACCTCGAACTACTCTCAGTGTTGGCGCCCTCGCGTCTGCCCCTTCCTGCCGCTAGAGGTGAAGACAGAGGTCGCGTGCCCTTGTGTTGTAGTTCTCTGATGTCCTTCTTAAGTGCTCTTGCTAGTTTGTGCGTGCATCTGTGTATGCCTATGTATGCCCGTTTGTGTTGCTGCAAGCTAGCGGAGCGTTTAGAGTTCCGAGGGTTTGATCCCGTGTGACCAAGGTCGGCGCTGACAAGATCTTCTTCAGAGAACCGAAGACACCGATTCCGTAACCGATGGCCGAGACCCTAAAGGACCCGAACCCGGCACGCCAAGTTCTTCCTCTCGGACACGAAGATGCCGAGACCCGGGACGCCAAGATCTCCGCTATGAAACGACAAGACCGACGACATGACCCGACGACCGCGGATGCGACAAGATCGTCTCTCGAACGCTAAGTTCTTCGACCCCGGGGATCGATCCATCGGAACGCCAAGACCTTCTTCCGAACCCGAGTTCTTCGTCACAGGCATCAAGATCGCCTTCACGGACCCGAAGGCCACGGACACGACCAGATCTACTCCTTTGTCTGAGAACGTTCCCGCCGAGACCGATCCCCATCGAACCCTGCCGAACCCCGGACCCCCGGAACCCAAGATCTGCCGAACCCAGATGTGTGCCCTCAGCCCCTATTTTTATAAAATGACTTTATCAACTGTTGCATATTAAATTGTTCATGCATGCATGGCTGTCTGTGGTTTGGGGGCATTATGCCGATTCACCTCATAATTAAATATGGAGTCGATATGCGGGATATCTTTGTCTTATTCTGGACTCCATTTAAATTGGTGTAGAGAACTGATGCCATGTGTTGCCTTGATAATACAACATTTAAATTGCGGGGTAGATAAATAACTTGAACCTATTGATTAAATGTCGGGACCCCGGTTCCGCTTAATATTTCCTAATTGCACCGCATCTTGCCATGCCATGCATCATATCATAATCATGTCGGATCTTCTGCCGTGGTATTAAATATTGCATCCGGTGTTTCTTCTAGTGTTTTCTTCTTCGCGGATTAGGCCGATGAGTTGATGCGAGTATCGACAAGTTCTCCGGATATGTACCTTCGACGGTGTCCCAGGCGAGCATCTCTCCTCCTTCTACCTATTTTGCATTTATAATCTTTACTTCCTCCTATTGATTTATTGCTATCCGTGTCGTGATGCTTTAGTGTTCCGGGCCAGATATATTCCTTACAGCCGTTATATTGCCCTGGACACCTCCTATTACCTGTTGCTTGATAGACAGCTGGCCCTGCGAGTCGTAGTTGCTTGCTCAGGTGTTGCCTCGCGTCGTCGATGTTCCACAGTTGTTGGGCGGTTGGCAAATGTTTAATGGTGGTGTTGATCATGATTCTAATTGCAGTTTATTAACTAATGTTGATAGTAGATTAATGCAGAGGCACCGGTGGGTAATAGCAATTATTTGGTTTTAACCGCCCACTGGTGTCCACCTAGGACCCGAGTTCTTGACACCTGTTCCGAGATCGAGCGCGCTAACCACAGGTGGGGTGTGTGGGCACCCCCATCGGCTTACTACCTGATTTCAAAGTACTGTACCGGGGGCCACAAGTAGTTTGGGGCTTTATTACTATTCTGTACTTATGCCATGCTTCACTGCTTTATTTAAGATTGTGCGTGGAGCACCTGTACTGTTTAGGATGTGGAATGTTTTCGCGGTATCGACAAGCCCAGTCATACTTTTCGGGTTCCCAGTCGTTTACAGCCATTGACACAAACCCTGGGTCCGTTCCGGAGCCGGCCAACTTCGTTGCGGGTAGCTTAGTGGGGTGGCCCCCATGTACTTGCTTTGGGTCTGGGAAACGTCATGACTTAGGCCCCGCCGACATACCGATGGGTGTATGTTAATTGATCTGGCAAAAAGGGTCGAAGTGCGTGTGGATACTTTGGTGCACCCCTGCAGGGTTAAATCTTTTCGAAAAGCCGTGTCCGCGGTTATGGACGACTTGGAGCACAGTTTCTCGATCATAGACAACTCTAACTAAAGTTTTCTGTTATAAATTGACCTGTATCCGAGATGAATAGCAAGTTGGATAACTGCCATGGAAAGATTAAATAAAACTGCCAACCGTGTGAGTTTCCTCGGCTGGACTTCCTCGTTTGGTTTCGAGGAGGAATACCAGGATGGGTATGTTTGGTCTTAGTATCAGGTTGGATTAGAATAGGTCTTTCTTATCCCTCTCTAATAGCCGCCAGTTTACTGAGTCTCTATAGGTTGATTAGTGATGCTGCGCTGCCGCTTCAGTCCACCATACCTATGTAGGCGAGAGCCGCTGAATTCTAGCCTCGCCGTGTACTGGCCTCAGTACTGACGCTCCTCTTTTTCCTTTGCCCTTTGTCGGCACCCTTTTTATTTTAGCAGGTTTGAGATCGTCGTCGTTAGCAGGGTTACCCTTCCGGCTTGGCCTGGGCAGGGTTATGGACGCGATTGGTTATTCTTCAGGGCTCTTAGCCCCATTTGCATCTTGTCTGTAGTCATACGCTCTATCATTTTCAAGGTAATTTGGATCTTTGTATTGTATATTTGTATTCTTGACTCTTGGAGTCGTGTTGTATATATATATATCTGTTCTGTTGGTCCCATCGAGGACTGTTGTGTAATGGTATTACTTTGTTTTCCACCCGCACGAAAGTGCCGGGTGGGCGTCCTTGAATCGTTTCTATGCGGGTTTGGCGGAAAGGGCTAAAACTTGCATAGGTCCGATTTGAGGGTGTTACAGGCGGCGGCGCAGCCATGTGCGAATGAGGGCGCAGCCTCCCTCCTCTTTGCCCATGCGACTCTTTAGGTCGCAGACACGCTCGTATAGCACATCTGTCTCCGCAGACTCGCCGGGCATCACTACGTTCTTCCAGGAGCGCCTCCTCTTGGACGGCGTCGCGGGATCGAAGGGCGCGAGTCCGAAGTGGTCTCCGTCGGCCTTCAGGTCACGGATGTAAAACCACTTGTCTCTCCACCCTCGGACGACGTTGTGAGTTTGATATCAAAGTATGTGGCGGAGGAGTCGATGTGGATACCGCAGCCGCCTACATCGTAGACTACGGAGCCAGACGCCGATTGGCGCTTTAGCTTGAAGAGGTGCTTGAAGAGACCGAAGTGCGGCTCGATTCCGAGCCAACACTCGCAAAGAGTAATATAGCAAGCTACATGGAGGATGGAGTTTGGGGGAAGCTGATGGAGCTAGAGCCCGTAAAAACAGAGAAGGCCCCTGAAGAAAGGATGCATGGGCAACGACATACCGCGGATGATGAACGCTAGGAACATCACCCGAAAGCCGGCAGGAGGAGAGGGGATTACCTCGCTGCCAGGGACGTGCGCGTCCGCGATTGCGGAAAACAAAACTCCGTCCTGGCGTAGAGGACGAAGCTCTGAAGACTTTATCACGGATGCGCGCCACGCACCATTAGTGAAGCGAGTGCCCGTGCCCTTCTTTTTCCCGGCGGCGGCGGTGCTGGTGCCCACAGCGGCGGAGCCACCCTTCTTCTTCACAGCAACCGTAGCAGCGACGGAATCGGCCGCGACACCTCCCTTCTTTTTCCCCATTCTACGGTGGTGGTGTGACCGGAGGAAGTAACTGGGAAATACGCGGAGCTGGTCCAGCACTGTGAAAGAGAGTAGCACAAAGAAGCAGAGGAGCAGGAGCAATGGCGACGGAGGCAAAGGTAGAGAAGAAGCAGATGTGAAAATTACCGTCGCCGCATCGCTACTTAACCCCCTGGAAGATGCAGTCTAATAGCCAGGAAAAACCCTACCAGACATGTGGCATTCATCGTGCTCGACACGTGGAGGACCTGAAGAGCGAACCGTCCCCCACTATGCACGGAAATCGAGGAGGCATAGTTAAAACAGAGATTACGCATGCCCGGTCAAATCAGCGTTAGAAAATGGGACTCACCGCTCGTCACGTCCCGTCAAACTCGCTCACGCGAGCAATTAAGGTCATGATATCGTCAGCACTGACGTCATCCAAAACTACGCAGCAGAAGACTTCGACTAATTTAGACCTTGTTCGAGTCTTCGACTCCACCAAGCACTCGGGGGCTACTCCCATAGGGAGCGCTGGTCGCGCACCCTACGATTTTTCTTTTCTTTTTACAGGAACGGGCTCAATCAAAGCAAACCCAACCACTCGAATCCGCGATTCGATTATGGACATGGGTTATTCCCATAGGAAGCGCCGGAAACAAATTCGACTGAAACAAGCAACAAAAGACGACAACAGTCGCAAAAGTTCTTTAGTCCCTGCTTAAGTCTTTGACTCAACCAGGCACTCGGAGGCTACTCCCATAGGGAGCGCTGGTCGCGCACCCTATGGTTATTTGTACAATGTACTATGTGTTGATAACATCCACACTCCAAGCTTTTGGCGACACCGCCTCATATTTTTCCCTACAAAGAGACTGCGTCTCCTGGGTCACCCGAATCATCTCTACGATGACAAAAAATTCGGATGTCGCGCTTACAGCGTGAAGATAAGACCTGAATAAGGCCTGGCAAAGCATTTGCTGCGCACTATCAGAAATATATCCGTGCCTACAGGTACGATGAACATGCCTTGACGGACGCGTCGAGTGCTCACACCCATATACTGGAATTCGACTCCTGTAAGGCCCCCACGGCTTGAGTTGAATTACACCAGCACTTTTCCGGATTCGAGTCCGGAGACTCGAGTTCGAGTAGATTGTGTTGTTTTACCCTAAGGTAGTTAACTGATACCGATACATCGGTTCAATCAGGCACGCACATTAACAATCCCTATGACACAAGCAAAGCAGTCGAAAAACATACTCATTCATGCACTCGAAAGGCTTCATAAAGTCTCTAGTCGAATCTGCGATTCCACTGGACACTTGGGGGCTTCTAACATGGGTATACCCTACAGGTACTCGAGTTTGGTATATACGGCATGGATACGGCGGAAGCCCACGGTGTCGCCAAGGCCCAAGGAGAGAACTCGAGTAGCCTACGGACTCTCGATTGCTTGAAGAACAAGAAGAAGTTAAAGATAGAAAGTTTAAAGGAAAAAACCTTAATCTGTAACCGACTCGACCTGCTATCCGAGACCTAGTCTATCTATATAAAGGCTAGGAGGGGGCGGCGAGGAGGACACACGCATCCCTAGTTTCCACATCCCTCGCCAGATTGCATCTGCGCACCATTGTAATCCTCGATTTCTTCAATAATTCCACGAGCAGACAAGCAGGAGTAGGTACCTCTACGAGGCCTGAACCTGGGTAAATCTTTGAGTCCCCTGTGTGCTTGTTTGCTAGCCGATAGATGTCTCCAGCGCTCCCTCCTTCTCTAAAACCCAAGTTCATAACAATGGGCATCGATGAGTTAAACAATCGTCACCAGCAGTCTCTCGGGCAGTAAGGAGAACCACATATTAACATTATAGAGCAGTTTTTATCCACATCACTATGCTTTTCTTTGCGACGTCTCGAAGGTAAAAGCAGCAGCGTAGAAAACAGACTCCCACAACTTTGTTGCCGTCCTTATGTCGTTGTAATAGCCAGCCTGGCCAACACCAAGCGGATTGACGGTCCTCGATCCCAACGATCGGTGTCTGACCCTTTGCTGCGTCATGGTGGTAGTAGTAGTGATGATAGTGTCAGGTGTGTTTTGGTCATAGGTTTTCCCATTTTGATCTCATGTGTTCCTGGTCTTCTTCAACGTCAACGACCTTATGATTTCACCAACCGAAGTGGTATTTCCATGCACCTTTTAAACCTTCGAGGTTAGTTCAGGTTTTGCAGGTGGTGGAAAGTTGAGATGCAAAATTCGAAACTACGGATTACAACTTCGAAAATCTTTGTCTTTTGCAGGGGCAAAGCTACAATACATTGGTCGGTGTTAATTGGCATCGACGAGACCAACGTACAACGTAAGCCCCTATAGAATGTAAACCCTTATACATATACAGCGCATGACCAATTGGCTCAATTTATTCGACTTTGGTCGATCCTGCATGGTGTGGTGTTGCATCAAACCTAGACACGATTCATCAGCGATGGACCGAGTCAGGGGTATACCTAGCGACATCGGCGTAAAATGCAAGTAGAGTACAAGTTAGTGGTACTAATTGCCTCGAATCGACACCTATTATCATGGCTTCGCCTATTGTTTCTAAAATCCTAAGGTGCCATATGTCTGACTAGATTGGTCTAGCTAAAGTATATTTTTTTAAGGAAAACTAAAGTATATTGACAAGAAATCCGTAATAAAGATAAAACATTTCGTGGCTGCCTAGAGGAGAAGCCCATATTGGAGACTTGGCCCAACGGATGCTGTTTGGGCTAACGAGTTGCGTGGGTGCCTACACTTTCTCTTGAATGAGTGATCTCGTAGTTCATTTGGGCTGGATAAACTCACTCGCGGCGGTCAGCTTATTTTCTTCAAAGAAAATAATAATATGGCTTTCATTTTTTTCCTATTCTGTTACGAGCGAGACACACGTGCATACTACGCACACTGGCTAGGTAAAGAAGCAGAAAGTGAGCTCTCCAACCTTCTCGTGTCTTCCACCACTCTCCCTCCCCCTTTGAGAGTCATCTTCCTTCTCCCGGGCCAATCTGAGGCTTCCCTCGGTGGTGATGTCGGCAGGAGGAGGCTAAGGAGAGGCGGCTTCTGTAATCTAGGTTCTAGGGTTAGATTTTGTAGATGTAGTCCCCTTGTGGCGTTTTGAAGTAGGTCGTCGGGTCCCATCTCCAATAATAAGGTCATCTTCCCCTTTCTCTAGTGGTCCTACGAGTTGGCGCTTCTCCACCGTGCCAGACGGTCACCGACGTTATTGTTCATCGAGTTTCGAGGTGGAAGCTGGGTGGCGACGATGGATCTGGTGAGGCCTTCTTCAATAAGCAAATTTTGGTTCCTCTGGCTCGTCACCACTACTATCCTCTATGCTTGCCTCCCCGAGTCCGTGGCAGGCGCTTTGGGTTTGCCGACAAGTTGCTTTTCATGTTGTGGTGTTGGCGTGCCTTTGCTACTCTAGTTCTGCTATCTGCTCTGCTTTTCTTCTCCTCCTCGAGCTCCAAGGTGGTGATGGGGAAAGAAGAAATCAGAGTCGACGCTCAGCTGGGGTGGATTCGGAGTTCAAGAACCTTTTCTTCTAGGAGCTTCTCCTAAGTGTCTGTTTGGAAGAGACTGAAATCTTTGGCCATGATAACCTTTTTCATGCCGGTTTGCTCCGACAAAGTTTCAACCTCCGTTGGGAGGCTCGGTTTGAGTTCAGGCGTTGAGGGCTTCGCCGGGCCGTAGGCAAGTGGTTATGTCCCCGTCTTCGTCCATAGCTGCAACACGTCGAGCTCTCTGCTCCACAGTGGAGACGAGAATGGACTAATTTGTAGTTTCAAATATTTTTAGCAAGGTCCTTTCTACATATGCCAGGGATCTATATATAAATTTCTTACTTTATGGGGGTCCTTTATAATTAATTTGTACCTTTACTGTTATATATTAATGAAAGGTTCTAGCCTCTTCCGGGACACTCCCTTGTTAAAAAACGTGCATACTACATGCCGCAGTGGAACTGAGGCAAAACTAGGATAGACATGGACGGATGGACCCAAGCGGGCTGAAGTAGAGAAGTAGACATAGAGGTGGACCCAAGCGGGCTGACGATCAGGATCAGAGGAAAGCATGCGATCTCCTTGCCTCGTGTTGGAGTTTCAGCCCAACGGATGTTGTGTTGTCTGGGCTAACAAGTTGCCTGGACGCCCAGACTTCCCTTCAGAATGGGTGATCTTGCAGTTCATTTGGGCCAGATTCAAAACAGAAAAGAAAAAAAAAACGCAGCTTCCAGTTCCTATTTACTTGATTAACAAGCAAGAGTGCAAGACACACGTGCATACGACACGCCGTAATGAAGCAGGGGCAGAGACAAGACATGGGCTCAACACTCGAACCCATTCCCTGCCTGCCTCCTCGACCAGACGATCAGGATCAGACCAAAGCAGAAACGTACGTGCGCGTATGTGCGAGTACATTTCAAAAGAGAACTTTCTAGTCGCGGAAAAGTCCGGCCGCGGGCACGTTCTAAATCAGGGAGATTGTTCTTTTCTTCCTCGGTACCTGCAACTCATCTGAGGCCGTGTGCTACCTTGCTACTCCTACTACGGCACGTTTCCTGGCCGGGCCGCGGTAGCCCTGGGCCAAACGTGGCACGTGCGGCAGCCTCACACGCACACCCGATGACCCGAATTGGGTAGAACCCTGACACGACCTTCGGGGCTTCGGTAGACACCTATATATCCGGCCGGAACCGAAAGCAGCGACGTCGATCGGCTTATCCGTTCCGGGCGTACGTTAGCCGTTAGCGTAGACGACGAGCTCCCGCCCATGCACTGCCGGGACTCATCAAGCACGCGACCGCCTCGGCTGCGCGTGCCGATCGGAATTGTCTCATCGCCTTTTCTTTAACTGAACTGGCTGATCACGGTGGTACTTGATACTGTCAGTACTACTACCTCCGTTTTAAAATATAAGATGTTTTAGCTTTTTGAATAAGATGTGTATAGATTCTTTTTAGTGCGTAGGTTCAGAGCGAACCTCTATGAATGTACACGCTAAAAGTAGTCTAGATACATTTCCTTCATAAAGGTAAAACATTTTATATTATAAAACGGAGGGAGTACTAGGCTAGGTGGTGTCGTAGATGACCGTCTGATGTACGTACGAGGTATGTGTGGTGTGGCAGAATATTCCGATCGTTTTTCTCTTTGTCAAGGGAGAAAATCCGCTTAACTACGCCCGCACTTGGTTGGATGGGTTGACTTGTTAAGCAGCCTGCTGTTAAAAGGCTGAGCCGATATTTTCTGCAACGGTTGGTTTCGGAGAGTCATGCTGCAAGTAGATCCTTACCTGAGCGCGACGTCCCGCTAGACCACTACCCAGCAGAGAGATCACGTTAAGCTTTGTTCATCGTGAGAGCCGATTGCCATTTGTTTGCTTCCTCTCTGTTTTCATTTCGGAGATGGTTTTTTCTTTGCGAGAAAAGATTCGGATCTATTTCATGAGTTCATAAGAAGTACAAAGTATCCTAAACATAATAAAAATTACATCGAGGTCTTTGGACCACCTAACGACCACTACGAGCCGCCGACGCGCCGCTGTCGCCGCTCCATTACTGGAGCCGGCATGCCATTGTTGATGACAGTCGGAAAGTCTTCGTGCACGTGCCCTAAGGACCAGCGCCCCAGAGATGAAGTTGTCGCCATTGAACCCTTGAATTGATCCGAAACTTGTAACAACAAACCTAAACACACGTAGACTGGGCGAGATCCAAAACACACGTAGACTGGACGAGATCCACCACTCCATGAAAGCGGCGACCAGACGAATCCCCACCCTCCTCAACGCCAGCAGCAGGATCGTCGCCGACGAGGTGGAAGAGGAGGCGGGTATACCTTATTCTTGTCCCACACAACGCCGCAATAGCCACCATAACGACGATGCCGGATGACCAAACTCTAACTTTAGGGACCCTTCTACACCGCCGAGCGTAGGTCCGAGTCCCCACCTCCTCCCGCCGCCGGAGCGGCAAGCAGAGGAGGCGGGGACCCGTCGATGCTCGGTCGCAGACGGCGAGGACGAAGTAGATCGTGGCGGCTGATAGGGTTTTTACCCTAGCCGCCGTCTCTTTTTCTCACACGCACGACTGGCGGCTATGGGATAGCAATACTTGCAAGTATTTATATTTGCATCAAGGCACTGTAGTACCATGTAGTTTTGCTTCATTTCGGAGATGATTTGATGTCGCTCTAATTTGCTGATTTTTTTTTTGATACGAGGGGATTCATCCCTGCTTAACTAACGAAACATAGACCAAATTTCCGTTGCCACAGGCCTATTTTGAAAAGAACCCTAGACATTTTTCTTCCTCTGAACTTCAAGCATCACCTCATGCGAATTACCACCTCCTCCATTACGAATCTGTTTTTCATGAAGGCGGTCTGAGTTTTGTCAATCAGATACTTTGTGGCATCATCCAACCTACTATAATTCCGAAGTGGAGCATTCTAGGGTTACAAAATGTTTTAGACCTTTTGTTATCATTTTCATACTATAATTCATCAAGCAAATAGGCCTAAATTTAGTGATAATGTCATCATCATCACTTTCTCTGAGCTGTCTATGCCTATATTTATTTTACGTAGCTTACTCATACCGCTAGTCGTTGTTGTTCATCTGCCGTAAGCATTTATTTTTATTTTGTAAGAAAATTGTTTCATGTAACATTTGCACTTCGTTAAACTAAAAATAAAACAAACACAACATTTCCCACATGGACCACTTTAAGGCAAAATCAAATCGCTGCTAGTGGATGCATACCTATTTGTCCTCCTCCTCTCATGGTGGGTCGGCTACTACTTCTACCCCACCCCCCCCCCCCCCTTTTTTGCATGTTGCAACACTCGCGGACTCATTTCGACTTAACTTTTGTCTCGTTTGTCATGAGTCAACATTTGTGCTCTTGTGTGGTAGGGCAAGGAGCATGGTCAGAGGCTTGTTGGAACACTATATGCGATGACCTAAATGGTTTGGACGAGTGATCGTTTGTCGATATATCGCCGTCCTAGGTAGTGGCGACATATATACTCCTTCTTCATACGATGTAGCTACACCTACAAAAACAAATACGATGACCCTTCTTCTTCTGCACGATGTATAGGTTTCGGCCCTACTTTGTGATGGTCTTGTTGATAGTGTCATCTGGCTTCCAGCATTGCTTGGACACTCATTTATGGTCGAATGGTTGTGGTCATGCGGTTGTCATGTCGACGCCAGGATTATATGTACACATGTGCGAGCGTGTGTGTGCCTACAATATGGTTATTGCAGTGATGACTTCTTCACTGATCATATGACTAGGCACCGATATGTTCTTACCCTCTTGGAAATATGCCTTGGCTTGGAAAACAGACCTTTTGAACTTCGTCGGTCCTTGAAGGCACTCATACGAGTCACGCGGATCTCACTTACAAAGACTAAGGTTTCATCATTGTTTGAGTGGTGCTCTATAAGATTTGTAAGTGGGCATACGTATGTTCATGCTCGGTGTTGTCAAAAACTGAGAGGTATATGATTGCGTCGACATGGCAAGTGGGAAATCGATAACACATGTTGACTTTGAGTTAATGTTGCTCTTTGAGTTATTCAAATGTAAACCGTAGGTTTTACCTTTATTAATGTTACATGTTGATGGTAATGTTTATATGCCATTTAGTTGATGACAACATTGCATGTAGAGTGCTCGAAATAACTCATTGGCGGTGAAAATCGATGATCTCTAGTCTTAGTGGTTTAATATGTCGATGACAACGCTCGCAAGTGATTTCCTTTTAAGGGTCATTATTTTCGGAGATCCTTCCTCACCTCTAGGGTGTTGTCAACGACGTGATAGTTAATGTTGATGGTTTGACGCTGTGTCATGTTTGTTTTTTAAATATTTTAGTAATGTGCATCATTGGTGTGTTGTCTAGCTCTTGACATCATGTTATTGCAAAAAGAGGTTTACTGAATATTAGCTCGATGTTACTTTTGGGTCCTTTATTAAAAAAAATAACCTAGTCAACTCCAACAACCCATAGTGCATTGTACTACCATCTCCATCTCCACATTGCTACCGTTCCACCATGCTGGTGAGGTGCAGCTGTCTATATAGTTACATTCACTATCAAAGATCGTTGTGCTTAATTGATTTCTTAATAAGGGACCAGTATGGTACTAGCTTTATTTATAACCTTGTTAATTGATTGTTCAATGGCAGCGACCCAACATCGGTGGCTTTATCCCGAGCTAAACATAGTGCGCTCGCCACTTTCGCAAAGCTTTCACGACGACGACGTCCACATATTCTCTACTCTCGCGGTTGACTTCCTCGGAGGTAAAGCGTTTCCATTTAACATTATATACTTACTTAATATAAATATTTTTGGTCATGTCTACTTTCCATAATAATAATCGCATCGCAAACTCTTCTGGGTAATTCAAACAAAAAAAGGCCCTTCTTCAGGGAGCGGCGGGCCAAGGCAAAAAAAATAGTGGTCTCCTTCCACCCACTGGACCACCCTCGTCGCGACCCAACCGCGCGGGAGCCCACCTCACTCCATACATGCATACATATGGCATGTCCTGACGCGTGGGCACTGTACTTAATTTTCTTGTTTAATTGATTACTTAATGGCAGCGATCCACCATCCATGGCTTTAGGCCTAAGCTAAAGTCTTTGACAAAACACAAAGCATGCAGTCGACGACGACGTCAAGGTAATCCTTACTCTCGGGGTTGACTTACTTGGGGTAAAGCATTCTGTTTAATATTTGAGATATTTGAGGTCACGTGAGAACCAAAAGTGTTGGCTTGGTGGCAAAATTATCTAGTGCCAAGCCAGCTCACCTGGATTCAAGTCCCCATAAAGACCGAATTAAATGAGGTATTATCCGAATACATATAATTCATTCTTGAAAAGGCCTCATCTACCTAACAACGTGGAGCCGCGAAGACCAACGTTTATATTTGAGGTCACGTGAACTTTCCATATAATAATCCTAATCTCAATGGGGATGGCTTCGCAGACTCTTCCGGGTGGTAGCCGACCGAGCGCAAAACAACGGGTCGTAGCCCGCAGTCTCCTTCCACCCGCGAAACTGTGTCCTGACGCGTGGGCCCGCTGCTCCAGGGAGATCTCGATTCGGATAAATATCCTTTGCTCCCCCGCCATTGGCCGGAACTGATCCCGCCTTGCCACCCACCACAACTTGCACCCAAACCGAGCGCGCGCGGAGATAGTTTCGCTTGGCTGTGAGATACTTTGGCGCGAGGGGATCGTTTGCTTGGCTGGAGATACTTCTGCCGTGCGCTGCGCGATCCCGAACGATCTAGGAAGATCGTTTGCTTGGCTGGAGATAGTTCCGCGTCGCGTCGCCGTGGCGCGGACGGGCAGCCGCGACGTCGTGCGGTTTCCGGCCACGAGATAGTTTGCGCTGCACTCGATCGTGTCATAGGCCGGAGGGGATGTTCCGATAGATGGATAGGCGGATGCGCATAGCATGTCCTGGCGAGTGACAAGTGACGACGATGTCTTATCGCAGGTGCACAGGTGCACGCCACGTACACTCGGGCTTTTCCTTTCGGCGGTCCTAGGCTAAGCTGGCTGCACGTGGGTCTTGGTGAATGGTGATCACAGGTAAAATGGTATTGTAATCAGTAGTATACCATGTTACTCGGACCAACCAGGTACAGAACATTAGTATACTTCTGAAGAAATAAGACGTCCGCCACCAGTCGACCACGTGGAATTTTTATCACCGTCCGGGTTGTTTGCAACGTATCATCGAAAATACACGACGCCGTACTGTACGAGACACTGAGAAGATTTACGAATTCCAATCGCTGGATCATTGGACCACGCTATCGATAGCAATCTGAACATTTCTCTAAGAAACTCACATGCTGCCGTGCACGTGCACACACCATCCTCGCTCCAAGCGCGCCGGATCGACACTTGTCCTAGCCTCAGCTGGCCTATCATATGACGTGTCCCCCATACTGATCTTCCAACCCGAATACCCTATGCCCCCACGCCAATCATCAAAATTTCGTTTTCGCATGGTGTTTGCATCCAGCTGGCTCACACTCTCTGACACACACACTTCGATTTCCTTTCACCGGATACACCGGCCGCTGACTCGCTGAGGCGTCGTCCGTCCGGCAGCGTCGACCTGGTCCAGTAGCTCGCCGACAGGTGTCCCTCCGCCGGGTCCATGTCATGGCCGTCGTCAGCGATGGACATTGCGAGAGAAGGGTCAATCTTTCCTGGGACGCGTGGTCGCTCCTGAGCCGTCCGATGCGGACGCGACGTCTGCGGAGAGCGCCGTGTGGCTCCGGCTGTCTCTACCTACTACTCCGCACCGCTACGGCAAAAAAGGACGGTTCCAGACGCTTCCATGGGCGAAGGTGCTTAAGGTATTTTATACTTTGAGCACTCTGCGTAATTGTATTCTATTGTCTCTTGCGTAAGTGGGTGCGACATGTCCAGTTGTTTTCTCTCTCTAAATTAAAGAACTAAGCATGATTGATGCAGCGGCTTTGCGACCGGGTGTACAGGACAAATGGAACAATCTAGACGCTGTCCAATCTTCTACCCAGTGGGTATTGGAAGCGCCATCACATGGAAGACCGGTTTGTTAAGCTAGCTAGAACTATCAACTACGTGTTCATGGCATGCATGCATGCATCATATACCCATCTGTTTCATATTTTTTTTGGATTTAGTTGGTCACTTGGTCAGGCGAACGTATACTCTCCAGTCATTAAATAAGTGATTTAGATTTCTAGACGTATTTTATTATATAGTTACATACTTATCCAAACAAACCCGAGTGATATTTAGTTGATGTTGCTCTTTGAGTAATTTGGGTGTAAACTATAGGTCTTACCTTTATTAATGTTATACATGTTGATGGCAGTGTTTAGATGCCATTTCTTTGCTGACGACATTGGTTGGAGAGTGCTTGAAATAACTCATTGGCGCTGAAAATGGATCTAGACTTAGTGGTTCGGTCTGCGGACCGCAACACTCGCGGGTCATTTCCTTTCCAAGGTCATCGTTTTTGGAGAATCTTTCTCGCCTTGAGGGTGTTGCCAACAACGTTGTCATTAATAGTGATGGTATATATTATGTGATGTTTTTTTAGTAATGTGCATCATTGGTGTGTTGTTTAGCTCTTGACATCTTGTTATTGCAAAAATCAGGTTACTTAATATTTTTTGCGAAAATTTTACTCCTACCGATTATTGGTATATTAATAATCATCACAGTAGTACAAAAAAATCTAACAGTAATAAAAATTACAAATATTTCAATGCACCACCCAACGATGACTATCTACATTATGTGTTATATGTTGATCCAAATTCTACAAAGTAAAGGCCAACTTCTGACAGAGCGGAGCGAGACCCGTCGCCGGAGGCTTGGGCCGATCGTCGAAGACCTAGGTTTTCACTGTTATATAAACCTCTTTGAAAGGGTAATTGCCCCTATATGTGGTTTTGGTGATTAATGACAATCCTTGTGGACTAATGTTTTCATTGAGTTTTATATGAAGGAATATTCCATAGGTCATGCTTGTAGTCCATATGTTGGATTCAAGTATGGATGCCATGAAGATAAAGATATACCTTGAGTTTTGGCATCAAGATCATCAAATTGAAGAGAAGAATATGATATGTTTAAGATCTTGAGAGTGTGATCTCAATAGAAGAATTCAAGAAATGGCTCTAAGCCGGTGTCATGATAGCCTCATTAGTTGAGATATGTTGACTAAGATTTAGAGCATGTAATCAAATGAAGAATTCTTTATATACCTCAAGATATTGAGATGGAGCATGAGAAGATACTTGGTTGACAAATACAAAGAGTGAAGAGTGATTTCAAGTTGGTCAACACATGAAGCATAAAGAATGTACCACATGGATCTTGTGGTATGGTAAGCCTTGTCATTTATGCATCATGAACTAACCCATTATATATATGCCTTTGCGTTTTCTATATGGGATAGGTATCTTTCCATGGGAATGCTTCAAAAGTGAAGATCTCATATAGCCCATGAGAGGATGACATCAAGTGGTGATCTCATCAAAGTTTGAGAAGGGAAAGTTCAAGATAAGCAACTCGAGAAGATCATTTGCTTGAAGCTTGCCATCCATATTGGTGATAATGGGCATGTGAAGATGTGTCTTAATGAAGCTATCCCATAGTGGTGTATGGGGGAGAAAATTGCGAGTCTTCACGAAGCAACAATGATCAAGTGATGCATTCCGGCTTGGATGGAGCTTGAAGTGTTGTCATCAAGATCAAGCACGATGCGCAAGGCAAAGGTATAGCCTTGCTAGGTTTTCCTTTTACCGGTCTCAAGGTGGTTATTGGGAGACCGGGTTATAGGATAGATAGCCGCACTATCAAAAGGGGCTTTCAGTTGGGTAACTTGATCACATTGTCTTAGGGAGCTCAATCCTTTGCATACTTTGCATCTTCCTATTTTGTTGCTTCTTGGTATTTTCTCTATGTGAGGTTCTTGAGCTTGTTGCTAGCTCTTCAACAAGCCCAAGTTCATCGAAAACGGAATTCGTATGCATCTTATATGGCGTTTTCGAGTTTGAAGGTTTTACCGGTTCTTCTTATAGGGAGGCTCCATACCTTTCCTCATTTGGTTCTATCTTCCTTTGTTGGACTATGATTTTTTTCATGCACCATATTGTAGCTTGTTGTCCTCGTCAAAACAAGCCCACGATCATCGAAATCAGAGTCTGGATGCAAAAGTTATTGCATTTTTCGTAAAGTCTGTTTCGTCCCGGTTGTGGATCCGCTTCAACCGAGCCCCACTCCGGACGGTTCAGTGCCAGCGCCGGTAGACCGGATCTCAGATCGGATTTTCCGGTTTTCATGACCGAGTCTATTCCGAGTTGGCTGATACGTCCAAAACATATCTACTTTCCCGAACACTTTTGTTATTGTTTCTCCTCTATACTTGTATGATTTGGATGCAACTAATGCGAACTCACGCTGTTTTCAGCAGAATTGCCTTGGTGTCTCTTTTTGTGCAGAAAATCAACTATCAGGAAAATTCCCGGAAAATATGCCAAAAATCCTATTTCACCCGAAGACTCCAGGAGCCAGAATACGAGACGGAGAAGAGCCCTGGGATGGCCACACCACCTGGTGGTGCGGGCTAGGCCAGGCCACGCCAGGGGGTGGTGTGGGCCCCCCAGGCACCCCCTCGGCCTCTCTCTTCGCCTATAAGGAGTCTTCTGACCTAAAAACTTCAGGGGGTTCGACGTTTTTCCATAAGGAGTTCCGCTCCGCCGCCACCACCAGATTCCACGAAACAGCACTAGAAACTCCGTTCTGGCACCCTGTCGGGATAGGGAATTGGAGGATATCATCGCCATCATCATCACCATCGCTTCTCTATCGACCATCCATGTTTCCCCCATCTATGAGTGAGTAATCCCCCGCTGTAGGCTATGGGGATGGTAGGGATTGGATGAGATCGTTCATGTAATGGCATCAGATTGTTAGGGCATGGTGCCTAGTATCTTTTATTAGTGCTTTATGACTTTGTTGCGACTTGTTGTGCTTAATGCTTGTCACTAGGGCCCGAGTGCTATGATTTCAGATCTGAACTTATTATTGATTCATTATGATAGTATTGTTTCTGGTCTTATCTACAAACTGTATACACATGTTGTTTGGAACCTATGGCCCCGAAGTGACAGAAATCGGGATAACCGCAAGGGAAAAGCTTTGATGTGAGGATCACATGTGGCCATGGAGTGTTAATGCTTTGCTCCGATGCTCTATTAAAAGGAGCACCTTAATTGCCAGTAGTTCCCTAGAGGCCCCGCTGCAAACGGGCTGACAGGACAATAGATGTTGTGCAAGTTCTCATTGCAAGAACGTATGACTATATATGGAACACATGCCTAGGATTGTCTAGTACTTGGGTGCTTTATCTTATTTATCTACAATTTTCCTATGTTCTGATTGCTATGTGAATTGTCTTGTCCATGCAACACCCGTCCATCCATCCCTATGCCTACCGCACTCGAATCCCACTGTTTACTGCTTTTGTTACTACTGTCTTTAATTTGCTACCACTGTTACTTTACTATTCCTACTACAAAATTGTTGCTACTGATAAACTGTTGCGAGCAAGATTGTTTTCAGGTGCAGCTGAATTGACAACTCAGTTGTTAAGGCTTATAAATATTCTTTGGCTCCCCTTGTGTCGAATCAATAAATTGGGTTTCACTTCCCTCGAAAGTACTGCGATACACCCCTATACTTGTGGGTCATCAAGACTATTTTCTGGCGCCGTTGCCGGGGAGCATAGCTTTATTTATCAAGTTCACTTGGATTCTCTATTGTTCGCTGCTATCCATCCATCATGGGTAAGTCTCGTGATGGCAAGGTTCCTATTTTACCATCCACTACAAGAAGAGGTACGGTTCTAAACACCTCTACTGCTCTTGATTCACCGTCTGTTTTGAGTAAGTTCCTTACACCACCACATACACATGCTACACACACTGCTACTACCATTGAATCTGAAACTTCTAATACTTATGATGCTGCGTCTACTGTGCTTGATAAAAGTGGTTCGTTAGGTCCTTTCCTAGATGCTACGATTGCTAGAACTATAGCTGGAAATACCGAAACTCCTAATGAAGGCACTGCCACCCCTGTTAGCTCACCTGAGTCTAGTAAGAGTTATGATGTTGAAGAAGATTATGTTGAGATGACTGATGAGTTTATTGAAGAATGTAGGAACACCCATGATAGGAGCGCAGCTAAGAGTCTCCTTGAGAGGCGTACTATTAGACCCAAATTATCTCTTGATGCTAAATATGTTGCTTCTCCCATAAACATTATAGATGAAGATTATGATTTCTCTCTCGATCTATCTTACATAGCTATTGTCAAGAAAGAACCTTTTTGTGGGACTAAGAATGAAAGTGCGGAAGCACATATGAATGAACTTTCTACTATGAGTGGCTTGTTTTCTGATGATATTAATATGCGTACTTATTTTGTTGCTAAGATTTTTCCTTTTTCACTGAAAGGAGAAGCTAAAACGTGGTTTAGTAATTTACCTCCTAGATCTATTGATAGCCCTGAGTGCTTGATTAGTACTTTCCTGCAGAAATATTTTCCTCCCAGTGCTAGACATGCTATTTTGCAGGAACTTTTTGATTTTAAACAGGGAGAAAAAGAGGTATTGCCCGAATCTTGGGCAAGGTTTTGTGCTTTGATTCAAGCACAGGCTAGAAGTCCTTTACCTAAGAATGAGCTTCTTGATATATTTTATAATGGACTAACCGAGGAATCTAGGACATACCCAGATAGTTGTGCTGATTGTGTTTTCAGGAATAGGACTCCAAAAGAAGCTGAGGAATTAATGGCTAAAATAAGCAAGAATTATGAAGACTGGTCTCCTCCTAAACAAGCTATACCTGAAGTAATTGTACCTGAACCATCTATTCATGTGCCTATTTCAACATCAAAGAAGAGGGAAGTTATTGAATTAAATGATGAAGTGATGAAGGAAGCTAAGAAATGTCTTAAGGAGAAGGGAATTAAAGCTGCAGATGTCAAGAATTTACCTCCTATAGAAGAATTATGTAAGCTTATTCCCTACTCATCCACTATTGAGGTACACTCTCTCCAACACTTTGATAAAGGTGATATCCCTTATTTAAAACCTCCTGATCAATGCTTAGAAGAATTTGATATCTTTATTGTTAAGCAAGATAACTTTAATAAAAGGGTGCAAAATCATCTTATGGAAAACACTAGAGCTATTGTTGAGCAAGATAACTTTAATAAAGGTGATCTCCGTTTATTTCTATCCTTTCCATCTTAGTTTTTGTTTTCGTTTAGTTTTCTTTGTGTTGTTAGTTGCTTGCATGCCAGAACTTCTGTAGTTCTAGCCTTGTTTTGTCCTTGCATCATGTTTCTAAAAGAAATAAAAATCTGTCTGTCAGAAAAATCATTCTTCTATTTCTGAAAAATGCCCAAAAATAAAGTGTCTCGAAAATTTTCAGAAAATTCATATTAAATTTTTACGTGAAAAAAGGGGCAGAGGGGTACCTGGTAGGTACCAGGGGGGCCCACCAGGCAGGCACACCATGTGGTGGCGCGACCAGCCCTGCGTGGCGCCATGCCCTAGTGTGGGCCACCCCTGGCCCCCCACCAACTCTATCACCTGCCACTTTCTTCTCTCTCCCGAGTAAGCTCCAGTTCAAAACTCAAAATCGCGTTCTCTCTGTGCTTGCTCTCGATTTCTTCGATCTCTTTGCTCAGCCCATCTTTCTTGCTGAAATTTGGAGCAATTGTTCCTTGGTATGTGACTCCTCCCCTTGTCCAAGTAGATTTGTGTTTAGTGGATTATATGTTGAGTATTTTGCTGCTGTAGGTGACTGGTTATGAGAGCTTGTAAGCTTGTTTGATGCTTAGAGATATAGTTTTGATGCATGTTTATGCCTCTTGCAAGTCCCTGTGAGTAGAATCCTTCATTATATGTACTTTGCAATCACTTGTTTAATAGGTGTTTAAATTTCAGAATAGAAGATGAGTGAACACCACCTAAACCAACATGAGCTTTGGGTGCCTAAGGTCATGAAGGTCCACCAGGAGGAGGAAGTTTTTCCCTCCATTTATCCATGCCCTGAGTTCATGAGAGCTGCAGGAATTCTACAAGATCTCCACACTTTGGTTTGTAATGCAGGGTTAGAGCACTTTTTGGAGAATGAACCTTGTCAATTCGTGAAGCTAACAATGTCTGTGGTGCAGGACTTCAAATTTAGTCACTCTTTGCCTAACCACATGGTCCATTACAAAATTTATAATATAGTTGTCGACCTTTCTCTTGATGATTTTTGTGCAGCTATTAAGGTACCTCAATGGGGATCATGTAGGAAGATTAAAGAGAGACCTAAACCACTCATGGATTTATATGCAGAAATTTGCCAAGGGAGTAGCTTCTCGAAGGAGAGTGGAAAATCCGTAACATTCATTTTCCCTCCATTCGCTACTTTGCTTACTTTATTGCCAAGTGTGTTCTTGCTAGGAAAACTGCCAATAAGTTACCTTCATTTGATCTAGCATTTATCTCTGCTGCTCTTAGACGAGATAGGTCTTACAACTTGGGTGCTTTGATAGCTTTCCGTCTTGCTGCTAACTGTGAGGAAGGTAGAATTTGTGGAGGCCTCATTGCTTCTCGGTTGCTAGCATTGCATGGTTTATTGTCTCATCATCTAGACCTACAGTTTCCCATAGAGAGGCTTGATTTTAATTCCATGATACAACATAAATTTATTTCCTCGTGGGCTAGTTTGAGTGAGTTGTCTTATGAAATAACCTTTCTCAAAGCTGGTTGGAGAAAGAGCAAGTCCGAGCGTGTTGTTCTTTTGCTTGCACCTATTTTGTTTAACCTTGATAATAGGGAGGGATGGTCCCTCACTTAGGAGGAGCTTGACACGTACTCGGGAGAGCTCTCCCAACAGGAGCAGGACACTAGGAGGGAGGTCACGGATGATTCGTTCCAGCCCACGAATGGGGGAGAGTCTTCATATCAGCAGCCCGCTTATGATTGGGGAGATTCTTCTTCCTCTCATGGGCCCAGCAACGACCATTCTTACCAATATCCGCCCCCTTGGAACCCCTATTCGTACTTGGATTGATACCCACTTAGGCCAAAAGCCTAAGCTTGGGGGGGGGGGGGGGGTACGCCAAAACCGCACTCATCTCCATATCATGTTGCATCGGTACTTTGTATATTCATGTTTTCATTCTCTTTTTAGTTTTCGTTCTTCTTTGCTTTTGCTTTCTAAAAACACAAAAAGACCAAAAATATTTTTGTTGTTTCTCTTTGGTTTGCTTCTTCTTTTTGCCTTGGTTTGTTTTTCCCTTTTTGCTTTGTTTGAACTATTCGAAAAATCCAAAAAGATTTTGCTTTGTTTTCCCCTTTTTGTTTCTTGTTTAAAAATCGAAAACACCAAAAATATTTGTCGTTCTTTTTTATTTTTTTGTGAGTTTGCTACAGGGTTCGGCAGTTCTCAGTGGAATATTGGTTTCATATTATTATTCAAGCCACACAAGTGAAGAGCAATAATGAGAATTAATGACAACTTGAGGCGTGGTAAGAGGTTGGTAACGAACTCTATTTGTTTTCATTTTGTACATATACTCATCACTGTGGGCATGCTTAGTCCGTTCATGTAGAGTGTATGTTATCTTTGGATGCTTAGTAGTTCTCTCTTTCTTGTGATTAGCTCTAGCTCGCTAATAGTTTGTAGCATGTCTTATGAATGTTTGCTTGCATTACTCTATTTATAAATTGGTATGACACCGTGGTATCCTCCTCTGAATGTTTCATTTGATTGACTTGGCACATGCTCACGCATGCTCATGACTGTAATAATCAGTAAAGCCTCGATGAATTATTTTGCCTTAAGGATCTTGAATCACTTTCATGCCATGAGTAGTCTTGTTTTGTTGCAAGCATGATAATGATAGCTATTGCTCTCTCGTTTGTCGCTCCCTTACTATTGCTAGCCTTCACTTCCACTGAGTGTTTTACTCATGTCTCCAACTCCTTAAACCAAACATTTCCAAAGTGTCCACCATACCTACCCATTAGCATCATTTGTTACCTCCGTGCATATTCAATATGCTTTGTTTTCTTCCGAATAAAATGTTTGCTTATTATGAGAAAGTTAGTTAGTAAAGCTCTCACGAACTTGATGGCACACTTTATTTCCTGCACTTAATAAACCTGAATCATTGTGAACTCTCCATGAAAGTTATATGCTTGCTAATTATAGGCTGGGGATTAGCAGAACCGTGTTGTCACGGGGAACGCTTTCAACACTTGTAAATATATACCCAGTTGATACCTTGCTCTTTTGTTTGCGGATGTCGTCGGTGTGAAATAAAAGGGGAGCTTGTGAGTCCATGGAGTTATGTATGTGTGTTAGAGAAACCCTGGGCCGCTGGTCTAATCCATGCTGACATGGTGGAAACCTGAAGCGTTACCATAATGATATCTATGAGGTATTCTTCTTATAAAAAAGAGAGAGATAGCTATTGAGAAAAGGAAAAAAAGAGATTTATGAAAAGAGGAAAGAGAAAAAAGCACCATTTTCCCATGGTAAATAAGAAGATTGAGGAGATACTCATTGTCTGCTTGCCTTGTCATTTTTATATGGGGATTCTTCCGTATCATCGGGCGAGGGGTACCCCGTTGGCGGTTCTCAATGATACGCACATACTTACGATGACAAGAACTTACCGGTAACTAAAGTTGAGTAGCATGAGGAGCGGCCCTCGTACTCAAGGAATTGGGATTTTCAGTTTATAGTCTATCAAGCATATAACTCAGATTGGACCTCACTTTCACCTTAACCACATTAAAGATTCTTATGATAGGGGCAATGAGAGCTCAAAGCTAATGAGTACCATACTTTCAGCATTTGGAAGCCTTTCAAAATTATTCAAAACCTTTTTCTTCTACTTGTTGAGTCTCCATATATTCTTTGAGCACCTTCTTGAGAGCATAGTTTTCATTCTTTGTGTTTGTTCCATTACTTGATTATTTGTGTTATGACTTTGATGCTTGTATCTTTGATATCTTTACTTCTAGTCATCACTTGAACTTCAGAGGTGCCTTGGTATTCATAATCAAAGGCAAGCGAGATACCCCTCTAACATACCTTTTTATGAGCATTTTAATGTTGCTTATGTTCGTGCTTCGTGCTACTTATTATTCTTGAGTTGGAATCTCTTCATAGCTTGCAAAGACTATTAAGTAGACTTAGTTGCATATTCTTTATTATAAATTGTCTAATTAGTTGATCACATTGCTGAGAATATTTACATCATATGAAACAAATGTGTTCGTGAAAGTTCTTTTATCGCACTCAGTTTTCAACTGAATTGCTTGAGGACAAGCAAAAAGCTAAGCTTGAGGGGAGTTGCTATGTCCAAAACGTATCTACTTTCCCGAACACTTTTGCTATTATTTCTCCTCTATACTTGTGTGATTTGGATGCAACTAATGCGATCTGACGTTGTTTTCAGCAGAATTGCTTTGGTGTCTACTTTTTGTGCAGAAAATCAACTATCAGGAAAAATCCTGGAAAATATGCCAAAAATCCTATTTCACCCGAAGACTCCAGGAGCCAGAATACGAGACGGAGAAGAGCCCTGGGATGGCCACACCACCTGGTGGCGCGGGCCAGGCCAGGCAGCGCCAGGGGGTGGTGTGGGCCCCCCAGGCACCCCCTCGGCCTCTCTCTTCGCCTATAAGGAGCCTTCTGATCTTAAAACTTCGGGGGGTTCGACGTTTTTCCAGAAGGAGTTCCGCTCCGCCGCCACCACCAGATTTCACGAAACAGCACCAGAAACTCCGTTCTGGCACCCTTTCGGGACGGGAGATCGGAGGAGATCATCGTCATCATCATCACCATCGCTTCTCCATCGACCATCCACGTTTCCCCCATCTATGAGTGCGTAATCCCCTACTGTAGGCTATGGGGATGGTAGAGATTGGATGAGATCGTTCATGTAATGGCATCAGATTGTTAGGGCATGGTGCCTAGTATCTTTTATTAGTGCTTTATGACTTTGTTGCGATTTATTGTGCTTAATGCTTGTCACTAGGGCCCGAGGGCCATGATTTCAGATCTGAACTTATTATTGATTCATTATGATAGTATTGTTTCTGGTCTTATCTACAAGTTGTATACACACGTTGTTGTCCGGAACCTATGGCCCCGAAGTGACAGAAATCGGGATAACCGGAAGAGAAAGGCTTTGATGTGAGGATCATATGTGTTCACGGAGTGTTAATGCTTTGCTCCGGTGCTCTATTAAAAGGAGCACCTTAATTGCCAGTAGTTCCCTAGAGGCCCCGCTACAAATGGGCTGGCAGGACAAAAGATATTGTGCAAGTTCTCATTGCGAGCACGTATAACTATATATGGAACACATGCCTAGGATTGTCTAGTACTTAGGTGCTTTATCTTATTTATCTGCAATTGCCCTATGTTCTGATTGCTATGTGAATTGTCTTGCCATGCAACGCCCATCCATCCATCCCTATGCCTACCGCACTCGAATCCCACCGTTTACTGCTTTTGTTACTACTCTCTTTGTTTTGCTACTGTTGTTACTTTACTATTCCTACTACAAAACTGTTGCTACTGATAAACTGCTATGAGCAAGATTGTTTCCAGGTGCAGCTGAATTGACAACTCAGTTGTTAAGGCTTATAAATATTCTTTGGCTCCCCATGTGTCGGATCAATAAATTGCGTTTCACTTCCCTCAAAAATACTGCGATACACCTCCTATACTTGTGGGTCATCATTGGCAAACCGAGGTTTTCTGGTTTGTAGTTCGGTCCTCCGGCCTGGGGACCGAGTTTCCCGGTTCTGGGGCCGGTCCAACCGACTTTTAAACTGAGTTTTCACAGATTTCCTCCCAACGGCCATATTTGCTTTCCCCTATAAAAGGGGGTTCTTCCCCCAATGTTTTTGGGAGTTCTTGAGCTCGAAATTGACCTCCATTATTGACCCTCTTGAGCTTGCTTCCTCTCCCTTCCCTCATATGATTCTTACATCTTTTTGAGGGATTTGGAAGAGGAGATCTAGATCTACAATCGCCACCAATCAATTCCTCCTCTTAGTGAGGGGAACCCTTTGGATCTAGATCTTGGAGTCATTGGTTGACTTCCACCATTGTTCTTCCTCTCTAATTCCTCCCTAACACTTGTTGCTTTGGTGGGATTTGAGAGTGAAGGATTTGAACATCCTTAGTGTTCTTGCTTTGCATTCTTGCATAAGTGTTGAGCTCTCCATTATGATTTGTTCGAGTGAGAGACCGTGAGCTTGTTGCTCTTGGAGGGTGACCTCCTAGTTGGCTTGGCGGTTGGTGCCGTGGTGTCCTCTTCGTGGAAGATTGTGAAGAGACACGGGCTTCTCCTTCGTGGAGCTTGTGAAGTGGTTGTGAAGCTTGCCATGTCCGGAGTGGAGGAAAAGCTAGCCATAAGGAAATGGCCTATTCCTTCGTGGGATAGACTCGGAGAAGAAGGTGAGCCTTCGTGGCGTTGGGAAATCCTTTGTGAAATCCCACACCTCTCCAACGTGACGTACCTTACTTGTAAGGGAACACGGGAATACATCTTCGTCTCCACGTGCCTCGGTTATGTGTATACCCGAGCTTACTTTTCTTGTGATAGCCATCGAGTTTGAAGTACTTATATCTTGCCTATCACTTGTGGTATATTTATCTTGTGCTATCTTGCTTAGCTTATCTTGTTGTTGGTGCACTTAGTTGAGCCTAGTGTATTTAGGTTTTGTGCTTGTAAAATAAACGTTAGTTTAATTCCGTATTATATCAATCCAAAAACCGTAATAGTTTTGAAATTGCCTATTCACCCCCCTCTAGGCGACATCTCTATCCTTTCAATTGGTATCAGAGCAAGGTCTCTCCTTGTTTAGGCTTCACCCCCTAGAGTGTAAAGATGTCGGCTAGTAGTATAGTGCACAATAACACAATTATCTTTGATGGCACAAATTATATTTTGTGGAGAAATTGCTTGCTTTGTAATCTTCACACCTTGTGTCTAAATATTGAGCGATTTCTAGATGTAGGTTTTTCTCCCCCGATGGATCCTTAAAATCTATCTTTAGAGGATGAGAAAAATTTACATCTCGAAGCTCAAGTATCTAATGAGCTTATTTTCTCTTTGAGCCCCATAGTTAAATTGTTCTTGACAAATATAAAGCGCAAGTCATCTCATGAGATGTGGACCAAGCTTAAAAAAATATTTGGTAGGTCCATTTCTCATAAGGTCGGTGGTATCTCCGAGGAGCTCTCGTCTCCTTCACATCATGAAGAGCTCCAAGTGGCTTCCACCTCCGGCCATGATGAGATTTCAATTCCCTCCACTTCACCTACATGTGACAAGTCACAAGGTAATGGCATGGTGAGTGGAGAAATCATATGTAATGATGGTAGTGGTTCTTTTTACACTAATGATTCATGTTCTATAAATGCTAATGGTGTACAGAGTTTGGACTTAAGCACTTCCTGCAACAATAATTATATATCCCCTTGTATTGCTAGTCCTTGCATATTGTTTAGAAATTATTTGATACTAGTGTAGATGATATGTTTGATTTGTCAACTTTATATTTGTAGACGGAGTGAGTATATCCTAGTCAACTCCACGGACCGATAGTACATGCTAGTACTATCTCCATCTCCCCATGGCTACCGTTCCACGCAACGCATGCTGGTGAGGTGCAGCTGTCTATACAGTTACATTCACCATCAAAGATCATTGTGCTTATTTAATTTCTGAATAAGGGGTCAGTACGGCATGCTCCAAGTCTAGTATTAGCTTTACTTAATCTTATTAATTGATTGCTCAATGGCAGCGATCCAACACCCGTGGCTTTAGCCTAAGCTAAAGCTAGTGCTCGCCACTTTGGCAAAGCTTGCACGATGACGACGTCCACGCATTCTCTGCTCTCGCAGTTGACTTCTTCCGGGGTAAAATATTTCCGTTTAACATTTTATTTCGTTGGTCAGGTCAACTTTCCCTAATGATCTTGTGAGAGTGGGATCAGAGTAGCATGACAAACCCTTCCGTGTAATTCGAGCAGAAAAACTCCACCCCGCTCGTCGTGACCCAGCCGCGCGCGGGAGCCCACGTCACTCCACATGTGCACGTGCCATGCTCTGACGCGTGGGCCTGTACTTATGTTTCTTGATTAACTGATTTTTTTGGAGGAATCATGGCTCTCTTTATTACTCAATCATATTGGGTAATGTCAGCGATCCACCATCCATGGCTTTTACGCCTAATCTAAAGCTAGTGCTCGCGGCTTTGACAAACACAAAGCACGCAGTCGACGTCAAGGTAATCCCTACTATCATGGTTGACTTACTTGGGGTAAAGCATTTAGGTTAATATCATATTCTTATGTATTTCAGGTCACGTCAACTTTCCATAATAATAATCTCATGGGGAGTGGCTTCGCAGACTCTTCTGGGTCGTAGCCGACCGAAGGCAAAACGGAAATAAATCCTACAAGATCGTCTCTATTGATAGACCCTATCCTATGACCAACATATGTTCGTCTTTTCAGTTTTCCGTCTTTTTTTTTGCGTTAATTAGCTTTTCTTTCTAACCATCATGCATGAGGTCTCGTGAGATTTTTTTTCCAGGGCAAAGCAGCGGGAGGAGCCCGCGGTCTCCGAGCGACAACCTGTCCTGACGCGTGGGCCCGGTGCTCCAGGGAGATCTCGTTTCCGATAAATATCCTTTGCTCCCCCGCCATTGGCTCGACCGATCGCACAGGCTCGCCACCCACCACCACTTGCACTTGCACCCGCTCCGCACCCAAACCGAGCGCGTGCGTGTGCGTGGCCTGCGCCCGAGATACTTTTTGTGGCGCGCGGAGATAGTTTCGCTTGGCCAGGATACTTTTGCGCGAGGAGATCGTTTGCATGGCTGAGATACTTCTGCCCCGCGCGCTCCCGATCGAGTGAGATCGTTTCCTTGGTTGGAGATACTTCTCCCGGTGTAGGAGATCGTTTGCTTGGCTGGGATACTTCTGTTCTGCGTCGCGTCGCCGGGGCGCGGACGACGTCGTGCGGTTTCCGGCCACGAGAGATAGTTTGCGATGCACTCGGTCGTACCATAGGCCGGAGGGGATTATGCTCCGATAGATGGATGCGCATATTGGCGAGTGACGACGATGTCTTATCTCGGGCACTACACCACGTACGCTCGATCGGGCTTTTCCTTTCGGCGGTCGGTCGTAGGCTAAAGCTGGCTGCACTGCACGTGGACGATACCCATGGCAATCTATAGCGCAGCGCTCCCGTTCCTGATCACTGGTACTCACCTACTCATTTTAATTTGTGAAAAATGTGTATCTAAACGTCTGTTAGTGTCTAGGTTCATATAGGTTTGGAGTGAACCTACACCTTTCAGAAAGCTAAAACATCTTATATTTTTAAACGAAAAAAGTAGAATGGTACTGTAATCACAAGTATAGCATGTTACTCGGACCAACCAGCTGGGAAATAAGACGTGTCCGCGACAGTCCATCTCCTTGGATTTTTATTAGGAGGTCAAGCGGCACCCGTATAACGATCCGCGAAGCAAAATATAGACAAGAGGGAGTCTAAAAAGTTAGTAAAATTAGAGAAGCGCTAGTGAAATGCCGTAACACGCCCCGCTTGACACCCTAATTTTTATCACCGTCCGGTTGTTTGCGACGAGCCCTCGAAAAATACAACCATCCTAGTACTACACGACACCATCCGCGACACCGAGAAGATTTCCGGAAATTCAGATCACTGGACCATTGGTAATTCAACCACGCGGTAGCAAAATCATCTGAACATTTCTCCGAGAAACTCCCAGGCTGCCATCCTCGCTTCACCGCACTCCACTCCAAGCTAGCGCGCTGGATCAGACACTTGTCTTAGCCTTAGCGTGCGTGCGTATGAGTGACGTGCTGTATCTTCATATGTTCCAGGTCGAATAGCCTATTGCCCCCATAGCAATCAGATCTCATTTTCACGTCGTGTTTGCCTCCAGCTAGCTGGCTCACACTCTCCTGACACACATGATTTGCCGTCGATCCGGCAGCGGACACCTGGTCCAGTCCTTGGTCAACACGTGCCCCATCCGCCGGGTCAGTATCGACGACACTGGCCACCGCGAGAAGGGGTCAAGCTTTGGCTGCTGGGACGCGCGGCTGCTTACGAGCCGTCCGATGCGGACGCGATGTCTGCGGAGAGAGCGCCGTGTGGCTCCGGCTGTCTCTACCTACTACTCCGCCCCGCTACGGCAAAAAAGGACGGTTCCAGACGCTTCCATGGGCGAAGGTGCTTAGGATATTTTACTAGTACTTGGGTGCTCTGCCTAATTGTATTCTAGTGTCCTCTCTTGCGTGAGTGGGAGCGACATGTCCCATTGTTTTATCTCTCTAAATAACTAAGCATGATTGGTGCAGCAGCTTTGTGACCGGGTGGACATGACAAATAATGGAACAATCTAGACGCTGTCCGTTGTTCGACACAGTGGGTACTGGGAGCGCCATGTGTACTTGTCACATGGAAGACCGGTTTGTTAAGCTTGCTAGTACACCGTGCGTTCTTGGCATGCATAGTCCTCGGTTAATCTTCTTCCGACAGTACTACTACTATTACTTCAGTTCAAACGTTTCTTTTACTCTCTCGTTATAACTAGCTATGTTCATGGTGCATGCATACTCCCTTCTTCAAGATATAGATATACTCCTAGCATTGTCTTAAGTTAAAAATTTCATAAAGTCTGATTAACTTTACTAAAAAATATGCCACAAAATTAGTACCACTAGACTTATTTTAAAATATAGTACAAGTACTGGTAATATAACAATTTGATGTTATATACTCCCTCCGCCCAGAAATAACTGACTCGAGTTTGTCAGGATTCGAATCTAGACAAATTCAAATCAGTTATTTCTGGACGGAGGTGCTATTTTAAATTAGTCTAATTTTAAAATAATTGACTTACTCACTTAGACCCATATTAGTTGAGCTAGATTTGTCTAGATACGGATGTATCCACTCTTCGACCCATATTAGTGACTTAGATTTTTCTAAATACGAATGTTTCTGGGAAGTTTTTAGTACGAGATAATCGTATCTAGACAAATTTAGGTCAAATAATATGGATCAGGGGAGTAGTAGAAACAAGTACGTTTATTCGAGAACGGAGGAAGTACTCCTCCATTAATCTTTTTCCGATTCAAGTGGTCGTGCAAACGCACATAAGTATAAACTAATGCTTCAATTCAAAAGTTCTTTCTACTTGTAGCTAGACATGCATGTCGACACTTCCGAGCAACCTTTTTCTTGCCGATATTTTTTACTCGCCCATCAATGGTGGTTTACAGACACTCCAAGCAGTAACAACTTTTCCAGCTAGCAGTCGGTCCGTGACCAGCTACGTTCATGCGAATCATTGCCCGACGAGTCCCTGTCAATTCCACGGCTGTCTCCATTGCGCACACACATCATACACGTTACATCAACCACCCCAAGAAAAGCAAGGCGACGCAGAAGCAGCCGATGCTCCAAATAGTTAAACACGCACGACGCCCCGAAGAGGAGGGGCCTAATCGCACAGATCTTCTGCGCGCAAGTAGCCAGCCCGCGTGGGGGCCCCACCATGATAGCGGAGTCGCGGACCCGCGATTAAACTATCAAAGTGGGAGCATCGCTTGCCACCGTCCAGCGACGTCGTCCGTCATCCCCAGCCGTCCAGCGTGCCGACCAGGTGACCTCACCCGCGGGCAAACCGACGCACGCGTCTCGCCGTGCCCGTCCGATGGCCATCTGACGGGCCGCGGGCGGCGGACTAATCACCCATGCTTTTGTGTCGTCATGTCATTACCGACGATTCCAGTTAGTGCTTCCCTTTTGCTGGTAGGTCCTTACGTAGCCACGAAATTGCATTGCGTATTTGTAGGCTGCTTCTTTTTTTCAGCTACCGTCGACAGCTTGTTATACATAACCTGAAAGGCTGAAAGTGTGCCGTGGCGTTTCTATAAGTAACTATTGGGTATACATGACAAACAACTTTTCCTCTTGACCAAATTCGTAACCCTTCATTTTCAGTGGTCAAACTAGAGGTTACAAGGAACCATGCACAACACTGAATAAATATCTGTCGAATACACCATCTACACCTAACACGTGGAGTGGATATGCCCATTTCAAGGAACAACATTATATCCCTACCCAGAAACAAGTGGCTAGCCTGGAAGATAACTATAGTGAGCCAATTACATGCATAAAATGGAAACGACCATGTATATACTTGAGATGCTAAAATGTTATTTTTCTCTTCTAAATAGAACCATCATTACGAAAAGATCTCTGCATCTGCAAAGGAACACGACAACAAAAATCATTCATCGTTGATTACGTATTATTGTTTTCTAACAAAAATCCGCCTTATCACATGGTGTCCTTGGTTTACATCGACAGCTAAGAAATTGCACATTTTCTTATCGTAGGTAGAGAAGTTTCAAGTAACCTCCATCATGATAAATTTATTATTTTTGCTTAAGATTGAATGCTAGGACCGACATTAATTAATCAAAACCATTGTCTAGCTACACCCAAGTCAACTGAGATTTTTTTCTTATGATATAACCATCATGATGGCCATCTAATTTGCCATCCTTGTGCATTTTTTTGAATAAACACCGGGGAGGGGTAAGAGGTTCCCCGCTCGCTTCTCATTGAAAATGGGCCTAAAAGTCCTGTCGTTAGGACATGGAGTCTACAAATTTCTTACCAGGGAACTGCAATCAGTGAGGCACTCGATGCACTAGCATCAACATCTCGAAGATTGTTGGAGAGTTGAAGGCCCTCTTTGATTCGATGGATTCCAAAAATAGATTTAACAAAAATCCAGACTGTAATTTCATGCCCACTCGGATCCTTGAGGATCGAGCTTATACCAAGTTAGCTTGAATCGCTCACATGAAAACACAGGGTTTATCTTCAAAATATGTTGAAAAGGAATCGTCACAAAGAATCTCCTATAGATTCGACTCTACGAATTAAGCGACCTATATAGTGAAAAATCTTATAACAATCCTAGCAATCAAAGAGGTTCTAAACCGCCAAAAGGACCGTGCCTTCCTAGACCATCTTGTAATTTCCCTCAGCCTAGCGAGGACATAGGAAGATAATAGACGATTTAGAATTAGCAAACCAACAAAAACTAAAGCAATAACCCCAAAGCCATTTCAAAATTTCCTTGCGGTTCGTGGACCAACTTCAGCAACCTCTCTTGTGCCAAGATTTTTAGTTCCACTTACTTAAGCTTCATGTCGAGGACAAAAATAGCTAAATAAAACAAAGGGCATATGTACATTTAAGCCAATTGTGCTAGCCGTTTCATCTAATATCGAACCTCTTCACCCTTACGTTTTTTGTATAATAACAAACAAGGAGAGGTTTCAAGTAACATCCATCATGGTTTTGTTTTGCTTGAGCTTGTATGCCAAGGCAGAGATTATTTAATCAAAACCAATGTTTGTCTACACCTAAGTCAACTGAGATGTTTCTTATGTCTATAGACATTATGCTGGCCATCTAAATTGCCATCCTTGTGCATTTTTTCGAATGATCACCGGGAGGGGTAAGAGGTTCCCCACCGAGTTCTCATTGGGCCTAAAATCTGGAACATTGCGATGGGGAGTGTACAAATTACTTACGGGGAAGCTACAATCAATGAGGCAGTCAATGCACTAGCATCAACATCTGGAAGATTGTTGGAGAGTTGAACGACCTCTTTGATTCGATGGATTCCAAAAGTATATTTAAGAAAAATCCTGACTGTAATTTCATACCCACTTGGATCCTTGAGGATTGACCTTGTACCAAGTTATCTTGAATCACTCGCATGAAAAACAAAGGGTTTATATTCAAAATATGGTGCAAAGGAATCATCGCATAATTCTCCAATAGATTCAATTCTACGAATCAAGTGACCCATGTAGTGAAAATATTATACTCCCTCCGATCCAAATTAGTTGACTTAAATTTGTCTAGATTCGGATGTAACTATACATGTTTTAGTACTAGATACATCCGAATCTAGGCAAATCCGAGTCAAATAATTTGGATCGGAGGGAGTAAGAATCATTGCAATCAAAGAGATCCTAAACCACCAAAGAACCATGCCTTTCGAGCACATCTTGTAATTTTCCTCGGCCTAGCGAGGGCGTAAGAAGATATTAGATGATTTAGAATTAGCATAACCAACGGAAACTAAAACAACAACCCAAAACCATTTCAAAATTTCCTTGCAGCTCGAGGACCAACTTCAGCAACCTTTCTTGTGCTAAGATTTTTAGTTCCACTTACTTAAGCTTCATGTTGAGGACAACAATAGCTAAACAGAACAAAAGGGCATATGTACATCTAATCCAATTGTGCTAGCTTTTTCATCTAATCTCGAACCTCTTCACCCTTGCGTTTTTTTTTCAAATAATAACAAGCGAGGAGAGGTTTGCTGCCTAAAACCTCTTTGAAAATGAACCTAAGCCAGATCATTACTAGAGAAACTTTAAGATTTTCGCGAGAGGAGAGGTTACAACCCTCAATTAACAGCGAGGCTATCATCGTCACATCGAATCTTTGCAAGGAGCGGCTGCCATAGGTCCGCGTATTTTCAACACACACACCTTCCTTGACTGGGAGAGTTAGGCATATGAAAACGGGATATGCTGTTTAGATTTAGCCAAAAGAAGAAGAGAGGTCCATCACCAAGCACCAAGTTTCGGAGCCATTTCAAAATTTCCTCACAGTTGGAGGGCCAACTGGCAAATGCATGTGGCATGCGAATATGCGCGACGGATGGCATGGGGTCATCCATGGCCATACATGCCGGACGTCCATACATGCCATGCGCCCCCGAAAATATCAAGCGCCATGTCAGCAGCGCCAGGAGGCGATCTCGCCAGCCCCCAGCCGCGCACGCGCGAATAAGTATCTCCACGCACCCACCTGTCGCCGACCTGCGGGCCCGTCACTTCACGCCCACGCGTCAGAGAGGGAACCAACCGTGTGGGCTCCACCCGCTGCCCAGCGAGTGAAATAACACAGCAACACTAGACACACCACCGCCTACTCCTCCGCATTACGGGAAAAATCTTTTTCTCGCCTCTCCTCGCCCCTCAGCGTTTCTCTCTCCTCACCTTCTGCCTCCGCCTCCGCCTCCGTCTACCCCTCGCCGCCGCGCAAATCCCATCGCCGGCGCTGCCGGTTCGCCCCGGGAGCTCCAGATTAGAGCGCCCCCAGTACCGGTAAAGCTTCCAGCTCCTCCCCCTTTCTCGCCGCCAGCGTATTTTTTCTGCTAATTCTGCGCTGATGTATGTGCTACTTCGCTGGCTTGATTCCTGCCCGTAGCCCATGGAGCCAGTAGATTCGCGCGTAATCTGTGCCTCGGTATGTCCGGGCGAGGTGTTGGCGATAGTTTTATTTGGGATGTTTGTGTTCTGGCGGCGTTTCTGAGCTGATTGCGACGCGGGTCTGTTTGTAACCTCGAGCAGATCAGCGCGAGATGGACGCTCGCTCCTGCGAATTTCGGGACGATTTTGGATTTTGAGAGAGTAGTGTGGATTTGAGCTGGGTTTCGCTCTTCTGATGGGGGTCATTTCAGCGTGTAGATTTCGTAGCTCTGGAAGTAATCGCAGCTGAGATATGGTCGCCAAAAAGCTGAGATAGTTATTGCGAAATCATTTCTAGTTATAGTATAAATCTAGTGAATCGACGTGGCTCCTGGAATCTGATTCACAGCTAAAACAGAATCTGACAAGCACAAACCTCGAAAGAAACGGGTGAATTCATATGTCTGCGAATTTCTGCTTTTCAAATTTCTGATGTGCAGATTGAACTCCGGCTTGTATGCTTCGTGTTCTTCTGCTGTTCAACTTCCGATGGTCACGAATTGGAACGGAGATATTTTGCATTTGTGTAGTTGCTATATTTAACGTGGAGGGATCTAATCAAATTCACCTAATAAAAAATGTGAGATGCCGAGAATATGAAAATTTTAGGACATCTGATGTATGTTGACCGTGTATTATTATGTTCAGGTTTGTATGCTACTTAACAGTAGCTATAGGGGATTACAATCCTTCCCTTACAAAGTAGCATGGGTTATTATTTTTTTCCATTCTGATTTCTGTTTGTGGGGGTCTTATTGATTCAGAGTCTTTTGCTCTGTTTTTGGACCGTACCACATATGCTGGCTATTTAGATTTTGTGCTGTTTCAGCGTTCTTCTTCTTCCATTACAATTGGAACATTTTGATGCGTTCTCCAGAAAGAAAAAAAACATTTTAGCATTTTCATTACTCCTTTTTCTAGATAAGAATTTGATGCTTCTGTTGTGTACCTGCAATAACAAAGACATCCATTTTGCACATCTTGACACTTTTTGAGTCAAAAATACGGCCCTCAACTTGTAAACCAAACCCATTCAATTTGCAACCTCGACACTCAAAGTTAGCCTCCTCCTACAACCCATCCACGCACACGCACACAAAAAAGAGCTCTTGTTTGGGAAGGGGCAATATTTATGTCTACCTTGTAGCATCTACATCAATGTCTGCATCATCCGCCCTGCATCTTCTCCTAATAGTGGGAGGAGGCAGCCATAGCTGGAAATCGGGGCTGCTTCCTCCTATTGTGAGGAGATAGTGATGAGGCTCAGTGGATGGAATCAATCAATAAATAAAATGACGCCTGCTGCAGAGATTGGCTCAGAGAGTTGGTACCAGAGCTCAAGCGCGGATGGTCACGTGTCTACATTGTATCATATACATCCCGAGTAACTGCTGTTTTCATTAAACCAGCATGTTTCTTGGGTCTACAAACGCTCATGCGCCTCCTCGCTGGCCCTTTTGCTATGACTAGACAGTTGAAAGCTCTGGTTTTGAGAGTTTGAGGTTCTAACTTGAACCGTTTTGGAGTTAATTTTTTTTCTGACTTGGTTGAAGGTTGGGGATGTAAATGAACTTCTTTTGTAGAGTTTCGGTATTATTTCTTATTTTAAACTTTACTGAAATGATATTTATAATAATATCCCTTTCCTTCTTTCGATTTTTCTTCTGCTACACTTTTGAATGCAGAGCTGTTAAAGCGCATATGGTTGGGATTGGTTGATATGATTTCTGGTCACTTTGTGGGATGCAACACCCCCTTCGTGTGGGGTGATTGAAGAAGTCGACAATAGGAGAACGAGCGCCTTGCTGAAGTCTTATGGTTTCGAGGAAAGTAGCTGATAAGAATAATAAATGGATAAATTAACCCGTGACTTCAGCTTGCCGTTGATTAATTAAGCTTTTATTGATAACCAAGCTGTTTTTCTAATTTCTTTCTTTCTGAGGCTTTCTCTATAGTTTCTTGAGCAGGTTCTTAAATAGTCAAGTATGTCAGCGTCAAACGGGAAGTGGATTGATGGTCTCCTGTTCTCATCACTGTTCTGGCCCCCGCCGCATGATCCACAGCAGAAACAGGTACCCTACTGATGGTTGAATTATGATATATATGCTGCAACTTCGAAGACACCTGATGTTAATGAGACACTTTTTTTTTTTTCTGATTGAAGGCACAAACTTTGGCCTATGTTGAGTACTTTGGTCAGTTCACATCTGACAGCGAGCAATTTCCGGAGGATGTAGCTCAGGTACTGTATCTCTTACCATAACTTTAGCATTTTCTGTGATAATATCTTTGTCAAATCTGTTGAATTTTGAACACCTTCACCTTTCTTTTGCTTGTGTGCAGCTCATTCAAAGCTGCTATCCTTCAAAAGAAAAACGTTTGGTAGATGAAGTATTAGGTAATATATGACTTCTGATATCTACATGTTATGCTATAGGCATTTGAAGAAAGACACTGACAAACTTTTTGAAAATTCTGCAGCAACTTTTGTTCTTCATCACCCTGAGCATGGCCATGCAGTTGTACATCCAATTCTTTCACGCATCATAGATGGGACACTGAGTTATGATAGGCATGGTTTCCCATTCAATTCCTTCATCTCTTTATTCACCCAAACTTCTGAGGTGAGGCCCTTTAAGTCCTGGATGTTTTAAATTATCTTGCTTGAAGCTGGTTGGAGTGCTGTTGCTCATACAGTGTCCTTTTGTTTGCAGAAAGAGTACTCAGAGCAGTGGGCTTTGGCCTGTGGAGAAATTCTTAGAGTTTTAACTCACTACAATAGGCCAATCTTCAAAGTTGCAGAATGTAATGACACCTCTGACCAGGCCACAACAAGTTATTCCGTACAGGAAAAAGCTAATTGCTCTCCAGGAAATGAACCTGAACGGAAGCCATTGAGGCCGTTATCCCCGTGGATCACAGACATTTTGCTAACTGCACCTTTGGGCATTAGAAGTGACTATTTTAGATGGTGAGTAATAATGTTCGTATGTTTTTTCCTGTTGACTAGAATTTCCTATTACTTTTTTCTTATGTACTTACATTAATAAGGATAAGGAATAAAATGCGTAAAGTGGTTAAGTTTGATGGAGAAACATGGAGAAGAATATAATTGTGCGATGAAAACAACACCCCAGATACAAAAAAACTGATAAATAGGGAAATATTAGACAGAACTCAGGAGTAAGTGAAGGAACTCGTAATCAAGTCCAAAGTGCAGCATGTTTCCAATATGCTAGTGGGAGTGTATGCTAATGAAATGCTAATGAGAGCATAAGCTGTCCATGAATAAGACATGTAAACGCTTTTAAGTTTGTTGGTACTATGCCGTTACTGTGTAAACAGTGTGCTACTTTGCTATGATAGTCTTTGCTTGGTAATTTTAGCTGATTACTCTCTGCTTCATTTCGAACACAACAGGTGTGGTGGAGTAATGGGAAAATACGCAGCTGGTGGAGAACTGAAGCCTCCAACAACTGGTTGGTAACTTAGCAATCTAGTATATTATTTTGGTAACTTACCATATGCAGCTCCTAGTGAATAATGCAGCATTAGTCCTTTTTCTGTACACTTATAGGACTGTGCTTTGAAGTCGCATTATATTTGCATGATCCTTTTTCCAAGAGCACATGTTTACGTAGTTGAATTCTTAAACATATTACTTGTTAGAAAATTACTTTGATATCCACATCCAGTCTGTTACTGTCATGTTGGAGTTCAATGCACATAGATTGAAGTTATGGTGGGTTTCCCAGAGTGGAACACCTTTTTTTCTTGCATCTGATGCAAAATCTTGTTATCAGTACAAATGTCTGGTAATATTTTCTTTGAAGAAGAAAATGTCTGATAATATGTTTTTGTGATTTAGCTTATAGCCGCGGAGCTGGTAAGCACCCACAACTTATGCCATCCACCCCTAGATGGGCTGTTGCCAATGGAGCTGGAGTTATTTTAAGTGTCTGTGATGAGGAAGTAGCTCGTTACGAGACAGCAAACTTAACTGCGGCAGCTGTTCCTGCGCTTCTGCTACCTCCACCGACAACGCCCTTGGATGAACATTTGGTGGCAGGACTGCCCCCTCTTGAACCATACGCTCGCTTGTTTCATAGGTATAAGCTTCTAGCCTTCTATACATTGTTATACCAAGTCTGCTTTCAGTATTATTCTAAACTTTACTCTCCTTCCAGATACTATGCGATTGCTACTCCAAGTGCTACTCAGAGGTTGCTTTTTGGTCTTCTTGAAGCACCACCGTCATGGGCTCCAGATGCACTTGATGCAGCAGTACAGCTTGTGGAACTCCTTCGAGCAGCCGAAGATTATGCTACTGGCATGCGGGTATAACAACATAATGCACTCAGGCTCTTGTTTCAGTGCTATTAATCATGAATCCTCACGACACAAAAATTCCACATCCACATGTTAGGGTTGTGCACCTTCATTAATTTTGACGAATTCATTTTTCTGTTCAGCTTCCGAAAAATTGGCTGCATCTTCATTTCCTGCGTGCGATCGGGACTGCAATGTCTATGAGAGCGGGTATGGCTGCTGATACGGCCGCTGCCTTGCTCTTTCGTATACTATCCCAGCCAACGTTGCTTTTTCCTCCACTAAGACATGCCGAAGGACTTGAGGTTCAGCATGAACCACTGGGTGGCTATGTATCATCATACAAAAGACAGGTATGCATTAATTTCTGCATCTTGCATCTTGCCAATTTTCATTTCAAGCATTCGTTTTCCCCTCAGTTAAAGACTGTAAACCACAGCTAGCCTTTTCCGGGTTCTACATCCAGCCTGTGTTGTTAAAGTTTAGGATATCTGCTTGTTTAGGCATTGTCAGTTGCAAATTAAATTACTACATTAGTTGAGCTAAACATTACAGCAGACAGATGATAATGCTTTTTGTTAACTTCCATATTGAACAGAAAATTGCAACATTTGGTCATTTTTGTACACATGCTTATATGCAATATTTCTGTTAATGATTCAATGACTTGTGATATACCATGTTCTGTGACTACTGTTATAGGATTATCATCAAATAAGCTAGTAATTCTGATAAATATTGGTAGAACATTCGCACCAAATCTGAAAATTCCTCTATCGTCTTCATTACACCCTTCCACATGAGAATCCACGTTTTAGCTTTAGTGTTAACTGAGTGCTGCCTTTCGTTTGCATCACTAACTTACCTGCTTGCACCTTGACTATCCGACAGCTGGAAGTGCCTGCATCTGAAACCACTATTGATGCCACTGCACAAGGCATAGCTTCCTTGCTGTGTGCTCATGGTTCTGATGTTGAATGGAGAATATGTACCATCTGGGAAGCTGCCTATGGTTTGTTACCTCTGAATTCATCAGCAGTTGATTTGCCGGAAATTGTTGTTGCTGCTCCGCTTCAGCCACCTACTTTATCTTGGAGTCTATACTTGCCACTGCTGAAAGTATTCGAGTATCTACCTCGTGGAAGTCCATCTGAAGCATGCCTTATGAGAATATTTGTGGCAACGGTTGAAGCTATACTTAGAAGAACTTTCCCTTCGGAAACCTCTGAACTTTCCAAAAGACCAAGAAGTCAATCTAAGAACCTTGCTGTTGCTGAACTCCGTACAATGATACATTCACTCTTTGTTGAATCATGTGCCTCAATGAATCTTGCTTCCCGGTTGTTGTTTGTAGTATTAACTGTCTGTGTCAGTCATCAAGCTCTGCCAGGGGGCAGCAAAAGACCAACGGGCAGTGATAACCATTCTTCTGAGGAGGCCACTGAGGACTCAAGATTAACCAACGGAAAAAAACAGAATCAAGAAGAAACAAGGGCCTGTTGGTACATTTGACTCGTATGTGCTGGCTGCTGTTTGTGCTTTATCTTGTGAGCTTCAGCTGTTCCCTCTCCTTTGCAAGAATGGAACACATTCAAACGTAAAAGACTCTGTAAAGATTGTCACGCCTGGAAAAACCAAAGGGATCAGTAATGAGCTACACAATAGCATTAGCTCAGCAATTCTCCATACTCGCAGAATTCTTGGCATCCTGGAAGCTTTGTTCTCCTTGAAGCCATCATCGGTTGGTACCTCCTGGAGCTATAGTTCAAATGAGATAGTTGCAGCAGCTATGGTTGCTGCTCATGTTTCTGAATTATTTCGTCGGTCAAGGCCATGCCTAAATGCACTATCTGCACTGAAGCGATGTAAGTGGGATGCTGAGATTTCTACCAGGGCATCATCACTTTACCATTTGATCGACTTGCATGGTAAAACTGTGTCATCCATCGTGAACAAAGCTGAGCCTTTAGAAGCTCACCTGACCCTTACAGCAGTGAAAAAAGATGGTCAACAACACATTGAGGAAAACAACACCAGCTCATCAGATTGTGGCAACATGGAAAAGAAGAATATTTCAGCCCCTCACAAGAAAAATGGATTTTCAAGATCACTCCTGAAATGTGCAGAAGAGGCTAGGCGAAATGGTAACGTCGCAAGTACATCCGGGAAGGTTATTGCAACTTTACAGGCGGAAGCGTCTGATTTGGCAAACTTCCTTACCATGGATAGGAATGGGGGTTATCAAGGTTCTCAAAGTCTCCTAAGATCTGTAATGTCAGAAAAACAGGAACTATGCTTCTCTGTTGTGTCGTTGCTCTGGCATAAGCTTATTGCATCTCCCGAAACGCAGATGTCTGCAGAAAGTACATCAGCTCATCAAGGTTGGAGAAAGGTATGAGTGCACATATCTATAGGCATAACACAGTAATGCTACAGAGAGATTATAGATTCGGTAGCTTATTATTAACTGTAAATCTGACATTTTTTAATGTACAGGTTGCAGATGCACTTTGTGATGTCGTTTCAGCCTCGCCGGCCAAGGCTTCAACTGCTATTGTTCTGCAGGTAAAGATTTTGCTGTATTCAAAATTTGGTCACGATTAAATTTGTTTTGAATTTGGATTCGTTTCTAGTGTTCCTTTCTCATATCAGGAACAGATACTCGCTTCATTGCCTTCATGACGTGTACACTATTTCCTGTCATATATTTATGGACTTCTGTATGCAGGCTGAGAAGGACTTGCAGCCCTGGATTGCTCGAGATGATGAGCAAGGTCAGAAGATGTGGAGAGTCAACCAGCGAATAGTGAAACTATTAGCTGAGCTTATGAGGAACCATGATACCCCAGAAGCATTGGTAATTCTTGCTAGTGCTTCAGACCTTCTACTTCGTGCCACGGATGGGATGCTTGTCGATGGTGAAGCTTGTACGTTGCCTCAGTTGGAGGTAACATCCATTCACAAACTTACTTCATGAACAGCATATAATCTGGTGTAATTCATTTCCTTGCTTTAAAAAGTTGCATCTGCTGACGACACTTCTCCTACGATTGTATATGGACAGCTTCTAGAAGTAACCGCCAGGGCTATTCATCTCATCGTTGAATGGGGAGATCCAGGTGTAGCAGTTGCTGATGGCCTCTCGAATCTGCTGAAGGTATGTCCTCTCCTTGTATCTCACCGCTATTAATCAGAAATGCAGCCACCATTCAGAATGCTAACTCAATGGGATTTGCAGTGTCGTCTATCGCCTACCATCCGCTGCCTTTCCCACCCCAGTGCACATGTACGGGCGCTCAGCATGTCTGTCCTTCGCGACATCTTGAACAGTGGACCAATAAATTCCACCAAGATCATTCAAGGAGAGCAACGTAATGGCATTCAGAGCCCAAGCTACCGATGTGCGTCAGCAAGCATGATCAGCTGGCAAGCCGACGTCGAGAGATGCATAGAGTGGGAGGCCCACAACCGTCGCGCCACGGGAATGACGCTCGCCTTCCTTAGTGCGGCGGCTAACGAACTTGGCTGCCCCCTTCCTTGCTGACGCGGCCATATTTGAAGCCGACATCGGCAACACTTGACAGGTGGTGCGAGCAGTTGCTGCATGGTCAGCGAGCAGGATGGCTAATCCCTTGCACTCTGCCCCCCATGATGTGATCTAAAACTGATGTATATTAGCTCATGTTCCCAATCTCATACGGAGCTTTGCTCCCACGCTGTGATTTTAACTTGTAATCTGACCTTAGATGTTCAAGCAATATCGAACTGCTTGTGCTGTAACTTGTATTCCTGTAACCGAAAGATGTCCAATATGGTAAATGAAGACATATCATTTTTCGTAATGTACATTCTTATCTGCATCTTCTCACTGAATTTGCCTGTTAATAAGTAGACATTGCCTTCTTGCACAGCATAGCATGTGACGAAATGGTTAAAGGCCAGAGTTCCGTGCTACCTGTACTTGACTTGAACCTGGTTGTTACAGGATCAGTTCGTTGTATGATTATATCAACACAAAACAGTAATGTCTACAGAATCCAGATCCAAAACCAGACAAGAATTTCTGGCAACACATACATGACTTTCTTGTACATTCACATTGTAAAATCATTCAAACAGCAACAATTTACATAAGAATGAAATAATGCGTTCTCTCTATCTGTGCCAATGCATCTTCTACAAGTACACACAACAGATCGGTGGCATCAGTAACAAGTATGCAACACCACAACCACACTGATACCTGTTAACCAGATAACGATCACCTGGTAAGCACATGAAAAGGACTGACAGTGCAGGCGCGATTATGCCGAGACAGTTCTCCTGTTCCTATCTTCCAATCAGTAACATGTACAGCAGGCGAGATCAGTCCGCAATCAACAGCAGAGAGCACGAAGGTTAGTTACTGTCTATCATTCACAAGGTTCCAGGAGAGCGGAGAGAATTGGTCTCACATCGCAATCGCAGCTGAGCTCCGCACGGAGGCAAGCAAGTCCTGGAGGGGAAGCACCGACCATGGGACTTCCCTAGCAAACCATGATCAGATATCCAAGGCTCCAAGGGAAGGAGCTAGACAAACAAGTTACCACCTTTCATCGGGTTCACAGCTTCAAGGAGCATCATGATCCATATCCGAGGAGTGCCCGGACGAATCGCCTTGCAAGGAGTCCTGGTTTTTGGGAGAGTGGCTGGTCCGAGCTCCATCTCCGTTTCGCGGGGTGTCGTCGGGGCCATATCCTGACCACTGAACCGGATGGAATGGGTGGAAATTTTGCTGCGAAGGGCTGGGGAGAGCGTTCGAGATGTCTGCAGGTCTTGTTTCATCAGCTTGCCTCTGCTGAGAGTCAATTGCAGCCGCTACGTTTCTGAATGAGGTGTTAGTTTCGACACCTGCAGAAGGAGAGCCATTTGCTGGCTGTGGACTCGGATGCTGAGGAGACCCTGCCAGCCCCCCTCTGCGCGCGATCTCATTCTGTGTAGAGAAGAGAAGCATCAAGGTCAGGTACCGAAATAACAACAGCAAGAGCTACAGGAAAGCAAAGCGGGAAACATCAGTTTTGAGTTTTGAACTAAGCCTCAAGTTGATGCCATTTTTTTGTAGCAGCGGCTTTAGCATTTCAATAGACAAATAACCAATTTTTGTGATATTTGTATATGTTATCTTGAACCAACAATAGATGAAAATTCTCTATAGTTAAGCATCTCAGTCCTTGTCTTGGATAGAAGTAGGACACAATACAATGACATACCATGTGAAATGGAGTTTAAAATTTACGGAAATTGGCAGAGACAAGTTGTTAATATAACCTCCACAAAAGCGAGTACGTCAGTAGCAGACACTGATGCTCCTCCATTCTGACTGGATATCCACTGATACACACACTCCTGCCAAAACTCCAAGACATGGTTGAATCAGTTGAAGCAAACAGTATGTGTGGATACAATGAAGAACACAAAATGATGATTTAAACAGTTTGTACATACGACTTACATGGCACTCCGACATAGGCATGAGTTACTACTCGGGACAGTATATTCGAAAACAAATTGCATACGCAAAAACCACAAACTCTTCACTCTTTCAAGCCAGGAAAGTAGAATTTGGCAAGCAACGTTATAACCCACATTTCCCCCAAACATTCCACAATATCCAAAGAAACATAGCATGTTCGACATCCCCGACCAAATGCTGCTTTATCGCATGTAAATCTTGCCAGAGAACCTTCAACCGAACACTCCATAAAACCCACACCACCTTCAGCTCCAATACTAACACACGATCCTGGCAGAGCACCAAGACGTGCATTTTTTCGTTATCTCGTTTTCTTGCTACACAACGAATTTCGACGAACAGGTGGCATGCTTGAGCCAAGAAGGCACCAAATTCCACCACCTACCAAGAATTTTCGATTAAGTTGAGCAAATTTACCCATCCTAACAACATGTCCGCTACAAAGAACTCGAGAAGGGATCCCATCTCACCGACTAATGTCTAATCCCCTGGTAATTCGCCATTGACCGAGATCAAGGAACCCGGCCAGAACCACAGACACAATTCTTAGCATAGAGATCATCGGAAGGCAGACACAATTGGCGATGTCAATTCTCCACTACCTCATTCCTTTCTGCTCCAATGGTGTCGCACAGCAATATATCACCATCTCTGAAGAAGTACCAAGACGTGCACACCGAATTTCCACGAACAGGTGACATGCTTCAGCCAAGAAGCCCGAAAAATCCCACCACCTCACCAAGAACCCTCTTCTCGACTCAATCCGGCAAACAGGGAAAATTTCTCAACCCTGGGAACTCCAGAGAACTAGAGGCGAGAACGCAATTACCCTCTAATCCCCGTGTAATTCGCCATTGACCGTACGGACCCAAGAACCCGGCAAGAAGACCACAGCTCCCTTCGCAATCACAAGACGCGCCAAACAACCAACCGATCGTCGAACGGGCAAGCACGAGGGAGGGGGGGCGAGTTGACGGACCATGGCGCTGCGCTCTCCGGCGCGGAAGGCGGCCCTCTGGCTGGCGGCGGAGTGCGCGTACAGCTGCGAGAGCGCGTTGGCGGAGCGCCGGAACGCCTGGTGCACCTCCGCCTCCTCCTCGTCCTCCGGGCTCCGCTTCTTCCCCTCGTCCCGTGCGGCCGCCATCTGGAAGATGACCGGCGGACAGCCTCGAGAACCTTCCGGAAGTGGAACCTCTCCCCGGAGCGAGCAGAGGCGAAGGCGGAGGACGGGAAGAACTGAAGAAGGAAGCCTTTTGTGGCACTGCGGGTGTTGGCGAACTGGCGATGGTGTCGTCATGCGGGCGGTGGTCCATGCCATGTCTATGCGGGCTCCCTCGCCCAGTGGGCCAGGCGAACGCGAAGCAGTTCTGGGCTCTGAGGCCCAGTAGGCCGTATCAACACAAGGCCTGTTGAACCTTTTTTTCCCACGAGTGTAAACACGCCGTACGGTATGTGTATTCCGTATTCTGATACCCCACGAGGAATTTAGGAGCAACACTTCACAGAGCGCAAGCAGGCGGCAAAATTTCCCCGAAAAAATTTCGTCGTCTCTTCCTCCTCCTCCCGCGCGCTCCGCTCCTCGCCCCACGCCGAGAGCTCGCCGAGCCCGTCTGGGGCCTCGGCCGCCTCCGGTCGCCCACCGCCTGTTCTGCGCGTCCGTGGCCGCCGCGCTTGGCTTCGTCCGCTGTCCGGGAACCGACTCGTCGCCGGCGGATCCGTCGCGAGAGCTAGGGTTTCGCCGCCTAGGGCACCGCGGTCGCCGAGATCTAGGGTTTCGAGCGCAGGTACGCCTTCCTCCGTCCGCTCGCGTTGGTGTGTGTGGTTGGGTACAGTAGAATTCCTGTGGTTTTGGGAGACGCTTGAAATGGCAAGGGTTGAGTAGAATTCGCGGATTAGGTTTTGCGATTCGGCTCTCGAATCCGCGACTGGTTTGTCGAAAAGGGCCCTCTGCGCTTACAGTTTCTTAACCAGTAGACGAACTTTTCTCGCCCTAAAATTTGTTGCGTAATTCAAATCCTTAATATTTGCAGCGTGAACGAATGTGTTGGTAGAGATCCATAGCCACCGGTGGGTTGGTAGCGACCCTAATTAGGGATCGGTTGGTTGGCTTATCGCCAATAGATTTATGAACTCGTTGAATGACGACATAAAATTTATGTTGTTTAAGCTGGAATGGATATTGGTGTAAACATAGAGATCAGAGGGTTTCTGACGTTTACTTGCAAGTTTGCGCTCATCTGTTACGCATGCAGTGAACATAATTCTTGTTACAATCTGGGCGCTCATGTTCATGTGTGTGTTTGGGTAGAGTAGAATTCCTGTTGCTTTGGGGGAGTCTGGAAATGGTAGCGGTTTAGTAGAATTTGTCGATTAGGTTTTGCGGTTTGGCTCTCGAATCCACGCTAGATTTGGGGGAAGGAGCCCTTTGCGCTTTCAATTTCGTAACCAGTATTCTTTCCCTATTATTTGTTTGCGTACTTCAAATCCTTATTATTTTCTGCGTGAACGAGTTCGTTGGGAGAGATCCATATCCATTGGTCGGCTGGTAGCAATCGTGATTAGGATCGGCTGGTTGGTTCATCACCAATAAAATTATGAACTCGCTGAATGGCTACCTCAAATTTATTTTATATTATTATAACTGGAGCAGATATTAGTGTAAATAGAGAGATCAGAGGGCTTTCTCACATTTACTTGCGAGTTTGCACTCATCTGTTACGCATGCAATGGACATAAGTTTGTTAAAATCAGATTAAAACATGCTTACTTCCTGCCATGGGTATAATTCTTGTTAAAAAATTAGATCAAACGAGCTTAATTCCTGCCATGGATAGAATTCGTGTTAGATCAGACTAAAACTCCTTTTTTTTTTGCCAGGAGACTAAAACACCTTTACTTCCTAGCATTTAGATTTAGGTTGACATGATGCTTGCCAATTTTCTAATTCTAGCCATAGTGCATCATTTTTAAAGAAAAACCTGTGGCAGATCATGTAATCATCCTTTCTCAAATTGAGAAGAGTTAACGTCTACAGGTAGATTCAATAACTGCTGGCCCTATTTATTGACTGCAGGAAAGCCAGAAGTTTCCTAGGGCAAGATAAATATTGGACCTGACAGCTACTGCTGCCGGTTATCCGAAAAAAAACATGAAAGCTCCTCAGCAGCGTGGTAAACCAACTGATACAGATGCAAAGGTCAAACCTGGAAATAAGATGCAGTGCCTGAAGCCTGGCAAACATTCTAAAAAGTCGTCAGGTGATGTTTTGTTGTCCTATTTCCTAGTTCCTTATAGAATTATGTTTGTACTGAATTTCATTTCAGATAAATTAACTATTGAAGTAGGAAAATAAGTGCTCCCATGTCGCAAAAAATTAACTGAAGTAACAATATATCCCTGTCTGGTGATCAGCGATATGTCTGGGTTTTCATGAGTAAAACAATATGCTCAAATAAGATTTTACTTTTCAGGCAATGTTGGGGCAAAATGCATAAGGGGGGATCCTCAATCACATACTGTCAGCAAGATTATTGGCAGTAAGATTCCATTGAAGGGTGGCAGCTTTATGGTAGCACCATTTAGCAATTCAACAAACCTGTTGGCTCAGCCACCAAATCATTCTGGAAAGATGAAGCTTCAGTTTTTCCCAATAGATGAGGAGATTCAAAATGTTCTACAGCAGGTGATTGTCTCAGTTTTTTTGCAAGAGTTTTGTAGAAATACTACAGACAATGTTCTTTCAAGTTCACCTTTCTTCTCTTTGTATGGCTTATTAGACCACTTAATGTAACAGGAGAATCACAATCCTTACCTGGAGTTGACTTTGGCTCCTCGAAAGAAGGTGTCCTCAATTGTGCAACATCTAAACACAAAATGGGGCCGTTCTAGTTGCGCAAAAGGCGACCTCATGCTCTTCCCTTACAATGCTAGACAGGATAGCATAGTTGACAGTGAAAAATGGACTCTTAAGGATTCTTGCACGGCTGGTGATGTTTATGTTGCTGTTGGCAGCCCTTCAACATTTCGATTAAGGTTCAGTTTCTTACCTAGAACTGGTCACTCCGAATGTGATTTTGCACCCATTTATAAATGCATCCTTTCTTATGATCGTGATTTTGTATTTATTAACAACATACATAAAATATGTTAACATGCTGGTTCAGTTTCGGAGATTGTCAAGTCAAATAGCATGCTATAAAAATCAATGGCGTATTTTTCTGAATTCTTTATTATTTTGCTGAAAAAAAATCAACTGAGTACTTGTCAGCTAATTATTATTTCTTCTTGCTTTAGGTATGGATGGTTTGAACCTAATTTGAAGCAACAAAGCAACGTAGCATCTTTGGCATCAGTGCACTCTGCCGAAAAGACTATCAACGACAAGCCTTTGGATCCTTTTCTCAGTCAACAGGAACAAGCGGTTAATTTGAGTGAATTTCCAACTAATTTTGCCAGACAATCCATTGAGTCCAATACAGAACAGACTGTGTTGGTGAGTATGTAATGTCGCTTATTTCTTGCAACAATGATGTCATCTGTAGTTGAGACCTAATCTTCTTTTTATGCTCTGAAATTAGGATAACCAAAGCAAAGTGACACCACTTTCATGGATTGACTGCATATCCAATATCAGTTTTGGAGCACTGTTATCGGAAGCTGCACCCTCTCAAGACAGCAAACAACCGCCTTTACAGAGTAACTCGATTCTTCAGCAGCTTCCTGCTACATGCGACTCATTTGATGCTGCTATTGCCTCCTTGATTCGACAACAGCAAACAACTAACCAACCAAAGGTGTCAAATCCATCCCTATGGGATGCAGAAGAAACATGTCATGCATTTCCTTCCCGGAAGCAAACTTCAGTCAGGATGCCCTCTTTAGCTCCTAGCAACAGTAGTGCTATTACCTCATCTATCCTGGGTGCAATCCCTGAATCTGATACAGATGGTGACCAGGTAGTTGCTGTTCCCTTGTTTTTCTAATGATTCTGTCTTCCAAACACAGTATGTGTTACTTATCGCCTTTTCTTTCTGCAGCAATGTGGCACTGAAGGTAGGAAGGAGGAACCAAGCCCTCAGAGGCCAGGCCTGGGCAATAACGATAATGTGAAGCCAGATGTCTCAATGGCACCGGTCAGGGCTTCTAACAAACATTGATATCTTTGAGATGCTTTGTTTTGCTTCCTTTTCTGGTTGCTGAATTCTTATATATGGTTGCCTGCTTGCTTTCAGCCTGAGTCCACTGGTGAGCCAGAGCTTGGAGCATTTTGCTCTAGGCTTTTGAGTGGAACTGACAGTTTAGGTCTCAGCGGCTTGCTAGCAAACAGCTTGGACGCATTTCCCAACTTCTCTGTTTCGTAAGGCTCAGATTTACCAGATACCTGAAGTCATATATCCTCTACAGATGAAGAACTAATAAGGGATCATCATTGAGTTTCCTGCTTCAGTCGGAAGCTATTGGTGGTCTTGATGGAGCTCTGGAGCTGCTTGTGTAGATAATTAGTTAATGACATATCTTAGTCATGTAAGCCTTTTCTTACAGATTGCTACTCGCGATGATTCTATCGTTTTGAAGCTGTCCATAATCTGCTCGGCTACTTGCTGTTTTCTTTGCATCATGTACTCTGCCGATTGTTTCACAAACAAATATATTCCTTGAAACTCAGGACTTCATATTTTGTATGTAAAGCTGACTGCTGGACCACTCATCGCAAGTTTGCACAGAGAACGGACTAAAGTAATTTCACCATTCCTTTTGTCCAACCTTTGTGATGTCTCAATCCAGATCTAATACCCGTGAGACAGTACCAGCATTTTTCTAGTTGGATATTTATGTATGGATACCGTTGGCAGTTGCACATCATTTTATTTGGGGAAAAACTATAACAGAGAATGATTCTTTTGACAAAAAAGTCTGAACAGGCAGACAGCCACCCTTTATTTCACTTCCATTTTATTCTGTTGCTTTGAATCTTGATCTGTCAAAAGCTGCTATGAAATGTTCAAGTCAAATAAGTTTGAAGGATTTCACAACTGATCTTAAGGTTTGACCACCGGATCTTTTTTTCAGCAAGTTACCTGGAGATCTGCACTGCATGCTGTGCTTTGCGTTAATAGTCAAACCTGGCATGAGTATTCTCTGAACCTTACAAAAAACCTATTCAGAGACGATTCAACAAAAGTCACAAAAATTGGAAATGTATGCTTTCTTGGATTCTTCATGAATGTTATAATACGATTTATTTAACAAATTTCATGAATAATACACGAATTTGAGGAATTATGAATCTAGCGCGGCGTCGGTGAAACACCGACCAGTACCTATCAGCATTTTAAATACCGACTAGACCTATCAGCATTTGAACTACAGGCTAGGCTCTCTTTCCTTTGTTAAAAACAAGATGATGACATGTGTGGTCGGTATTTCAAAGAATGATAGGTACTGGTCGGTATTTCAAATGCTGATAGGTACTAGTCGGTATTTCAAATGCTGGTAGGTACTGATCGGTTTTTCAAACACCAACGTCACACTAGATTCGCAATATCTCAAATTCGTGTATTATTCGTGAAATTTGTTAAATAAATCGTATTATTTTTTAAAAAATAGCTTCTAAATTATTTGATGTTAGACTTGCAATTTCCCTTCACGTTTTTCTCTGGCTGTTATATTTTCAACACATTCCTGGGGTTTTAATTTGTGCTTGCTTTAACTTTCCATGCATCGGGATCTAGACATGCAACAACTTGAGAAAAATCTTAAAAAGGATCCAAAATGCCCCTTCTCTGAATTTCTTGCGAGGCATAAATAGAAACTAGCCAGGCCTTCAGATTTATTGCAATTTAATATGATTGATGCACACATACATTGATTCTTCTCTGATACATAATGGACGAAATAATGGAGCAGATGGGGTGGAGCTTGTGAGGAGCAGAACGAAGTCAGTCTTGATCCGATTCAGGCCACCCCACACGGAGAAGTGCTGAAGTGGTCATCGTATGGTTCCTCCCTTCGAGCCTACGCTGCTGTTTCCGACGGCCTGGACGAGAGAGTGAAAAAGCATGAGCCACAATAATGCACGTCGAAGAATCGATGAGTCCTAAGAGCATCTCCACCGACGCTCCAAAACGGTCTCAGTAGCCCTATGGTCCTCGGAGCCAAAACGAGCTTCCACTGGCGCGCCCCACACGCCACCAACGTATTTTGGAGCTCAATACAATAACAGCACGCTCACGCCGGCCCCTACACACAAGGGTTGTATTGGGAGTGCCGGCAGAACAAGCCACATCGGATTTTACTGCGGGGCCCTTCTGCCAGCCAAACAAGCTCATTCCCCACCCCCTCCGGCTCTACACATCTGAATCGCCATCGCCGCCAATGCTAAGGACCACATGTGCTTTCCTTCCACCTGCCTACCTCCTAGATTTGGCATAACCTCGACCAATCCACTGGCGGCGCCTCCGCCTCATCTGCTGAAGCACTTCCGACCGCACCGTCTTCGCCGAGTCCTGTCGACGCCACCATTCCTGCAGCACGACACAGATTGACGGAGATACCGCCACCATAGTCATGTGGTACGTTATCTTACTCGACAATAGCACGCTCGTCGTCGCCGTTTGCTTGTGTCGTTGGATATGTGTTCAATGGTTTTCCTGAATGGACAACAATGATGAGATGATGATGGAGCTCGTGATGAAAGAATAGGCTGATGCCACTGCTTAGCGAGAACAACATATGCTATATTGACCTCTGTTCTTCGTATCCGGCAACATCTCCATACCACTCCTCGACACGGTGGTTTGAAGGCTGGAAAGGCGAGGAACAAGAACCGGCATCGCCTTGCACGTGTTCTCTTGCTTGACACTGACTATTTTAAGGACGGATCAACACATAGGCCGAAAGACTTCCACTGCCGTTTCATGGAAAGCACGAGGACTACTTCATGTGCAAAAAAGATTGCACCGAATTGTGGGGTTTCTCATCGGTTCAGAAATACACGGATGCTCTCTCATGTCTTGCATATGGAGCTCCTCCAGATACGCAAGACAACTATCTACACATGTCTGAGAGCACAACTGCTTAGAGCATCATGAGGTTTTGCCGGGCAGTTGTTGAGTGTTTGGGTCAATCTATTTGAGAGAACCAAACGAATATGATACAAATCGGATCCTGGCACAAAATACATCAATAGGATTTTCTCGGATGCTTGGGAGCATCGATTGCATGAACTGGGGTTGGAAGGATTGCCTATTTGTCTAGCAAGGACTCTACAAGGGTCACAATGCAGTGTGATACTTGAAGCTGTGGAGAGATCATGATCTCTAGATTTGGCACGCTTTCTTTGGCATGATGGGGACTCATAGTGACATCAATATGTTGCAGCGCTCCCCGGTGTTTGCAAGGTTGACATAAGGTCATTCTCTGGCCGTCAACTATGTTTTTATTTTAAACAAGGGGAAGGACCCATAAGGGTCCAGAGCTGCATTAAATGGTGGGGAAAATTACAAACAGGGCCTCAAGAATAAAAAGAGTTACAAACAAGCCATAGTCTTTTGCAAAAAGTACCTCGGAAGAAAATTGTAAACTGCAATCAAGTTCTTCTCCACCGGGGACGATGACACACTCGATGCCATGGCCGGCCGCACCAACACCGGGGACAATACCACTTGGTGAAGGAGTGTTAAAGAGTGCCATGATGGAGTGGTGAAGAGGCCTCCTCAAAGGCATGACAGCCAGGAGGTTGAAGAAGCCGCGGCTCGCCCAGAACCGCATCGCGGAGTGGTTGCCTTGACCAAGAATAGCATCAATGCAAGATCGCCATCGCTTGGGAGCTCCACCAGAAGAAGCAGCAAATCCCCACCGAGGAGGAAGAAGGCAGAGCACATCCTTCCCTTCACCATGGCCACCTCCTTGATGGCTGCAAGGGAAAACAAGGCAAGTGAATCGAACCTTCTCCTCGTCGGCAGAGAGAGACCTCAACTGCTGCCACATGATACGCTAGCCACCATCGGATTCCAAGTTGTTGCCACAAGCCGGAGGATGTAGCCGAAGAAGAAAGCAATAAAAGGCACGCGAGACATGGATCTTATTTGGAGAGCGAATGGCGGTCTTTCCCGCCGCGGCCTTCGGCTCTCCCCATGAGAGTGCCGCCATAGAGGGACCAAATTGAGCAGGGGGAGATTCGTCCCCACCAACTCGAAGCACCCGAAGCCGGCCTTATTTGGAGAGATGTACGCCCAAGACCTGCTCCTCTGCATCGCCGCTTGCCACCGGCGGGATACATCAAGCAAGGAAGGAACGGAGCGCGTTAGATCTGGCCGTCGGAGATCACCGACCGACCCTCAAATGCCATAGGGGAAGACGCCACAAGGGACAAACCTACTACTACTATGGTACACAGGGGCGGGACCCTCACCCAATCTCGACGCCGGCCATCGCTGGAGAAGAGAGGGGGAGGGGACGGACAGCCCTAAGAGGGAGGAGCTATAGGAGGTGAGATGAGGGAGGGGAGAGTGTTGGGAGAGGAGCAGTTCCGCTACCGAGGCCGTCAAAACAGCTCGCCTACCTTGTCTACCACTCACTCCGCACGATAGATCAGGTGGGCCGTTAACTATGTGATCAATAGCCACGCATATACCAAAGGTATTATCTAGCAGATGGTATCTATCCATCTTGGTCTACGTTTGTGAAGACAATCACAAACCCTCACACAGAGAAGGACTCCCGGTTTGCATAGTGCCAGGAGGCTTGCCGGAAGGATGTCGAGCGGGCTTTCGGTGTGCTCCAACAACGTTTTTTTATTGTTCGGTATCCTTCTCTCACCTGGTCAGAGTCCCAGGTGTGGAAGGTTATGAACTGTTGTATGATCATGCACAATATGATCATAGAGAGTAAGCGGGCGGAACCAGTGGTTGATAACCAGCCATTTGATCACCGGGGACCTCTAGCTCAACTAGACCATGGGCCGGCCGAGTTTGCTGCCTTCATCGCCATGCATCAAGAAATTTGCGACCCACATGTTCATGATGCTCTCCAACATGATTTAGTTGAGAATTTGTGGGTGCTCAAAGGAAATGCATGGCGCATGATTGTTGGTCAAGTTGTAATGGTATTTGTTTGAATTCTTGTATGAATAATTATGTTTTGTTGCGTGCAAACAATATGTTTGTTCAGACTATGTAATAAATTTTCTTTCAATTATTGTTTAATTTGGTTTGAATTCTGTTAAACTATGCAAAATTGGTTTTAATTTATGTTTTAAACTATGCAACATCGAATACCTTTGTTTTGAGAACGACCGTTTTGGGATCGCCGGTGTGGGTCGGTCTCCCACAGTTTAGCAAGCACCTGCCACCGCCCCCAATAGCGTTGTGCCGGTGATGTTGCTGGCTACACTTTGGAGGGCGTTGGTGGAGATGTTCTAACTTGGACCAAAAGCCACGTAAACTCTAAAAAATAGAGTATGAGCTTCATAGAGCCTTTATTTAAAAATTAAATTAAATCATATATTTACAAGATTTTTTAAATAAAGTCTGGATGCAGTCAATGATGTATCCTACAAATATGTAAAATCGCAATGCGGTTCATATATTTAAGGTTACACAAAATGATAAAAGTGTGGATCTTTGCATACTAAAAGGTGCCTATTTTCAAAACCCAAAAACTCATCAGATTTTGTCATTTTGTGAAGCTCAGAATACAAATAATTTGAAATGCGGCTTAGAAATTGCCCAAACCTCAAGAACTAAGTTTTTTCTTTACAAAAATGGTCATTGCGGCGGCGAGACAATAGCGTCACGTGGTCTTCGCGGCGTGCGTACATGTACACTTGTCTTGTGGCCTTCTTCCTTGTACGTTTCTTCGTACACTCGCGAGTCGTGTGGTAATGTCGCGATCCCGATTTAATACTCGTCGGCAGTTTTGTAGCTGGATATAAATTGATGAGTACCGTTGGCAGTTGCACACATCGTTTTCTTGGAAGAAGCTGCTAACGTAGAATGATTCTTCTGACAAACAAGTCTGAACAGTCGACAGACACACGACTCGGCCACCACTATTTTTTTCCAAGTCAAACAAGTTTGAAGGGATTCACAACTATACCGATCTTTCTTGCTTTGTTTGACCACGAGATCCTTTTTCTGAGCAACTTGCCCGGAGATCTGCACTGCATGCGATGCGATGTGAATATGCGATGCTCGCGTCAATAGTCAAATCTGTCATATATTCGATCTGAACAATGCTAGTACTCGTATTATTTGTTTTGGTTGTTGCTGCGCCCATATCAAAACTTGCACATGCCATCAGCGGTTCAAAGTTCAACATACCCAACAAAGACGAGAACATTTCCGTGCTCAAAGCCTCCTCTAGGAACTGATCGTTTCCACAGTTATGTAAAATTAGAAGGAAAAACTTGTAGACAGAACTAAATTGGAGAAACATGTAAGTGCTGTGTCAACTCCTAGAGTGTCTCCTGTCACTCATAAACTCACACGTCGACGTCAGAGAATTATTCTATCGTGCATACTTGTTCTTTGCATGAAATAGCTGAACAGCTAGCCAAGCTGCCGGACGGTAGGCCAAACCGAAGGCCACTTGGCAACAAGAGGAGGATCAATTAGCTTTGGATTAAATGGGATCCCATTCAGAGAGGAGCTTCCGAACAGATAAACTGGACGTGATCAGATGATGAAATGTCGACTCTCTTTTTCTTTTTCAGGGATGAATGTCGACTCTTGATCCTGACTTGGAGCCGCTAGCTACCCATCAAGATCAATCTCTCTACCCCCTAGGCGTCCCGTTGGGCTCGGTTACGTGCGGGTCTCGCTCCGCTCGTCAGAAGTTAGCCTCCTTAATTGAATTCGGATCATACTTCAGCAATGACATGATCATCTGAAATTACTTGGCCGAGTTAGAGCTGCTAACTAGCCATCATGAGTAATCTCTCTCTATTCCAAAGCAATAGACACTAAGGTAGATGAGTATCACGATCATCGATAAAACCATAGCCTATATGCACTTTAAGTTGCCAAAGAGAAATGGTGTTAATCCACCATGGTGTCAACACTTAGATTCCAGCTACGCCTCATGGACCTAGCCCTGAGGGCCAGATGGTTGTGGCTTAAGCGAGTCGACGACACTAAGCCGTGGAATGAACTCAGGATCAGTGTCCTGATGACTGCCATAGAGCTCGTTGATGCAATAACTTTCTCGATTCTGGGCGATGGAGCAATCACACTCTTTTGGACAGATAATTGGCTCCCCTTTGGTTGGATGAACAATGGGGCACCAAACCTTTTCGCAGCTGTTATGAATAGGGTGAAACTGTCCCGCCGAGTACATGAAGGACTAGAAGGTGGATGGCTCCATGATCTGTCCCCTGATCTCAGTGCAGTTGCGACCAAGGAGCTCCTTGAGGTGGTTGACTGTCTTGTTGGGATTACCTTGACCGAGGCGACGACATACATCATCAAGTGGAACCGAGACCCTAGCAACTCCTAGTCCGCTCGGTCCTGCCACATGGCCATGTTCACCAGGAGAACATCCATGGCTAGAGCTTTGCAAATCTGGCTCTCCCGAGCCCCTATTAGCTGTAAAGTTTCTCTTTGGTTGGCTGTCAGGAACAGATGCTAGACTGCGGATAGGCTCAGCAGACGTGGATTGAGACACCCGATGGCTTGCCCCTTTTGCGATCAGTGTGGTGAGACGATTGACCATCTCTTAATGGGATGTGTCCTCTCCCGTGAAGTTTGGTCAACCTTCTTAGGGCGGTGGGGCAAGTTGCAATGGTTGCCTGACCTAGACTCTAGCCTGGTGGGCTGGCTGCAGGTTAAGTGGGAAGGAGAGGGCCGAGGGAGGGACCTCTAGACATGAATTTCCCTAGTCCGTTGGTGCTTATGACGGCACGGGAATAATGTGGTGTTCGAGGGGGACTCACCCTCTACTTACGAGGTCCTCGGGAAAGTTACTTTAGAGGTAGCGCTTTGATGTTCGACTGGTCTCTTCCGTGATTGTCTAGGCCAAGTGGATATGTGGAGATGACACGAGTAGTTGTATAGCTTGTGTGGGTCATCCCTGCGATGGCGTGGAGTTTGCGCTATTAGCGTCTGTGCCATAGTATGCTGTAATCTGTTCGCTCGTCCCTTCTTCTATGAAACCCATACGTCCCAGGACGTACCCTTGAAAAAAGAAACTCTTAGATTCCCAAAAGTAAGCAGCATTTTCTCAGACATGACTCATTTCGAGCGAGCCAACAGAAAAAGCAATTGAGGTGTTGTTTGAACATGAGAATTCTGGCAGCGATAAAGACTGCAGCGGCGAAATAAGGACCGAGAACAGCGTAACTTGGGGACATTATCCACCATAATGATCACATGCCACCAGGAGCCAAAAGCCACTCTCCCATCGTGAAAGCTACATCTGCACCATTTTTTGCAGTTCGGTCATCCCACCAGGAGCGGAGGAGAGCGGCTCCTTTGTCGACTTACCACGGTTGGTGCCGTCTCCACTTCAAGGGGTCTTCAAAGATGTCAACTTCCAAGATATGGGCCATTGGGTCCAAATAATTCTCATGATTGTGACAGGCTAGGATAAGCTTACATCTCATCCCATTTCGGTTGCAGATGCACAGGATAAGCTCGGAAATGCGTACCCTCTCTAACCACATGGATTAATTTTTTTCCTCCATGAATCATGTTGCACTGTAGTTTTCTTTTTAGATTTTAGATATGTCATAGTGCACACATTATAATCTAATTATTGCACAACATAGATTTAAGTTTGCAAATGTGCACGCAAAATGTTCTAGCCGTAAATAACCAACTTCATTACAGAAAGTGACCTTGTCTCAAAAAAAAATACAGATAGTGACTCACGGGTGCAAATGAACCCACTACTATCATAAAAATACATAAAAAATAGTTTTCAAAATGTAAAAATTACTGGAAAAAAATTCACGTGTACATCCAAACATTTTGTGTGTGTCAGGAAAAAGGAATATTTTCCATGTCTCGTGTAAAATAGTTCGAGAATAATCATGTTGGTGCATCCCAATTTCTCTTTTTTACACGAGACATGGAAAATGTTTCTTTTCCCAAAAACTTGTGTGTGGACATAGACTATACGAATATACATGCAAATGTTTTTCTCTAATTTTTTTGACATTTTGTTTTCAAAAAATGGCTCATCTGCGCCAGTGATCCGAATAGTATCAAAATATATCCCCAGATTATGAGAAGTAAAAGGATACCAATTTCTCCATACCCATGGTTTGCCAGCTGTATGATCACGAGAGTATGAAATAACAAAGAAATACATGTATTTCTTGAAAAAGAAGGAATGCTTGGCTTAATGGAGGCTATAATTCATTGCTGTAGTTATATTTTTAAGGGGTTTATGGAAACCATTGAATCTATGAAAATACCACCTATGTTCCTTCATTCAGACGCCACGAGATATCCTAGTCGACTTGGTTTAGACCATAAAAAAGTTTGAATCAGACGCCCATGGAAAACCATTAGTTATATATTTAGATGGTTATGAATGTCCATGGTTTAGTAGCTCTGTATGATCTCATGACTATTACATAGAAAACAAGCACTTGGAATTCTAAGAAAATAAACCCTTGGCTTATTGGCAGCTATGCTCCTTCGCTCCTACGTCTTCAAATATCCTAGCTGACCTTGTTTAACATTCTTTTGAATAATAATTTATTGAATCATATACGCCTTAGAAACATTTTTGTATCACAAGATGAAAGTTATGTCCATACATATGCAATATATAATGTATTGGATGGTTAGGAGAATGCTATACCCCTCACGATATGTTAATGGCGATATAATCAATCCTAGAACTTCGTGACTCCTGTCTTGAGTTGATATTGTGTATGTGTGTGTGTGTGTCTAGGTTGCATTCGGTGTTTACAAAGGGACACAATGTAGGATGAAAACACTACTTTTCAAGTTGTTTTCATGTAGTAATTTATTTTGCATAAAAACTTTGCTTCAACCTCTCAAATTTTTTTTTTTTTTGCTTCAAGTGATGAATGACCGTCCAAAGGTTACCATAAATAAGTACTGTACATGTCTTCATATGGTAGAACTGGAGTAAAAAACTTTACTCCATATAGAAGCCAACAAAATTTCAGAGCAATTATTATGGTTATATATTTTCCATTCAGCTATGTGCTGTATGGCCAGTAGTACACTGCCCAGCTATTATTGCCTCGTCAGAAAATTATTAATCCAGTCAGATATGGGTTGTTAACATAATTCTTTTACTTGAATAAAAAGATATTTTATCCCAGCCCACGAGCAAAACCACCCACCGGCGCCTCTCTGCCCCTCTACATATACACGACCCACGACCAACGCCTCCCATCTCTCTCTCTCTCTCTCGCACAACCTCCCTCTGTCCCCCGTTCTTGATTCTTGCAACCGCCGCCTCCCACCCGCCAGTAGTACCACTCCTCGCCATGGACGGCGCCGACGGCCAGCGGTTCCAGCGGCAGGCATCCTGCTCCTGCGCCCCCTCCATTTCCCGTCGCTACGTCCGCGGCGGCTTCGATCTCGACGACGACGAGGACGACTACTGCTTCGACGGCCAGTTCGACAAGCTCTCCGCCGGCTCGTACGGGAGGGCGCCGGCCGCCGCCTCGGCCTCGGCCTCGGCCTCGTCTCGTGGGCGCGGCACGAAGCTGAGGGGCCTGTGGCGGAAGATCGTCCGGGAGAAGAAGAGGATCCTTCTCTGCACCACCGGCTGCATCCCGGTTGCCCCGTCGGCGCCGTCGCGGGAGCCGTACGACGCGTACAGCTACGCGCAGAACTTCGACGACGGCGCCGCCTGGGTGGAGCCCGAGAACCTCTCGCGCTCCTTCTCCGCGCGCTTCGCCGTCCCCTCCAGGGCCCTGCAGAGGGTCGCCGTGTAGACACGATCCGCCGCCGCCGCCGGCGGGGCTCGTCCTATTTTTTTCGTCTTCTTTTTCTTCTTGTTTCTTGTCCGAAATTTCAGTTTTGGAGTCGTCAACTGTGAAAAGAAACGTTCTTTCCCCCTAATCTGTAAATGGTAGCTCTTCAATCCCAATGGCATGATCAATTCTTTCCTACTTATTATTCCTGCGCCAATCCTTTATCAATTTCACTGCAATCTTTATGCAAGATAGGAGTGACTCACCTACTATTTGAAATGTCTAATTATAGACTAAGCTTTAAATTTGCCAGCAGTGCAGGTTGCAATAGTAAATAATCGCCTAGTACCAGTATCTTCAAAAGTTGAACTACAGATAGCAATCCTTAAATCTGCAAGTGCCAGCTGTACAGATTGTGATAATTAAGGATTTACACTCCCTCCGCCGGAAACGATGTCGTGGATTTGACAAAATTTGATTGTATATATAGATACATCTAAATTTAGATAAATTTATGACATCCTTTCTAAGATGAAGGGAGTACTTATTTTGGCAGCATGTTAACTTATCAAGGATTTTACTTAGTTCCAATATTGTGTTAAACATGTGAAATTAGCTTGTTAGAGTAATCTAAGAAGTGACTACTACCAGAAACTGCTGCTTAGCTCATCCAATTCAATGGGTGTGCATATCATAATCCAATCCAGTTAGGTGTAAAGTGCATGTATCGCTTGGTCAAACATGTTTCTTGGGGATTAGTCCAATCGTCTTTGCATGTGAAGTTGATTGGACTTGGAGTACTAGCGCCATGTTCCTCTTTCCTAATGCACCAACTGCTTTCAGTTTGACCATAGAAAGAATCTCATGAAGAGGTGACGGCGAGATATGTGAATGTTTCCAGGAAATCCAAAGTAGAAATAAAATACATTGATGAAAGAGGTAAGGCCTTGTTTTATCTGATTTTGCGGCGTAACCTCAAAGGAATTATTTTTCATCCCTGTTATTATTAAAAAGAAATTTACCAGCTGGAATGGAGTATCTGATGAGGAAATTTCGTCGTGTTGAGTTTTACTAAGTGTATCAGGAATGAAGATATCTGGTTAAGAAAATTCCGTCTCTTTGAGTTGCTTTTTTAAGAGTATTAGGAATGGATGGCATCACACAATTGTTGCTGCTTAACCAGTTATGCAGTTGTGTTCACTTCTCTTTGAAAGGGCAACTGTAATTAGGCTGGCTCTTTAAACCAAGAGGCAATCTTGTGTAGTTGTGCTGCCAATTCCTTTACTGATCTCTTGGTCCCTCTGTTCAAATAGATAAGCCGTCCTTCTTTGTTGGAGAGTGTCCTAGAAGAGCCTAGAATATTCTAGTGAGTGTTAGTATAGTAGTGCTGTCCTAGGAGTGCTTGGAACATTCCAGTGAATGTTGGAGTCTAAGTTAGTGTCCTACAAGATTCTAGAGTATTCCAGTGTACTAGTTATGATGTACCTAAGTTCAGCTATATATATGAGAGGATGTGGAGGTCCAAGGGACCAGCCCATCCAGAAATTTTCCCCCAAAACCAACATGGTATCAGAGCACAAGGTGGAGGTGCTGCTGGTTCCTGGAGGTGGCCAACGGTGAATCACCAAGTGCTAGAGCTCGCGTGTGTGGAGGTGCCCCAGGAGACACGGCGGTGGAGCAGGGGGCGAGCTGTAGGTGAGGCTCAGTGGTGACTCTAGGAAGAAGAAAAAGGCTGGACTGGTGGCCAGCAGTGTGCGTGCGGCGAGGAGAACTAGCGGCGCTGCAGCAAGTTGGAAACAACAGTGGATTAGTGAGGAGGACGCAATTGAAGCCAGCGGCAGCTTGGTGGCTTGGTGCAGAGAAGTAAACCCTACCCTTGTACGTGGCTGACTTGGTGTTGCAGGGAGAGTTGCTACTGCAGCAAAGAGAGGAGAAGGAGCCAGAGCAGCTGTAGATAGTGTAGCAGCATTTGCAGGGAGGAGTGGATTGGAGGCTCACAAAGCAGTCCAAAAGGTGAGCCGGTGGAAAGTGCAGACTCGTGCTGCTTGAATCGGTTGCGTTGGTGGCTTCAGCAGCGGTAGGCAGCTAAAGAGCTGGTGTGGTTTAGAGTTCGTGCTAAGGAGAAGCAGAGTTCGTGCAGCAAGACACATAAGAAAGGGAGAACAAGAGGGCATAGCGGTGCTCTAAGAATGGAAGAGAATCGAGATATTGAGCAATTGCTCAACAAATTGGCTGAACTGTTCAAGGGCAGAGACAAGGACACGTTGATTTTGACTGCCAAGGGATCAGGGGAGGTACTTGAATTCTCGACCAAAGATTTGGAGACATTAAAAAAATCAAATAGGAGTGCGGAAAGGACCAATCAAAGTGGGAAAACAACAGTTCTTGGCAATTTTGTTAATCTTGCACAAATTAAAGAAGGTATCTCAAATCAGGCTCCTACATTAGATGAAACTTCTCGTTCAAATTGGATACTAGACTCAGGAGCAACGACACACGTTACCGGTAGGTGGAGTGAGTTTGCATCATATGCTCCACATCCACCCATGCATAAAGAGACCATCCAAACAGCAGATGGAACTTATCAACCTGTCAAAGGTGTCGGCACGGTGAAATGCACTCCGTCAATTACATTGTCTTCGGTCTTATATGCTCCATCATTTCCAGTGAGTTTGGTGTCTATGAGCTCCTTGGTTGATGATATTGATTGTAGAATCATCGTTGATCGATACAATTGCATAATTGAGAAGAGGAAGACCAGAAGGAGGCTTGGGATCGGTGTGAGACATAAGGGACTATGGTACTTAGATAGACATGAAAGTGATGGAGCAGTGTGCACCGCTTTGGCAGTTGCAAGTAATGATGAGGCAAGGGTGATACTCCAACATTGTCGATTGGGCCATATGTCCTTTGATACTATGAGTAAGGTATTTCCTGAAAAGATGAAGAAGGTGGATAAAGACAAGCTTGTGTGTGATGCATGTGAGTATGGAAAACACACAAGGACATCATATGTGAGTCGTGGACTTCGGAGCACATCGCCCTTTGTGTTGATTCACTCTGATGTATGGACATCTCCTGTCGTCTCTGTTAGTGGAATGAAGTATTTTGTCACCTTCATTGATTGTTACTCTCGGATGACTTGGATATATCTCATGAAACAAAAAAGTGAGGTGTTTGCATGTTTCAGGGATTTCTATGCATATATCCAAAATCATTTCAACATTGGTGTTCAAATTATTAGGACTGATAATGGGACTGAGTATGTGAACCATGAATTTGGCAATTTTCTTTCAGAAAAGGGAGTAATTCATCAAACTTCGTGCCCCGATACTTCTCCACAAAACGGAGTAGCTGAGAGGAAGAATCGACATCTGCTAGAGGTAGCTCGATCACTCATGTTTACTATGAATGTGCCTAAATTCTTATGGAGTGAAGCCGTTATGACTGCTACTTATCTAATCAATCGGATGCCATCAAGAGTTCTTGGGATGAGGACTCCGTATGAAATGATCTATGGAAAAAATGAGTTCATTGTTCCCCCAAAAGTATTTGGATGTACGTGCTTTGTTAGGGACCACAGACCATCAGTGGGAAAATTAGATCCACGCGTTGTGAAGTGCATCTTCATTGGATACCCATCTGGACAAAGGGGCTACAAGTGTTGGAGTCCTAGTGAACGGAGAACATTTGTGAGCATGGATATGACATTCAGAGAGTCTGAACCGTTCTATGGAGAGAAGACGGATCTCAGGTCATTATTTGACTTTGACTCTCCTAGCACAAGTAATGCTAGTCGAGAGGGGGAGAGCGAACCATTCAGGACAAGGGAAGATGAACCATCGAGATTTGTGGTTGATTCAATTCCATGTCCTATGAGTGAAGAGAGATGGAGAAAACCAAATGAAGAAGAAGATTTAAGGGTGTATACGAGGAGGCAACCACATCAACAACAGGGTCAAACAAATGGTGAGATCCAGCTGCAGGGGGAGCAACATCAACAACAAGGTCAAACAAATGGTGAGATCCAGCTGCAGGGGGAGCAACATCAACAACAGGGTCAAACAAGTGGTGAGATCCAGCTGCAGGGGGAGCCACATCAACAACAAATTCCAGGGGTCAATGAAGTTGACTCATCTGAGAGTGTGCCATGTGTCACTGATGACTCATTGGATTTGCCCATTGCCTTAAGAAAAGGAACCCGAGCTGGAGCTAGAAAACCTCCAAATTGGTACCAGGAGGAGCATGACATAGCTAAGTATGTATCATATACATCTCTATCTACGAACTACATGGCCTTCATCGCATCATTGCAATCTGTGGTGATCCCAAGAGACTGGAAAGTAGCAAAGCAAGACCCAAAGTGGCGCGAGGCCATGATAGAGGAGTTAAATGCTCTCGAAAGGAATAAAACTTGGGAACTTGTACATCTTCCAGCAGGAAAGAAAGCTGTTGGGTGTAAATGGATCTACAACGTGAAACGGAATCCAGAAGGGAAAATTGAAAGGTACAAGGCAAGACTAGTTGCGAGAGGATATAGTCAAACATATGGGATTGACTATGATGAGACATTTGCGCCAGTGGCAAAAATGAACACAGTGAGGATCCTAATCTTATGTGCAACTAATTTCGGGTGGCCGTTGCATCAGTTGGATGTCAAGAATGCATTCTTGCATGGAGATTTACAGGATGAGGTATACATGGAGATCCCACCTGGTTTCTCTACTCCTACAACATCAGGAAAGGTATGCAGGTTGAGAAAATCTCTATACGGCCTCAAGCAATCTCCACGGGCATGGTTTGATAGATTTAGACGAGTTGTATGTGGTATGGGATATAAGCAGTGTAATGGGGATCATACGGTGTTCTATCGGCACTCAAATAGCCAGATTACAATCCTTGCCGTATATGTTGATGATATTATAATCACCGGAGATGATGAGGTGGAGATATCACGATTGAAAGACAGCCTACGCAAGGAATTTGAGGTAAAGGACCTTGGGCAACTCAAGTACTTTCTTGGCATAGAAATTGCTAGATCTCCCAAAGGGATTGTTCTCTCCCAGCGAAAGTACGTATTGGACTTGCTTAGTGACACGGGCATGCTTGGGTGTCGGGTTGCATCAACACCTATCGATCAAAACCACAAATTATGTGCCGAATCTGGGGAACCAGTGGATAAGGAGAAGTACCAGAAGCTTGTTGGAAGGCTCATCTATCTATGTCACACAAGACCTGATATTTCATATGCAGTGAGTGTAGTGAGCAGATACATGCATGATCCTAGGAGCGGACACTTGGATGCGGTCAATCAAATCCTCCGGTACTTGAAGGGTAGTCCAGGAAAGGGACTGTGGTTCAAAAGGAATGGTCATCTAAATGTGGATGGGTATTGTGACGCTGACTGGGCAAGTTGCTTGGATGATAGGAGATCAACATCTGGTTATTGTGTATTTGTCGGGGGAAATTTAGTGTCATGGCGAAGTAAGAAGCAGCAGGTGGTTTCAAAGTCAACAGCTGAAGCTGAATACAGAGCTATGTCACAAGGTTTGAGTGAGATGTTATGGGTGAGGAATCTTCTTTCAGAACTGAAAGTGTTGAGGGAAGGTCCTTTAAATTTGTGGTGTGACAACAAGTCGGCGATCAACATCGCAAACAACCCTGTTCAACATGATAGAACCAAGCATGTGGAGATTGATCGCTTCTTCATAAAGGAGAAATTGGATGACGGTATACTTAAGATAAATCATGTAACCTCTAGCGAGCAAATTGCAGACTGTTTAACTAAAGGATTAGGAAATAAAGAATGTAGTTCAGCTTGTAACAAGATGGGAATGATAGATATCTATCACCCATCTTGAGGGGGAGTGTTGGAGAGTGTCCTAGGAGAGCCTAGAATATTCTAGTGAGTGTTAGTATAGTAGTGCTGTCCTAGGAGTGCCTGGAACATTCCAGTGAATGTTGGAGTCTAAGTTAGTGTCCTACAAGATTCTAGAGTATTCCAGTGTACTAGTTATGATGTACCTAAGTTTAGCTATATATATGAGAGGATGTGGAGGTCCAAGGGACCAGCCCATCCAGAAATTTTCCCCCAAAACCAACATTCTTTTTCATGTTTTTCATTGGTAAAATATGTACTCTAATTATATATAAAAATTGGTATAAAATTGGCATCATTAGAAAGTGCCTTTAATAAGAATCCAAATATACTAATTATGTAAGATAAAATCAAGATATTATTGCTTTTTTTTTGGGTCAAAGATCGCATTAAAATGTCCGTGTGTCTTATTCATAGAAACGAGATAGCATTGTTCTACTAGTAAAATGAGTGGCGCTTAACAGGAAGATACCGTTGATCTTTGATAACGGTAATTGTGCGTACACACCGGATGCGAGAGAGGATGCTCGAACCCGGGCAGGCAGGGAGGCATCAGCCCACCCCAACCTCTAGGCTATGCCTCACATTGTTCTTCTAGTAGATCCATCATTTCATTGTTCTTTTTTTCCCTCTTTGCAAGTGGATTATCCATTAATCGTAGCTACTAACTGTTGTACAAACTAAAACCATACGTATGCGTCGTAAGGGGTACATTTGAAACACAAGATCTTACAGGATATATCTTCGTACATGAAAAGTGTATAGTTGCACATTTGCACATGACGGTCCAGTTTTCAATCCGAGGCTTTATCCCTTATCCGAGTCTACTGGCAGGTACACTGGATCTCCTCTCTGATTTCATGCTCTCACTCCCTCCAGCAAAGATTGTGCACTGACCGTGTACAATGAACGAAGAAGAATGCATGCACTTGTGCTATGATCCGTTGTGCAACATGATATCATATTCTCTAAGATCGATATCTTTATGCATGCAAGATTGTATTAATATGCTTAAGATACCAGGCCGGCTACAGTCTTCGAGTCTCATGCTGAACAAGATAAAATCATTTTTCATTCTCGGAGTGTCATGTACGGTGTATCTATATATGGCGTGCCACATTTGCTTCAAGGGGAAGAAGGCAACTAAAACAATGCGATTTTTTTTATAGAAAGTGACATTTCTTGAGGCCCATGAAAATAAACTACAGACAGATGTCCATCATCAGCCATTCGGCGAATTTGTTTTTTTAGGTAAGAACATTTCATTAAATATGAGCAGTAAGCCGCCTCATTAAAAATCTTCCAGTCCCCTGAGGTACCCTGGTAAGGAAAATAGTGCGTAAGAAACTTGCTGCTCCGAGAATTACACAATGTTCATACAGTCATGCTCGATCAAAGCCGAGGCACAGCTGGGAGATGCTCCCCACAAAAGACCACTAGCTCCTGTCTTACCTAGCTGAGCTAAGGAGTGAGCGACCACATTACTCGATCTCCCCATCTTAGCCACACTAAAACCCTCGAACACACGCATGAGCTCCTTTGCTTGTAGATAAAGGCACCAATAGTCAGACCGATCATTCTCCGTGTCATTGATTGCCTGAACCGCACGTAGGCAGTCAGTCTCGAGAGTAGCTGGACCTGTAAAATGTTGTGTAAGGTGTTTTAGTCCCTCCAAACATGCGAGAACCTCAGCTTCTTTAGCACTTGCGCAGCTAGGGACAAATTTCCACACAGTTAGGACTGGTCGGCCAAGGTGGTTCCTGATGATAATGCCGATGCCAGCCTTCCTTGTCTTCGGATCCCAGCCCGCGTCAACATTGAATTTAAGTTGTCCTTCCTCCGGTGCTGACCAACTGGGGGTGTTAGCCGGCCCATCATGTATGTGTATCTCCGACGAAACCACCGCTTTGCCTTTAGGATCAAACTTAGCCGGAGTAACTGCGGAGAAGGAAGTTAAGCAATTAGTAATAAAGGTCGTTGAAGCAGCGACAAAAGCCTTCCCATCACCGTGGACACAGTTGTTGCGGTGGTGCCAGACACGCCATAAGAGGAACAGGGTGCGTGATCGCATGTCACCATTCATTTTATTGAGCAAGGCCAAAAGCCATTCAGTTCCATCCACCTGAAAAGCATCCTCCGACGGAAGTGTCCATCTCTTCCTCATCTCCTCTCTTAGAGCTTTCGCCAACGTGCAACGTATGAGCGCATGGTGCATATCTTCATCCTCTCGACCAAAGATGGCATAGACAGGCTCAATGGTATTGATTCTCCGGTGAAGCTCAGATTTTACCGCTAGCGTAGAGGTCGCAACCTTCCAAGCAAAAACTCGAATTTTATTCGGAACATGTGCCTTCTAGATGAGATCCCAAATACCCCGATCACCAGAGGGTTTGGCGCTAGATTGACCATTGCTCAGGGAGCTAAACATGGGTTCCATACCTAACTGTAGGTTGAACGAACAGAGAAGAGTTTGTTCTTCTCCGGGAACCAAGCAACAAAATCTTCGCATTGTCTATGAGGTAAATTGATGGCCAGAATCGCAATTGCATCCAAGACTGAACAACAAGATCAGACTGCCTCTTCATTCCAAGTCGGTGTTTACTGATCAATAAGTTCACTAACCCATCTTCTCCGCGAGTTTTCTCTTATTGCATTAACCTGTAACGCTCCTTGACGAGGGATCCAATTATCCCTAAAAATTCTAACTTGGGAGCCAGAGCCAATGCGCCAGATAGTTCCTTTTTTTAGTAGCTTCAAGCCATGCATTACTCCTTGCCAAGAGGCCGATGTATTCTAAATAACCGCTGTATCAAGGAGATTTGCCGCCAGGTAATACCTTACCTTCAACAATCGCGCACACAGGGTATCAGGGAAGTGTATAAGTCTCCAAGCTTGACGAGCTAGAAGGGCCTGATTGAATATGCAGAGATCACGGAAGCCAATACCACCCTGAGATTTTGGTCGCGTCATTTTATCCCATGACATCCAGTGTATGCGTCTTCAATCATGTTCATCGCCCCACCAAAAATTCCTCACAATTTTTGAGAGGTCGTCCACGAGTCCAAAGGGAAATTTGAAAATACCCATTGCATAGGTGGGTAACGATTGCAGCACCGCCTTAACTAGAATTTCCTTGGCAGCCCCAGACATATATTTTCACACCAATCATCCGCACGCTTAGTGAATTTTTCTTTCATCGACCGAAGCCTCCCTTTCTTCATTTGTCCTTCGGGCACAGGGAGACCTAGATACTTCTCCTCAAAACATACAGTCTCGTAGTGAAGGATATTCTTAATTTCTGATTGAGTATCAGCAGTGCACCTATCACCATAGAGAATAGAGCATTTACCCAAGCTCACTAGTTGGTCGGTACTCTTCTCATAATTATCTAGCACCCCTTTCACCACAGTTGCTTGATCGATAGAGCCTCTGAAGAACAGGAGTCTGTCATTGGCAAATAAGAGATGGGAAACGCCAGGGGCTTGTCGATAGATATGTAGTTCCTGCAGAGCTCCCCTCTCAATCTCTTTCCTAATCAAGCAAGATAAACCGTCAGCCACAAAAAGGAATAAATACGGTGAAAGCGGATCACCTTGGCGAAGCCCATGTGTCGGAGTGAAGGAGTCCAACATATGTCCGTTAAAGCGAATAGAGTATCGAACGGTGATCACACAGGCCATTATCCACCGAATCCATTGACTATGAAACCCCAACTTCGCTAAAACCCTTCCAAAAACCTCCAGTCCACGCGGTTGTACGCTTTAGCCATATCCAGCTTGTACGCACATAAATCCTTTTTTGATGCTGCACCATTTTGTATGGCATGAATACACTCAAAACCCACGAAAGCATTGTCCATAATGAGGCATCCGGGAATAAAAGCGCTCTGAGTTAGCGATATAATATCCTGTAATAATGGCCGAAGTCTATTAACCAGACATTTGGAAACCACTATGAAAATAACATTGCATAGACTTATTGGGCGGAAATCCTTCAGCTCCTCCGGGTCACTTTTCTTTGGGATTAAGACAATCGATGTTTCATTAACATCTTCAGACATTATACCATCAGTGAAAAAATGCTGCACCGCACGCACCACATCTTCCTTCAAGAGGTCCCAGTTTCGTTGAATAAAATGCGCTAGAAAACCATCGGGCCTAGGAGCTTTAAGTGGACCAATTTGAAAGAGAGCATCGCTGATTTCCTTCTCATAGAAAGGCGCACATAACCTCTCATTTGCATCATTATCAACACAAGGCTGCAGCAAGTTAATGATGATAGACGGATCGATATCTTCCTCCCGAGAGTAGAGATTTTTGAAAAAACCAGTGGCCATTTCCTCCATCTCTCTAGAGTCCGCGGTCCAAGATCCATCAGGTCGTTTCAGTTTGCTAATATGGTTCTTCTTCCTCTTCCAAGATGCACGGTGGTGGAAATATTTCGTGTTTCTATCTCCCTCCCGAAGCCATGCAACTCGAGATCTTTGCAGACATATTATTTCTTCCTTATAAAGTAATGATGACCCACAAGTATAGGGGGTGTATCGCAGTATTTTCGAGGGAAGTGAAACCCAATTTATTGATTCGACACAAGGGGAGCCAAAGAATATTTATAAGCCTTAACAACTGAGTTGTCAATTCAGCTGCACCTAGAAACAATCTTGCTCACAACAGTTTATCAGTAGCAACAGTTTTATAGCAGGAATAGTAAAGTAGAGACAACAGTAACAATAGCAGTAAATAGTAGGATTCGAGTGCGGTAGGCATAGGGATGGATGGACGGGCGTTGCATGGACAAGACAATTCACATAGCAATCAGAACATAGGGAAATTGCAGATAAATAAGATAAAGCATCCAAGTACTAGATAATCCTAGGCATGTGTTCCATATATAGTCATACGTGCTCGCAATGAGAAGTTGCACAACATCTTTGTCCTGCCAGCCCATTTGCAGCGGGGCCTCAAGGGAACTACTGGCAATTAAGGTGCTACTTTTAATAGAGCACCGGAGCAAAGCATTAACACTCTGTGAACACATGTGATCCTCACATCAAAGCCATTCCCTCCGGTTATCCTGATTTCTGTCACTTCGGGGCCATTGGTTCCAGACAACAACGTGTGTTACAACTTGCAGATAAGACCATAAACAATACTATCATAATGAATCAATAACATGTTTAGATATGAAATCATGGCACTCGGACCAGCCCTAGTGACAAGCATTAAGCACAACAAGTCACAACAAAGTCATAAAGCACTAATAAAAGATACTAGGCACCATGCCCTAACAATCTGATGCCATTACATGAACGATCTCATCCAATCCCTACCATCCCCATAGCCTACAGCAGAGGATTACTCACTCATAGATGGGGGAAACATGGATGGTCGATGGAGAAGCGATGGTGGCGATGATCTCCTCCAATTCCCCGTCCTGGCAGGGTGCCAGAACGGAGTTTCTGGTGCTGTTTCGTGAAATCTGGTGGTGGCGGCGGAGCGGAACTCCTTCTAGAAAAACGTCAAACCCCCTGAGTTTTTAGGTCAGAAGGCAACTTATAGGCGAAGAGGGAGACCGAGGGGGAGTCTGGGGCGGCCAGACCACCCCCAGGCGCGGCCTGGTCTAGCCCGCGCGGCCAGGTGGTGTGGCCTAGGCCCAGCCCCCCTCCGTCTCGTATTCTGGCTCCGGGAGTCTTCTGGTGAAATAGGATTTTCGGCATATTTTCCGGGATTTTTCCTGATAGTTGATTTTCTGCACAAAAAGTAGACACCAGGGCAATTCTGCTGAAAACAACGTTAGTCCGCGTTAGTTGCATCCAAATCATACAAGTTTAGAGGAGAAACAATAGCAAAAGTGTTCGAGAAAGTAGATACGTTTTGGACCTATCAACTCCCCCAAGCTTAGCTTATTGCTTGTCCTCAAGCAATTCAGTTGAAAACTGAGTGCGATAAAAGAACTTTCACGAACACATTTGCTTCATATGATGTATATATTCTCATCATGTGACCAACTACTTAGGCAATTCATAATAAAGAGTATGATACTGAGTCTACTTAATAGTCAATGCAAGCTATGAATAGATTCCAACTCAAAAATAATAAGTACCATGAAGCATAAACATAAGCAACATTACAATACTCATAAAAAGGTATAATATATTGGTATCTCGCTTGCCTTTGATTGTGAATGTCAAGGCACCTCTGAAGTTCAAGTGATGACTAGAAGTAAAGATATCAAAGATACAAACATCAAAGTCATAACACGAATAATCAAGTTTTGAGACAAGTACAAAGAATGAGAACTATGCTCTCAAGAAGGTGCCCATAGAATATGTGGAGACTCAACAAGGAAAACAAAAAGGTTTTGAAAAGTTTGAAAGGCTTCCAAATGCTGAAAGTATGGTACTCGTTAGCTTTGAGCTCTCATTGCCCCTATCATAAGCATCTTTAAATGGTTAAGGTTAAAGTGACACAACTAAGAGGATATGCTTGACAAGTTATAAATCGAAGTCTCATGCCCCTTACTTACGAAGACCGATCCTCATGCTACTCAACTTCAGTCACAAGTAAGCTCTTGTCATTGTAAGTATATACGTATCATAGAGAACTGCCAACGGGGTACCCCTTACACATGACATAGGAGCTGTCCCATAATCAAAATGACAAGGCAAGTAGACAATGAGCATCTCAGCGATCTTTTTATTTACTATGTGCATAGATTTTTATTGAGGATGCTTCATAGAATGCTCATTACGGTTATGCTGAAAGTTTCCACCATGATTAGGCATGGCTTAGGCTAGCGGCCTAGGCGTTTCTCTAACATACATACAAACTCCATGATCTTATAAGTTCCACTTTTATTTCACACCGTCGGGATCCATAAGCAAAAGAACATGATATCAACGAGGTACTAAGTACCAATGAAATGTTGAAAGCGTTCCCCATGATACATGGTTCTGCTAACTTCAACTTATAAAGCGCAAGCATATATGCAACAAAGAAGGACGCAATGGTTCAGGTTTATTAAGTGCAAGAAAATAAAGTGTGCCATCAAGTTTGTGAGAGCTTTACTAACTAACTTTCTCATAACAAGCAAACATTTTATTTGGAAGAAAACAGGGCATATTGAATATGCACGGAAGTAGCAAATGATGCTAATAGGTAGGTATGGTGGACACTTTGGAGATATTTGGTTTAGGGAGTTGGAAACTTGAGTAACATACTCAGTGTAAGTGAAGGCTAGCAATAGTAAGGGAGCGACAAAAAAGAGAGCAATAGCTGTCATAATCAGGCTTGCAACAAAACAGGACTAATCATGGCATGAAAGTGATTCAAGATCCTCAAGGCAAAATAATTCATCAAGGCTTAACTGATTATTACAGTCATGTGCATGCGTGAGCATGTGCCAAGTCAATTCAAATGAAACATTTAGAGGAGGATACCACGGTGTCATACCAAGTTATGAATAGAGTAATGTAAGTAAACATTCATAAAACATGCTACAAACTATTAGTAAGCTGGAACTAATCAAACGAAAGCAAGAACTACTAAGCATCCAAAGATAACATACACCCTACACGAACAGGCTAAGCATGCCCACAATGATGAGTATATGTACAAAAATGAAAACAAATAGAGTTCATTACCGGCCTCTTACCATGCCTCAAGTTGTCATTAATCATCATTATTGCTCTTCACTTGTGTGGCTTGAATAATAATATGAAACCAATATATACAGAGGACTGCTGAACCCTGTAGCAAAACTCACAAAACCAAAGAAGAACGACAAATATTTTTGGTGTTTTTGATTTTTAAAACAAGAACCAAAGAGGAAAAACAAGCAAAGCAAAATCTTTTTGGATTTTTCGAATAGTTCAAACAAGGCAAAAGGGAAAAGCAAACCAAGGCAAAAAGAAGAAACAACCCAAAGAGAAACAACATAAATATTTTTGGTCCTTTTGTGTTTTAGAAAGCAAAAGCAGAGAAAGAATGAAAATTAAAAAGATAGCGAAACATGAATATACAAAGTACCGACGCAACATGATAAGGAGATGAGTGCGGTGTCGGCATACCTCCCCCCAAGCTTAGGCTTTTGGCCTAAGTGGGTATCAATCCCAAGTCGGCCAGGATGAAGTGTCACCGTGGTATGACGAGGAGGTACCCTCGTCCTGGTGTGAACTCGAGTACGTCCCTTCGTAGTGTGCGAAGTAATCGTAGGAGGGTACATCCTCCTGGTGCTGCTCGTGGAAGCCTAGCAAGCGGAGCTGCTCGTCCACATCCTCCTTGGAGCGCGACCATGGTCTCCTATAAACACTAAACAAACAAGGTTGTGGCAAAGGGATCTCCCTTTCATCCCCGTCAGTGAAAAGCATCCTATATACTCCCTCCATTCCTTAATATAAGGTGTATAGTTTTCTTGCACGAATATTAGCGCATAGGCTGGGAGGGCAAATTTCGTTGCTTTAGGACATGAATACCCCAAGTGATTGACGTGATATAGAGGAAACATACGAAATCTAAGTATCCTCTCTCTCCTGATCGGATTAATTGCCCCCTAAATAAGAGGAACAAATCTCAAAATTCTCTATACACCTTATATTATGGAATTTTCTACAAAAACTATACACCTTATATTAAGGAACTGAGAGAGTACTAGACTGTCCAAATCAGAAGTAGCAGTGACAAAGTGATGAGTTTTCATAGCAACAAGGTCAAGCCTCTATGGTGCCAGAATAGTATCATTGGGGTCCACTAAAAGGCCTAATGCATTGACCATACGCGAGGCAGTGATGCCCCCATAGATAGGCCCCCTAGCAGCTAGGCGGCGAGCAATAAGCGAGCCAAGATTGTACCGAGTATCATTGTTAAGCGCAGCAGCAAGGAAGGCTAAATGATAGTTGGAGATATTACTTGTGTTCTCCCTTCGTAGTACGCTAGTAGCAAGATAATATGCAAAGTATCTAAGAGCAGGGAGTTGGATATTTCTTATCTTTCCACGCTATGCCACGCGATCATCATCATTGGTCACTCCTCGGTAAATCTCTAGCAAATCAGCGGGTCGCCCTTGAATTTTCTTCACGGTCCCTGTCATGCTTACACCTACAATACTGCAAAATCTCTCTAAAGGCATGGTGAAGGGCATGTTATAAATTTTGAAAGAGACAGTCGACTGATAGGATGTGTTAGTAAACGTGAAGCTCTCAACAAAGGTTTTGGTGAGCATAGCGTATTGCTCACTCTCATCTTGCATATATGAGGTCAAGCCAACCCTCTCGATTAGTAGCAAGAAATCATCAAGAATACCAGCAGCTTGTAAGAAAGTAAAACAAGGAAAAGTGGACGGGTGAGCATCCCCATCATCCCTTTCATTACCAATACGAGTTGCAATGAGGTCTTCATTGTATGATGGCCTAAACTGAGAGGCTGATCTTGAGGGCCTCGACCTCCTAGGTGCATCACTCTCAAATATCTCTCCAAAGGTATGGTTGTTCATGCTTGGTATTCTGAAATTTAAACACCTATTAAACAAGTGATTGCAAAGTAAATATAATGAAGGATTCTACTCATAGGGACTTGTAAGAGGCCTAAACATGCATCAAAACTATATCTCTAAGCATCAAACAAGCTTACAAGCCCTCAAAACCTATCGCCTACAGCAGCAAAATACTCAAGATATAATCCACTAAACTCAAATCTACTTGGACAAGGAGAGGAGTCACATACCAAGGAACAAATGCTCCAAATTTCAGCAAGAAAGATGGGCTCAGCAAGGAGATTGAAAAAATCGAGAGCAAGCACAGCAAGAACGCAATTTTGAGCAATGAACTGGAGCTTACTCGGGAGAGAGAAGAAAGTGGCAGGTGAGAGAGTTAGTGGAGGGCCAGGGGTGGCCCAAACCAGGGCATGGCGCCACCTAGGGCAGGTCGCGCCACCAGGGGGTGTGCCTGCCTGGTGGGTCCCCCTGGTACCTCCTAGGCACTCCCCTGCCCATTTTTTTCACGTAAAAATTTAATATGAATTTTCTGGAATTTTTTGAGACACTTTATTTTTGGGCAATTTTCAGGTATAGAAGAATGGTTTTCTGACAGACAGATTTTTTTTGGAAATGATGAAATGACAAAACAGGGCTAGAACTACAGAAGTTCCAGGACACTCTAAAATGCAAGCAACTAACAACAAGAAGAAAACTAAACGAAAGCAAAAACTAAAATGGATAGCAATAGAAGTAAACGAAGATAATCATAGTGAAAACATTGTTTTGTTCAATGAAATCCTTTTGTTAACAAGGTTGATCAGTTCTTGTTACCAAAAAAAATCATATGAGACAAAACTTTGCATTCCACTAATGATTATGTTACCTCAACCTTGATAGCAATGGTCCCAATCATAATAGTTTCAAAATTTTCTCTTGGTATGGGACAATATATTTCTCCAACTTGAATGCCCTCAACATGTTCAATTGAATTCAAACCATAAGTCCTTTCAATCTTATTGGGGAAATAAACAGTATGTTCCTTGTCATTAACATTAAAGGTCACCTTTCCTTGATTACAATTAATAACAACTCCTGTAGTATTAAGAAAAGGTCACCCAAGAATAATAGACATATTATCATCTTCAGGCATTTCAAGGACAAGAAAATCAGTTAATATCAAGCAATTATGAGCCACTTGAACAGGTACATCCTCACATATACCAACAGGAATAGTGGTAGATTTATCAACCATTTGCAAAGATATATCAGTTGGTATTAATTTTTCTAGTTGAAGCCTCTTATAGAGAGAGAAAGGCATAACACTAACTCCAGCTCCCAAATCACACAAAGCAGTTCTAACATAACTATTCTTAATAGAGAAAGGGATAGTTAGAATCCCTGGGTCTCCAAGTTTCTTTGGGACCTTACCATTAAAGGAATAATTAGCAAGCAAGGTAGAAATTTCTTCATTAGGGATCTTACTTTTATTCGAGACAATATCCTTCATATACTTTGAGTAAGGAGGCAATTTAATAGCATCAGTCAAAGGAATTTGCAGGAATAAAGGTTTCATCCACTCACAAAACTTATTATAGTGTTCATCTTCCTTTGACTTGTGTTTCTTATCAGGGAAAGGCATAGGTTTTTGGACCCAAGGTTCTCTTTCACTACCATGTTTCTTAGCAATAAAATCTTCTTTAGTGTATTTAGTATTCTTAGTGTGGTTTTCAGGTTCTTCTTCAACTTTTTCTTCATTAGGAACTTCATTTTCTTCATTACCACTTTCAGTTTCAGCATCAGAGATGAATATACTATTAGGATCTATAGCAGGTTCAGAGGGTTCTACAACATTTTTATGTTTCTTTTTCCTTTTCTTACGAGTAGAGCCACTATTTTCACCCTATTGAGAATCCTGCTCAATTCTTTTACGATGCCCCTCAGGATAAAGAGGATCCTGGGTAGCAACTCCACTTCTAGTTTCTAATTTCATAAGCATGTTTTTCTTTAGCAACATTAACTAGCAAGTCTTTTTACACTTTAATGAGTTGATCTATTTGAGTTTGAACCATTTGAAAGTGTTAACAATCATTTTCACATCAATAGAGGTTCTTTCCACAATATCTTTCAACTCAACAATAGCTCTAGTGTTTTCCATTAGATGATTTTGCACCCTTTTATTAAAATTATCTTGCTTAACAATAAAGATATCGAATTCTTCTAAGCATTGACCAGGAGGTTTAGAATAAGGGATATCACCTTCATCAAAATGTTGGAGAGAGTGTACCTCGATAGTGGATGAGTAGGGAATAGGCTTACATAATTCTTCTATAGGAGGTAAATTCTTGACATTTGCAGCTTTAATTCCCTTCTCCTTAAGACATTTCTTAGCTTCCTTCATCACTTCATCATTTAATTCAATAACTCCCCTCTTCTTTGATGTTGGAATAGGTATCTAAATAGTAGGTTCAGGTACAATTACTTCAGGTATAGCTTGTTCAGGAGGAGTCCAATCTTCATAGTTCTTACTTATTTTAGCCAGTAATTCTTCATCTTCCTTAGGAGTCCTATTCCTGAAATCACAATCAGCACAATTATCTAGGTATGTCCTAGATTCTTTGGTTAGTCCATTATAAAATATATCAAGAAGCTCATTCTTAGGTAATGGACTTTCAGCTTGTGCATGAATCAAAACACAAAACCTTGCCCAAGATTCAGGCAATATCTCTTTTTCTCCCTGTTTAAAATCAAAAAGTTCTTGCAAAATAACATGTCTAGCACTAGGAGGAAAATATTTCTGTAGGAAAGTACTAATCAAGCAATCAGGGCTATCAATAGATCCAGGAGGTAAATTACTAAACAAAGTTTTAGCTTCTCCTTTTAATGAAAAGGGGAAAATCTTAGCAACAAAGTAAGTACGCATCTTCATATCATCAGAAAACAAGCCACTCATGGTAGAAAGTTCATTCGTATGTGCTACCGCACTTTCATTCTTAGTCCCAGAAAAAGGTTCTTTCTCGACAATAGCTATGTAAGATAGATTGAGAGAGAAGTCATAATCTTCATCTATAATGTTTATGGGAGAAGAAGCAAACTTAGCAACATGAGACAATTTGGGTCTAATAGTACGCCTCTCAAAGAGACTCTTAGCAGCACTCCTATCATGGGTATTTTTACATTCTTTAATAAATTCATCGGTCATCTCAACATAACCATCTTCAATATCATAACTTTCACTAGACTCAGGTGAAACAACATGTGTGGTAGTGTCTTCATTAGGAGTTTCAGTATTTCCAGCTATATTTCTAGCAATCGTAGCATCTAGGAAAGGACCTAATGAACCACTCTTATCAAGCACAGTAGAAGCAGCATCATAAGCATCAAAAGTTTCAGATTCAGCAGTAGTAGCAGTGTGTGTAGCATGTATATGTGGTGGTGTAACGAGCTTACTTATAACAGATGGTGAATCAAGAGCAGCAGAGGTGTTCAGAACTGTACCTCTTCTTGTAGTGGATGGTAAAATAGGAAACTTGCCATCACGAGACTTACCCATGATGGATGGATAGTAGCGAACAATAGAGAATCCAAGTGAACTTGATAAATAAAGCTATGCTCCCCGGCAACGGCGCCAGAAAATAGTCTTGATGACCCACAAGTATAGGGGGTGTATCGTAGTATTTTCGAGGGAAGTGAAACCCAATTTATTGATTCGACACAAGGAGAGCCAAAGAATATTTATAAGCCTTAACAACTGAGTTGTCAATTCAGCTGCACCTGGAAACAATCTTGCTCACAACAGTTTATCAGTAGCAACCGTTTTGTAGCAGGAATAGTAAAGTAGAGACAACAGTAACAATAGCAGTAAACAGTAGGATTTGAGTGCGGTAGGCATAGGGATGGATGGACGGGCGTTGCATGGACAAGACAATTCACGTAGCAATCAGAACATAGGGAAATTGCAGATAAATAAGATAAAGCATGTAAGTACTAGATAATCCTAGGCATGTGTTCATATATAGTCATACGTGCTCGCAATGAGAACTTGCACAACATCTTTTGTCCTACCAGCCCATTTGCAGCGGGGTCTCAAGGGAACTACTGGCAATTAAGGTTCTCCTTTTAATGGAGCACCGGAGCAAAGCATTAACACTCCGTGAACACATGTGATCCTCACATCAAAGCCATTCCCTCTGGTTATCCCGATTTCTGTCACTTCGGGGCCATTGGTTCCGGACAACAACGTGTGTATACAACTTGCAGATAAGACCATAAACAATACTATCATAATGAATCAATAACATCAGATGTGAAATCATGGCACTCGGGCCCTAGTGACAAGCATTAAGCACAACAAGTCGCAACAAAGTCATAAAGCACTAATAAAAGATACTAGCCACCATGCCCTAACAATCTGATGTCATTATATGAATGATCTCATCCAATCCCTACCATCCCCATAGCCTACAGCGGGGGATTACTCACTCATAGATGGGGGAAACATGGATGGTCGATGGAGAAGCGATGGTGGCGATGATCTCCTCCAATTCCCCGTCCCGGCAGGGTGCCAGAACGGAGTTTCTGGTGGTGTTTCGTGAAATCTGGTGGTGGCGGCGGAGCGGAACTCCTTCTGGAAAAACATCGAACCCCCTTGAGTTTTTAGGTCAAAAGGCAACTTATAGGCGAAGAAGGAGACCGAGGGGGAGTCTAGGGCGGCCAGACCACCCCCTGACGCGGCCTGGGCTAGCCCGCGTGGCCAGGTGGTGTGGCCTGGGCCTAGCCCCCCTCCGTCTCGTATTCTGGCTCCGGGAGTCTTCTGGTGAAATAGGATTTTCGGCATATTTTCCGGGGTTCCTGATAGTTGATTTTCTGCACAAAAAGTAGACACCAGGGCAATTCTGCTGAAAACAGCATCAGTCCGCGTTAGTTGCATCCAAATCACACAAGTTTAGAGGAGAAACAATAGCAAAAGTGTTCGGGAAAGTAGATACGTTTTGGACGTATCAAGTAACTCATCCATCTCATGTGATAAAGCCTCTTTTTTGCAATACTCTCAGGGTCTGTGAGTAGCAACAGGTCATCCAATTCTTTCCTCCTCTTCTCCATCTCTTTAGGCACGGATTTGAAATGTATAGACTTCCATTCATAGAGACTAGATATCATAGTCTGCATTGACGTGGTCACATCCCCAAGGTCATGAACAGGAACCCGGCGTGACCATGCGTCTTTGACAGCGGTAGGGAGAGAGGGTTCCCTCTCCCACATAATCTCGTAGCGGCGGATTGGACGCGCCAGTCTCGATCCATCTTCAGAATCAGCGGCCAAGAGCAGAGGACAATGGTCCGATCTGGAGGAGCTAAGATGTCTCGGCCGCATCATGGGAAAGAAGCTAGACCAAGAAGGGCTCGCAATGGCTCTGTCGAGACGAACCTTGACATTATAGACACCCTGCTGCTTATTATCATACGTCCACGACGAGCCCGTGAATCCAATATCATGCAAATCACAATGGGACAAGACTTCCCTAAAATCAAGCATTATTCCGATCTCCTTGTCCTCGAAAAGTGTTCCTCTTGTCACATAGCCTCATTGAAGTCACCTATCATTAGCCATGGTTCAATGGACCTCGGTTTAAGGTGCCTCAAGGTTGTCCACATGTGATGACGATTACAAGCTCTAGGCTCGCCATAAACGAAAGTCCCTCTCCACAGATTCTCAAATAGACCACCATTTATGTGCACGTCGATATGCCGCATGCTAAAGGACAAAAGATCAACATAGATGTCCTCATTATATTATAATGCAATTCCTCTGCCCGTTCCATCTCCTTTAACATGAAAACAATGCTTCATATCAATCCGATGGCGTAAATTCTTCACTCTTTCTTCCGATTGTGTTGTTTCACAGATGAACACAAGGCATGGCTTATAAGTCTGCAACAAGGCAGACCAGCTCTGAACAGTCGCGGGTTGCCCTAGTCCCCGGCCATTCCAGCTTATGATACTCATTTGGCCTAGCGGTCCTCCACGATGGGGGCCGCCAATGGTGCCAGAGGGTTTTTCGAGTCTACAACATCTGTTTTCCTCAACTTGGAACGATCCTTCTCCTTGACATATTGTGGAGGTAGCGGGGGAACACGAAGATCAGTACTCAGCCCATTCTCAGAACCAAGATCATCCCCCTCTACTTCCCCATCGAACTGACGCATCCTCTTTGTCTCGTCCGAATCATCCTCCATAGGCTCAGTACGCTGTCCCAGTTTAATTGGGCTAGCAACAGTATCCTTGAGATCACTCTCATCCTCTATACTGGCCTCCTCAGGCGAGCGTTTTCGCCCGAAATTTGGACGCCCCATGCCCCTACCAGACCAGCCACCACGGGAGACCTCTCTATCAAAGCGACGGGGAGGTGGATCTGGTTGGTTGGCACGACGGATGGTAAGCATCCAAGTACCAAACTGCAACTGTTTCTCCTCCCACACCCCACCACCACATTCCTCGTGGTCATGGCCGATTAATCCACAACGCTTACAGAAAAATGGAACCTTCTCATATTTCACATGCAGTCTCTTCTTGCCTTCAGGAGTAGTAAGTGAAACAAATCGCATAAGAGGCTTTGCAATGTCCACCATGACCCGAATTCTCACATAGTTGCCTTCGAAGAACAGTTTGGGGAACATCTGGACTTCCTTCACCTTTCCAATCTTCCTAGATATGTCATCTAGGACTTCAGGTTTCCGATATAGCTCAGGGATCCCATGAATTTGTACCTAGAGATGCATGCCGCTAAAGATGAACTTTTCCGGTTCTTCTAGGCCATCATAATCATTGATAAGAACACCCTAGCCACGAAAGGTCCATGGATCTTGATGGACGACCTTCTTCCAATCGCCGAGGCAATGCATCTGGAATATGAACAAGTTTTCACCTGCAGCACTAAAGGATCCTCATCTTCTCGAAAAGGGCTTCCGCACTAAAGGATCATGTAGTGATGACTTTTGCAATCGCAAGCCAGCGAGCCTCCTTCTTGAATTCGGACGCCTTCTCTGTATCAATCACGACATCATCCAGCTCATCGACATTAAGTTCTAGATGGCTAAACATGTCATCGGTCGACTCATCTTTCTCTATCCCCGACCCAGAGGCCGCCAACGACCGAGGTCGCCATGACCAAACCCTAGATGCGGGATCGTATCCAGCCGAGAAGCCAACAGCAGCGCAGGCCAAGCTTCCCTAACAGCACGGAGAAGGGGAACGGGAATCCAGCGGCAGGAACCTAGGTAGACAGACAAATATCACAACGGCGAGGGGTTCGCCGCCAGAGCACAGAAACCCTAAACGATAGGGTAAGTTCGGCACTTAGCTGGACGCCGGGGATTTTTGGCGAATTTGGTTTTGGTCAATGAACTATCAAACAACGTTCGAACCATAGCTTTCAACGATGATATGGCTGGTCTCTCAACTCGATCACAGTTGGTCTCTTAACTCAATACTCCCTCCGTTCCAAAATATAATAAGACTTTTAGTTTTTTTCTAAGACACATATATCTAGACGATCTTTTGGTGTGTATGTTCACTCATTTTGTTCCGAACCTATACACTAACTAGATACATGTGTTACAAAAAAGTCTAAAATATCTTATAATTTCGAGCTGAGGGATTATGAGTCAAAACAGTATGGCCGATGACATGCAGGTGGGTCTGCACATTTGAAGGCCCAATCAATACACATTAAAGTACCTATGAAAATATATTTTTAGAAATAGCCAGTAAAAATGAAATAGATCTGAAGAAATATAAATACAAGGTTAAAGTAGAAAATATGGCAAAGTTTGAAGTATAAATTCAAGGAGACATGTATATATTATTGTTGGGTTTTTGTTGTTCCCCGAGAAACAAAGACCATCCAATGGGCGAGTGAAGCGGATCGACTTCTCCTTTCAAAAGAAGAAGCGGAACGACTTCTTTTCAGCATGGTGCCAATTCCTCATAAATGATAGGGGATACATGAAAAAACAAAACTCAAAATAATATATTCAGTGATTTTCATAAATGATTTGTGAATTTTTCAAAAATGTCATGTCTAATGCCTCCATACATATAACATTTGTTTGAAGAAGACGATCACAATAAAAAAATGCAACTTCTTTAGGTGTTCGTGGTTTTTTAGTGTGAGAATTCACTGATGTGATTGAAATGCATGTTTTACAAAGAAGAAGTGATCTTAGATCAATTGGTTAGGAGAATGAATGTACGACCCAGCCGCTCAAGTTCAAGTCCTCACGGATGTGAAGCGAATTTGAGTATTTTCATTTAAAAAAAAGGAAACTCTCCGTGGGGGATTCACCCACTCCTTTCCTTTTTTTACAAAGGGTCCACCCCAAATTGTTTGGCAAGTTTAGGCTTGGTCATGAATTATTAGACAAAACTTGGTGATTATCTTGCAATATTATTGCAGGGAATTGGTATTTGACTTTAATCAAAATGTACGATGTAATATAATGGTTGTTTGGACATCCCAATCAATACAAAAATAAAATCTACATTTCTAGAAGTGCCCAGGTAAAACGAAAACAAGCTGAAAGTTAAAATAAAACAAGTCAATTCAAAAGTACCATATTTTTTAAAGGGAGAATATCAAAAATAAATATATAAATAAGTATGCTAAAAATGGCAGTAAAAGTTGGTAACTTTCAAATGGATAGAAAATAAGAACCTAAAAATAGTTATATGTACAACCTAATGATTAGCAAGAACCCACGAACAATGTAAAAGTATTTGTTAATTTCTAGGTGTAAGTTTCTTGAAATTTCCATTTTTTCACAATATATTTCTAATTTATATATTTTCATAACTAACTGGTTATAATCTTTTTTTACATGTAGGGTTTTAGTTTTTTCTGTTTCCCCCTCTTATTTTCGTATCACAGTTGCTCGTGCTCCCACCACTTTGAAGAGGAACGAGTCCATGCAGTGGGTATATATGTTTAATATATTCTCGATAGTCATGTTATATGTTGATCCAAATTCTACAAAGTAAAGGCCAACTTCTGACGGAGCGGAGCGAGACCCGTCGCCGGTTATAGTGAAGTCCCCATCGCCCGTCGCCCGTCGTCGTTGATGACCTAGGTTAACACCGCTATATATACTTCTTGTAAGCCGCCGGTTGGGATAAGTTGCATCTGTGAAATCCCCGACGTTGTGTAAACACTCCCCGTTATAGTGAAATTTCGCTGGCTAGCGCCCGTGGTTTTTTCCCTCTCTTTGTTGGAGAGGGTTTTCCACGTTAAATCTGTGTCCCTCTTGCTGCGATTTTATTTCCGTTCTTCGTTATTTACTTGTCGCAAAGCTAACAAGTCAAAGGGTCTTGACTCGATGGAAATGCTTTATGTGAATACTAGCAAGGCTGGGCTAGAGGGAAGAGAGAAAACGTGACAATGCTTCAAGCCGTGTGCAAAACAGAGTTGTACAAGCCATTGTGGGGCACCGAAATAGTTAACCCTATTGTTGGAGACAATTGGTGTTTGACTTAGGTCAAAATGTTGGATTGGATGTAACAAGATAGTGTTTCCACTTGTGACATGCCAAAATTAAAAAAGAAACATATTTGGAGCTCTCCATATAAAAAAATTAAAGGCTAAATCATAAAAATAGCAAAAAGATTAAAAATAGGGGAATGTGAGAAAAATATCTAAACAAAGAAATATGCCAAAACATGTTAGTAAAGTATTGGCAACTTTTAAATTGATTTTTATTACAAAATTAAAAGAGTAATCTTGAATAAGGTAGTAGTAACAAATGATATAACAAATCCTCAATTTCCAAAATTATTTGTAAGTTTTCTCAAAGTTCCATGTTTTTGCATGATACTTGTAACTTCTATATTCTCATTCAAACAAAATGTAGGTTTTACATTGCTTTCTTGGTTTTCGTTATTTCTCTCTATTTTTTTAGTTTCACAAGATAACTGAAGTTTTAAATTTTCTTTCTTGTTGGAAATTCTGTGTGTTGACTAGGTTGTTGCATGTTCGAACAACATCTGATGTCATCGTACCACTTTAGTTTTGGTTATGGTTGGGATAAAAAGAATTTGGTATTGAATACTACCAAAAATCCAAAACCAAGCTAAGGATCAATTTTGTTTGGTCTTGTCTGATCTGAACATCTAGGACCAAAAATCCAAAACCAAGCTCAAGAAGGTATTACTACCTTCGTTCCTAAATATAAGACGGTTTGAAAGTTTATATTAAATCCCTAAAACATCTTATATTTAGTAACGGCGGGTGTAGTTGAGAGCCCAAGATTATTCCCGGCCCCAAACGGATAGGAAACTGAAGTAAAGCATCATATATACGATCGAGTAGCTCACCTGCCATGAATCCATGATGCATCACATGCGTGTCACTACTAATGTTGAAGCGGTTTGCATCCATGGACCAGTACGTATGTTGTACAACGCATCTCCGTGCCATTTGAAAAGAAATGATCTGACAAGGCTGATGATTAGTTAACTGTGAAATGGATGTTTATTAGAAAATAGAAAACAAAAAGGATAGTTATCTCGAACAACCTAGTAATGAGGGGAGCATGCAAATGGTATAAAAATAGTTATTATTATTCTTAATAAATTATTTGTAAGTTTGCACAAAGTTCCAAGTCTTCCTATAATAGTTCTAACTTATTTTATCCTGATTTACTGATTATATCTTCACTTGTAGAAGATGTATGGGTTTTAGAATTTTGTTATTTTTTTCTTGTTTTTTCAGTTATATAAGAGAACTTATGGTTTCCTCTTTTTTATAAAAAAAAATTCTATGTGTTTTTTTAGATCAAAGGCTCAAAGAGCCCGGTTTTAAATTAATAAAGCCCCGAACGGCCAGAGTTACAAGGTACCGATCAACATATTACAGGCAATGACACAAGCAAACAAAAGAACAGAAAAATGAAGTGCAGCTTGACGCCAAGGCCTTCATCCAGCGCCGGGGTCCGACCAAAGAAGAAGCAGAGTCGAAGAAGAAGCACGCCAAGGAGGAGTTCACGCCATCGTCAACCTCCAGGAGCCAGCAGTGTCGCAATGCCACCGTCCACCTCCGAAGAAAGTAGCCTGCTTTCTCGCCCTGGATCGAAGGGCGCCGCACCTATCAAGAGGTGGAGCAGCTCCCCTGAGCATGGGTGAACATTGGACTACCTGGCACAACGGGGAGGACTCCGAGCACTACCACGTCCACCCCGCCATCCACAGACTCCACCGTCGTCCGAAGCACCAACCCCAGCACTAAGACGCAATCTGCCAGGCGAAGTCCCACCGAAGACACGGTGAGCAAGATAAGGCAAGTGCCACCAGGCTTGGCCAAGAGTCACAGACCAGCTCGACCATCGGGGGGCTGCTGCCGGAGAGGAGACCCCTTCTCCTCTCGCCCGGCTCGTAGGCCCCGACCTAGCCGGCAAGCAAACAAGATCCAGGGAAGAAAAGCCTCGCGAGCACTCGACCCGCCACCGCACTACCACACGCAGAGAGAGCCACCGCTACCAACTACCACCGCCCAGTGCCAAGATCGTCCACCAGACCCGCAATCTCAAGACAACGCCTTCAAGAAGGGAAACACCGCCAGAGCGCCGCCGCTTCCCAAGCCGAAGCTTTGGGTTTTCACCCGAGATATGCAGGAAAGGGAGTAAGGGGATATACCTCGATTTTGCCTTCAGGAAGGTGAACGATGCCCACAACATCGTCGATGTTGTGGCCGCCACCATCGGCCAAGGGTTTTCCCCCAGTCATCCCCTCCTCCGACCACCCACCGACCGCCGGAACAAGGTCCAAGGACGAGGAGGAGAGACGGGCAGCGCAGGGTGTGCAACCATCTTCAGATCTGGTGCTAGAGGTCCAAGGACGAGGAGGAGCCGGCCAAGCAGCACTGCCGCCCTCTGATACATTGCACATGTATCTATAATTTTTGATGTTCCATGCTTGTTTTTATCCACTTTCTTGTGTTTTGTTCCAACTTTGGAGTACTTTTCATATGATTTCTTGGACTAACCTATTAACAAGAGCCACAGTGCCAGCTGCCTGTTTTCTGCTATTTTTGGTTCCAGAAAAGTCAGAAAATGATCGGAATTGGACGGGACAAAAGCCAAAGTGCCTATTTTTCCGGATGTCATCAAGTGCCAGAATACGAGACGGAGAGGGGCCAGAGGGCGGCCACACCACCTGGCTACGCGGCCAGGCCTGGCCCACGCCAGGGGGTAGTGTGGCCAGCCTAGGCACCCCCTCGGCCTCCCCTTCCGACTATAAGATGCCCTCGGGACGTAAACCCTAAGTACCCGATCAAAATCCACAAAAGAGTCTGTAGCCGCCGTCATCTCCATACCTAGATCGGGAGGGATCTGAACCTCTTCCCGGCACCCTGCCGGAGAGGGGAATTCACCCTGGAGGCCTTCTTCATCACCATGCAAGCCTCCGGTGTGATGCGTGAGTAGTTCATCCTTGGACTACAGATCCATGTAGTAGCTAGATGGCTGGTTCTCCTCCTTTGTGCTTTCATGTCTAGATCTTGTGAGCTCCGTTCATGATCAAGATTATCTATTTGTAATTCTGCATGTTGTGTTTGCGGGGATCCGATGGATATTGAGATGCTATTTCAGATTCATTATTAATTTTATCATGTCTTTGTTATTTGAGATCTTGCATGCTTTCCGTTGTTAGTAGCTATCTTGGCCAAGTAGATGCTAGCAACTCCAAGAGTTAGTATTTATGCTCGATAGTGGGTTCATGCCTCTGGTAATCTGGGGAAGTGACAGAAATCTCTAAGGTACTAGATGTGTTGTTGCTACTAGGGACAAAACAACAATCCTTTGTTCATAAAACAATCGTATTGTTTACTTTACACGCAGTTCGTAAAGCAATAATCTGTTGCTTGCAACTTAATACTGGAGGGGGTTCGGATGATAACCTGAAGGTGGATTATTAGTCATAGATGCAGTTGGATGGCGGTCTATGTATTATGTTGTAATGCCCAATCAAGTCTCAAAGGAGTCAAGATGATTAGTATATGCATGTATTTCTTTCTCGGTGTTTGTCAATTGCCCCGCTGTAATTTGTTCACCCAGCATGTTATCTATCTAACGAGACCAACCTCTAGTGAACTATGGATCCCGGTCCTTTACTTTACATACAATCTATAAACTGTTTCTGTTTTGTGTTTTCCTTCTGCAAACTTTTACTTCTTTCCATTCGATACGTTTAATACTTTGTTTTCCGCAAAACACGGTGAGATTGACAACCTCATCGCAAGTTGACAACAATAATTTTATGAGCACACCTATTGCTCCACCTGTGGCTGAAAATACTTTCTTTGGGATAAAACCTGCTTTGCTCAATCTTGTTATGAGAGAACAATTTTCTGGTATTGGTAATGAAGATGCTGCTTCCCATCTAAATAACTTTGTTGAACTTTGTGAGATGCAAAAGCATAGGGATATAGATGGTGATATTATTAAGCTGAAATTGTTTCCTTTCTCTTTGAGAGGAAAAGCTAAGAATGGTTGAATTCCTTAACTAGGAATAGTATTGATTCTTGGACAAAGTGCAAAGATGCTTTTATTGGAAAATACTATCCTCCTGCTAAGATTATATCCATGAGAAGTGAAATAATGAAGTTTAAACAACTTGATAATGAGCATGTTTCTCAAGCTTGGGAAAGAATGAAATCTTTGGTAAAGAATTGTCCCACTCATGGACTGACTGCTTGGATGATCATCCAAACTTTTTATGCAGGATTGAACTATTCTTCAAGGAACCTATTGGATTCTGCTGCTGGAGGTACCTTTATGACCATCACTTTGGGTGCTGCAACAAAACTTTTGGACAATATGATGGTTTATTGTTCTGAATGGCATACTGAGAGAGATCCACAAGGTAAGAAGGTAAATTCTGTTGAGGAAACCTCCTCCTTGATGATAAGATTGATATTATTATGTCTATGCTTGTTAATGGGAAAGCCCATATTGATCCAAATAATGTTCCTTTAGCCTCTTTGGTTGCTCAAGAAGAGCAAGTTGATGTGAACTTCATAAGAAATAACAACTTTGGCAATAATGCTTATAGGAGTAATTTTGGTAACAAAAATTATAAGCCATATCCTCCCAACAATGGTAATGCTTATGGAAATTCTTACAACAATAATAAGAGTGCTCCCTCTGAACTTGAAGTTATGCTTAAAGAGTTTATTAGTAAACAAACTGCTTTCAATAAAACTATTGAGGAAAAACTCTCTAATGCTGAAAGAAATATAGCATCTTTAGCTGAAGCTCAATCTACTTTAAATAAAATGGCTGCTAAACCTGAAAATAATGACAATCCCTTTGTAGCTACTAATGCTATACAAGTAAGAATTGATTAAAATGTTAGACTATTAGCTGAATTACATGCTAAGTGGGAAAGAGAAGATGAAATTGCTAGAAACATTAGCGTTTCTACTATTACCACCACTAGTGTTGAGGCTAGTAATTGTTCTACTACTTTAGATGATAAATGTGATTTTGATCTTGATGGTTGCAACATCTCTGAAGTTATTAAGTTCCTACAAAAGCTTGCTAAAAGTCCTAATGCTAGTGCTATGAACATGGCTTTTACAAAACACATTACTGATGCTCTCATAAAGATTAAAGAAGAAAAGATGAAACATAAAGCTTCTATCCCTATAAAACAAGAAGATGGTTGGGAACCCATCATTAATATGAAAGTGAATGACTTTGATTTCAAATCTTTGTGTGATCTTGATAGTAGTGTTTCTATTATGCCTAGAAGGATCCATGATATGCTTGATTTGCCTCCTCTTGAAGATCCTATTTGAATGTCCCACTTGATGATAATGTTAAAAATAAACTCATGGGGAGTCTTAATGATGTTCTTATTATGGTTAACAATTCCTATGTCCCTGTTGATTTCTATGTTTTGGATATTGAATACAATGCTTCTTGTCCTATTACTTTGGGAAGACCTTTTCTTAGAACTATTGGTGCCATCATTGATATGAAAGAAGGCACTAGTAAATATCAACTCCCACTCAAGAAAGGTATAGAACACTTCCCTAAAAAGAGAGAAAAAATTTATTTTGCTTATCCTATGAAAACATAATTTGGTCCTAATGCTTCTTCATTTGAGAACACTTGATTCTTTCTTTGCTTCTTATGCCTAACTTAAAGGCGTTAAAGAAAAATACTTATTGGGAGATAACCCAAAAGTTTTAGATGAGTATTGGATGTTATTACCTCTGTAATAACCTCTCCTTATACTTTTTATTTGCTTTTTGTGTTAAGAGTAACCTCTAATGAGAGAGAAGTAATGATTGGGAAAGTTGCTGTCCCGAAACAGATTTCTGTGCTTCACCGTAAAAATTCGCGAGTGAGATCTATAAGTCGGATTGATCTATAATTTTTTGTGCTTATTACCCAGGTTGTTGTCTAACTTTCGTTAGTTCAACACGTTTTAATTTGAGCAACATAAGGTCTTCTAAAAAATTCTTCTTTGCCTGCTGGTCTGTTTTGACAGATTTCTGCCATTTTCTGCATTTGCTTCTCGTGGGTTCCTTTTTCAGTTCTTTTGGGGAATTGAGCTTTTTTAGAGAAGTGCTACAGTAGCTTGTGTTCTAATGGAAGTTTATTTGGTGTTAGAACAGAACTTAAGACTTATTTATCTTGAGTGCACTAATGTTGCTAATAAAGATTGTGTGAAGTTTTGTATGAAGGAAAAATTTCAGGTGTATGGAAGGAATGAGTCGTGAGATGAAGGATGGACTAAAGCTCAAGCTTGGGATGCCACGCGTGTCACCCCAAGAAATATCCAAAAAGTACAAGCGTCAAAGCTTGGGGATGCCCAAGGCATCCCCTTCTTCATCAATAAAAATCCTAGGTTTCTTCCAAACGCTTCAGTTTTATTGTTTCATGCACAGTTGTGTTTTTCTTGGAGCGTCTTCTTTTTCGTTTTCGCTTTGGTTTTCGTTTTCTTTGGTTTGGTTAGTTTTCTGAATAAATTGGTTGGACCCCCTCTTTCATATATTGGTTTGCAAATAGTTTGGTTTGGTTTGGGAAAGAGTAAGAAAATTCATGCTTATGTGGTAAAAAGAGCTCGTTTTTGACTGTGGCCTATGCTTTGTCATGCCATGCTTGATATGGTTTTGGATTTATGCTTAGTATTATTTTTTGTAGCATGACTTGTTATAAACAATTGAGATTGCTTAATGTGCCTTGGATGAATCATGCGTTGTTTTAGCATATTAAAGCATAGTATATTGGTATTCTCCTTTGATGCTTCATTTGGGTTGACTTGGCACATGCTCACACCATGTTATGACTATCTCAAGTCACCATAGCCTTTATGATCCTTTAGTTTTCAACTTTTAGTATCACTTTATGCTTTGATCAATGATGTTTTGTCGCTCTGCATGATTATTGCCATTATTGCTCTCTTAGATTGTCGCTCTCAGTCTTTTGCTAGCCTCCACCACCAAGTATGAGTTCCACTCATGCATCCAACTCCCTAAACCAAGTTATTCCAAAGAGTCCACCATACCTACCTACTAGCTTATGCTATTCCAAGTATATTCATGCTTTTGTTTACCTTCCAAATTAAACTTGTTATGAGAAAACTAGTGATTAAAGCTCTCACGAACTTGATGGCACACTTTACTTTACTTGCCTCTAATAAACTTGAACCATTGGATCCTTCTTTATTGCGTATATGCTTGCGCTTTATAAGTTGAAATTAGCAGAACCATGTTTCATGAGGAACGCTTTCAACATTGCAGTTGTACTTTGTACCCCATTGATATCATGTTCTTTTGCTTACGGATCCCGACGGTGTGAAATAAAAGTGGAACTTGTAAGATCATGGAACTTGTAATTTTTGAGGTGACATGCACCATCATAAACTTGATCAAAGTATTTGTAAAACATTGATAGCTGGGATCATAGTACTTCAACATAGCATGAAAGATAAAGTTCTAGCAATAAGACAAAGAAACTATGTTGCAACATGAAAAGGCACAAACAAAAGATTCATGAATAACAATGCTTTGCAAGACGTTTGTTTGTTTCACATAAAGAAAACATAGCATAATAGTATCCGGCTTGTCCCTCATAGAGTACCAAATATAAATGCATAGGACACCTTCAAAGTTCATAAGAGTGACTAGATACAAATAGTTTAAAACAAGCAATATCAAAGTATGCATCAATCAACTAGTCTTGGGACAATGCACATAGAACTAAGAATGGCCACTATGCTCTCAAAGAAGGTGCATAAAGTTAGAAGTTGGAGACTCAATGTAATGGTGGAAGAAAGGCCTTTGTAAAAGGAAGTAGGGATTCAAGTCTCATAAAGAGCTTCCAAAAATTATGGTACTTATAGCTTTCAGCTCTCATTGCCCCTATCATAAGCATCTTGAAGTGGTTAAGGTTAAAGTGACACAACTAAGAGGATATGCTTGACAAGTTATAAGCTGAAATCTCATGCCCCTTACTTACCGAGACCGAACCTCATGCTACTCAACTTTAGTAACAAGTAAGCTCTTGTCATTGTAAGTACATATGTATCATAGAGAACCGCCAACGGGGTACACCTTGCCCGATGATACGGAAGAATCCCCATATCAAAATGACAAGGCAAGCAGACAACGAGCATCTTAGCAATCTTCTTATTTACCATGGGAATATGGTGCTTTTTTCTCTCTTTCCTCTTTTCATAATCTTATTTTTTCTCTTTTTCTCTTTTTCTCAAAATAGGACTCTTTTTTTATAAGAAGAATGCTTTATAGACAGCTCATTATGGTTACGCTGCAGGTTTCCACCATGACGACATGGATTAACCAGCGGCCCAGGCGTTTCTCTAACACACATAAAAACTCCATGATCTTACAAGTTCCACTTTTATTTCACACCACCGGGATCCATAAGCAAAAGAACATGATATCAACGGGGTACAAAGTACAACTGCAATGTTGAAAGCGTTCCCCATGAAACATGGTTCTGCTAATTTCAACTTATAAAGCGCAAGCATATACGCAACAAAGAAGGACCCAATGGTTCAAGTTTATTAAATGCAAAAAAGTAAAGTGTGCCATCAAGTTCGTGAGAGCTTTAATCACTAGTTTTATCATAACAAGTTTAATTTGGAAGATAAACAAAAGCATGAATATACTTGGAATAGCATAAGCTAGTAGGTAGGTATGGTGGACTCTTTGGAATAACTTGGTTTAGGGAATTGGATGCATGAGTGGAACTCATACTTGGTTGTGGAGGCTAGCAAAAGATTGGGAGCGACAAACTAAGAGAGCAATAATGGCCATAATCATGCAGAGCGACAAAACATCATTAATCAAAGCATAAAGTGATACTACAAGTTGAAAACTAAAGGATCATAAAGGCTATGGTGACTTGGGATAGTCATAACATGGTGTGAGCATGTGCCAAGTCAACCCAAATAAAGCATCAAAGGAGAATACCACTATACTATGCTTTAATATGCTAAAACAACGCATGATTCATCCAAAGCACATTAAGCAATCTCAATTGTTTATAACAAGTCATGCTACAGCAAAGAATACTAAGAATAAAGCCAAAACAATATCAAGCATGGCATGACAAAGCATAGGCCACAGTCAAAAGCGAGCTCTTTCTACCACATAAGCATGAACTTTCCTACTCTTTTCCAAACCAAACCAAACTATTTGCAAACCAATGTATGAAAGAGGGGGTCCCACCAATTTATTCAGAAAACTAAGCAAACCAATCAAACTAAAAACCAAAACGGAAACGAAAACTAAAAAGAAGACGCTCCAAGAACAACACAACTATACATGAAACAATAAAAATGAAGCGTTTGGAAGAAACCTGAGATTTTTATTGATGAAGAAGGGGATGCCTTGGGCATCCCCCAAGCTTTGATGCTTGTACTTCTTGGATGTTTCTTGGGGTTACACACGTGGCATCCCCAAGCTTGAGCTTTAGTCCATCCTTCATCTCATTATTCATTCCTTCCATACACCTGAAATTTTTCTTCATACAAAACTTCACACAATCTTTATTAGCAACATTAGTGCACTCAAGATAAATAAGTCTTAAGGTTCAGTTCTAACACCAAATAAACTTCCATTAAAACACTAGCTACTGTATCACTTCCCTCAAAAAGCTCAATTCCCCAAAAGAACTCAAAAAGGAACCAACAAGAAGCAAATGCAGAAAATGGCAGAAATCTGTCAAAACAGACCAGCAGGTAAAGACAAATTTTTTCGAAGACCTTCTGTTGCTCAAATCAAAAAGTGTTGAACTAAAGAAAGTTAGATAACAACCTGGGGCAAAAGCTAAAAAATTTACGCCTGAAAAAATGTTCAGAGATTTTACACGAATTTTTACGATGAAGCACAGAAATCTGTTTCGGGACAGCAACTTTCCCAATCATTACTTCTCTCTCATTAGAGGTTACTCTTGGCACAAAAAGCAAATAAAAAGGATAAGGAGTGGTTATTACAGAAGTAATAACTTCCAAGACTCAACTAAAACTTTTGGTTTATCTCCCAATAAGTACTTTTGTTTAACGCCTTTAAGTTAGGCATGATAGTTTGAGAAGATGTTCACATAAGAAATATGAATTGAAGTAAAAGAGAGCATCAAGAAGCAAATTCAAAGCACATTTAAGTCTAACCCACTTCCTATGCATAGGAATCTTGTAAAGAAACAAGTCATGAAAGCACAAAGCAACAAGCATAGTAAAGCAAAACAAGTGCAACTTCAAGATTTTTAACATAAAGAGGGCAAACTTAATATTATTGAGATGCATAGAACCATGTTTCCCTCTCTCATAATAACTTTCAGTAGCATCATGAATAAAATTAACATTATAACTATCACATAAAACATTCTTATCATGAGCCACATGCATAGAAGAATTAATACTCTCCGCATAAACATACTCGTTCTTATTAATTGTAGTGGGAGAAAAATAAACAAAATAGCTATCATTATTATTCTCATCACCATAATCATCAAATATAGGAGGCATATTGTAATCATAATTAATTTTCTCCTCAATAGTAGGTGGACTGAAAATATCATACTCATCATTGTAGTCATCATATATTGGAGGTTTGGTATCATCATAAGCAATAGAATAGCTATCTTCCAAAGTTGGGGAACTAAAAAGATCATTTTCATTAAAACTAGCTTCTCCAAGCTTAGAATTTTCCATAGAATTAGCAATAATGGTGTCCAAACAATTCATACTAACAACATTGCTATTAGCATGCAAATAAAGTTCCATAGGTTTTTTAATTTTCTCTTCAAACACTTCATGTCCTAACTCAAGATAAATACTATAAAGCTCTCTAAGTTTTTGTTGTTTTCCATTAAGCCTAACTAGTGAAAACAAGAAATAAAAAGACAAAATTGCAGAATCTAAAGGAAATAACTTCGAGCACTCACACCGGAGGATGTGAGTACCTTTTACCTTACCTCCCCGGCAACGGCGCTAGAAAATAGGAGTTTACCGTGGGAGGTTCTTCTTCTTTAATCCTCCAGTGTGAATACCTTTTACCTTACCTCCCCGACAACGGCGCCAGAAAATAGGTGTTTGCCGTGGGAGGTTCTTCTTCTTTAATCCTCCGGTGTGAATACCTTTTACCTTTCCTCCCCGACAACGGCGCCAAAAAATAGCTTGATGTCTACGCACTTCTATTCTTGTAGACAGTTGTTGGGCCTCCAAGTGCAGAGGTTTGTAGACCAGTAGCAAGTTTTCCCTTAAGTGGATCACCCAAGGTTTATCGAACTCAGGGAGGAAGTGGTCAAAGGTATTCCCTCTCAAGCAATCCTGCAATCAAGATACAAGAAGTCTCTTGTGTCCCCAACACACCCAATACACTTGTCAGGTGTATAGGTGCACTAGTTCGGCGAAGAGATAGTGAAATACAAGTGGTATGGATATAAGACAACGGTGCCAGCAAATAACTTGATGGCGTGGAAGAGACTAAAAGCAAACTGAAATAAAGATGGAAGCAAGCAAACATGTAACATATCTAATTGCAAACGATGTATCAATGCTTAGAAACAAGGTCTAGGGATCATACTTTCACTAGTGAACACTCTCATATAAATATCTTCTCTTTATGATACTACTCTTAACTACTCTCCGGTTGGACACTCTAATCGATGGTAGGGCTATAACAACACACCTCAAAGTAAGTCTTTCCCATCTAGAAAACCCCACACTATCACCTTGAGCACTAGATGGTTCCAACAAACACCAAAATTTCATAAAGACATCCAACTCCAAATATAACTCATAACAAGTATTTGTAATCTCTAGCCTAAGTGCCACCATGGTGAGCACGTTGTCACTTTCACACAGATGGTGACGAGGGTTTAACTCATCAATGCCCATTGTTATGGACTTGGGTTTTGGAGAAGGAGGGAGCGCTGGAGACATCTATCGGCTAGCAAACAAGCACACATGGGACAAAGATTTACCCAGGTTCAGGCCTCGTAGAGGTCCCTACTCCTGCTTGTCTGCTCGTGGAATTATCGAAGGAACCGAAGGTTACAATGGTGCGCAGATGCAATCTGGCGAGGGTTGTGGAAACTAGGGTTGCGTGTGTGTCCTCCTCGCCGGCCCCTCCTAGCCCTTATATAGATAGGCTAGGTCTCGGGTAGCAGGTCGAGTCGGTTACAAGTTAGGGTTTTCCCCTTCAAACTTTCTATCTTTAGCTTCTTCTTGTTCTTCAAGTCAATCGAGAGTCCGTAGGTTACTTGAGTCCTTCATTTGGGCCTTGGCGACACCATGGGCCTTTACGTATTTAGACCGTATATACCAAGCTCGAGTACCTGTAGGGTATGCCCATGGCAGTAGCCCCCGAGTGTCCAGTGGAATCGCAGATTCGACTGGGGACTTTTGAAGTCTTTCCAGTGCATGAATGAGTATATTTCGACTGCTTTATTTGTGTCATAGGGATTGTTGATGTACGTGGCTGATATAATCGGAGTATCGGTATCAGTTAACCACCTTAGGGTGAAACAACGTAATCTACTCGAACTCGAGTCTCCGGACTCGAATCTAGAAAAGTGATGGTGTAATTCAACTCAAGCCGCGGAGGTCTTACAGGAGCCGAATCCCAGTTATATGGGTGTGAGCACTTGGCGCGTCCGTCAAGGCGTGTTCATCATACCTGTAGACACGGATACATTTCTGGTAGTGCGCAGCTAATGCGTTGCCAGGCCTTATTCAGGTCTTACCTTCACGCTGTAAGCGTGGCATCCGAATTTTATCATCGCGGAGACGATTCGGGTGACCCAAGAGATGCAGTCTCTTTGTAGGGAAAAATTATGAGGCGGTGTCGCCATGAGCTTCGAGTGTGGATGTTATCAACACATAGTTTTTTGTATAAATAATCATAGGGTGCACGACTAGCGCTCCCTATGGGAGTAGCCCCCGAGTGCCTGGTTGAGTCGAAGACTCAGGCAGGGACTAAAGAACTTTCGCGACTGCTGTTGTCTTTTGTTCGCTTGTTTCAGTCGAATTTGTTTCCGGTGCTCCCTATGGGAGTAAGCCATGTCCATGTTTCAGTCGAATTATATTTCGAGTGGTTGGGTTTGGCTTGATAGTCCATGTTCCTGAAAAAGAAAAAGAAAAATCATAGGGTGCGCGACCAGCGCTCCCTATGGGAGTAGCCCCCGAGTGCTTGGTGGAGTCGAAGACTCGAGCAAGGACTAAAGTAGTCGAAGTCTTCTGCTGCGTAGCTTTGATGACGTCAGTGCTGATGATTTCATGACCTCAGTTGCCCGCGTGAGCGAGTTTGACAGGATGTGACAAGCAGTGGGCCCTACTTTCTGACTTTGATTTGACTGGGCGTGCGTAATCTTTATTTTAACTGCGCCTCCTCGATTTCCGTGCGTAATGGGAGTAGTGGAGGGACGGTTCGCGCTTCCACTCCTCCACGTGTCCAGGACAATGTTTGCCACGCGTCTAGTAGGGTTTTTCTGAGCCGTTGGATTGCATCTTCCAGGGGTTAAGTAGCGGCGCTGCGACGGTAATTTTCTCATCTGCTCTCATTCATCCTTTGCTTCCATCACCATTGCCGCTACTTCTCTGCTTTTTCTATGCTCGTTTCTTTCAGTACGCTGGACCAGCTCCGCTCGTTTTCGAGCTACTTCCTTTGCTCCCATCGCCGCCGCGCAATAGGGAAGAAGAAAGGAGGCGCTGCGGCTGATTCCGCGGCCACCGCTGCTGCGGCAAAGAAGAAAGGCGGTTCTGCCGCTGCGGGCACCAGCACCACCGCCGGCGGGAAGAAGAAGGTCGCAGGCACCCGCGTCACGAATGGTGCGTGGCGCCCCTCCATCATCAAGTCATCTGATCTCCGTCTTCTTCACCAAGACGGAGTACTGTCCGCCGCAGTCGCTAACGCGCGCGTCCCCAGCGGTGAGACAATTCTTTCTCCTCCCGCTGGTTTTCGAGTGATGTTTTTAGCATTCATCATTCGTGGTCTCTCCTTGCCCCTTCACCCCTTTTTTTGGGGCCTCCTTTGTTTCTACGGGCTTCAGCTCCATCAGCTGTCCCCGAACTCTATCCTCCATATCTCTTGCTTCATCACCCTCTGCGAGTGTTGGCTCGGGATCGAGCTGCACTTCGGCCTCTTCAAGCGCCTCTTCAAATTGAAGCGCCAATCTGCTTCTGGCTCTTTAGTCTATGATGTAGGTGGTTGTGGAATCCACGTCGACCCATCCGCCACCTACTTCGACATCAAGCTCACGGCGTACGTCAAAGGGTGGAGGGACAAATGGTTCTACATCCGCAATGAGAAGGCTAACGGTGAGCACTTCGGACTCGCGCCCTTCGATCCCGCGACGCCATGTAGGAGGATGCGCTCCTGGAAGAATGTAGTCATGCCTGGCGAGTCCGCGGAGACAGATGTGCTGTACAGGCGCGTCTGCGACCTCGAGAGTCGCATAGGCAAAGAGGAGGGAGGTTGCGCTCTCATTCGCACTTGGCTGCGCCGTCGCTTCCAGCCCCTGCAGGCCAGAGTCCATCCCATGTTTCAGTGGGCTGGCGCTAATGATGCCACTCGCGTGTCTGCCGATGGCATGTCCACGAGTGAGGTGGACAAGAGGGTTCGACTGGTCACCAAGTACACCGTCAAGGATGTGCTCCCCAGTGAGCCAGTTGTTCCTCCATTTGATGCTACTAACCCTGTTGGAAATATGCCCTAGAGACAAATAGTAGTAAGGACTATTATCATATTTCATATAGTTTATGATTAAGTTTTATATCATGCTATAACTGTATTGAGTGGAAACATCAATACACGTGTGATATACAAACAAACCAGGTGTTCCCAGTGAAACTCTAGTCACTGGTTCATTGGTCAACAGATGATCATGTTTCCTGATCATGTGGCATTTATGCCAGTTGGAAATGAGGTCATCTCATTCTGAGAATTAGATGATGAACCAATACCCAACCTAAACATCGTGATTCGATCATGTCACGAAGTTCAAGTTACGATGATTAGAAATGGATCCTTGTAGACTATTCCTTTGACCGTGAGGCTATATCAATCACTGTCTCCCGAGAGTGCTTAGATAGCATCAAACGCCATCTGGTAAAACGGTGGTTATAAAGGTGTGTTCAGGTACTTGGAGGAAACCGTAGAGGCAATATATGTCAAGAGCGGGATTTGTGCGTCCATGTGACGGGAAGATACTCAAGTGTCGTGGTGGTGTCACGGCAGATGCCATGGATAGGCTAAAGGTGGGGACTAATACACGCTAGGGGAATCCAAGGAGAGATAATGAGGTGATTCCTCACACAGAAATTTGTATTTGCTTTGCTTCCAAGATTACAAGTGCTCCTAGAGCTGTATTGGCGAGAGGAGGAAGAAGAAACTCTCTTACTCTCGCACACAGTTCATCCCTAAAACCCTCAGCCAAATCAGAATAGCCCAACCCCTTCTACAGAGGCCCTAGCCCTCCTTATATAGGGGTGGCTAGGTCTCCACTTAGGGCATACGTGGAGGCATATTCCTGAGAATATGCCTTCTCCCAAAGTAGTAAACCGACCGGGTTGCTTTTCCCCCGCGTCACACATGCAGAGGCTACGTGAGCCTCTGCGGCGCCTGCGTCAGCCGACATGAGCGTCGTCACCCTTGTCGGCCACGCTTTGGTGGTCCTGCCCTTGTCAGCTTCGCTCATGCAGTGCGTACCGGGGCTTCTTTTGACCAGCGAGATTCCTTCCTTCTCCTAGAAGCTAGATGTGACCCGGATCATAGTTGATCCGGCCACACCCGTTCCTGCATACAAGTTAGATAGGCATTTCCGACTTACTGCTTAAGTCGGATGAGACTTAGTTGGGCGGACGCCCCCTGGTGCAGGTTACGCCGTGATTCGGCCTGCCTTGAGGTGACCCGGCCAGCATCCGCTTTGGCCTTGCCAAACCTCGGCTAACTCGGCCTTCATACCCCGGCGTGACCCTAGCCGGGGGTATGCCCCCAACATTAGTCCCCGAAGCTGGTGCAGTCTTAGCTGCCTTGGCTGCTAAGACCACATCAAGTTCAATTATATATGTTCTTTGGACGCTATCTCCGAGTTACCTCCTTATCTCGGATTATATGGATTTACATTCCCTTCGCACGTTCCATGTTTTCACTTGCAGGCCGGGTTACCACTTCAACTCGGACCTCATGGTTTTTACTTTCCCTCTGCACATTCCAAGTGTTCACTTGTTGGCCGGGTTACCACGGTTTCGTCCGGGTCTTCTTTCCTTCTCTCGTACGCTAACCCACGTGGAGGCTAATCATTAGGTGCCTCATTTTAAGGGCCAGCTACAGCAACCGCCGCTGTAATTGTCAGTTATCACTACGCGAGTCACGTCACGCCTGCATCCTCGTTTACCGCATCAATGCGTCATGTCATGGGATCAATCCCACCCTGTGGCCTTCTGTGTGGCTCCCTGATGATTGACCGATGTGAGCTATACATGGTCACACCGTGTGGCATATCTGCAGGATGCGATCCCACTTTCCCCTCGAGGGAGTGGTTAAATAGGGGAGGGGCGCACCCCTTAGGATTTCTTCCCCTTCCGGGCCCCTCAGCCCCTTGCTCTTCCTCTTCTTCGTCTTCCCCGCGACCGCGCCGCTGCCAGTGCTTCTATGTAGCAGCGCCGCCGCCGCACTGCTTCCCCACACCTCTGCGTCACAGCCACCGCTACGCGCCTCCCTCACCACGGGTCGCTCCCAATCTAGACCTTTGCCCCCCGCCGCCGCTAGCGCCAGCGAGGGCAGCGAATACCAGATGACAGAGGAGGAGCTCATCGTCGCCGAGCAAGAAATGGAGGAGGACGCCGCGACGGCGGACCGTGGTGCGTGGGCCGGATCCTGGGTTTGCCAAGACGACCTGGACTGGCTCTACCGCACTAGACGCATTCCCGCCGGTGTCGATGCGCATCTTGCCTCCGCTGAATTAGCCCCCTCACCCAATCCGGGTGAGTACATTGTGTTCTTGTCCCACTTCCAGCGGGGGTTCGGTTTGCCGGTCAGCGATTTCTTCCAGGATTGGCTAAACACCTACGAACTCCAGCCGCACCACCTTCCTGCCAATGCTATTACTTCTCTTTCTGCTTTCGCTTCTACGATCGAAGGCTATGCCGGACTATGGCCCACGAAGGAGCTATGGATCCGGTTTTTCCGCCTTCGTCGTAATGTCATTCCGAACGTAGAGCTAGATCTGGAGGACAAGCAGCTCACTCAGTTCAGAGTTGCGACCATCTCACCCCGGAGGCTTTCCGTTTTCCTGCGAGTCACCGGGCTGGACTCCTGCAAAGGATGGGCCCAGACTTTCTTTTATGTCCGGAATACGGGCACCGAAGACTTGATCCAGCTGCTTCCCTATGCTCCGGGTCCACCTAACCCGGAATTGTGGGATGTCGTCCCCAAGAAGCCCACAGCCTTGGCCAACCAGGTCAACAAGAGGTTCGCGGAGCTGAAGAAGCTCGGGTTGCGCAACGAGGACGCTATGATCACGTTCGTGCGCAACTAGATCTCCCCCCTCTAGAAGCGCACTCACAAGGTGTGTCACATGAGCTTCGTCCGCGACCCCAACCGGACCTCATCCTTCGAATTGAGCAACACAGAGATTTATCGTCGGGTTAAGGCTCTCTTCACCACCCACAAGGACTTCTCCTCTGAGTGGACATGGGGAATTGAGCATTTTTGCCGTGATAAGCTTCCTCGCGCGGTAAGCTTCGTGGCGCGAACTTACTCCGGATTTAATTATATGTCGGTCATTGTTGCATTTTTGACTCTGTTGTTCATTCTTTTCCTCAGCTATTCCTTCAGCAGACCCTCGAGGATGGCACCGATCTGACCCTTAAGTGGGCGCCTGACCGGGAGATCCCGGACGAGGAAGAGCCGGACCAGGAGATGTTCCTCCCGATGACCGACGCCACGAAGCGACCCACTGGTAAACTCTCTTCTATTAGAGATTGGCCCGATGATGAAGATGACTTGGATGTCGAGGTGATGGAACCTGTTGACGCTGTCCCCCTTTCTTATGCTTTTCCGGCATCAACTAACCCTGGTGGGCATATCCACGAGGACCCTCCCCTTGCTGTGGGTGAACCTGTTCTGTTAGCGCCGAAGAAGAAGCGCGGAGCTGCATCAAGTTCGTCCTCCGGACCTTCTCAGCCCGCCAAAAGGCGAAAGAAGTCCGGAGACAAGATTGCCGCCAAGCCAGCGGGCAAGGCCCCAGCTAGGAGGGCTCGGAAACCCCAGGAGCCCCAAACCTCGGATGCGTAAGTCTTTTTTCCCTCTGCAACTTGTTCTTCATTGCATTGTTGTAGTCTCTTTTCTGACACTATTTGATTCGGCAGGGCTGCGGTGGAGGTCCCTCAGAGTGGATCCAGCATCTCTTCGCCGCTCCGACCTAGCCCTTCTCCTCCTCGTGACGACGAGTCACGCCCGCTAAGCCCTATTCCAGAGGGTCCTGCGGCTGCTCCGGGTTCTATTCCACCTCATCAAGAGGGGGGTAACCTCGGAGCGGGGGAGACCGGCCCAGCCGAGGCGGCGACATCCACAACTTCGGCTTCGCCGCAACCGGCAGCAACTGAGACTACCTCGGCACCAGCACCAGCTCCAGTACCAGTAACCAAACCAACACCAACACCAATCCCGGCACGAGCACAAACTCCGGTGACAAGAACATCAGCGACGGCACCAAGTCCAACAACCAGAGCTCCAGTGCCGAGTTCATCCGCCTCGTCCGAGTCTTCTCAATCTCGGCGAGGAACTACTCTGGCAGTTCCTAAAGGAAGATCCGCTGCAACCACTTCCTCTTCCCAGCAGCCAAAGGGCAAAAAGGCTCCTGACGCTACTAAGGTAGCATTCGTCAAGGCTGGGCAGCGTACCCTCGCATCCATGCTCCCCAAGAAAGCTCTAGCAGCGAAGGATGCCCCTTCTGAGCCAACCGATGCACAACAAATGGTTCTGCACACCAGCCCATCCCTTGCCTTGGTTGAGAGGAAGGAGGTGCATGCGAAGGGCTTGGTGGCGCCCCATATGCCCACCGGCGAGCGGTACCCTCCGAGCCTGATTGAATTCATCATGAATTGGAACAAGGCAGAGGTAGTCCAAGACGCTGATCTCCCAGAGAAGTTCGGTCCTGCCGAATTCTCTGCTCAAATGAACATAGCCTTCAAGGCGCTCAACATCGTGGGTCGGATGATGGAGGTACATTACTCGTTTTCCTTAGCCAGTTGTAGGTATTCAGTAATATAACCATTAGTCCCCGAGCCTCCGGGGGAGTAACTTGTTACTCGACCGGATGCTCCTTAGAAAACTAACGTAGCTCCTTGATAACTTCAAATATGCACACACCTAGATCCGGGTTAAGTTCCACTTGGCCCGGATCTTGTAGACCTCGAATATGCACACACGCGGATCTTGTAGACTTCGAATATGCACACACCTAGAGCCGGGTTAAGTTCCACTTTGCCCGGATTTCGTACACTTCGAATATGCACACACCTAGAGCCGGGTTAAGTTCCACTTGGCCCGGATCTTGTACACTTCGAATATGCACACACCTAGAGCCGGTTAAGTTCCACTTGGCCCGGATTTCATACACTTCGAATATGCACACACTTAGAGTCGGGTTAAGTTCCACTTGTCCCGGATTTCGTACACTTCGAATATGCACACACCTAGAGCCGGGTTAAGTTCCACTTGGCCCGGATCTTGTACACTTCGAATATGCACCAAGCTAATTTATGTTTTTGCACTCTTTTCAGGTGACCACTAATCGCCGGAGTGCTGAATTCCAGCGTCTCCTGGATACTCACAAGATGCTACACGCAAAGCAAACTGCACTTCTCGCGGAGTACGAGAAAAGGGGTAAATTTCTCCCTTGGCGCTGCTCCGTTTTTCTTCATCTTCCTCTGCCGAACTAATCTCATCATTCGGTTTCCGCAGCTGGGGTGGAGGCTGAGAACAAGATTATGCGGAAGAACTTGGAGCAGATCAAGGGTAAGTCGTTTTTCTTCGACCTTACTGTCCTTTACATCTCCTTTTCTCCTTGGCTCGGCAAACATTCATACCCCGGCTCTGCCGGGTTAACACACTATTTCAGCATCTCTTGAAGATAGTGTGCCCGTGCCTGATATGATGCTGCATTTTCTCGAACCAGGAGGGAAGCATCAAGCCGAGATTAAGAAAAAAGATGATGAGCTCGCCCTCCTCCGGACCAAGGACGATGAGATCGCTAGGCTCAAGGCCGAGATGGAGAAAATGAGAGTCCAACACCAGTCCGAGCTCCAAAAGGTTGGCCAGGATTTCACAGAAGAGCGCGAGCGACTCACTCTCCATATCGCCAAGGACCAGGATCTGCTCAAGGAGTCCGACATCCAGCTTGGGTCGGCAAATGCTGTGCTCGCGCAGCTTCGCAAAAGGCATGGTGATCAAAAGGCGTGGTGACTGTACCAGGGAGCTGACCCGGATCCTTAGCCATATATCACATAAGTTCCTTCCCTTATTCGACATACTTCTCCGGGTTACTTCATATGTCTTTTCTTTACCTTCTTCCTTTGCTTTGTTTTCAGGAAAATTGCCAGAGGGCACTGCTATTGCGAGCACAACAGTTGTGGACTTCCGCCGAGAAAGGGGTACCCCCACCGCTCCTGACGGTGAAGAGATTCCCTATGACATGGAGGACCTGTTGGTCAGCTTGTCATCTCGTGTGGAGCGCCTCAAGAATTATGGCAAGGACATCCTCGACGTTGCAGTTCGCATCTTCAACACGTTCTGGCCTGGAGAAGATACTCCGGAGACCACCGCAATTCTTGCTGAGAAGCTGATGGAAACCGAGACCTAGCTCGACCTCTGGAGGGAGTCCGCTGGGCGCGCTGCAGCTGATACCGTTCTTCACCACGTACTTACATGGTATGAGAGGATCAATCTCAACCTCCTGACGTGTCTGCGCACCGGATCCAAATGGACCAATGACCCGGAGTGGGTAGCTCGGCGTCAGGCATGCGCCCATAGCCTCATCGAATACGCTCCCATTCATGAATGGGTTGAGGGACCGAGCTTCCTGGAAGCGGCTGGGGACGAAGAGGTTGAGAACGATGAAGATGGCTCGGACGGTGATGAAGAGGACGACGCTTCGGATATCGAAGACAGCAAAGATGACGCCGAACTTCCTCCTCCTGCTGCTCCTTGAGCAAAAAAACTTGAAAATTTGTCAGATCCCCGGTATGCCGGGTGGAATTGTATCCCATATACATGTGATATTTTGCTACTAAGTTCCTATGTCGGATTAACTTGGGCATAGGCCCCGAGTTTTTTTCTTGTTCGTCCAATCTTTTGGCTCGGCTCGTGTCTACCTTGATTCGGTTTTACGACTTATGAATCTGAGCCTCAAAAATTGTCTTAACAATACTGGGAAACTTTTAGGCTTAGCTCAAAAATAAAACATCATAACAATTTGAAAGTAAACACAAGGTTAGTCCGAAAAACAAACGTCGGCTCGATTAAGTTCTTTTCCTTAGTCGTTTTTCATGTGCTACGCAATTCCAAACTTGTTCTCTTGCTTGCCATGAAGCCAATTCTTGTTGGACAGCAGCAAGTCGAAGAGTTGGGTTCTTGGTGCTCACACATTACTAATCCGAGTTAAGTAGAACAACTTATTCCAGCTAACGCACAAAAGACGACAAATATTATTAAGGCAGTCCCCGAGTTACTGCTCGAGGTGCCAACATTTCATTGATTAGCTCATTGCCGGCATACATACCGACACATGAGGAGACTCGGATACATACACTTCTTTGCTAAGTGTAGAAGGGACGAAGTAGAGCTATATTCCATGGACGCTTAGATTCCTCGCCGGACTTGTCCGCCTTGTTCTTTTCCTGTGGCTTTGCATCTATAAGATAATAAGAATCATTGTGCAACGCTTTGCTCATGATGAACGCCCCTTCCCATGGGGGGGATAATTTATGCATGCCGGTAGTACGTTGTACCAACCGGAGCACCAGATCGCCTTCCCGAAAGACTCAGGGGCTTACTTTCTGGCTATGATAGTGTCGGAGATTTTGCTGATATATGGTGGATCTGGAGAATGCCAGTTCTCTCACTTCTTCCAGCAGATCAACATCATTTTGCCGGGCCTCTTGCACTTCGGCTTCTGTGTATTGGGTGACCCTAGGCGAATCATGCTCTATGTCGGCTGGTAATACAGCTTCTGCCCCATATACCAGAAAAAACGGCGTGTAGCCTGTTGATCGATTCAGAGTTGTTCTTAAACTCCACAGTACCGCTGGTAGCTCTTCTATCCAGCACCCCGCTGATCTTTGCAGTGGCTCAGTGAGTCGGGGTTTTATCCCGGATAATACTAATCCGTTGGATCTTTCCACTTGTCTGTTCGATGCGGGGTGGGCTACCGAGGCTACGTCCAGCCGGATCTTCTTATCCCGGCAAAAACGCGCGAATGCTCCTTCCGCAAAATTTGTGCCATTATCGGTTATGATACTGTGAGGATAATCGTACCTCAAGATGATGTCCTTGAGAAACGTCACGGCCGTAGCTCCATCACATTTTCTTATAGGCTTCACTTCAATCCATTTCGTAAATTTGTCCACCATGACCAAAATGTGAGTCATATTTCCCCTTGCTGGTTTGAACAGACCAACCATATCCAAGCACCATACGGTAAATGGCCATGTAATTGGTATGGTCTTGAGTTCCGACATTGGCATATGTGTCTTGGTAGCATACCTCTGACAACCATTACATTTTCTCACCAGATCTTCTGCTTGCTCTAAGGCACTTGGCCAGTAGAATCCGTGCCGGAAAGCTTTTGCCACCAAGGCTCGGGACGAGGCATGATGCCCACACTCCCCTTGATGTATATCTCGGAGGATGTCAAGCCCTTCTTCCGGGTCAACGCATCGCTGGAGGACGTTGGTCACACTTCTTTTGTATAGTTCGGAATTGATGATCGTGTACACCTTTGCCCTCCTCTGTGTTTGCCTGGACAGCACTTCCTCAGTGGGTAACGTTCCATCTTTCAGGAATTGAAATATAGGTAGTGCCCAAGCTGGTATCGCTCGCACAGGGAACACATCCTCATCAATTTCCATCATATCCACCGGCATAACCTCTACCAGATCAGGCTGAGCAGTCCCCGGGTCTTGCGAAGCAGTCCCCGGGTTCACCGAGGCAGTCCCCGGGTCTTGCGAAGCAGTCCCCGGGTTCGCCGAAGCAGTCCCCGGGTTTCGCGCGCCACCTCCCGTGTCAATGTCCATGGGCACAACTCTAGATTCCGTGTCCTCCGGGACATACATGGAGTCGGTTTCTAGGGATGGTCTGATGGATGGTTTCCTGAGGTGCTCTAATGCTACATCTGGTGGAACTGCTTGTCGGGTTGACCCGAGCTTTGACAGCATGTCGGCAGCCTCATTTTCCACCCGGGGTACATGATGAAATTCGCATCCCTCAAAGTAACCCGATATCTTCTGTACATGAAATCGGTACAGTGCCATGTTTGGATCAAGGGCGTCCCACAGTCCCGACACTTGTTGTACCACCAAATCCGAGTCGCCAAAGCATACGATCCGATGTATCCCAATCTCTTTTGCCACCTTGAGCCCGTGCACAAGCGCTTCATACTCAGCGACATTATTTGATGCCGCGAAATGGATCTGCAGCACGTATTTCAGCTGGTCCTTCTTTGGCGAGGTAAGTACAACTCCGGCACCTAGCCTGGTTTTTGTTTTTGATCCATCAAAGTGCATTCGCCAATAGTTCGGATCTGGCAACAGCGGTTCGTATTGCACCTCGGCCCAGTCCACAAAAAAGTCCGCCACAGCTTGAGACTTGATTGCCTCTCTTCTGTCATATTGTGGCGCATAAGGAGCTAGTTCAATTGCCCATTTTGCAATTCTTCCACTCGCATCCTTGTTACTCATTATCTCGGATATGGGGGCCTCACATATGACCCTGATAGGATGTTCCTCAAAGTAGTGCTTCAGCTTCTTAGCGGCCATGTACATGCCATACGCCACCTTTTGATAGTGTGGATAGTTATGCTTTGAGGCTGATAACACCTCGCTCAGGTAATACACTAGCCTTTGCACCGACTTACCTTCCTCGTTGCGCTCCACCACTATCACTACACTTACAACTCGGTTGGTTGCGGCTATATAGAGCAACATTGGATCCTTTGATAATGGTGAGGCTAACACTGGTGCAGTGGCTAACATATTCTTCAGGTGGGCAAAGGCTTCATTGGCCTGCGGCGTCCAAACGAACTTATCCGACTTCTTCATGAGTTGGTAGAGAGGCAATGCCTTTTCTCCCAACCGACATACAAACCGACTTAGCAATGCCAGGCAACCCGTGAACTTCTGGACATCGTTAAGACACTTCGGCAGTTCCATCCGTTCGATGGCCTGGATTTTAGTTGGATTAACCTCGACACCTCGGCTGGAAACAAGAAAACCGAGCAATTTCCTAGCCGGGACACCGAAGGTACATTTTTCCGGGTTAAGTTTCATCCGGAACCTTCTTAGGTTCGCAAACGTTTGCCTGATATCGTCAAGGAGCGTTTTGCTTTCCTTGGTCTTGATAACCACATCATCTACGTATACTTGTACATTTTGACCAATTTGGTCATGCAAACATTTTTGCATACATATTTAGTACGTTGCCCCTGCATTACGTAAACCAAACGGCATGGTGCGATAGCAATAAGCCCCATACGGGGTAATAAACGCAGTCTTTATTTGATCATCCGGATTCAGAGGTATCTGGTGGAAACCAGAATATGCATCAATGAAAGACAGCAATTCACATCCAGCAGTTGAGTCTATGACCTGATCTATCCTTGGCAGTGGAAATGGATCTTTTGGACACGCCTTGTTCAGGTTAGTGTAATCGATACACATACGCCAAACCACCGCCACATTCGGATCATCCTTCTTCTTTTCCACCAGCACCGGATTAGACAGCCAATCCGGGTAAAGGACCTCCATGATAAATCCTGCAGCTAGCAACCGAGCTATCTCATCCCTGATGACTTTCCTCCTATCTTCGGCGAAGCGGCGGAGAGGTTGCTTCACCGGCTTTGCTCCGGGTCTCACATTCAAAGAGTGCTCGGCCAACTCCCTCGGAACACCTTGCAAGTCCTGTGTGGACCAAGCAAAAATGTCCTGATTCTCACGGAGGAAGCTGACGAGCTCGCTTTCCTATTTATCACTTAGCCCGGCACCAATTGTTATGGTGCGCTCTAGGAACATATCATCAACGGGAATCTTCTCGGTATCTTTCGTGGCTTGGAAAGAGACACTTCCATGTGGGTTACTCAGCGCCGACATATACTGCTGCGCGGACTGAGCCAATGTCGCCACCTCTTGAATCTTCCTTTTCTCCTGTGCAATCAGAAGTGACTCGGCTAAGTTAGACCCGGGCGATGCACATTCCATGGAATGTCGGAAATCCCCAGCAATGGTAATCACTCCGTTTGGTCCGGGCAATTTCATCTTTAAGTAACTAATGTGATAGCTTGCCATGAACTTGTTCAGCGCTGGCCTTCCGAGTAACGCGTGGTACGCACTTTCCAAGTTCACCACCTCGAACTCCAAATTTTCGGTTCGGCAGTTATCTCTCGTGCCGAACAATATGTCAACCTGGACCTTGCCTATGGGCTCGCAAGAAATGTCGGGCACAATGCCATGGAAAGTTGTCCTCGTGGCCTGTAGCATGTTCTCCGAGATACCCACCTTGTGCATTGTGTCCGCATACATGATGTTAATGCTACTGCCATTGTCGATCAGTACCTTTGAGAATCTTACATTAATGCTAGGCCCAATGAATGTCGGATCCAACACCAATGCATACGAACCAAGACTTGGCATAAGCTTGGGATGATCCTTTATGCTCCAGATGATTTCTTGGTCAGACCAAGGCATATACCTCGTCACTGCAGGCATTACTGCATTCACCTCCATATGTCGGAATTGCAAGCTCTTTCTATCTATTTCCTCAGTTGTGAATACGCAGTAACTCTGATGATGCTCTCTGTACTCATTCCTCCCCTCATTTCCGGGGTATCTCTGATCCGGCTGATGCTGATTTTCCACCTGATGCACTGCATCCCTTCTCTCATTGGTATCATTCCTCGGCGGAGGGGGAGGCAACATTAGCTGTTGCGTGTTTGCTCCGGAGAGCAATTGCTGCTAGGGTAACTCCTGCCGAGGCTGATCATTCCGGGGTGCCTGAGCATTCCTCCGGGATGACCCGGCTCGATCTCTCTGGTATCGATGATTCGGTCTGTCATCCCTTCTTTTCCCTCTGTAGTCATTCCTCCGGGATGACCCGGCTCCATCTCTCTGGTAGTACTCATCATTTGACTCGTTCGACACGAGTCTAGGTTGAGTCGGATCACCCAGAGCATACGAATCTGCAATCCGGATCATCTCTGCCAACGTGGTTGGCATTTTCCTTTGCAACTTTTGCCACAGTTCGCTTGCATATCTGCATCCTTGCGCAAACCATGCTATGGCCTGTGATTCTATCATGCCCTCACATGAGTTTCTCACCATACACCACCGGGTTAAGAACTCCCGGTCCGTCTCATTCGGCCTTTGCTTGCACATAGCTAGCGTATGCGGCCTATTTGGCCTCTGATACGTACTTGAAAAATTGCTGATGAACATCTCCTCGAAATCTATCCAGCAGTTAATGCTTCTGGGTGGCAAATTTTTCAACCATACTCTTGCCGGCCCTTCCAACATCTGGGGTACGTATCGTACAGCCCATCTCAAATTGCCTGTGGCAATTTTCATAGCTGTAGCATAGTTTATCAACCAATCTTCTGGCTTGGTACTGCCGTCATACGTCTTCGTGCCCCTGGGTAACTGGAAATTGGGTACCGGTGGCTCCTTCATGATCCGGGGCCCAAAACACGCTGGACCCGGAGGACCTTGACATTCGATTTGTTCCGACCTATACAGTCGATCCAGTTGCTTCCCAATCTTGACCCTATCACATGATAGTCCGGCCTTGGGTATCCCGCGTTTGCCATTTCCGAATCTCCATCATTGTACCGGTCTTGCTCTCGTGGAGCACCTCTCTGTTGCATACCTCGGCTGGCACTTTTCTCTTGCCTCGGTAGATTCCGCTGCTGCAGTTGTCCCGCTCCCACCGAGTTTCGCTGTCCGGCATTGTCGTTGACGACGTTCCCTTGACCGACATTGCCTTGGTCGCGGTTCCCTCTGCCAGCTTCACCTCGGCTCACGCTTCGTCGATCATCGTTTTTCTGTGCTTCTTTTCCTTTCCCTGCCCGCGTTGGGTCATACGGGACGATCTGCTTGTTTCTTCTGGCCAAGGTTACTACCTCTTCTCTCCTTGGTCCACCATGGGGAGACGATGCGGCTCCAGCGGATTTCTCCGGGTTACCGATCGCCGAATGAACGATCTTGGAGGCCCCAGCCCTGTCCGGGTTAGCTCTGAGTAGTTCCTCATTTTGTCTGTTCGCGATCCGAACCAGCTCATTAACCCTATCTTGTTGTCTTTGCCGGGCCTCACCCGTTAGACCCTCTAACTCGGATGCAACTGCGTCTGCTGCTCTGAGGTTCTTTGCCGGGGTACTGTACCTCGGCATCCCCATGGACAAACAGTTATCCGATCCCTCAATTCCAGTATCACCTTCTCTGTTCATTTCGCTCATGAGATTTCTCCCCTTCACTTTTACAGCATCAACTTTCTTTGCCTTTGCGTACTCATGCAGCGTCATATTCAATGACTGCTGAGCCGCGGCAATCTTTTTCGCACCCTCTAGTATTTTTTGCCTTGTTTCCTCTAGCTCGGCCTGTGCCTGAGCCGGATCTACTACTGCTACTACAGGGTTTGCCAAGCTATCCATCGCTTCCCTCAACACATTCTCCGGCCTCTCTAGTGGAGGACCTCTAGCTTTCCTCGATGGCTTAGGCGTTACCTCCGGATCTGGCCCCGGATCCTTGCTTGCGCCTGCACCAGGCGCAATCATCATCACCTCTGCATGGTCTGGGGAGCGAGCGATACGCGCCCCGTGAACCACGGTAAGGGGTGGCTCTCCTGCCTCGACGACGTGCCGCGGATGAACACATGACACATCGACAACAACATAGACCTTGTGCGCGGCGAGCTTGATGAAGATGCCGTTGCGCGGAAGTGGGCGCGTGCCGAAGCAACCAGCGTTGTCGCTGACGAAGTCCAGCGCTCCAAAGCGCTGAACAAGCCCGGAGACGATGCGTTCGCCGGTGCCGATGAGGTTTCCCGGATCTTGACCCCTGCTAGCGCCGCTAGCCCCACGGTGGGCGCCAACTATCGTGGTGGTGTCACGGCAGATGCCATGGATAGGCTAAAGGTGGGGACTAATACACGCTAGGGGAATCCAGGGAGGGATAATGAGGTGATTCCTCACACAGAAATTTGTGTTTGCTTCCAAGATTACAAGTGCTCCTAGAGCTATATTGGCGAGAGGAGGAAGAAGAAACTCTCTTACTCTCGCACACAGTTCATCCCTAAAACCCTCAGCCAAATTAGAATAGCCCAACCCCTTCTACAGAGGCCCTAGCCCTCCTTATATAGGGGTGGCTAGGTCTCCACTTAGGGCATACATGGAGGCATATTCCTGAGAATATGCCTTCTCCCAAAGTAGTAAACCGACCGGGTTGCTTTTCCCCCGTGTCACACATGCAGAGGCTACGTGAGCCTCTGCGGCACCTGCGTCAGCCGACATGAGCGTCGTCACCCTTGTCGGCCACGCTTTGGTGGTCCTGCCCTTGTCCGCTTCGCTCATGCAGTGCGTACCGGGGCTTCTTTTGACCAGCGAGATTCCTTCCTTCTCCTAGAAGCTAGATGTGACCCGGATCATAGTTGATCCGGCCACACCCGTTCCTGCATACAAGTTAGATAGGCATTTCTGACTTACTGCTTAAGTCGGATGAGACTTAGTTGGGCGGATGCCCCCTGGTCCGGGTTACGCCGTGATTCGGCCTGCCTTGAGGTGACCCGGCCAGCATCCGCTTTGGCCTTGCCAAACCTCGGCTAACTCGGCCTTCATACCCCGGCGTGACCCTACCCGGGGGTATCCCCCAACATCAAGGGCCCACTCGGAGAAGTTATATCCAATAGCTGCGCAGCGTGTGATTAGATCACGGGGATATCACTTGTCGGAACGAGTCAAGTAGCATTGTTCAGTAGCAAGATTGAACATGACATGGCGATGTCATTGATCAGATCTCGGTCAATGCAAGTATCGAGAGACAAAGGGAATAAGACACGACTATCCCGGTTCAAACGACGAAAGATCTTCGTGGAACACACATGGGTCACATGGCCATCCAGGTCCCTCTGTTGATCATTGGTGCGGGAATGTCCCGACCATGTCTGGAGTGTTCCCGAACCGTGGGGTATCATGCTTAAGGGCTTGATGATGCTTAGAGAGTGTTTATAGGATCGGTAGAATCACCGAAGAAAAGTAGGGAGAAAACCGGAAGGGTTTCGGTAAGTCCGGAAGATGTCCGGAGTGGAGGTGGAAGGTGTTCCATGACCACGGAGATTAGATAATGTGTGAATGAATGTTAAATATTGATTTAATCATTTATTCATAATTATTTAATAAAGAGAAAATCAATTAAAAGGTCAAAAGGCTTAATGGGCCAATTTCCGGAGGGAAAAGGCGCATTAGGGAAAGGAGAGAGGGAGAAGGGGCAAGGGGGCTGGCTGGCTGGGCCTAGCCCCCCACGTAGGGCCCACTAGGGGCTGGCCGGCGGCCTCCCCTCCCCCTCCTCTCCTTTAGTCCCACCCCGGGACTTGAGGGGAGGTAGTACCTCCCCCCCTATATAAAGTGGGGTATTTGGCCTAGAAAATACACCCAATAATCAATAAAGGTCTCCCCACTTTTGGGAGGACCTCCAATTGATATTTTCTCTCTCCCCCTCTCTCTCTCTCGTAACGGTGGTCCCAAGTCTGGACTGCGCGAGCGAGAGACATCTTCACCGCGGAGCGCCGTCGCGCTGCGGGATTCGGATCCAGGAGCTCTATTTCCGCAACTGCTGCTGGATCGGGGAAGCGGGAGTCATCGTCAGGCACCGGACGTGTGTAACTCCCCGTGAGGTGTTGCACTTGAGGCACTCAAGTTGTTGGAGCTAGAAGGAGCGCAAGGTCTTCATCACGACCTTGAGGTCAGCTACGGCTCATCTACATCAACCACGCTCTCCTGAGCGTTGCCAACGCTTTTCGGTCTTCAAGGGTAAGTTCACGAAAAGCCCCTCCCATTACTGTATTACTAATAGATAGGTCCTAGCAGCTTCAGGGGTTCAGGGGCGTAGAGTAAAATTTATTGTTTTTATGCACGGAACCCCTACAGTGGTATCAGAGCCAGATCTATGCGTAGTAATGCTAGTACGGGTAGAACACGCGAGATGTAGCGTGTGGGCGTTGATCTTTTAGTTGTTACCCTCCCACGTGTACTTGTGTATACCGCAGTAATGCTTGATGAAGCGGCCCCTAACCGACTTTACGCGTTCATTCGCGAGACTGGTCCACGCTTGACATACGGCTTGCACCGTATAAAGTGGCTTAGGGGGTGTCTGTCTCTCTCGCATTAGTTGGTATACCATTTGCAACAGAGGGCCCCGAAAGGGGTGTAGTAGAGACAACTACTTGATCAGCGTTGTGCTGAAAGTTCGTAGGTAAGAACGGTTCTTGTGCAAAAGCCCATTCAGCCACGTAAAACATGCAAAGATAAAGTAGAGGCGTCTAACTTTGTTTTGCAGGGGGCGTTGCTTTGTGATATGGTTGTGGTAAAGGTAAAGTAATTACCTTTTGTCGCATAGTAGTAGATAGTCACGGTAATGACAAACTACCACGCCGGAAAGACACCGGTACCCTGGTGTCTACGGCGCCGGAACCCGGTGACGACGGATGGAGATCACGACGTGAAGGACCATATCACATAGAATTTACATTCAATGTTATTGTTTGTATGTCTTATTGTGTGCTAGTATTAGATACTCGATGGTAGCCTAATAAGATGAACCCTGTTAAAATAACCAACGATTATGTTCCCCCTTAGTGTGCACCACCAAGAAAGTTCTTCGGTATGAGGCGATCCAGGGTGACAGGCCTGGGTGTCATACATATCTACGTTCACATACAGTGGGTGTAAGCCATGTTGCACAGTGAAAACACTAAGGTTGAGTTGGCGAGCCTAGCACGCTAGAGAAGCGTGGCCTCGGAACGCGGATGGTCGAAAGATCGAGCACGAGTCGCATGAATGATGTGACCGACGTTTAGCGTCCACCCTTGAACCCACATTGATGGACGTGACGATCGGGGGAGATGTGGCTGATAGGGGTCGTGTTATCACTAGGAACCTGAAGGAAATATGCCCTGAGAGGCAATAATAAAGTTGTTATTATATATTTCTTGTATATGATAGATGTTTATTTTGCATGCTATAATTGTATTGATAGGAAACATCAATACATGTGTTTAATAAACAAAAAGGGTTCCTAGTTATGCCTCTCTTATAGACTAGGTTGTTGATTAACAAGATGATCAAAGTTTCCTGATCATGGACATTGGATGCTGTTAATAACAAGGTCACAACATTTGTGAAATGATGTGATGAACATTCATCTGAAGTATTGCATTACGATCAAGTCATTATGTTTATATTGCTATAACATCATACAAAGTAGTCTTAGTCCTTAGACCATGAGATCATGTTAATTGCTAACACCGTAAGAGTATCTTGATAACATCAAACGTCACACCGTAACAGGGTGACTACAAAGATGGGTTCAGTACTACGAAGGTGTTATGTTGAGGCTCATGGATCAAGAGTGGAATTTGTCAATCCAGATGACGGATAGATATACTCTGGGCCCTCTCGGTGATATCACATTAAGATACCTTGCAAGCAAGTGATGTGATCACTAGAATGTTGTATCACGGGAACGAGAAAAGAGTGCATGTTGGTAACGAGATCAAACTAGGTATTTGGATACCGATCATCAAATCTCGGACATGTATTATATCATGAGACAAAGGGATTAAATTGCTAACGTTAAAGGTTCTCACGATCACAGAAGTCATCGTTGAATGTGTAGGAGTCAGTATGGATCTCCAGGTCCCGCTTCTGATTATTGATCTAAGAGGAGTCTCAATCATGTCTGCATTATTCGCGAACCGTAGGGTGACACACTTAAGGGTTGCCGGACACCATTTAGGAGCACATATGTTCCAGACAAAAGGTTTGCAAAGCGCAGGAAATGTTTCGATAGAAACCGGAATTGTTTCGGGTGAAATTGCAGAAAGTGGTTCTGCATGTAATATTGAAATGTTGCAAGGGGTTTTATGTGAATGTTTGTTAATTAAAGTAATTAACAAAATTCTGAATAAAATAAATAAAAGAGTTTTATTAAATGAGAGAGCATTAAATTTGGAGAAATTTAATGCATTTAAAGTGGAGACTTTAAAAGAGAATGTTAAGGGGCATCTTAATGTGGAGGGGTTACCACCACATGAATGGGGGAGGTGAGGGGTCACCCCCCCATGCGTCGGCCATGGAGAGAGGGGGCACCCCCTCCTCCTATAAAAGGCCACCCATTCCCTCATTCATCCTCACACCTCCTCATGAAGGATCTCTCTCCCCCTCTAGATATTCCCCCATGGTCTCGGATTAGCGAGATACATGTTCCCAGTGGCCTTGCGTCTGGAAGGAGTTGTTGCTTCCGCTGATTCGCTGGAGCGAGGAGGTGGAGGTTGTCCGGTGGCTTGAACGTGTGTGCGAGGACGGATGCGCTGCTGATTTGCGGCGCTCGGACTTCCACACGATCTTGAGATCGGCAAGGGTACGACTACATCAACCACGAGTTCCTACTCGTTAACAAAACTCGTTGTCTTCGAGGGTAAGTTCTCCATGGATGTATGTCCACCCGTTGCTCTGTATCTAGTAGATAGATCTTGGCGTATAGTTCTCATCGTAGGAAATTTTTTGTTTTCTATGCCGCGGACCCAACAGTGGTATCAGAGCCTGATCTATGCGTAGGTGCTTTGCACGGGTAGTACACATATGTTTATATGTGGGCGATGATGATCATGTTATTGCATCTTCTATGTACTTTAGATATTGGTGGCATAGTGGGATCAAGCGGCCCGGACCAACCTTACATGTCATCGTACATGAGACCGGTTCCACGACTGACATGCAACTTGTTTTGCATAAGTGGCTGGCGGGTGTCTGTCTCTCCTACTATAGTCAATATCTGATTTACAACGAGTTGCTAATAACTTGGTTATCCTCGTTGTGGTTCATGTTCGTAGGTAAGACCGGTTCTATCTCTGAAAGCCCTAAGCCACGTAAAACTTGCAATTGATAAATTAGAGGCGTCTAGCTTAGATCGTTGCTAGGCTAGTGTCTTGATATGGTATTGTTGTAAGTAGATGTATGATAGATACTATTACAACTCACTTAATGTGTAAGTTCCATAGACCTTGGCCTTACACACAAAGGAATGATAGAGATCATACCACGATGCAAATGATAGAGATCAAATGCATGGACCATATCACCTCACTTCACACATTAGATGTTAGCATCTTATATTGCTAGTTTGGCGCTTTTGGTAGCATTATAAGATGATCCCTCATTTAGATATCAAGATAAAATGTGTTCTTCCTTAAGTATGCACTGTTTTGTGGATCGTGTTTTGAGGCATCACGTGATGATCGGGTGTTCTCGACTCTACGCTTTCATACAACTGGTGTAAGACAGTTTTACACGCGTGAATACTAAGGTTCTTACTTGACGAGCCTAGCATGTACAGACATGGCCTCGGAACACGGACCGAAAGCTTAAGCATGAGTCATATAGTTGATATGATGCCTATATAGATACTCGCCTTTGAAGCTACACCGACTCACGTGATGATCGGACTTGGTGTAGTGGATTTGGTTCATGTCATCACCAAAAGGACACGAGGGATGTCGTTTTTGAGTGGGAGTTCATTAGTAATTTGGATTAGTTGAACTCAATCTATCATAAACTTAGTCTAAATATATTTTACAAATTCTGTTGTAGATGGCACCACCTGCTTTTAATTTCAATGTGTTCATGGAGAAAGAGAAGCTTGCTGCGAATGGTAGCAACTTCACCAAATGGGCTATGAATTTGAGGATTCTCCTCACTGCTGCACAAAAGCAATATGTGCTAGAGGCGCCGCTAGGCCCCCCACCAGCTCCTGATGCCCCTGACGAGGAAAAGAACGTCTATATAACTCGTCAGGAGGACCACAACTTAGTTCATTGTGGCATACTGTATGGGCTGGAACCAGAACTTCAAAAACGTTTCGAAAATGGCAATGCCTTTGATACCATGGGAGAATTGAAAATGATTTTCGATACCCATGCTACCGTAGAGAGTTATAATGCTTCTGAAAAGTTCTTTAGCTGCATGATGGAAGAGAATAGCTCCGTTAGTGAGCACGTACTCAAAATGTCTGGGTACGCCGATAAGCTTGTGTCCTTGGGAATAACGATTCCCATTGACTTAGGCATACATCGTGTTCTCCAATCTCTGCCACCTAGCTACAAGAGCTTCGTGATGAACTATAATATGCAGGGCATGAAGAAGTCTCTTCCCGAGCTTCTGTCAATGCTTAAGACTGCAGAAGTGGAGATTAGGAAAGAACATCAAGTGTTGATGATCAATGAGACCACCGGTTTCAAGAAGGACAAGAAAGGCAAGCAGAAGGGAAAGAAGGGCGGAAAATCTGTTGCCGCGCCTGAAAAGAAACCCCGAGCTGGCCCTAAGTCTGACACCGAGTGCTACTATTGCAAGGGGACTGACCATTGGAAGCGCAACTGCCCCAAGTATTTGGCGGACAAAAAGGCCGGCAAGGCAAACAAAGGTATATGTGATATACATGTTATTGATGTGTACTTGACTAGTACTCGCAGTAGCACCTGGGTATTTGATACGGGATCGGTTGCTAATATATGTAACTCGGTTCAGGGGATGCGGAACAAGCGACAACTAGCAAGGGATGAGGTCACGATGCGGGTCGGCAATGGATCAAGAGTTGATGTGATCGCCATCGGAACGCTGCCTCTCCATATGCCGTCGGGATTAGTTATAAACCTGAATACTTGTTATTTGGTGCCTACACTGAGCATGAACATTGTATCCGGATCATGTTTGATGCAAAATGGTTATTCGTTTAAATCTGAAAACAATGGTTGTTCGATTTATATGAATAATATCTTTTATGGTCATGCACCTGTGTTGAATGGTTTATTTCTATTGGATCTCGATAGTAGTATTACGCATATTAATAATTTTGATGCTAAAAGGATTAAACTTGATAATGATATATCTGCATATATGTGGCACTGCCGTCTAGGTCATATTGGCGTTAAACGCATGAAGAAACTCCATTCTGATGGACTTTTTGAATCACTTGATTTTGAACCATTTGATACATGTGAGCCATGCCTTATGGGCAAGATGACTAGAACGCCGTTTTCCGGTTCAGTGGAACGGGCGACAGATTTATTGGAAATCATACATACTGATGTGTGTGGACCAATGAGTGTGTCGGCGCGAGGTGGATATCGTTATTTTGTTACTTTCACGGATGATTTGATTAGATACGGGTATATCTATTTGATGAAACACAAGTCTGAAACTTTTGAAAAGTTCAAGGAATTTCAGAATGAAGTGGAAAATCATCGTAATAGAAAGATCAAATTTCTACGGTCTGACCGTGGAGGAGAGTATCTAAGTTACGAGTTTAGTACACACATGAATGAGTGTGGAATAGTTTCACAACTCACGCTTGCCGGAACACCACAACGTAATGGTGTGTCAGAACGTCGTAATCGTACTTTATTGGATATGGTTCGATCTATGATGGCTCTGACTGACTTGCCACTGTCATTTTGGGGTTATGCACTTGAAACCGCTACATTCACTTTAAATAGGGCACCATCTAAATCCGTTGAAAAGACACCGTATGAATTATGGTTTGGAAACAAACCTAAGCTGTCATTTCTTAAAGTTTGGGGATGTGATGTTTATGTGAAGAAACTTCAACCGGATAAACTCGAACCCAAAGCGGAAAAATGCGTCTTCATAGGATACCCTAAGGAAATGATTGGGTATACCTTCTATCACAGATCCGAGGGCAAGGTGTTTGTTGCCAAGAATGGATCCTTTCTTGAGAAGGAGTTTCTCGCGAAAGGTGTGATTAGTCGGAAGGTAGAACTCGAAGAGGTTATTGAACCTTCTCTTCATGAAATGGCGAGTAGCGCAGCACCGGAAGTTGTTTCGGAGTTGACTTCACCTAATGAAGAGAGAGCTAATGATATTGATCATGAAACTCCGAAAGAGGACACTACCGAACCTCGCAGGTCAAGCAGGACACGTGCAGCTCCTGAACTGTACGACAATCCTGTTATGAATTTCATGATTGATGAAATAGATGACCCTGCGACGTATGAAGAAGCGATGATGAGCCCTGATTCCAACAAATGGCTAGAATCCATGAAATCCGAGATGGAATCCATGTACAAAAACCAGGTTTGGACCTTGGTGGACTTACCTCACGATCGAAAGGCCGTTGAGAATAAATGGATTTTCGAAAGAAAAACCGATGCTAATGGTAATGTAACCATCTATAAGGCTCGACTTGTCGCAAAGGGGTTTCGACAAATTCAAGGAGTTGACTACGATGAGACATTCTCTCCCGTAGCGATGCTTAAGTCGGTTAGGATTATGTTAACAATTGCTGCATATTTCGATTATGAAATATGGCAGATGGATGTCAAAACTGCGTTCCTCAATGGTAATATTGAAGAAGAGTTGTATATGATACAACCAAAGGGTTTTGTCGATCCTAAGGATGCTAATAAGGTGTGCAAACTTCAGCGATCCATCTATGGACTGAAGCAAGCATCCCGGAGTTGGAATCTCTGCTTTGATGATGTGATCAAAGAGTTTGGATTTGTCCAAACTTATGGAGATGCTTGTATTTACAAGAAAGTGAGTGGGAGCAATGTGGAATTTCTGATATTATATGTGGATGACATATTATTGATTGGAAATGATATAGATCTTTTAAACAATGTTAAAAGTTATCTAAACAGCAAATTTTTGATGAAGGACCTTGGTGAAGCTTCATATATATTAGGCATTAAAATCTATAGAGATAGATCAAGACGCCTAATTGGGCTATCACAGAGTACATACCTTGATAAGATATTAAAGAAGTTTAATATGGACGAAAGTAAGAAGGGGTTCTTACCTATGTTGCAAGGCAAGACATTGAGTAAGACTCAAAGTCCGGCTACGGCGGAAGAAAGAGATATGATGGATAAGATCCCCTATGCCTCGGCCATAGGCTCTATTATGTATGCCATGCTATGTACAAGACCGGATGTGGCACATGCTATTAGTTTGACTAGTAGGTACCAATCTGATCCAGGTTCGGAACACTGGATAGCGGTAAAGAACATCCTCAAGTACTTGAGAAGAACTAAGGATATGTTTCTTATATACGGTGGTGAAGAAGAGCTAGTCGCTAAGTGTTATGTCGATGCTAGCTTTGACACCGATCCGGATGAATCTAAGTCTCAATCCGGATACGTATTTCTCTTGAACGGAGCAGTAGTTAGTTGGAGGAGTTCCAAACAACCAGTGGTGGCTGGATCAACAACGGAGGCGGAATATGTTGCTGCTTCAGAAGCGGCGCAGGAGGCAGTTTGGATGAAAGAGTTAATTACATAACTGGGTGTGGTTCCTAGTGCGTTGGACCCGAAGGTGATCTATTGTGACAACAATGGAGCCATAGCCAACGCAAAGGAACCAAGGTCTCGCAAGAATTCCAAACATATTAAGCGCCGGTTTCACTCCATCCGCGAGCATGTCAAGGATGGAGATATAAAGATTTGTAAAGTGCACACGGACCTAAATGTAGCAGATCCGTTGACTAAAGTACTCCCTAGGGAAAAACAGGATCAACACCAGAACTCCATGGGTGTTAGATTTATCACTGTGTAAACTAGATTATTGCTCTAGTGCAAGTGGGAGACTGAAGGAAATATGCCCTGAGAGGCAATAATAAAGTTGTTATTATATATTTCTTGTATATGATAGATGTTTATTTTGCATGCTATAATTGTATTGATAGGAAACATCAATACATGTGTGTTTAATAAACAAAAAGGGTTCCTAGTTAAGCCTCTCTTATAGACTAGCTTGTTGATTAACAAGATGATCAAAGTTTCCTGATCATGGACATTGGATGTTGTTAATAACAAGGTCACAGCATTTGTGAAATGATGTGACGAACATTCATCCGAAGTATAGCATTACGATCAAGTCATTATGTTTATATTGCTATAACATCATACAAAGTAGTCTTAGTCCTTAGACCATGAGATCATGTTAATTGCTAACACCGGAAGAGTATCTTGATAACATCAAACGTCACACCGTAACAGGGTGACTATAAAGATGGGTTCAGTACTACGAAGGTGTTATGTTGAGGCTCATGGATCAAGAGTGGAATTTGTCAATCCAGATGACGGATAGATATACTCTGGGCCCTCTCGGTGATATCACATTAAGATAGCTTGCAAGCAAGTGATGTGATCACTAGAATGTTGTATCACGGGAACGAGAAAAGAGTGCATGTTGGTAACGAGATCAAACTAGGTATTTGGATACCGATGATCAAATATGGGACATGTATTATATCATGAGACAAAGGGATTAAATTGCTGACGTTAAAGGTTCTCATGATCACAGAAGTCATCGTTGAATGTGCAGGAGTCAGTATGGATCTCCAGGTCCCGCTTCTGATTATTGATTTGAGAGGAGTCTCAATCATCTCTGCATTATTCGCGAACCGTAGGGTGGCACACTTAAGGGTTGCCGGACAGCATTTAGGAGCACATATGTTCCAGACAAAAGGTTTGCAAAGCGCAGGAAATGTTTCGATAGAAACCGGAATTGTTTCGGGTGAAATTGCAGAAAGTGGTTCTGCATGTAATATTGAAATGTTGCAAGGGGTTTTATGTGAATGTTTGTTAATTAAAGTAATTAACAAAATTCTGAATAAAATAAATAAAAGAGTTTTATTAAATGAGAGAGCATTAAATTTGGAGAAATTTAATGCATTTAAAGTGGAGACTTTAAAAGAGAATGTTAAGGGGCATTTTAATGTGGAGGGGTTACCACCACATGAAAGGGGGAGGTGAGGGGTCACCCCCCCATGCGCCGTCCATGGAGAGAGGGGGCACCCCCCTCCTCCTATAAAAGGCCACCCATTCCCTCCTTCATCCTCACACCTCCTCGTGAAGGATCTCTCTCCCCCTCTAGATATTCCCCCATGGTCTGGGATTAGCGAGATACATGTTCCCGGTGGCCTTGCGTCTGGAAGGAGTTGCTGCTTCCGCTGATTCGCTGGAGCGAGGACGTGGAGGTTGTCCGGTGGCTTGAACGTGTTTGCGAGGACGGATGCGCTGCTGATTTGCGGCGCTCGGACTTCCACATGATCTTGAGATCGGCAAGCGTACGACTACATCAACCACGAGTTCCTACTCGTTAACAAAACTCGTTGTCTTCGAGGGTAAGTTCTCCATGGATGTATGACCACCCGTTGCTCTGTATCTAGTAGATAGATCTTGGCGTATAGTTCTCATCGTAGGAAATTTTTTGTTTTCTATGCTGCGGACCCAACAGAACCCTCACAGGGGATATGTGTTTCTGAGTGGAGTTATTATTAACTCATTTAATTATATACTTAGTCTAAATTCCTTTTGCAATTATAAATGTAGATGGGCTCTTTCGTGTTGACAATTGATTGGTTAGAAGGAGAGAAGCTCAGATTAGATGGATCGAACTTCTCCATTTGGGTTGCCAGTCTCCTTGTTCTCCTTAGCAAGAATGACATGGTCGACTACCTACTCGACGGGATGGATCTGGATCCGTCCACATACCTTGAGACCCCAGAGGAGCGGAAAGACCGCTATCTCCGTCGGGAGATGGCCTCCTATATTTCAGTTGTGATGCGTTTCGGAATGGTGGACGAGCTGTGGCCTTTCGTGGGTGATGTCAACCCTCGTTCAGTGATGCTGCAGCTTAGGACACATTTCGTGGATCAGACACGCATTTGGGAGCATGATGTAAGGGACCAGATGATGCTAGGCAGACTATATCTAGGAATTCGGAACAGAGAAGGAGTAAATTGATATAATCTGGGTAAAGACAGGAAGTAATTCTAGCTAAGCTGAAGGTAAAGTGCAATAAGGAAATTTAGGGTTGCTATTTCTCGTGCCTCCCTTCCACCCCTCTCCAGCCTTTATATCGAAAGCTGAAGCCACGAGTTAAGTCTGTTATTACAATGCTTGCCACTACGGGCCAAATGTATTAAGAAGGATAAATGGGTTACATCGCTTAGCAGGCCAGATACATATGGGCCTAACAATATCGGCCGTTGGAGACAAGACTTCAAGGCTTGAATTCTGGGAAAGTTGCCTGAATGAACTTGGCATCCTCCCACATAGCTTCGTCCGGCGACAAATTTTCCCAGTGAATCAGCCATTGCACCACTGCTACATCATACCCCCTTGCTGATCTAGGTACCTTTCTGCGTTCAAGAACAGCCAAAGGGTTAGTTTTTATCTTACCTTCAGGCGTCAGAAAGGGTAAGGATGGGTTGGGAACACCCAAAGGTCCCAGGTGCTTCTTTAGCTAGTTAACATGAAACACATCATGGATCTTGGTGCCCTCAGGTAGTTGGAGCTTATAGGCTACCCTGCCCACCTTGGCCAGTATTCTGAAAGGGCCATAAAACTTTGATGTAAGTTTGAGAGCATTTCTGAGACCTAATGTAGTTTCTCTGTAAGGCTGCATTTTTAGGTAGACCATGTCGCCAACTTCAAATGTTCTTTCTGTTCTGTTTCTGTCAGCGAATTTCTTCATTTTGTTCTGTGCTTGGGCTAAGTTGGACTGTAGAGCTTTCATGATGTCCTCCTAATCCTTTAGGGTCACTTGAGTTTCTGCAGATACATTGCAAGGAATGGACATTTCTCCCACTTGAGGAGGATGGTACCCATATAAGGCCTCAAAAGGGGTAGTTTTTATGGCAGTGTGATAGGAGCAATTGTACCACCACTCAGTAGCAGGTAACCAGTCAGCCCATTTCTTAGGTTCTTTGAAAGCCATGCTTCTCAAGTACTGCTCTAAACACTGGTTGACCCTCTCAGTTTGCCCATCTAATTCTGGGTGATAAGCAGTACTGAAACTGAGCTTGACCTTCAAAGCACTGAACACTTCCTGCCACAGTTTACTTTGAAAAATTCTATCTCTATCAGTGACAATCACTTTGGTAAATCCATGCAATTTGTGAATATTTTTCATGAATAGCTGAGTCACTTGATGAGCAGTGAAAGGGTGAGATAGGGGTAAGAAGTGAGCATACTTGGTTAATCTATCCACCACCACCAATATAACATCCTTGCCCTTGGATTTTGGTAATCCTTCAATGAAGTCCATGCTAATTTCAGCCCATTTCATTTTAGGAATGTTGAGTGGTTCTAGTAGGCCTGGGTAGTGAACATGTTCAGATTTGGAAATCTGACAGACAGGGCACTGGGCCACCTTTGCTGCTATGAACTGTTTCATGTTTGGCCAATATAACAAGTGTTTTAGTCTATGCAATGTTGCCCTTTGTCCAGAATGACCACCAAAGATGGAAGAATGGAAAGCATCAAAGATTGTATCTTTCAAACTAGAGTTTTGTCCAATGACAATTCTGTTCTTGTATCTGATAATGCCAGACTGCAATGAGAAGTTGGGGTTACTTTCAGGTTTAACTGCCAACTCCTGGAACAAGGTTGTGCATTTGGGGTCATCTTTGTAGGTGTTTTCCACTTCTTCCACCCACTTAGGCACTACCATAGATATAGCTGAACACTTGTCTTGCTGCAATTCCACCTTTCTAGATAGGGCATCAGCCACAGAGTTCTCTTTGCCCTTCTTGTATTCAATTGTGTAGTCAAACTCCAAAAGTTTTAGCATTAACTTATGTTGAATACCTTCCAACATTCTTTGGCTAGTCAGATACTTTAGGCTCTTCTGGTCTGTCCTGATCACCAACTTGTTGCCCAGCAAGTAATGCCTCCACTTTCTCAAAGCTTCTAGAATAGCCATAGCTTCTTTTTCATAGATTGATTAGGCAATTGCTCTAATTCCCAGGCTCTTACTGAAGAATGCAATTGGTTTCCCTTGTTGCATTAATACAGCTCCCAATCCATATCCTGAAGCATCAGTTTCCAAAATAAATGGAATAGTGAAATCTGGAAGGGCTAATACAGGAGGAGATGTCATAGCTTTTTTCAATGCATTGAAAGCTTGTTCCTGAGCATCAAACCAGGTAAAAGAGTTCTTTTTGAGAGCCTCATGTAGGGGTTTGCATATGACCACATACCCTTTCACAAATCTTCTGTAGTACCCAGTTAAACCCAAGAATCCCCTTAATTGAGTGACTGTGGTTGGTGTCTTCCAATTGAGGATATCTTGTATCTTTACAAGATCAGTTGCCACTCCAGTAGCTTATATGATATGGCCCAAGTACTCCACAGCAGGTGTAAAGAATGTACATTTTGACAATTTAGCTTTTAGTTGATGAGCTCTCAATAGTCGGAGAACAATCCTGAGGTGTCTACAATGATCCTCTTAAGTCTGACTGTAAACCAAAATGTCATCGAAGAACACTAGGACAAATTGTCTCAGATGTTGAGAGAATATGGAGTTCATCAACTGTTGAAAAGTAGTAGGGGCATTTGTTAACCCAAATGGCATAACTAAATATTCATAGTGGCCAGCATGAGTTCTGAATGCAGTTTTACTGATGTCTTTTTCATCTATTCTAATCTGATGATAGCCTGATCTCAGATCTAACTTGGAGAAAATTGTGGCCCCATGTAATTCATCCAACAAGTCCTCAATTACTGGTATGAGATACTTGTTTTTGATTGTTATCGCATTGAGTTGTCTGAAATCACTGCACAGTCTCCAGGATTTGTCTTTCTTTGCTACCACCAGAGCTGGTGATGCATAAGGACTGGAACTGGTCCTTATTTCATTGTTTTTCAGCATCTCCCTGATCAAGCCTTCTACAATATTCTTTTGTTTATGGGGCATGCGATATGGTCTAATATTAGGAGGAGTTGCTCCTTCTTTGAGCATGATCTTGTGGTCACAGCTTCTCACAGGAGGTAAGCCTGATGGTGCTTCAAATAGATCAGAAAACTGGTCTAATATTTGTTGGCATACAGCTGGTACTAACAATTTTTTTGAATCTTTGTCCTCGGTGGAATGTTGCATCAGGAATAGTTGTACCATAAAGCCAGAAGTGCCCTTTTTCAAAATCTTCTCACATCCTTTCTAGGAAATAATGTTGTTATGTTTCATCATCAGGTGGTCTTGGAATGTTATTTCCTTGTCACCATCAGTTATTTTTAGAGTTCTGGCCTCCCAATCAAAAGTTGTTGGGTTATATAGCTTCAGCCAACTCACTCCTAGCACCATATCATATCCTTTTAGTGGTAGTACCTTGAAATCACCATTGAATTTCTTTCTCCGGATTGTGAACTTGCAGTTTGGTACAGTATTGTCAGAGATGAGGATTCCACCCCCAGCTACTGCCACATTTCTTGCAGGTGTAGCCTTGATGTGCAGTCTGTGTTTTAAGACAAATTCTTTGTCCAAAAATGTACTAGAACTGCCAGAATCAACCAAGGCAATTGCTTGAACTCCTCCAATGGTAACAAATAGGGATATTGTATCATTGGTAGAAACACCACTGACTGCTGCAATAGAAATTGACATCAACTACTCCTTTTGTTTAATTTCTTCCTCTATTTCCTGGTTTGGTTGCTGATCATGTTCCTCAGCCTCCCCTTCATCATCAGAGTGTCCTTGGAGTTGGATGGCATGCAACAAATTTTTAACACCATTGCATTTATGTCCAAAGCTCTAGTTTTCAGGACAATACCAACATTTGCCCCTTTCTTTGTTTTTGTTTGCAAGTACTGGTCTGTTTTCCCACTATATTGCATTTCTGTTACCCCCTGCCAAATTCAGTGTTCTGTTCCAGCCAGTGACTGTTGCTTTTTTGTTGCTAAATAAGCTAGCTCCTGACGTCTAGCTAGCCAATAAGCAGCTCTCAAAGTAACTAGCTTGTGGCATTGGGTGTCATGTTTGATAGTATCTTTGAGGCCACAAAGGAACCTTAAAATGAAAAGGTTCTCTGGTAGATGCTGGTGATCCCTTTTCATGATATTCATCCAGTCTTCAAATTTGCCAATGTAGCTGTCCAAAGTGGTAGTTTGTTTCAGTTCCTGGCATTGTTCCATTGACTCCTCTGCTCTAGGACAAGGAAATCTCTCCCCAATTAGGGAGCAGAACTCGTTCCAGCTCATGGTTTGCAAATTCATATTAGTGCCTACCAACCAAGTCTTTGCTTTTCCTCTGATATGAGCGTTTGCCCATTTGATTTTGTTTTCCTCAGGGATCCCTGCTAACTCAAAGATACCTTCACATTCTAGTATCCATCCTTGAGCATTATCTCCAAGGAAGAGGGGAAGATCAATACTGGGTGATCTTATACAGGGCTCTAGCTGCCAGTTTTGTTGAAAAGGATGTCTGTTATCAGCTTGGTGCCTGCCTTGTCTCTCCTTAGATTGCATTCTGTGAGGCATGTTGTCCTGTGGTAGGCTCCCTTGTCTCATCTCACTCTGTGCATTGATGTGCCTCATGTCCCTATTCATTGGTATGTCTTGCCTTTCCATATTGAATAACGGTAATTGGTTTGGGTTTGGAATAGTGGGTTGAGTTTGGGAGTATGTGTACTATGGGTTAGGTAATTGCGAATGCTGGTTTTGATAGGAAAATTGTTGGTATGGTTGTTGCTGGTGAAGGACTGGTTGGTTCTGGGTTGGGACAAACTGCTGATTTGGTTGCTGAAAATATTGGCTTTGGTAAGGAACTGTAGGTGAATGAGGCTGGTAAAGGCATTGGTTTTGCTGGTAGAATTGAGGGTGGGTTTGAGGGTTTGTATTGGAGCAGAACTGGTTGTTTTGGAAGCTTGAAGTTGGTAAGGACACATGGACAGGTGGAAAAGGTTGTGTTTTGTTGGAATTGTGGTTATTGTTGTGATGGGTCTGGGGTGAGATGAACTGGGGTTGGGGAATTTGGCTTGGGTGGGGTTGTGACATGGGTGGGGGAGTGTTGTAAGGATAGGTTGGGGTTTGCTGAGCACGGAAAGAATTCGAATTATCTGATGGCGTAGCAACTTCGAGGATCGGACTCAATCCTAGAGGGTTCATGGCGTGAGACTGAGCATTGAAACCTCCAGAATCAGACTGATTATTTCCTCTATTCCTATCTGTACCTAGTTGGGCCATCATCTCAGTCAAAGTTGCCAGATTACCTTGTATTGCTTCCATGGATTTCTGCTGCAAAAGAAGTTGCTTGTTGATGTTGATCACCTCTCTGGGTAAACGACGCTCCATTTCAGCTTCTTCATCCGCTCTTGCCTGAGCTAGCTCTAGATCTCGTGCTTCGTCATCGGCTCGATCCAGAGCGTCCTGCGAGCGAGTGTGTACTGGCGACATCTGGACACAGCCAGTCGTCGTTCGAGCTAAATCGAGGGCGTGGACGGTACTGACCCGAAGGCGATTCTCCTCCCCTCAAGGAATTTTACCACCGAATCAATGAGATCGGCAACCCTGGGGGAATTTTTTTGCCAAGGACAGACTGCTCTGATAACCAATTGTAAGGGACCAGATGATGCTAGGCAGACTATATCTAGGAATTCGGAACAGAGAAGGAGTAAATTGATATAATCTGGGTAAAGATAGGAAAGACAGGAAGTAATTCTAGCTAAGCTGAAGGTAAAGTGCAATAAGGAAATTTAGGGTTGTTATTTCTTGTGCCTCCCTTCCACCTATCTCCAGCCTTTATATCGAAAGCTGAAGCCACGAGTTAAGTCTGTTATTACAATCCTTGCCACTACGGGCCAAATGTACTAAGAAGAATAAATGGGTTACATCGCTTAGCAAGCCAGATACATATGGGCCTAACACATGAGTTGATGGGAGACTTCATCTCCATTAAGATGGAGGAGAACTCGTCACTGGACAGCCACTTACAGCACATGCATGATGTGTACATGAGGCCAGCATACTTCCTAGACGTCTGGATTTTAGGCTCTTTCGCAAATACTGCTGTGCTGTGGTCGCTGCCACCAAGCTACCAAGCACAAGTCAGGACTTGCGTAATGAGGGGCGACATGGAAATGGAGTTCCACCGGTTCATGACACATCTCAGGAATGTGTTGGTTGAACCAGATGTCGCTCAGGTCGTCAACGACAAAGGTATATATTTGATATACAGTTTTATAAATGTTTTAATCTTGCAAACACATTGCAGTGTTAAGTATATCTGATACTTGTTCTGTTTTACTGAAAACAGGTCCTTCTGCATGAGAGGTGCTTGCTGGAGATGAGGTGACGTTGCGTGTTGATGGCGAGCATGATGATGACAGCCAACGACACTCTCCCTCGACATTTATCATTTAGTTTGTGTTTTAGGATGATTTTTGTAATCAAGAGATTGTGAACTTCTTTAGTGTGTCTCACACTTCGTGAGACGGTTATTCATATGAGTTTGTAACAAACAGTTGTTCTGCTTTTATGAATGATTTCTATTCGTGTTCATATCTTGTTTGATTACTTGTGAATTATCCTTATTGTTTGAAACTAATTGATAATGCATGAACATTTGTAAAACATTGAAATGCCTTGTTTAAAATACCCAACTTAATGATATTTCATTAATGAATGAAACCATTGTTTGAATTCAAAGTTATGTGATAATATGTGAAAGTCATTCGATTTCTTCTCACATATAAATCATGCCTAAGTTCGGCTAAATAACTTGAACACCGTGTATTACTTGAATACAAATTGTTTAATGAATTGTTGAAAGTAAATACATATCCGATGTATTGTGTTTTATCAAAAATGGTAATTATGATTAAATGATTGTTTAAATGTGTAAAGTAGTTTACCAAAGGAAACATGAATATGAAACTATTTGATCTGATCAAAGTGTTTCATCAACGATGGGTATAAATATAAAAGAGAATCTAATTACTATGATTTGATCAATAGTAATGAAATTCAACCTTATAAGAATGGCATAAAAGAAACTGTAAAATGCAAAGCATTTTGAAACATCAAAATGCAAAGCATCACAATGTGATATTAGATATCAAAGGGGGTTGAATAGAAGGCACCAAATAAATCGATGTAGTGTATATGTAGAGACCATTAGTTTAGAAATAGTTAGCACTCAATTAGAATTGGTAAACCATTTGAATTCGTGAAAGTTTTGGGGTTATTCGATATAACCAAAACAATAGCGAATAAGTCCTTGTAGAGTATTCATTGGAAACTTTGAATACGAAACCCATAGCTCAAACCAAAAGGAAAGCAAGATTCGTATTGCTTGGATTTTGGTGCATTCTTGAGAAAGCTCACTTCTAGTGATGTTTCTCAATTATGGAGCAAATGGAAAATAGTGTGAAACACGATGAGGATTCAAAACCCTGCATCAGAGTGTTGAGAAGCGCAACGGACAGTGTTCCTGAACGATTCTCCTCACGGAAGGAAAGAATCAATGATTTTGATCATTGTGTTTTTCCCTCCACTATTGTTTTTCACCACATGAAGTAGGATTCAAAATGTAAATCCATATCTTGTATGGAGACATTTGTGAATCATTTGTCATGATTCTTGGATGTGACATACCTACGAACTACAAAGGAAATAATGGTAAACTAAATTATGAGAAATCCTAGAAGCAAAATTCCCTTGAGATTAGAAAGCAATTAGTTGCTGAATCTCACAAGTAAAAGGAGTTACTTGGAATTTTCCCAAATGACTGCAAAGCCATAGTAGGAAAAAAGGGGTGAATGACAAAAGCACAATTTGTCAAGTATTGGACAAGTTCAAATGAATTTGATTCAAGTGTGCTAAATGTCTAGTGGATTTAAAACTAGTAAAGTACTAGTATCTCATAATAAAACTCCAATTTTGATATTTGATCAAAGGATTTTGAAGTTATTCAAAAATAATGAGATATGTAATTTGCATAAAATTGAGTGGGTGCTATGTAAGTCTTCCTAAAACAATATGTGATTGACATATTTTTTAAGTGAGAGCAACATAAGACTCAAATTCAAATATGTAGGAACATACTTTGAGTAAGAGTACTGACTCGTACCCAAATATGTTAGCAACATAGTTTGAGTGGGAGCTTATAGGAGTAATTCTTAAGTATGTTAAGAATGAAAGCGCAAATACTTATAAATAAGGATTTATAAGATGTAGAAGTTGATAATAAACTGTATTATGATATTATGTAGTATTCCTTAAGGGATTCTGAAAAAGGGTTTCAAGATAGAAGTTAATTAAGGAACTAGTCCTCAATAACTCGAATTAGGAATAGCATTAAGTTTAACATCAATGGTTGAAAGAAAGAAAAGGATGATCGTCATCTACTATGTTAAGACATAGGTTCTATCTTAGAAACCATGATGATAACTTAGCATAATATGTGATCCAAATAAGGAACGTTTGAAAGTGATTAAGTTTGAATCACAGAACTTTGAGCCGAGTTTTGTCCGCAGTGCCTAGTAGAGAACTGTAGACATGTTTTCCAAATCCATAAAGGATGACATATCTTAAAACCATAAGAGTTATGTTATAAGGGAATATGTTGGAAACTCCTATAGATACCAATTAAAGTCAAATAGGAAGCGAGGTGAACAAAACATCGAAAGTTGCACAGAGTGCACTAGTGTTTCGATGAATACATTTATAATAATAGATAAGGGTACCATCTAAAGTGTTGTATAATGTTATGGCGGGGCTAATTCACTTTTAACGTAGAATGATGTGTCCTAGGGCACAGTGCCCATGAGAAAGCCCTCGAGGTTGATCTAACGTCACTGTAGGCTCCTAGAATCAGGCCTCGTTCTGCTGCCATAGCGACGATGCATACACATAGATGCGGTCATGTGAGGATAGAATATTAATGTCAATCAAGGAGACATTAGTAAGTTGCAAAGGATCTGGGATTGTAAAGTACAGACCCAAGACTCAACCTCTTCCATGAGCAAGCATGTTCAGGGTACCGGATATATGGTGCCAATAATTAAGAACAAATGCAACTAGTGTATTTGTACTCTAGTGCAAGTGGGAGACTGTTGGAAATATGCCCTAGAGACAAATAGTAGTAAGGACTATTATCATATTTCATATAGTTTATGATTAAGTTTTATATCATGCTATAACTGTATTGAGTGGAAACATCAATACACGTGTGATATACAAACAAACCAGGGGTTCCTAGTGAAACTCTAGTCACTGGTTCATTGGTCAACAGATGATCATGTTTCCTGATCATGTGGCATTTATGCCAGTTGGAAATGAGGTCATCTCATTCTGAGAATGAGATGATGAACCAATACCCAACATAAACATCGTGATTCGATCATGTCACGAAGTTCAAGTTACGATGATTAGAAATGGATCCTCGTAGACTATTCCTTAGACCGTGAAGCTATATCAATCATTGTCTCCCGAGAATGCTTAGATAGCATCAAACGCCATCTGGTAAAACGGTGGTTATAAAGGTTTGTTCAGGTACTTGGAGGAAACCGTAGAGGCAATATATGTCAAGAGCGGGATTTTTGCGTCCATGTGACGGGAAGATACTCAAGGTCCCACTCGGAGAAGTTATATCCAATAGCTGCGCAACGTGTGATTAGATCACGGGGATATCACTTGTCGGAACGAGTCAAGTAGCATTGCTCAGTAACGAGATTGAACACGACATGGCGATGTCATTGATCAGATCTCGGGCAATGCAAGTATCGAGAGACAAAGGGAATAAGACACAACTGTCCCGGTTTAAACGACGAAAGATCTCCGTGGAACGCACAGGGGTCACATGGCCATCCAGGTGCCTCTGTTGATCATTGGTGCGGGAATGTACCGACCATGTCTGGAGTGTTCCTGAACCGTGGGGTATCACGCTTAAGGGCTTGATGATTCTTAGAGAGTGTTTATAGGATCAGTATAATCACCGAAGAAAAGTAGGGAGAAAACCGGAAGGGTTTCAGTAAGTCTGGAAGATGTCCGGAGTGGAGGTGGAAGGTGTTCCATGACCACGGAGATTAGATAATGTGTGAATGAATGTTAAATATTGATTTAATCATTTATTCATAATTATTTAATAAAGAGAAAATCAATTAAAAGGTCAAAAGGCTTAATGGGCCAATTTCTGGAGGGAAAAGGCCCATTAGGTAAAGGAGAGAGGGAGAAGGGGCAAGGGGGCTGGCCGGCTGGGCCTAGCCCCTGCGCGGGGCCCTCTAGGGGCTGGCCGGTGGCCTCCCCTCCCCCTCCTCTCCTTTAGTCCCACCCCGGGACTTGAGGGGAGGTAGTACCTCCCCTCCCCCTATATAAAGTGGGTTATTTGGCCTAGAAAATACACCCAATAATCAATAAAGGTCTCCCCACTTTTGGGAGGACCTCCAATTGATATTTTCTCTCTCCCCCTCTCTCTCGTAACCATGGTCCCAAGTCTGGACTGCGCGAGCGAGAGACATCTTCACCGCGGAGCACCGTCGTGCTGCGGGATTCGGATCCGGGAGCTCTAGTTCTGCAACTGTTGCTGGATCAGGGAAGCGGGAGTCATCGTCAGGCACCAGACATGTGTAACTCCCCGCGAGGTGTCGCACTTGAGGCACTCAAGTCGTTGGAGCCAGAAGGAGCGCAAGAACTTCATCACGACCTTGAGCTCGGCTTCGGCTCGTCTACATCAACCACGCTCTCCTGAGCGTTGCCAACGCTTTTCGGTCTTCAAGGGTAAGTTCGCGAATAGCCCCTCCCGTTATTGTATTACTAATAGATAGGTCCTGGCAGCTTCAGGGGTTCAGGGGCATAGAGTAAAATTTATTGTTTTTATGCGCGGAACCCCTACAAACCCTCCTCCTAAGGTATAGTTGTGCTACGCAGTAGCTAAATTTGTTGATTGCTTCTCTATTGTTTACTTGCTTTTTGCTGAATTTGTTGTCTGCACGCAGGATTGGGCGGTGTCATCTTGTATGCCCCCTCTCCCCGAGGGGATTATTCCTCGCGAAGCCTTGGAAGAGGACGAGTCAGAGTCGACCGTCCCCTCTGATGTGGAGGAGGAAGCCCCCGAGTCCGGTAGTCCGGATACTCGCAAGCATTCGCACAGCGAGGATTTCGATGCATAGTCTCCTTCGACTCCGGAAGGTACAGGTGTTCGTGCGGAGTCGCCGATACCTGCTATTCCTGTGAGCGCCGTGGCACCATCTTCTCGCAAGAAGATGCGATTGCCCAAGGAGTCCTCGTCGGAGTCGGGGGAGGCCACTTTTGACTTTGACAAGTTTGACTGGCAAGTTTTCTAGTTTACTTGTTCTTCTCTGTTTTGCCCATGTTGGCTCGTCTCTAGGTTTGCCCTTTCTTAATTTGGGCTTTGTCTTGCAGTCAAGAGGCGTCGTTGTCTTCTGGCGACGTCCAATTTTTAAATGAGTCAGGAGTCACGACCTCAAGGGCCAAGAAAGAGGTCGAGCGCGCTCCTTCCCCTCCATTGGAGGCCCACTCCGGGCACAACTCTTCCAGTTCTCCTCATGCAGGGGAACATTGAATGGTTGCTCGGATGACGGTACAATAGACATCTTCGGAGTCATTGGAGGATCATGTAAGTGTAAATTTTCTTCTTGTAATGTTGCAGTCGGTGTTCTCTATTGCTTCTGCTGATCCCTTTGTTGTGCGATAACTCCTTGTGAAGGAAGCCGCTCATTTGGCGTAGCAAGTTCTTGCGATGGGCCGCCAGCATGTGATGCTGGAGACGCGTCATCGCGTGTTTGAGAGTGAGCGTTCTACACTTATTCTTCTTCTTTTTCTTCCCCTTTGATATAGTCGACTGATATTCAACTTTTTGTTTGTCATGTAGCTGAACGTAATGCCCTCTTGCGTGACGCCGCCACCTTGGAGAAGACACTTGTCGTGACTGTGAAGGGTCGCGATGAAGCAATCACGGCGCGTGACGAGGCGCAAAGGCGTGGAGAGGATCTGGGTGCCTCCTTTGCAGCCAGGGAGAAGTTGTTCGTAGAACAGCTATTCTCGATTGCCAAGGCCCTCTCAGGTACTTTGCTTGTGGATATTGTTATCCTTATCTGCTTCAAATGTTTTTGCCGGTGGCGCTGATGTGTTTGTCCATGTGTGGATTTATGTACAGATGCTGGCGATTTGAGCTTTGACCCGCAAGCCCTTCGTCACGATGATGCTCTGGCAGGTGCACTGTCAGCAGTCGAAGACCGCAACACCGCCATGCAGGATACGCTCTCCAAGGCCAAAAGCGTACTCAGTCGCCTTTGGGAGGAGCTGATGCCCAAGGCGGAGCTAGTCGAGAATATAGACGAGCTGGTGGAGTCACTCGCCGGAGGTGTGCATTCCAGCTTCAAGAACTCACTCCGCGCGGCCGGCGTGTCCATGTCACTTGCCATGGTGTAGGCCCATGGAGTCGAGATTGATCCTGCCGCGGTGTCGAAGGCGATGCCTGTTAGCGCGGACGGCCAGCAGGTAGTCTTCGCTCCTTTCGCGACTGCTTGTGGCAAATATGGGCATCATCTGATAAATATTGTCGCGAAGTATTCTAAGGAGCTGCAACACGCCAAGAAGGCGGCGAAAGCTTCGGCATCAAGGGCTGGCAGAAAGTCAGTGGTATCTGACACTGCCAAGGACTCGATGAAGCCCCTGAAGCCGTCGAAGTCGAAGAAGCCAGTCGCTCCTTTGTAGCTTTGTAATAGTTGTCTTGTTTATGTCTTTTGCTAAGAACATGCCTGCTGGCGAATGTATCTGCTGATACTTTTGCTAGTCTTGAATGCATCTGAACCTTTCGCCTATGTATTGATTTGGTCGTCTTATTTGTTTCTATCTTGACTTGTGGTAGGGTTCATCGAGTGATCCTTTGAGGGAAACTCAGGACTTTCCCCCTCTTGATGATACTTTGGCACCGCCGCGCTCCAGGGTAGATGAACTGTCCCTGCTCTCGCAACTGCGTGACCGTGTGAAGCAGCTGGAGCGTGAGTTGCCCGTGCTCCGCGGTAACGCGGATGTATGGAAGTCGAAGGCGGAGAAAACCGCCGCCCGAGAGAAGTATCTGCTTGGCGAGGTGACGCAACTGGGCGACCAATTCAAGTGTTAGTTTGCTTGCACTTATCTTTTCCTTGTAGTCACTCGCGATGCTGTACTTATGCTGCTGTTTGCTGCTTCGTGTAGTTGTCAGCGCACGTCATCCGCAGGATGAGAATGATAGAATTGCCATTCGTATGCATGATCTCACCCAGGAGCAACTTCAAGAGAGTGCATACTTCTGGGTAGATCATGATCGTGCGATTGCGCTGGCGACCCTGCAGGATCGCGCGTCACGAGGGCTACACTTTCTGAAGAAGTCGCAGTCGTGTTTGAAGAACATTTATCGGACGATGTTTCTGTTGGATGTTACTCCATCAAGCCTGCTGGCGCTCCTTGCCAAGTTTCAAGATCTGTCCGCGGTTCGCGAGTGCGTGAGGCAACAGTTGGTGGCTGGTGCCAAGGCCGCTCTATCGTTGGTGCGATTGCACATGCCTGACATAGACGTTGCGGCAATCGCGTCTGAGCCGCCTACGCCACCAGCAGGTTCTGCCTGGAATATGGTGCCGCACTACCAGACGGTGGATCACCCAGCAGAAGAGATTGTCGACTTTTTTGAGGAACAAACCAATGTTCTTTTGCTGCAGTAGTAGCTTAGTTTGTACCCTGCACATAAGTGTACTCGTGTTGTTAAATTCATATAAATAATGTAAATAATTTATTGTCGAATATGCATAAAGAGCTTTGTTAGCATGAAGTGCGTTGCACTATGCGAGTCCTTTTCGTTAGCCTGGCCATGCTCTTATCTCAGTCCCTTGCCAACCTGTCAGGTGTGTTGCAGCTGGGTTGTGTTAAGGGTTTCGATTGATGTACCAACTACTCAGGATATCGCATTTTTGGTTCGTAGAACAGATGTATATAGGGTGGCACAACCCCCGAGTAGGTAAGTTGGAAAAGTAAAAAAGAACACAGAGTTTTGGGGCACTTAGCTTTATTTATTCGAAGGACAGTGCGAGGTACAATGTGTGGCTAAGTAGCCTCGGCTGAGTAGCCTTATTTGCAATGTAAAAAGGGAAAACGACTAAGGGTAGAAGCGTCGCAGCTGTGCGACATTCCAGGGGTTGGAGTATGCGACTCCTGTCTCTAAATCTTGAAGGCAATATGCGCCACCTAGGATTACTTCTGTAATCACGTACGGTCCTTCCCAGGGAGACTCGAGCTTGAGATGCCCCTGCTGCTTCAGTCGCAGGACCAGGTCTCCTTCGGCGAAGGATCTGGGGCATAGCCTCCTACTATGATAGTTGCGCAGGTTCTGCTGGTAGATCATTGATCTTTCTGCGGCGATTTCCCTTGCCTCGTCAAGGAGGTCGATGGAGGCTTCGAGTGCGAGGGATGACTCTTGTTCGCTATAAGCGACCACGCGCGGTGCCTTGTACCGTACCTCGGCGGGTAGAACTGCCTCGGCTCTGTGCACCATAAAGAATGGCGTGTAGCCTGTGGCACTGTTTGGAGTTGTGCGTAGGCTTCAGAGTACGGATTGCAGTTTGTCCGGCCAACAACCCGCGGCTTGTTCGAGTGGCCGGAGGAGTCGCTTCTTGATGCCGCCGCAGACGAGTCTGTTTTCTTCTTCCACCTGACTGTTGGTCTGTGGGTGCGCTACCGAGGCATAGCTGATGTTGATCCCCAGGTTCTCGCAGAATTCTTGGAACTCCTTGGATGTGAAGTTCGTCCCATTGTCAGTGATGATGTTGTGTAGTACTCCAAAGCGGTAGACGATGGATTCGAAGAATTTGACTGCGCTGTGGCCTGATTGGTTGGTCACTGGCATGGCCTCAATCCACTTGGTGAATTTGTCGATTGCGACCAAGAGGTAGACGTAGCCTCCTCGTGAGGACCTTGGAAGTTTGCCAACCATGTCGAGTCCCCATTGCGCGAAGGGCCAGGCCAATGGGATTGGTCAAAGCTCTGCGTCAGGTGCATGCGGCTTGTCCGTGAATCGCTGGCAAGCGTTGCATTTTTGGACGATGTCCTTGGCATCACGCATGGCCGTAGGCCAGTAGAATCCAGCTCGTAGAGCTTTGGCAACGAGGACGCAACTGCCGGCGTGGTGCCCGCAGGTCCCTACATGGATGTCGAGGAGGACAACTCTTCCATCGGCCACGGAGACGCATCGTTGGAGTACTCCTGTGATGCTGCGTTTATACAGTTTGTCGTTGATAACAGCGAATGCCTTGGATCGCCGCGCGATGTGCCGTGCATCAGTCGGGTCTTCCGGGAGCCTTTTGTTGAGGAGGTACGTGATGTACGGCTGCGTCCAGGATTGCTCAATCATCATGACACTCATTGGACCCTCGAGTTCTATGTCCAACCCCAAGTCATCGAGTGCCATTGACTCATTGGGTGGCGTAGCCCCCGAGTCCGTTGCTGCGCTTGTTTTCTTCTCTACGGCCTTTGTCTTGATGGAGCGTTCGCAGATGCGCTCGAGAAATACCCCAGGTGGTATGGGGGCGCAGGTAGAGCCTATGTTGGCGAGTGCGTCCGCCTCTTCGTTGCTTTCGCGACCTATGTGCCGCAGCTCGCAGCCGTCGAAGTCTCCTTCGAGTGTGTCGTAGAGGTCACGATACGCGATCATGTTGTCATTCAGTGCGTCGCACTCATGCATCGTTTGGTTGACGACAAACTTGGAGTCGCCGTATATGACGAGCCTCTTGGCGCCACAGGCTTTTGCCATCCTCATCCCGTGCAACAGGGCCTTGTATTCAGCTTCGTTGTTGGAGGCTATGAACTGCATTCGCATGATATACTTCAGCTTGTCCCCTTGAGGTGATGTCAGTATGACGCCTGCGCCTTTTCAGTCCTTTCGGTTGGACCCATCGAAGTGCATTGTCTAGAGGTAGGACATGTCTGGTTTGTCCGGGAGTTGGTTCTCCATCCAGTGCACGAGGAAGTCAGGGAGAACTTGCGACTTGATTGTGTCGCGCTTTTCATATGTGATGTCTCGTGGAGACAGTTCTATTCCCCAAAGCGCGACTCATCCCGTGGCGCCGGGGTTATTGAGGATATGCCCCAACGAGGCGTCGTTGACCACCACTATTGGGTGTTCCTGAAAGTAATGGCGTAGTCGCCGGGCGGTCATGAAGACACCGTGCGTGAGGACCTCGCTGAGGTAGTATACTGGGCGTTGTACGCTGTGGACCTTGTTTTCCTCAGCCTGCTCGACGAAGAGCACTGTGCTGACCACCTAGTTTGTGGCGGAGATATACAACAATAGTGGTTCCCTTTCTCGTGGGGTCACCAGCACTAGCGAAGTGGATAGCAGGCGCTTGAGGTCTTCGAATGCTTCTTGCGCTTCATTGGTCCACTCGAATTTTTCAGCTTTGCAGAGGAGCTGGTAGAAGGGCAGCGCCTTTTCACCCATCCGACTAATGAATCGACTGAGGGCCGCGATTCGCCCAGCCAGCTGCTGAACGCCCCTTATGTTTTCCGGCTTCTCCATGGCCAGTATGGCTTTTATTTTCTTCGGGTTTGCCTCGATTCTCCTCGCGGAAATGAGATACCCGAGTAGCTGCCCAGATGGTACGCCGAAGGCGCATTTGTCCAAATTGAGCTTGATCCGGTAGCGGTCGAGGTTGGCGAAGGTTTCGTGCAAATCGTCGATTAGGGAGGCTTCCTCCTTGGTCTTGATTACTATGTCGTCGACATAGACTTGAATCTTGTGACCCAGTTGTTCCTTGAGGCAGGCCTGCATGCACCGCTGGTAGGTGACTCCCGCGTTCTTTAGCCTGAAGGGCATTGTGTTGTAGCAAAACACACCAAAGGGCATTGTAAACGCTGTTTTCTCTTGATCTTCCTCCTTCATTCGAATCTGATTATAGCCTGAGTAGGCGTCGAGGAAGCAGAGGCGCTCGCATCCCGCAGTGGAGTCGATGATCTGGTCGATGCACGGCAACGGGAAGTGATCCTTTGGGCAGTGCTTGTTCAGAGAGGTGAAGTCCATGCACATCCGCAGGATATCCGTATCCTTTTTTGGTACCAGCACCGTGTTGGCGAGCCAAGTGCTTTCCATGATCTCGCGTATGAACTTGGCTTCAAGGAGTCTGTTGATCTCCATTCCAACTGCCTGCGCTCGTGGCTCAGACAGTCGCCGAATTGTTTGCTTGACCGGCCTTGCGTCGGGGTTGATGTTGAGTGCGTGCTCGGCGAATTCCTTGGGAACTCCTGGCATGTCCGCAGGACACCAGGCGAAAATTTCCCAGTGCTCACGGAGGAATTCGACGAGCGCGAGTTCCTATGCGGGGCTCAAGTTATTGGCGATGAGACCGTCTTGGCGAGATCCGATGGGTGGACCTGCACTTTCTTTGTGTGCACCGATGAGTCGAAGGAGAGATCAGGTGGACTTGGCCGGCTCGGCGGGGGCAGACTGTTGTTTGTAGACTCCTTTAGTCTCGCGAGTTCCTCCTGCATGCCGAAGGACTGGGAAATTCTGTTGAATTCCCGTCGCAACTGTCAGATCTCTCGAAGCTCCCGTTGATCGTGATGACGCCATTGGGACCTGGCATTTTCATCTGCTGGTAGGCATAGTGGGGTACTGCCATGAACCTAGCGAACGCGACGCTCCCGAGGATGCAGTGGTACTGTGAGGGCCAGTCGACGACCTCAAAGTCGATGCGCTCGCACCAGAAGTTCTTCGGCGTGCCGAAGATGACGTCGAGGTTGATTTTGCCCAGGGGGTATACGCCTTTCCCTGGGACGATGCCGTGGAACGTTGTGTCCAAGGCCTCCAGGCAAGTTAGAGGGATCCTCATTGCTCGCAAGGTACTTGCGAATATAAGGTTGATGCCGCTTCCGCCATCCATGAAGACGCGACTCATGTCGAAGCCCCCGATTTGCGCCTCGAGTATGAGGGGGCAATGGCCTGGACAGGGTACCTGAGGCGGATGGTCGCGTTTGTCGAAGGTGATGCATGACTCGCTTCCACTGAGGTACTCAGTGGTAGATGGTGGCGAGTGTGTGGCCAAGTTGACTTGGCGAGTGATGGCCTTCTGCCCCTTTTGGATCATCATGGTGCCCATGGCCCGTGGGTACGGTTCGCCTCCGTGGTGCTGGTCCGGTGCAGCTACATTCGGGGGTGGTCCAGGTGGTGGTGGCGGTGCGCCATGTGCCACGACGCCTGGAGCGGCTCCGTAGCCTCTTTCGACTGCATTGCGGTTCATCCAAACCAATCCCTCATGTAGCTTGAGGAACTCGCGGCAATCCTTGAGGAGGTGGCTGGACTTCTTCTTGCCATCATTCTTGTCGATGTAGAAGTGTACCGTGCATGGCCCGAACAGTTTGTCCTCAATGGAGGTCGCGGGTGCCTCATCGCGAGTGTGGCGTTGCCACACTTGTGTGGTTTTCCCGGAGTCGCGGTATCCGCCGCTACGGTATCCGCTGTTGCGGTTATCGTCGCGTCTGTCGGCGTAGCCAGCCGCGACCACGTTGACATCGTCGCGGTCATCGTAGATGCGCATGCGGCGCTTGCCTCGGCGATCGCATCTGCGCTCGAGTTCCGCCGCCTCGTCAGAGTGAACGCATTTTTTCACCGAATCTTCTCCATCGGCCTACCGATTCGCGATCTCCATCAGGTGATCGATGGTCTGGGGCTTTGAGCGGCCCAGCTCCTCCCTGAGTTCTAGGCGGTGGACGCCGCCGTTGAATGCGTCAATCGCGCGATCCTCCGAGATGTTCTCTGCGGAGTTCTTGATGATGGACCACCTTTGGATGTAGGAGCGCAGCGATTCGCTAGATCTTTGCTGGCAACATCTCAGCTCTTCGATTGATGCGGGCCGCTTGTATGTGCCCTTAAAGTTGTGCATGAAGCTGTAAACCAACTCATCCCAACTGCGAATAGATCCGCGTGGGAGGTTGTTGAGCCATTCTCGGGCGGCGCCTTGCAGCTATAGTTGCAAGCATTGCATGGCCGTGCTTCGACTGCCTCCGTGGAGCCTGACGGAGGAGATGTGGTCTTCCAGTCAGATCTTTGGGTCCTGTAGGCCGTCAAACTTCGGTTTCTCCGACGAGAGTTTAAACCCTTTAGGCATTCGCTTTTGCCTGATGGATCTGCTGAAGCATCTGGCGCCACAAAGCTCCACATCTTCTTCTTCCGTGTCAGTCGACCGAGCATGTCGTGCCCTTGATTTGTCGATCTTGCGCTGCGTGAGGTCATCATGTGCATCATAGTCACGGTCGTGTCGCCGTGAACGGCGGCGTCGAGACAGGTCATGACTGTCGTCGCTGGACGAGGGAGAGGGGTAGCGCTTTGCTAGCGCCTTGCCCTTCTTCGGCTCTAGTGTTGGCTCCTTGTCGAGGGCGGCCTCGATTAATCCCAAGCCCGCGATCGTAGATCGGTGCATGGCGGTTCGGGGATCTCCAGCTGGAGGCTGGTTGTTAAGGAGGTACATGGTGGCCGCTGTCACCGCAGCCTGCGGCGTCTTGGGGACCACGTTGCCTCGTGTGTCGACTATCATAGAGCCGAAGTCGAGGGCTTTTGCGGCTTCTATGCGTTCTTGCTCGGTGAGATGGGCCATCCGAGATTGCCTCTTCTTGGCGAGGTACTCGTTGCCCCTTGAGGAGGATCCTCCGTAGGAGGAGAGCCTAGCACGACGAAGGCTCGATTCGTCTGCTGCCTTTTTACGCACTTTGAGTTGCGCGATTGTTTGCATTTGGTGCTTGAATTCTTCCTTCAGGAGACAGTGATATCCCATCAGCAGTTCTTGCGGGTTTCCGAAGGGTAGAGGAGCGCCACGTAGGGCCTCACGGCAACGAGCCCATTCTTGCTCGTTGAGCCTGATCACGACGCGTTCGCTGGTTTGCTCATTGAGTATGGTTGGAGGTTCGACTGCTCCTCCATTGTCGACGGGGGTGCGATCGTCACCGTTACCGCCGTTGCCACCGTTGCCGGTGTTGGGCGGGTCGGTGCCGTCACCGGGATTTCCACCGTTGTCATGATTGGCAGAGGTATCGCCTGCGTTGATGACGACGCACATGAAGTGATTGGGGAAGCTGCTGCTTCCACAACTCTCAGATCAGGAACCGTAGGTTCTATCTTCACTGGCCAGATCACTCAGATCGGAGTCGCGACTGCTGTTGCTGACCGTGTTCTTGACTGCTGTCCGGGCGTTGAGCTCACTGAGGGTGCCGATCGATGGAGGGAACCATGATGCTGGGGCAATCGCCAGTGCTGTCGGCTGATCAGGCATGCGAAGCGTGCCCATCTAACCAACTTGGAAGCGGAAGCTCTCGATCGCCAGGCTGATTCCGTCGCCCACGGACTCGAAGGCCGGGCGAGTGGCCGGCGTGTGGACGGTGAAGTCAAACGTGCCGAAGAGCTGGCGAATCTCCGCTGTTGCGGAGTTGTAGATCGCAGTTGATGGGGCCGAAGAAGCCGCAACATCAGCACTCCCAATTCCCACAGACGGCGCCAATTGACGAGGGTTTAACTCATCAATGCCCATTGTTATGGACTTGGGTTTTGGAGAAGGAGGGAGCGCTGGAGACATCTATCGGCTAGCAAAAAAGCACACAGGGGACAAAGATTTACCCAGGTTCAGGCCTCGTAGAGGTCCCTACTCCTGCTTGTCTGCTCGTGGAATTATCGAAGGAACCGAAGGTTACAATGGTGCGTAGATGCAATCTGGCGAGGGTTGTGGAAACTAGGGTTGCGTGTGTGTCCTCTTCGCCGTCCCCTCCTAGCCCTTATATAGATAGGCTAGGTCTCGGGTAGCAGGTCGAGTCGGTTACAAGTTAGGGTTTTCCCCTTCAAACTTTCTATCTTTAGCTTCTTCTTGTTCTTCAAGTCAATCGAGAGTCCGTAGGTTACTTGAGTCCTTCATTTGGGCCTTGGCGACACCGTGGGCCTTTACATATTTAGACCGTATATACCAAGCTCGAGTACCTGTAGGGTATACCCATGTCACATGGGGAGAGCAGAGATCTATTAAAGCACTTGAGTAGCAAGGTAGATCTATAGATTACAAGCTCATGATCACAATATGATCATGCATAGAGAGAGATGAACACATAGCTACCGGTAGAACCCTTAGCCTCGAGAGAGAACTACTCCCTCCTCATCATGGGAATCAGCAATGGTGATGGAGATGGTGGTGGAGATCGATAGAGATGGCTCCGGGGGCACTTCCCCGTCCCGGCAGGGTACCGGAACAGAGACTTTCTGTCCCCCGAATCTCCCCTTTGGTGTCGGCGGTGCTGCGGAACTTTTCGTGGCTGGAGGCTTGATGATTTAGGGTTTATGTCTCGGGAGGCTTCTTATAGGCTAGAGGGCAAGGTCGGTGGGTGGCCAGGGGGCACACCACCTGGTCGCGCGGCCAGCGCTAGCCCGCGCCACCACATGGTGTGGCGTCCCTGGCCCCTCTCCGTCTCGTCTTTTGGCTCCGTGAGTCTTCCGGTAAAATATCAACTTTGGCTTTTGTCCCGTCCAATTCCGAGAATATTCATTTTCTATCTTCCTGGAACCAAAAACAGCAGAAAACAGCAGCTCGCCCTGTGGCTCTTGTTAATAGGTTAGTCCAAGAAATCATATGAAAAGTACTCCAAAGTTGGAACAAAACACAAGAAAGTAGATAAAACCAAGCATGGAACATAAAAAATTATAGATACATTTGCAATGTATCAGTCATCAAGTGCCAGAATACGAGACGGATAGGGGCCAGAGGGCGGCCACACCACCTGGCCCGCGCCAGGGGGTGGTGTGGCCAGCCCAGGCACCCCCTCGGCCTCCCCTTCCGACTATAAGATGCCCTCAGGACGTAAACCCTAAGTACCTGATCAAAAATCCACAAAAGAGTCTGTAGCCGCCGTCATCTCCATCCCTAGATCGGGAGGGATCTGAAGCTCTTCCCGGCACCCTGCCGAAGAGGGGAATTCACCCTGGAGGCCTTCTTCATCACCAATCAAGCCTCCGATGTGATGCGTGAGTAGTTCATCCTTGGACTATGGATCCATGTAGTAGCTAGATGGTTGGTTCTCCTCCTTTGTGCTTTCATGTCTAGATCTTGTGAGCTCCGTTCATGATCAAGATCATCTATTTGTAATTCTGCATGTTGTGTTTGCGGGGATCCGATGGATATTGAGATGCTATTTCAGATTGATTATTAATTTTATCATGTCTTTGTTATTTGAGATCTTGCATGCTTTCCGTTGTTAGTAGCTATCTTGGCCAAGTAGATGCTAGCAACTCCAAGAGTTAGTATTTATGCTCGATAGTGGGTTCATGTCTCTGGTAATCTGGGGAAGTGACAGAAATCTCTAAGGTACTAGATGTGTTGTTGCTACTCGGGAGAAAACAACAATCCTTTGTCCATAGAATAATCGTATTGTTTACTTTACACACAGTTCGTAAAGCAATAATCTGTTGCTTGCAACTTAATACTAGAGGGGGTTCGGATGATAACCTGAAGGTGGATTATTAGTCATAGATGCAGTTGGATGGCGGTCTATGTATTATGTTGTAATGCCCAATCAAGTCTCAAAGGAGTCAAGATGATTAGTATATGCATGTATTGCTTTCTCGGTGTTTGTCAATTGCCCCGCTGTAATTTTTTCACCCAGCATGTTATCTATCTAAGGAGAGCCACCTCTAGTGAACTATGGATCCCGGTCCTTTTTCTTTACATACAATCTATAAACTGTTTACTGCTTTGTGTTTACTTTCTGCAAACTTTTACTTCTTTCCATTCGATACGTTTAATCCTTTGTTTTCCACAAAACACGGTGAGATTGACAACCTCATCGCAAGTTGGGGACAAAGTTCTGTGGTTGTGTTGTGCAGGTCTCCACGTTGCTACTAGCACCGGTAGTGCGCCCTGCCAAAGCTCAGCTAGTAACACCTTTGAGGTGTTTCCTTGCTCCTACTGGTTCGATTAAACCTTGGTTTCATAACTGAGGGAAACTTGTTGTTGTGCTCATCATACCTTCCTCTTGGGGTTCCCAACGAGCTCTACATCAACCACGCACCAAGCACTTTTTTGGGCGTCGTGCATTGAGCCATCACCCTCCGTATGGTCGACGTCGTCCCCTCTGCCCGAGGCTGCCGCCCCGGCATACCGGTGCCCTCCATATTGAATTGATGCACTAGCCAGCTGATGACCCACAAGTATAGGGGGTGTATCGCAGTATTTTCGATAAGTAAGAGTGTCGAACCCAACGAGGAGCAGAAGGTGCTGGCTAGTGGTATAGATCAGGAATTCTCTGCAAATACTTAGCAAACATATTTTTAGGGTTTTTTGATAATGCAAGTAAGTAAAGTACGAGTAAATAAAAGACAATAGGAATAAATGCAGCAAGTGTCCCAATCCTTTATTCAGCAAAGGACAAGTCGGTTGTATCACTTAAGATGACCAAACGTTCTTGAGGACACACGGGAATTTTGTCAAGTGTTTTCGCTTCATATAGTTGATTAATCTTCTTTAGTTTGCTAACTGTTGTGTGGGTGAACCTGTGCTAATGTACCGACCTTCCTAGGACTAATACATACTTGTGATTATACCCCTTGCAAACATCTGTAAGTACAAGAGAGTAATTAAGGTAGAAACCTAACCATAGCTTTAAACTCTAAGACCCTGACATCCCTTGTGCAATGGTTTCCTAATGGGGTTCAGGTTTCTGTCACTCTGGAAACCCCTACGATTAGTAGCCAAATACACAATGCATTCCCCTAGGCCTATATAGGTGAAGTGTCATGTAGTCGACGTTCACATGACACCACTAGAAGAAGTACACCACAACTTAAATATCAAACTATTGAATCTTTCTCAACACAATTCCACTACTAACAACATGACTTCTCCCATGTCCTCAAGAACAAAACGAACTACTCACAAGACATCATATGGATCATGATCAGAGATGTAATAATGATGTATAACAATCTGAACATAAACAATAATTCAATGGTTCCACTCAATAGCATCAACTACAAAGAATAATCAACACCGGGAAAGTTTCCCCTAAGAACTATGCAAGATTCAACCTAATTGTTACAGCGGTATGGAGATGGTGATGATGGTGTTGATGATGATGATGGTGGTGGTGATGATGATGATCCCGATGAAGTCTAGCTTGATGGTGGTGTTGATAGCGATGATCTCTCCTCTCTGGGAAGGAATTCCCCCGGCAGAAATCTGTCTGCCGGAGAGATCTTTCTCTCTCGGTGTTTTCCGCCCCGTAGAGGTGGCATAATCTTTCTGTGGTCGCCCTCCCGGTATTAGGGTTCCGTGGAGATAATATACGACATAGGAGAGAGCTGGAGGTGGGCCAGGGCGGCCACACCACCTGGTGGCGCGGCCCAGGATGGCCCGCGCCAGGTGGTGGTGTGGGCCCCCTGTGGCCCATCTCCACTCCTCCTTCTGGCGGTCTTTGTCTTCTGTAAAAATAGGATTTTCCATATATTTTCCCGGATTTTCTGATCTTCACGAATTTTGCTTCCAAACAGCACATTTTCCATCAGAATCTTGACTGCAGCGGTCCATGCTCCAAAAGTCATCAACCATGCAAAAACAGATGTAATTACATAAGTATCATCTCTTAATATGAAATATATCAATGAATAACAGTAAATTATGATATAGAATAGTGATGCAAAATTGACGTATCACCAGCTATTCCAAAAGTCCGAACTCAATAGGGTATATGTTTTAACACTCCCCCTCACGTCTGGACTGGACAAATGGGAAGACACTAGACATGGGTAATCGGGGGCTGCATCTATTTGTAGTAGATTAAATAGTGCGTTAGTCGGGGTTTGAACTTGAGACATCCTGGCTCTGATACCATATTGAATTGATGCACTAGCCAGCTATTCCAAAAGTCTGAATTGATGGAAAGAGTTAGGCTATATATTTTAACACTCCAAGGGATCTCCTCCTTTCACCTGTGCGAGAGCCACGAGGAGAGATCCCCGCCGCCCCCTTCACTGGACCACTCGCAGTTGGCTGGCGGCCCTCCGGGGACGACGAGGAGGGGGATGGGAGGAGGAGGGGAATGGGAGGAGGAGGAGGGTGGCAGGGCGGCTAGGGTTTGCCCCCCTGGAGGGGCGACACGAGGAGAGCGTTTCCTTTTCCACGCTTTTGAATTATGTGTGTTGACTAGGTCTTTTTGCATGTTCGAACAACATCTAATGTAATCATATGACTTTGGGCTTGAAAACTGTTAGGAAACCCCTGATTCAAGGGAAGGGAAGCAGCATATGTATCACTTGCTTGCCCATGATGCCCCATGCATGTCACTACTAGGCTCACTGTTGAACCGGTGTGCGTGCATGTGATGATGAGTACGCATCCTGGTGCTATTTGAAAGGAAGACTACGGTTGGAAAATTTTAGCCAAAAAATTAAGAGGTAGACGTAGACTATGGTTGGGAAATTTTAGCCCCGAAAAAAAAAAGGACATGTTACTGTTCGTCGCCGGTACTGTTTACGCGGAACCACTGTTCGTCGGGCTCTTGTCTGAGAGATAGACGTAGACTACATAGACTACGGTTGGAAAATTTTAGCAAAAAAATTAAGAGGTAGACGTAGACTACGGAGACTATGGTTGGGAAATTTTAGCCCCCCCCAAAAAAAGACCCGTTACTGTTAGTCGTCGGCACTGTTTACGCGCAAACACTGTTCATGAACAGTGCGCGCAGCGCTGGCGCGTTGGTAGAGCAGCGAACGTGGACCGGCGGATCAAAAATCAGTGGTCAGAAATGCTCGCGTCACTGTTCATCGCCGGATACTGTTCATCGAGGCACTGTAGATGCGCATCTACAGTCCCCTGCGATGGTGTGGCAGCCCTCAACGATCGCTGAGGTGCTCCACTTTCATATAGTAGTTATTATTGGTGATCTGACAAGGCTAGCTGATGATTAGTTTAGTGAGGGGATCAGGCTGTCTCACATGCCTGTTGAATGCTGATTACGTGAGGCAGCACTGCACGGTGCCGCCCATTTGAGATTCCCTTCCGATCGAAGTATCCATGCCCTTTCCATCTTAATTTTTTTTTCAGTTAGCTGCAGGAAGCGTACATAGTTTATGATGAAAAGTTAGGTGTTTCATAGGAAAGAAGGTCCGGGGAAACATATTTGTATGGCATGATACAAATCTTTTCTTCTTTTCTTCCTTACATTATCGAAAACTAAGGCTCCGTTTCGGTTCACGGGGAAAGTGTATGAATTTCGCAGGTTTCAAATCCTCCGGAAAGTTTTCCCGTGGCAGCGTTCGTTTCAAAGCAATAGGCCCACCGATTCCTTGGAAAAGTTTTGCTAACCTGTACTTTTTTAGGGAAATCAAAGGGAATTTGAACAAAAATAACCCAATTAAATAACAAATTCACGAAATAAACTCCGGCCACCGAAATTTTACGGATCTAACCCTTTTTGCAACGCCGTAGACCATGGCGCCGCACCCTGAAGCGTAGCGCCAAGCATGGTGGCGCCGCACGTCTGCCAGCGTGGCGTCGACGTGGTCTCGCGGGTCCCAATTTCGTAAGTGCGGCGCCACACAGTACGGCGCCGCACTTTAGGTCTTGTACCAGCCGCGCGGCCGTCCCAGCCCGACCCAGGCTCACTCCATTTCTCCCCCACCCACGAACAGAGAGGCGGCGGCGGCGGCTGTGGTGGGACTCCATGTGATCTCCCTCCCTAAAAACTCTCAGATCTTGCTTCTAATCCCCCCCCAGGTATTTTCTCTCAATCCTCTCAGTTCTATCCGAATTTTTCTTTGTATTTGTCCCATTTTCTTCAAATTTCGGTGAAACCCTAGTTTCAATTGGATTTAGAGATTGGTATGAAGCATTCTTAGGTTTATTTGACCTTTAGTTATAGCAATAGCTTAGTATTCAATGGTAGAACTTTAGTTGGTTATTTTAGCATACAAATCCAATATATATATGTTAGCATGTGTGGTTCATAGTAGCAATTTCTCTTTAATTATGTTAGATGATAGATGATATTTTGTAATCCTCATAAATGCTATAATAATTGTTAAATGTACAACTGTAGATAGATTATGGTGGGACATTTGTAATGTTGCAAGCATAGTTTTGCTAAAGTGGAATATATGTAATGTGAGAATAATTGTTCTTATGGTATCTATTTAAAATATGTAGGATGACTCTTCTTAATCCTCACTACAATGTTCAACACCGTTCCTACAAGTTGTCGGAAAAGAGACAGGTACTAAAAAAACCACATGGTAGTTCCTATTGCTTCGGTTTGTTGAGATGTAAATCTAACCTAGGCCATTGTATGTTTGCAGGAGCTTGTAACTCTTCGACTTAGATATCACGAGGTCTCATCGGCCAAGAACCTGACTTATGATGAGCGGTACACTCCGTACATCGAGCAACTAGGACTCCTCCCCTTTATCCACATGGTCACTCGGTCGACACCGAAGTTCAACCCCGCTGCGATCACCGCGCTTGTCGACCGGTGGAGGCCGGAGACACACACACTTTTCACCTTAGGACCGGTGAGACTACGATCACTTTGCAGGACATGAGCATGATCCTGGCACTCCCAATCGAGGGAAACCCTGTGTGCATAAGCACAGATTCAGACGGGTGGCGGGAGCAGATGGTTAGCCTTATAGGAAAGGATCCACCCGAGGTTGTAAATGAGAAGGGAGTAACACTAAGGGTAGCTGCAGGGGCTACTTTCAGTTGGATTAGACAGAATTTCAAGACCTGCCCCGAGGATGCTGACGAGGACACGGTCATGACATACGCTCGTGTGTATGTGTGGTACATCATCACGAGGACTCTCTTTCCTGACAGCAGTGGGGATCGTGCTTAGTGGCATTGGCTTAAGGTGCTCACAGTATTTGACTCAGATTTCAGCTGGGGTTCGGCGACATTGGCTTGGTTGTACCGTCAGGTAATCGCTTGTTTACAAAGTTATCTATGTTTGCATGACCTCAAAAAATATTGTTTTACTAAACGGTGTATCACTTCATGTGTAGCTGGATGATGCCTGTCTTAGGAGCGCAACCGATGGATGCATCGGTGGTTGTTTGCTCCTTCTTTCGGTGTGGAGCTGGGAACGCTTCCTAGTTGGACGGCCGAGATTGTTGAGCTACAATCCTTATGTTGATGACGGCAATAACCTCCTGCTCCCCACATGGGCTTACAAGTGGGATGCGGTCTCCGATACCCCAACCGACCCTTTGGCGGCGTACAGGAGGTACACCAACGAGTTTGACACGATAACCATGGATCAGGTAATTTCCCAGCATGCGGTCAATTCTATGTTATTAATGTGTAATATTTGAACTTGACATGAGTGGTATGTTGCAGGTCACCTGGGAGCCATACGGTCCAAGGGCGAACTTTGGTGTCCCGGACGACTATGTGCTTAACCCGAAGTGCACGAAAGAAGCCCGTCTGTGGCTAATGCGTTGCCCCATGGTATGCATGTGGGCGGTTGAGCATCACCAGCCACAACGTGTCATGACCCAGTTTGGGTTATTTCAGGTGAACCCTCCCGAGTGGAAGGACACGGACATAGGGCTCCATGGGTAAGATATGAACCGCCTTCGCCTGTGATGTAATATCTTTCGAGAAATTTCGCTTTATGACTTCTTGTTGTGCAGCTTGGATAGGAAGAAGCAGAGGAAGGAGAAGGATTGGGACAAGCTTCATAGGAAGTATGTTGACAAATTCAAAAGGTGTGTAATTGAGGCTAAGAAAGCAAAAGGAACACAGGAAGGTGCGTTCAATCAGGATGCTTTCAACAACTACATCAACTGGTTTCTTGAGAACACGCGGGTGGAGATGTACCCACGAGCATTCCGCCCAGAAATCTTGGAGGAACCATTGCTATTTGATGAGCTTGCAACTGAAGAATACAACAGGATAGTCAGAGAAGGGCGACAAGCCGAGTATGCTCCATTGGTCAACTTCGTGGTAATTTTTCCCGAATGTTTGTTTTCCTTGTTTACTCTTGTCGGCCCACGGGATGCTTTACTGGTTTACTCTTTTCTATGACAGCGGGCGGAGGTAAGAAAGTCAGCCGATGCATGCGAGGATGCTTTCGAGACATACCCACGCGGAGAGAAGGGAGAGAGTCTGTTTAGAGGGTTTGTTAAGAAGCAGGCCCTACGGTTAAGGCGGCTTTCAAACTTGCTAGGTTGTCGTGATCCCGAGGTGGCAACACCGTCCGCGTCACGGTCCAACACGCCCCCTGACCCTTCTGGCGATCATCACTCCCCATCCGAGGATGAGGCGGACACACCGGAGGTAGAAAAGCATTGTATTATGACGAACCCTTGCATTGTATTATGTCCTTACCATTGTTCTTGTGTTGATAGCCCCAGGATGAAGAAAGCGTCGACGACGAGATGACGTTGGGCACATACACTCGATACAAGATCCACGAGCGGTCCGACTACATGCTCAAGCCAAGGCAACCCAAGAAGCCTTACACACCCAACCCTTCCACGACCAAGGAAAAGAAGGCCAAGAAGACGACCTACGGGTTGGAAGATGATGACGAGGAACAGGTCACGAGGAAGCTTCCTACACGAAGGGGCCGAGGGAAGAGGGCGACCCGTGGGAAGTAGTTGGGGAGAAGTAGTTATGAATTTGCCGTAAATTTGTCGTGAACTTGTCGTTAGCCTCTAGTCATAAATTTGTTGTGAACTTGGTCGTGAACTTGTCGTAAATTTGTCTACTACTTGTCATAAATTTGTTTCAACTCCTACTTTGTTTCAACCCATTCAGTTTAAGCCTTTGTTCGGCTTGGGATCAATTCATCAATCATGGGGGAAGCTACCGAGAGATTTTTAAAGGCAACACAGCAAAAGGCCACAGGAAGGTGTCTCTGTGGCAGGAAGTTCTGGGAAGGGCAGAAAGGTTGGATAGTAACAACAGGAATGTGCGGCGCCAAACATGGTGGCGCCACACATGTGCAACGCCGTGGCTCCAGGAACGTGCGGCGCCACCCAGCTTGGCGCCACACTGTGCAACGCCACGCTCTGTGGCGCCGCACATCCATAGAAAAGTAGACAGAAGCTTATGTCTACTTTTCTATGGATGTGCGGCGCCACAGCTGCTGGAGCCACACATGCAACGCCACCAATCCGTGGCGCCACACAGTGCAACGCCAAGCGCCGCACATTCAGAGAAAAGTAGACCGAAGCTTCTGTCTACTTTTTTATGGATGTGCGTTTTCTATGGATGTGCGGCGCCACAGCTGCTGGCGCCACACATGCAACGCCACCACCCTGTGGCACCACACAGTGCAACGCCATGCGCTGTGGCGCCGCACATTCGCAGAAAAGTAGACAGAACCTTCTATCTACTTTTCTCTGGATGTGCGGTGCCACAGCAGCTGGCGCCACACATGCAACGCCATGGGCTTTGGCGCCGCACATTCCTGTGTCACTAAAAACATACATTGAGTATGTCTTTTTGCGGGGTATTTATCGGCAAATAAGGACAACACATCCGCATACTAAATCTCACACAACATCATAGTTCACAACATACTAAATCTCATACAACGTCATGTCGTCGGATTGATGACAAGTACGCCATGAGGGGGGTCCTCGAGGCGTGCGGAAGAGAGGGGTGTGAGACGTACGGTGTTCCGAGACGGTGAGCACACAAGTTTACCCAGATTCAAATCCGCCGGCTTTGGACGGACCCTACTCCTGCTATCAATCCAGTAATACGGCAAAGCCGGGTTATGGGTTACAAGGGTTTTGCCTGTGCGAGTTGAGATTGTAGACTATTGAGGCGTCTAGTGTTATCTGATCTTTACCTAAAGGCTCTCCCTAGGACGGCTTATATAGATATCCAGCCTAGGGTTTACAGGAGAGATCAATCCGGCTACGACTAAGAGTTGGTTACAGAGTACATCTTGAACTACAAGTAACATTATAAGCCTAAGTTGGTAAGTCTTCTGGGCCTTCCCGTAGCCGGATGGGACTCCGTCTTCTCTCTCTAACTGGCCCACGCTTGACGTGCAACTTGCTTTGCACAAGTGGCTTTGCGGGTGTCTGTCTCTCCCACCATAGTTAAGATTCAATTTACAATGAGCATCTTGACAACACTTGTATCAACGTTGTGGTCCTTGTTCGTAGGTAAGATCGGTCTTATCCGAAAGCCCCAAACCACGTAAAACATGCAAAGAAAATTAGAGGCGTCTAACTTGTTTTTGCAGGGTTTTGTGATGTGATATGGCCAACATGTGATTGTGATTGTATTTGATGTATGCAATGATCCTTTTTGTAATATGGCAACCGGCAGGAGCCTAATGGTTGTCTTTAATTCTGTTAAGACCTGCGTGTCTATTCATCTTGTAATAGCTTTATTCCAAGTAATTGTAATAGTTGCTGGTGATGATGGACAACCATGAAGCGGCGCCACTGACCTTGACGCAATGCTGGTGATGATGGAGATCATGTTCGTGCTTTGGAGATGGAGATCAAAGGCGCGAGAAGAAAAGGCCATATCATATCACACTTATTATGAATTGCCTGTGATGTTAATCCTTTATGCATCTTGTATTGCTTAGATCGCGACGGTAGCATTATAAGATGATCCCTCTCACTAAATATCAAGTAATAAAGTGTTCACCCTTAGTTGGCACCGTTGCTAAGACTCGTCATTTCGAAGCATCTCGTGATGATCGGATGTGATAGATTCTACGTGTGCATACAACGGGTGCAAGCCAGATTTGCACATGCGGAAACTAAGGTTATCTTGACGAGCCTAGCATGTACAGACATGGTCTCGGAACACGGAATACCGAAAGGTAGAGCATGAGTCATATAATTGATATGATGAACATAAAAGATTGTTCGCCGATGAAACTACATCTTCTCTCGTGAAGATCGGACTTGGTGTAGTGGACTTGGTTCGTGTAATCACTAAGACAATGTGAGGGATGTTGTTTTGAGTGGGAGTTCACCTAGTTAGTTTAAGAATTAAATTTGAACTCAATTTATCATAAACTTAGTCTAAACTACTTGCAAATTGTTGTAGATTATGGTGAACCCCTCCATCAATTTCAATGCGTTCCTAGAGAAAGAAAAGCTTAAAAACAATGGAAGCAATTTCACGGACTAGTTCCGTGGACTGAAGATCGTCCTCAGGGCTGGTCAGTTGACCTATGTGCTCGATGCACCGCTAGGTGACCCACCTGCAGATAATGCCACCGATGACGAAAAGAATGTTTTCGCCACTCGGAAGAATCATTACTCCACAGTTCAGTGTGCCATCCTGTATGGTTTAGAAGCGGAGCTCCAACAGCGTTTTGAGCACCACGACCCGTTCGAGATCATTAAGGAGCTCAGGCTAATTTTTGAGACTCGCGCGGCCATGGAGAGCTATGAGGCCTCCGAAAAGTTCTTTAACTGTAAGATGGAAGAAGGAAGCTCCGTTAGCGAGCACGTGCTCACCATGTCTGGGTACGCAAAGAAGCTCCAAGAGTTGGGAATATCGATTCCTAATGAATTGGGGATTCACCGTCTCCTTCAATCACTGCCACCAAGTTACAAGAACTTTGTGATGAACTACAATATGCACTGCATGAACAAGACGTTGCCTGAACTGTCGTCCATGCTGAAAACTGCTGAAGTGGAGATCAAGAAGGAGCAACAAGTGTTGATGGTCAATAAGACCACCAATTTCAAGAAACGGGGCAAGCCTAAAAACAAGGGCAACTTCAAGAAGGACGGCAAGAAAGCTGCCGCACCTGCTAAGAAGCCCAAGGCTGGTCCTAAACCTGAAACTGAGTGCTTCTACTGCAAGGGAGCTGGTCACTGGAAGCGTAACTGCCCCAAGTACCTGGCGGATCTGAAGAACGGCAACATCAAGAAGAAAGGTATATTTGATATATGTGTTATAGATGTGTATCTTACTAGTAATCATAGTAGTGCCTGGGTATTTGATACTGGTTCGGTTGCTCATATTTGTAACTCGAAACAGGAGCTGCGGAATAAACGAAGACTGGCAAGAGACGAGGTGACGATGCGCGTTGGAAATGGCTCCAAGGTTGATGTGATCGTCGTCGGCACGCTCCCTCTACATCTACCTTCGGGATTAGTTTTAAATTTAAATAATTGTTATTTGGTGCCTGCGTTAAGCATGAACATTATATCTGGATCCTGTTTATTGCGAGACGGTTACTCTTTTAAGTCCGAGAATAAAGGTTGTTCGATTTATATGAGTAATATCTTTTATGGTAATGCACCTGAGATGAATGGTTTATTCTTACTGAATCTCGATAGTAGTGATACACATGTTCACAACATAGATGCTAAACGAATTAGATTGAATGATAATTCTACATACATGTGGCACTGTCGTCTTGGTCACATTGGAGTGAAACGTATGAAGAAACTCCATTCAGATGGACTTCTTGAATCACTTTATTTTGAATCACTTGAAAGATGCGAAGCATGCCTAATGGGAAAAATGACTAAAGACTCCATTCTCTGGTACAATGGAGCGAGCTACAGACTTATTGGAAATAATACATACCGATGTGTGCGGTCCAATGAGTGTAGCATCGCGTGGTGGATATCGTTATGTTCTCACTTTCACGGATGACTTGAGTAGATATGGGTATGTCTACTTCATGAAACATAAGTCCGAAACTTTCGAGAAGTTTAAGGAATTTCAAAGTGAAGTGGAGAATCATCGTAACAAGAAGATTAAGTTTCTGCGTTCTGATCGCGGGGGTGAATATCTAAGTTATGAGTTTGGCATGCATTTAAAGAAATGTGGAATACTTTCACAGTTGACACCGCCGGGAACACCACAGCGTAATGGTGTGTCCGAACGTCGTAATCGAACTCTCTTAGATATGGTTCGGTATATGATGTCTCTTACAGATTTACCGTTATCATTTTGGGGCTATGCATTAGAGACAGCCACATTCACTTTAAATAGGGCACCATCTAAATCCGTTGAAACGACACCGTACGAATTGTGGTTTGGTAAGAAACCTAAGTTGTCGTTCCTTAAAGTTTGGGGTTGCGAAGCATATGTAAAGAAGTTACAACCTGATAAGCTAGAACCCAAAGCGGAGAAATGCGTCTTCATAGGATACCCTAAAGAAACAATTGGGTATACCTTCTATCATAGATCCAAAGGCAAAGTTTTCGTTGCAAAGAATGGATCCTTTCTTGAGAAGGAGTTTCTCTCGAAAGAGGTGACTGGAAGGAAAGTAGAAATCGATGAGGTTATTGAACCTTCTCTCGGATTTGAGAGTAGCGCAGCACCGGAAGATGTTTTGGTGCCGCTTGCACCAATTGAAGATGAAGCTAATGATAATGATCATGAAACTTCGAACGAAGTTACTACTGAACCTCGCAGGTCAACGAGGGTTCGTACCACTCCTGATTGGTATGACTCTGCCTTGAACGTCATGTTGGTGGACAACGCTGATGACCCTGCGACCTATGAAGAAGCTATGGTGAGCCCAGATTCCGACAAATGGCTAGAAGCCATGAAATCCGAAATGGGATCCATGTACGAAAACCAAGTGTGGACTTTGGTGGACTTACCGGATGGCCGTAAGGCTGTCGAGAACAAATGGATTTTCAAGAGAAAAACAGATGCTGATGGTAATGTTACCGTCTATAAAGCTTGACTTGTCGCGAAAGGGTTCCGACAAATTCAAGGAGTTGACTATGATGAGACATTCTCACCAGTAGTGAAGCTGAAATCTGTGAGGATTTTGTTAGCAATTGCTACACATTTCGATTATGAGATTTGGCAGATGGATGTCAAAACGGCGTTCCTTAATGGTGACATTGAGGAAGAGTTGTATATGGTACAACCCAAGGGTTTTGTCGATCCTAAAGATGCTAACAAGGTATGCAAACTTCAGCGCTCCATTTATGGACTGAAGCAAGCATCCCGTAGTTGGAATCAACGTTTTGATAAAGTAATCAAAAACTTTGGATTTATACAAACTTATGGAGAAGCTTGTATTTACAAGAAAGTGAGTGGGAGCTCTATAGCATTCCTAGTACTGTATGTAGATGACATATTGTTGATTGGGAATGATATAGAACTTCTTAATAGCGTCAAAACCTATTTGAATAATAGTTTTTCAATGAAGGATCTTGGCGAAGCGGCATATATTCTAGGCATCAAGATTTATAGAGATAGATCAAGACGCCTAATAGGGCTTTCACAAAGTACATACTTGGACAAAGTTCTAAAGAAGTTTAGAATGGAAGATAGCAAGAAAGGGTTCGTGCCCATGTTGTCAGGTAAGACCTTGAGTAAGACTCAAAGTCCAGCTACGGCAGAAGATAGAGAGAAAATGAATAATATTCCCTATGCCTCGGCCATAGGTTCTATCATGTATGCCATGCTGTGTACAAGACCGGATATAGCACATGCTGTTAGTTTGACTAGCAGATATCAAAGTGATCCTGGAATGGAGCACTGGACAGCGGTCAAGAATATCCTAAAGTACCTAAGTAGGACTAAGGATATGGTTCTTTCTTATGGAGGTGATGAACAGCTTGTTGTAAACGGTTACACCGATGCTAGTTGGAACACCGATCCGGATGACTCGAAGTCACAATCGGGATACGTATTTATTTTGAATGGTGCTGCAGTGAGCTGGAGGAGTGCGAAGCAAAGCGTTGTGGCGAAATCTTCAACCGAATTGGAATACATAGCTGCTTTGGAGGCTGCGCAAGAAGCCGTTTGGATGAAGGAATTCATTGCTGAACTTGGCATGGTTCCCAGTGCGTTGGACCCGATGGCCATCTACTGTGACAACACAGGTGCCATAGCTAATGCGCAGGAGCCAAGGTCACATAGCAAGCTGAAGCACATCAAGCTACGTTTCCACGCTATTCGCGAGTATGTCCGAGATGGTGACATAAAGATTTGCAAAGTACACACTGATCTGAATGTGGTAGATCCGTTGACTAAACCTCTCCCTAGGGCAAAGCATGACCAACACCAGAACGCCATGGGTGTTCGGTATATTACCATGTAATCTAGATTATTGACTCTAGTGCAAGTGGGAGACTGTTGGAGATATGCCCAAGAGGCAATAATAAAAGTGATTATTATTATATCTTTGTGTTTATGATGAATGTTTACATCCCATGCTATAATTGTATTATTAGGAAACACTAATACATGTGTGTTTTGTAAACATAAGAGAGTCCCTAGTAAGCCTCTTGTTAGACTAGCTTGTTGATTAATTGATGATCATGGTTTCCTGATCATGGACATTAGGATGTGATTAATAACAAGGTTATATCATTAGGAGAATGATGTGATGGACACACACCCATAGTAAGCGTAGCATAAGATCAAGTCATTAAGTTCGTATTGCTGTAAGCTTTCAAATACATAGTAACCTATTCCTTCGACCATAAGGTTGTGTTAATCACCATCACCGGATAGATACTTTGATGACATCAAACGCCGCTTTGTAACTGGGTGGTTATAAAAGTTTCATTGGGTATTCTGAAAGTATGTGTTGAAGCGCATGAACCAAGATTGGGATTTGTCCATCCATATGACGGATATATATGCTCTGGGCTCTCTCGGTGGAATGTCATCTAGTTAGCTTGCAAGCATGTGACTAGGTCACAAGGGATGACATATCACGGAATGAGTAAAGAGTACTTATCAGTAACGAGGTAGAACAAGGTATGGAGATACCGACGATCAAACCTCGGATAAGTATAGTATCACGAGACAAAGGGAATTAGTTTCGTATGTAAATGGTTCAATCGATCGCAAAGTCATCGTTGAGTATGTGGGAGCCATTATGGATCTCCAGGTCACGCTGATGGTTATTGATAGGAGATGGGTCTCTATCATGTCTACATATTCACGAACCGTAGGGTGACACACTTAAGGTTCGAAGTTGTTTTAAGTAGATATGGAATGTGCGTTGGAGACCGAATGTTGTTCGGAGTCTCGGAATGGATCCGGGACATCACGAGGAGATCCGGAATGGTCCAGAGAATAAGATTCATATATAGGAGATCATTTTATGAGATAGGAAATGTTCCGGAGTGTTTGTATGAGGATTCTAGAAGGTTTCGGAATGTTCCGGAAGGTTCTAGAAGATATCTTGGAGTTTGCTTGAAAATCAAGATAGGGATCAAGGAGTCCTGGTGGGTCAAGATACGGAGTCGTGGGGGAGGAGGACTCCTCCCCCCACCTCCAATCCGCCGGCCATAGAGAGGGAGGGGAGTCCTACAAGGACTCCCCCTCCCTAGGCGCCTCCCCTCTTTAAATAGAGGGGCAGGGGCGCCCCCTCCTCCTACGCTCTCATAATCCCCAATCTCTGCCGCCTCTCTCCTCCACCATCTTCTGCACAGGCATAGGCGAAGCCCTGCAGAATTCTCTACTCCACCACCACCACCACGCCGTCGTGCTGCTGGGATTCTGTGGAGAAGATCTACTACCTCCGCTGCTCGCTGGAACGGGGAGAGGAAGGTTTGCTTCGACTCCACACGTGTGACCGACTGCGGAAGCGCTGCCGAATCGTGGCGCCGGAAGGATCGTCTACTTGACCAAGGGCGGAAGCGCTGCTGGAACGCGACGCCGGAAGGATCGTCTACTTGACCGAGGGCGGAAGCGCTGCTGGAACTCGACGCCGGAAGGATCGTCCACACGATCTTGAGATCGGCAAGTGATCGACTACATCAACCACGAGATCTAATCTCGTTAACGCTTTCGGATCTACGAGGGTTAGTTCCCATCTATCTCGTTGCTCATGTCTAATAGATTAAATCTTGGCTTTTATCTAGATTAGATCTAGGTTTTGTTCGTTCTTGCGGTAGAATTTTTTTGTTTTCCATGCTACGAACCCATCACGCCCGTGAAGCAAAGCTCTAACCCGAAGTGGGCAACCCTGGTCAGTGAGGAACGTTGAGGATACCCGGAAAGTATATTCCCAACAGTAGCCCCCGGAAGCCTCCAAGATCCAAAGTCGGATTTTATCATCGTCTAGCTTGATCTTCAGCTTGCAGAATCTTGAAGGGTTCCTAAAACTTTATAACAAAGAATACGATCCGGGTCTTAAAAGTAAGTCGGACCTTTCAATTAGTTACTCGGATTTTCCAGCTCACTTTTAAACTAAGCCGGAAATTGGTCTCTAACGCCACCTGACACAAGCATGGTCAAGTCACGTCATCTGACAAGCGTTACACCAGTAAGACCGTTGGTGGGTCCACGGTTCACGGAACCGAGGCGCCGTTTCAATGCGTGCGTGGAGATCGAGGCGACGCAATCATCGCGCGGACCCTTCCCAGTTCTTTCCATGACGCGTGGTGGTTACACTATAGCATTTGCACGAATCTTGGCGCAGGTAGGTAGATATAAGGGGTCTAGATTTTTTCTTCTCCTCTCCACCTGCCTTTCGCCGTTCCTTTCTTCCCAAATCTCCAGCGCGCCCAGAGCCCTTTCATTTTCCTCCCACAGACCTCCTAGCGCCGCCACTTTAGGGTCACCCCTTTCCACCGGAGAGAAATGGCTTCATCCTCTTCTTCCTCTCTAGCGACGGCAGAAGCAGCTGCAGAAAAAGAAAGTTTCCGGGGAATCTGGATCCCTTGCGCCCTCAACGAGGCGGCCCTCAAGAACGTGGAGAAGGAGGGGCTTCTCGCCGCCGGCGACTGGCGGAGCGGTTATGGCGAAACCATCCCCAATCCGCGCGAGGGCAAGCGCGTCCACTTCGGCACCCATCTGGACCGAGGTTTGTCTTTTCCTGCCTCGGAGTTCTTCTCCGAGGTGATTGACCATTATGGAGTTCAACTCCATAATCTTCCTCCCAATTCCATTCTAGAGATGAGCGCGTTTGATGCGCTTTGTGAGGGCTTTCTCAGCATTAGGCCGAGTTTGCTCCTTTTCCGGTATTACTTCCATGTCCGGAGAAATTCTATTACCGCCGGTGTTCCTTATATCACCGGTACTATTAGTTTTTATGTTAGACGAGACCGGTCCTATCCCAAAATTGCTGCCAGTGACTCGGTCAAACAATGGCCAGCCACCTTTTTCTATCATAGGGATATTCCGGCTCCCGGCAAAGCTACTGCTTTGCCGGCTTTTGTCGACGGAGCCGCCACAGCCCAGCCTTCCTGGGACGAGGCTACTCCGGCTCTTACGGACGATCTGATCCTCGCTAAGAGGCGGATCGAATATCTTATCAAGCATAAGGGTCTGAGGGGATCCGACTTAGTCCAGTGCTGGGTCGCACGTGGGATCCAGCCACTTCAGTACCACGGGGATAGACTAATGCACTCCATCACGTCTTCCAAAAAAGATTCTCTCCGCATCAGCCCCAAGGCATATACCAGCCAAGGCTATATAAACCAGATCAAATGGCTGATTAAAGAGCGGATCGAGAGAAAAATTCCGGAGATCTCTCTGGACATGCACACGACGGGAAACCCCGTGGTAGCGGTAAGCTTCCATCAGTACACCTTTTATGTGTTTCAATCTTTTAAGTCATACATTGCAATGCTGATATATTTTCTTGTTTTCAGCTTGCTGATCTCCCCGAGTCGGAGCTTGCTCCACTCGAAGGATATCCTCCTGAGTTTTATCAGGAGACTGAAGTGGTCCCATTGTCGGACCTTGCGCTCAGGAAGCGCAAAGCTCCGACAGTGGCAGTAGGCACAAAGGAAGTGCCCGTTGTGAAGAGGTAACTTTCATTCACAATTTCCGCCTTTGTACCTTTCTCGAATTTCTTTCTAAGATGTAATGTTTCTGACTTTATTACACTCTCAGAGCAAAGCCTCTCATCAAGGGTAAGGTGAAGGGGATTCCTGCAAAGCCCCTGTGACAGATGAAGCTTACCACAGCTTCCCTTGTCACGGCTCCTTCGACTCCTGCCCCTCAACCTTCTGCAACACCGGTGATTACTCCTTCTCCGGTTGTTGCAGAAGATCCGGCTCCTCCAACGGCGCCTGTGATCCTTGGATCGCACACTGACGTCACCATGGGTGCGTCAGCTCAAGATAAGGGTGAACCCTCTTCGGATAATGATCCCTCGGCTGAAGTCTTCGCCGACAACCTCCTCAGCAACCCCGGACTTGCCAAATTTGGCTTATCCTGGAAGTCCGTAGAGGAGATCCAGCAGCTGGCCAGGCAAGTCCTGGACAAAAGCCATCTATCCCCCGAAGAGGAAGCGCAAGAAGCAGAGGACGTCAAGTTCTCTGACCTTCTCGCCCAAGTCCGCCTTCGCGACGAGAGGATCAGGACTGGAGAGCTTCCAACAGCCCCAGTAATTCCTCTTACTCTCGCCGAGAAGGTGGCAGTTGAGGTGAACGCGGGTTTAGACAAACTCACCCGCGAGCAATATGTAAGTCGGAATTCCAACTCTTGTTTTTTACCTTATGTTATATCATATCCTCTAGCCCCCAAGCATGAAGTAGGATATAGAAATCCGAGTTTATGCTTTCATTAGGATGCCAAAGAACGAACTAGTGTAGCCCCCAAGGCTCGTGCTGATATTTAGCAAAAAATATTAGCCCGAGTCTTAAGTAGCTTTCTGACTTTGGGTATTCTGACTTACAGAAAGTGTATTCCTATAACCAGGAATTGTTAAAAAATGTCTGTGATAAGCGGAGAGAAATCAAAGCTCTCCGTCTTAAAAATGTTGAACTCAAGTTGGCCAAGGATGAAGCCGAAGGTAACATTTCGAGATTCAAACCTTGTCTTTTACTTTTCCCAATGTCGAATTTTTCTGAACTGTTGTTCTTTTTGACTTGCAGCGTTGGTGAAACAATCCATCGCTATGATTGAAGAGGCCGAGAACCTCAAAACCTTAATGGTGGAGAACAAGGGACTTCGCCAAGAGCTGGATAAGCTCAAGGCGGATCATGAAAGGAGCATAGCTCAAGTCCTCGAGTCCTCCTCCATGGTCACTGAAGAGCACGATCTCAATATTGCCGCTCAAGATAAGGTTATCTCAGACCTCAAGAATGAGGTTGGCAGAGAGAAGGATATCTCCCAGGCGCTCCGGGTTGAACTCTAGAGTCTTCGGGAAGAGAAAGCCAAGATTGACGACATCATTCTTGGTATGTTCCATCTATCTGATTTATTCTTTCTTCGACTTTCATCAATGTCGGATTTTCATTGACTTGTTTTGTGTGTAGGTCCTCTGAACTTGACAGACTCCTCCTCGTCCGAACCCCGCACTCACCGGCTTACTCAAGTTGGTGATCTCATTCATGACTATCGCCAGTCCCTTGAGGACATTGGCGAATCTCTTAGGATTCCGGACATGCCAAGCATGTCGGACTTCCAAGTGCGGGAGAAGGCCAAGGAGATGCCGCAGCTTGTTCGGGACTGGAACATGTCCTACGCGCGGACCGCTGCGCAGAACGCTCTCACCATGGTCATGAGCCACCATGGAAACATGGAGATATGGCAAGTGACCAGAGGGTACTGCAAAGTAGACGAAGACGGCCAGGAGCAAGACCTTCAAGCTATCATGCACTCCTGCGGCGGATATGGGTGTCACGTAGCTGATCTGACCAGCTACGAGACGCCCTTCTTCACCCGCATGGATACTCCGCCACCTCCTCCAGAAGATGCCGAAGAAGTTTCCGACGATGAACAGACCATCTCGGATCCGGACATCTCGGCAAGATATCAAGGCGGAGTAGCCAGCGAGCCGGCAGATCCTTCATCTCCTCCTGTATCATAGACCAGAAAACTTATGTATTATTCTGGAAAAAACCTAATGCGATTGTAAATATTAAGTACTATGATTTTTGCTAGTGCCAAGTTTTTTTATCTATTCAGCACTTTTGTCTTAGATTATTTGTGTGCCTGAAATGTTTGCATAAGCACTTGGAATTTTCCGCCTCTACTTATCGTTTATCTGGCTTTCCGTCTCGTCCCTTTCGTGAGCCGGCTAAACCTTCAGCCGGAAACTTTGCCGAGCAACGGAGCTCAATTACTAAACCAGTTTAAACTCGGAAACAAAGCCGGCTTCCAGTACCAACAATTCACTACTCGGAAGATACCCGCATCCAGCAATCAGACAAATAACCCAAGTAAAGACTAGAATTTTTAGAGTTATACCCGAAGGTAGCAGTTTTAGAATCAGAAATCTAAACCAAAAGGAACATGAGCATAAAGTACTTTTCAAGCATTCTGGGATTTTCGACTATGACATGATCTTTAGGAAATAAGATGGTAAAAACTTCTCAGGAAAACTTTGAGGTAACCAAATTTTTTATTTCTCACAGAGCATGTACATATGTATAATTACAAAGAAAAATAAAACTAAGAATAAAAGGGACGTAGCTGAGCAATATTCCATGGTCTGTCTAATTCTTCCAGATTTGTACTACCTCCAGCTCTCTTTCTCTTCTTAGTAGCAGGTCTTTCTTTGACTGGCCTCATGTCAGTTAAGTAGTACGACCCATTGTGCAACACTCGACTAACCAAAAAGGGCCCTTCCCATATTAGGGAAAGTTTGTGCTTTCTTTGTTGCACAAGCCGGAGAACCAAATCACCTTTATTGAAAGATCTAGTTCGGACTCTCTGGCTATGATACTTGCGTAACTTCTGCTGATAGGCTGTAGATCTCATTTCAGCAACGACGCGAACTTCTTCGACTAAGTCGAGATCATTTTGTCGAGAAATCTCAGCATCCTCTTCAATATACGCGGCCACTCTAGGAGAAGTATGAATCAAATCACTAGGAAGAACTGCTTCTGCGCCATAGACCAAGAAGAAAGGTGTATATCCTGTTGACATGTTCGGAGTTGTCCGTAAACTCCAAATTACAGAGGGTAGTTCCTCTGCCCAAGCCCCCGCATCACGTTTTAGTAGTGCTTCGAGTCTTGGTTTCAAGCCTAGTAGAATTAAACCATTTGCTTTTTCAACTTGTCCGTTAGCCTGTGGATGTGCGACTGACGCAATGTCAAGCCGGATATTTTGCTCGTCGCAGAATTCAGCCAAATCTCCCATGGAAAAATTACTCCCGTTGTCCGTGATAATGCTATGCGGATAACCATACCGGATTATAACATTCTCGACAAATCTTTTGGCTGTTGCTCCATCACAACTAGTGACAGGTTTAGCCTCGATCCATTTTGTGAATTTATCCACCATTACTAAGAGGTGAGTAAATCCACTTGGAGCTTGTTTAAAAGGTCCTAACATATCAAGCCCCCAGTCCGCAAAAGGCCATGTTATAGGTATTGTTCGCAGCTGATCAGCCAGAACATGAGCTTGCTTGGAGTACTTTTGGTAGCCTTTGCATGTCTTGACTAATCATTCGGCATATGCCTGAGCTGTAAGCCAGAAAAAACCATGTTGAAAAGCTTTTGCCACTAAAGATTTGGCTACAGCGTGGTGACCACACTCGCCTTCGTGGATTTCTCTTAAGATTTCAACTCCTTCTTCCGGAGATACACAGCGCTGAAAAACCCCAGAAACACTCCGTTTATGGAGCTCACCTTTAACAATAGTATAGGCTTTTGCTCGTCGGATAATCTGTCGGCTCAGCACCTCGTCTTCGGGTAATTTTCCATCTACCAAGTAATCAAGGTAGGGTTGAGTCCAGCTGGGAATTATAGCCAGAACTGCTATTAAAGGTGAGTCGGATTTGGTTGGATATTCCTCATCTACTCCCTTTATCGAGGGAACTTTGAGGTGCTCTAAAAATGCGCCATCCGGAACCTCTTTCCGCGCAGAACCTATTCGAGATAGTGCATCTGCTTCCTCGTTTTCTGCTCGAGGGATGTGTTGAACTTCAAACCCCTCGAACGATTTAGATAGATCATCCACGACAGCTTTATATGCTGTCACGTGCTTATTTGCATTACAAATATCTGACACTTGCTGAGCAACAAGATCCGAATCTCCATAACACATCAAACGTCGGATGCCAATATCCTTAGAAATCAGGATTCCATGCAGCAGTGATTCATACTCGGCAATGTTGTTTGTCGCTGTGAAGTGGATCTGCAGCACATATAAAATTTTATCTCCTTGGGGTGATTTGAGCACCATGCCAGCCCCCGAGCCCCCCCCCCCTAGCCTTGGACCCATCAAAAAAGAGGGTCCAATATTCCGACTCCGGGAGGACCATGTTCTCCTTGGTCTCTGTCCAATCAGCGACAAAGTCGGCAAGGATCTGGGATTTGATTGCTGTCCGGGGTTTGTACTCAATATCGAAAGCTACAAGCTCTATGCCCCATTTGGCGACGCGTCCTGTAGCATCGTTGTTATTGATTATATCTCTCATGGGAGCTTTGCTCACCATGGTAATTGGGTGCTCCTGAAAATAGTGTCGTAACTTACGAGATGCCAGAAAAACACCGTAAGCCAACTTTTGATAGTGCGGATACCGCTGTTTTTATTCTGTCAGGACCTCGCTGACAAAGTACGTCGGACGCTGCACCAGGTGCTCCTGATTTTCTTCTGGTCTCTCCACCACCATAACTATACTGACAACCCTATTTGTCGCAGCAATGTAAATCAACATCGGTTCCTGAGGTTCCGGTGCTGCAAGGATAGGAGCAGATGAGAGTACTTTCTTCAGGTCTTGTAGTGCAGCTTCGGCTTCGTCAGTCCAGACAAAATCCTTGGTTTTCTTCAGGAGTTTGTATAATGGTGCGGCTCTTTCACCAAGCCGGCTTACAAATCGACTGACCGCGGCGATGCAACCAGTTAATCTTTGTACATCCTTTAGGCGAGTTGGCCTGGAAATATTGAGAATAGCCTTGATCTTGTCACGGTTCATCTCTATGCCTCGTTGAGACACAATAAAACCTAACAATTTTCCGGCTGGTATTCCAAAGAAGCATTTCTTCGGGTTAAGCATGATGTTGTATTTTTGTAAATTGGCGAACGTCTCCTCTAAGTCGGAAACCAATGTTTCCTTCTTTTTGGACATGACCGCGATATCATCCACGTATGCATGTACATTGCGCCCGAGTTGATCATGGAGGCAACGCTGCATCGTGCGCTGGTACGTAGCTCCTGCGTTCTTCAGCCCAAAGGGCATCGTAACATAACAGAAGGTTCCGAAAGGGGTTATGAATGAAGTCTTGATTTTGTCAGATTCCTTCATCCGGATTTGGTCATAACCGGAATATGCGTCGAGAAAACAGAGGAGTTCCGAGCCTGCCGTAGAATCGATAATTTGATCAATTCTAGGCAAAGCGAACGGATCTTTTGGACAAGCCTTGTTCAAGGCAGTATAATCAACACACATCCTTAAATCAGTACTGTCCTTTTTAGGGACCATTACAGGGTTGGCCGACCATTCAGTATGGATGACCTCTTCTATGAATCCGGCTAACTCGAGCCGCGCTAGCTCCTTAGCTATTGCCTTACGCTTTTCGTCACCAAACCGTCGCAAGGACTGTTTGACGGGTTTAGCATTCGGGTTTACATTTAGAAAGTGCTCGGCAAGTTCTCTAGGTACTCCGGTCATGTCAGATGGCTGCCATGCGAAGATATCTTGATTTTCTCGGAGGAACTTGATGAGCGCGCCTTCCTATGCGCTACTTAGGTCTGTGCCTATCTGGGTCATCTTGGAGGGGTCATCATCCTTCAATGGCGTCGTCTTCGTCTCTTCTGATGCCTTGAACTCCGGATTTGGTTTTGTCACCTCCTTCTTCGTCGCGGGCATCTCGGACGGATCTATGCTCTTCTTGATCTCCTGGTACTCCTGGGCGTGCAGCACGGCTTTGGCAAAGGCGGCATTTCCATCCTCGCACTCTCGCGCTTTCTTCGGGTCACCCCTGATGGTGATCACGCCGTTGGGACCTGGAATTTTCATCATATTGTAAATGTAACACGGACGAGCCATAAAAGCCCAGTAAGCTGGACGTCCGAATATAGCGTGGTATGCTCTCTTGAACGGGACCACTTCGAAGGAAAGTGCCTCCGTTCGATAATTTTTTGGTGTTCCAAAAGTAACATCCAAAGTGATCTCTCCCAGGGAATTAGCTTGTCTTCCTGGTACAACCCCGTGAAAAATCACAGAGCTATGGTTAAGCTGTGTTTCCGAGATCTTCATCCGGCGTAGCGTTTCTACATAGAGAATATTGATGCTACTACCACCGTCCATGAGGGTCTTAGAGAAACCATAATCGTCAATAAGTGGATTGACGATTAAGGCGTATTTTCCTCGCCTATGCAACTTAGGCGGATGATCAGCGGGGTCAAATGTGATTGCCACCTCCGACCAGTCCAAATACTGAGGGACAGCCGGAACTATTGCGTTGAGCTCGTGGAGAACTGCTTTCTTGACCTTTGCTGGTTGAGATCCGAGGAAGGTGATGTAAGTGTCCTTCTTGGTAGGAAACGTTTTCTTCCCTTCCGATTTGGAATTTGAAGCGTCGGCTTCCTCCATGTCAGAATCTTCCTTGGTCTCTTTTTCTTTTTTGGGATTTTTCTTTCCCTTCTTCCGCTTAGCTTTGTAGCCCGCGGTATCATCTCTCTTGATGTCGTCGTTAAAACGACATTCAGCGTTGGTGTGGGACGAGCCCCCATTAGCGTCTAAGTGATGCACACATGCGTTATTGGCAATGTCGGCCCAAGTGTAGGTTTTTCCTGGTTGTTGCTCTCCTCTACCTTGGACCCTTGATATCCCACGACCATGCCCGCGGCCTCCACCACGTCCTCCTCGTCCTCCAGTCCCGGAAACAGTAGTGACTACTGCTGTCTCCGTGTTGGGTTTTTCTTCCGAGGTGTTTTTGCGTTTCTGAGCCTGTTGCTTTGTATTTGCTGACTGTGGTACAGCCAAGACGTTAAGTAATCCCTCTGCATCGTCGTCAGCATCTGCATACTTACTTGTTGTTTCTATCATCTCTCCCAGATCAGTAACCTTGTCACACTTCAAGCGATGGCACAGTAATCCAATTGGGAGACCTGAAATAAAAGCTTCAATCGCAGTTTGATCATTTACTCCCTCGCAGGAGTTCTTGGTGTCAATCCATCGTCCGAGATAATCTCGGCAAGTTTCTCCGGCTTTCTGGGTGCAACGCTGTAGTTCTCCAACCATACAGGGCCTCCGATATGTGTCCTCGAAATTCCGAAAGAACGCACTTTGTAAATCATACCAGTTGTGGATGGTGTTTGCCGGAAGTTCATTGAGCCATGATCGCGCCGTCTTCCGCAACATAAGTGGGAGATATCGGGTTGCGACCAGGCTGTTTCTGCCTTTAGCGATGCAGCAAGCTTGGAAGAAGTCCTGTAACCAGGTGTCTGGCCGAGCAATGCCGTCGTAGGCTTGAATATGTCTTGAGATAGCAAATCCTTCCAGGAATTTTGTAGCTCTGATGCGTGGTCCGAAGCACTTTGGGCCCACGTACACATCATCGTTTTCATAGCACCGAGCCTCTACGTTGGAGTTGATCCTGTGCCTTGCGTCGTTCGGGGATAGGGATCGTCCTGAATATCGGTTGTGGCTACGGTGCCTTGGAGCCGGACTTCGGCTTCTGCCACCACCTCCTCCACCATGTCGTCCTCCTTGACCTCGTTGGGGGCCGTTGTGATAACTATGCTGTGGAGAGGGTGGTGCAGCTGGGTTGTTTCCGGCTGATCGCCGGCCCCCGTTCGGAGCGTCATTATTCCGGTTCCGGGGAGGTTCTTGACTGTGGCGAGCCCCCTGCCGGCTTGTACCAGCGTGGTTTCTGTCGTTCCTTCGTCCGTCATTCCCACCATGGTAAGGTTCAGCCGGACGGTTTTCATGTCTAGGAGGTGGCATTTTCTGACGATCCTCCTCCCGACATTTTTCTTTATCTTCTCCATTTCGGGGAGGATTCCCCGGATTGAGTGCAGCGATTGCGTCTTTCTCGGCTACTGGAGCAACGTTGCTCCAGTTATGTGCAGCCCTGCGGTGCTGCCCCGTCGATCCGGTTCTTGAATAATTGTCTTCCCTGCGTTCGGGGTTATGATACTGTGCCCGAACATAGTGGGATCTTACGCCAGCCCATGCCGGATCTGTGCGACATTGGTCGGAATCCGAGACCATCTTTTGGCTTCCAGACAGGGTGACCTTTTGCTGCTCCAGTCCCTTGTTGAGTAGCTTGATACCCAAACGTATCTCTTCTAGTCCTGGATTAGCTGATAGAATTTCGTGAGCTGCCACAGTATTTTGCACTGGTGTTGGGTAAACCCAATCTCCATTGTTGTCCTTCCGTGGCTTTCCCATCTCATCTCAAAAAAGGATGGCACGGACACGTGGTAATTGGTTGTCATCTACGTGATGCTTCCGTGTCTTCTGATGCAGACGGGACATGTACTCCTTGTTTGACATGCGCTTCTTCTCCACCTCGATGTTTTTGGCTTCATCAAGGAGTTGTTGACGACGCGCTTCTAGGGCTTGGGCCCTTTCGTCCAGCTCATCTGCGGTAAGTTCTGCAGTTGTAGGGATAGGTGTGGTTAATGCGGCATCGATGAGTTTACGCGCACCTTCAGTGATCACGTGTCCATCCATCGATGCTTCTTTTTTCGGCTTGTCTGGGATAAGTGCTCCATCCGAGTCTTCCTCGTATTCCTCGGAAATCACCTCCTCTGCCAGAGGGTCTTTTGCCGGGGTCTTGTTCTTCTTGTTCTTCTTCTTTGCCTTCTTGGCAGCGCCAGTAGCAAAGACGGCTTTGGGTCCGTTTCCCGGAGTCAAGCTCTGATCGGTACTTCCAGACATCTGGAGTTCGGAATTGTCTCCGACTTCCATATCATCCTGCGCTTTGGGAGAGTGTTCCCCGGATCCTTCATCCATGGCTTCTCCATCTTCTGCAGCTTTGGAGTTGTACTCCTCGTCATATTCCACGGAGAACTTTCGGAAATCTGCCGACGTCATGGATTCATCCGAGGATGCGGGAACGTCAGCGTCTGTTCCAATTGCCTCCAACACCGAGTCGGTGTTTTCTCCAGCATCGGCAGAGCCGGATCCGGATCCAACGTATCCAATGAAGTGCGATGCGTGCTTCCTGAGGTACCTGAGGAAAGGCTTGTTTGTCCCGACATCATCAGAGTCGGAATCAGTGTCGTTGATGTGCTCCGCCTGGATTTCGACTTCCATGGGTGGGTCAATCTGGGATCCGGCTTCTCCAGGGAGATCCACTCCAGATTCGACTTGGTCCGCGAGGTCTTCTTCAGGCTCGGATTTCTCCACTATCTCCGCAACTGGTGCGGGCTGGGTGGGATTAGGGTTTTCTGAGATCCAGAACTCTGCCGCCTCCGCGGACAAAGGGGACCCAGAAGTTTCTTCTGCCTCTATCATCACCGCTGGGGTGGGTTGGGCAGGTTCAGCGAAACCGATGTAAACATCGATCTCGCCAAAAGACATGATTGTATAAGCAGTTACGGCCTCCCTAGCTGGAATCCAAGTCTCGTCGAGAACGATGAGAGGGACGTCGCTGGCGTAGAGGATGCGACCGACAGCAATGGTCTCGCCGATTCCAATTCTTGCAGATTCTGCTTGGAACGTAGATCCGAAGCTCACTTGCCCCACGGTGGGCACCAACTGTCGTCGGATTGATGACAAGTACGCCATGAGGGGGTCCTCGAGGCGTGCGGAAGAGAGGGGTGTGAGACGTATGGTGTTCCGAGACGGTGAGCACACAAGTTTACCCAGGTTCGAATCCGCCGGCTTTGGACGGACCCTACTCCTGCTATCAGTCCAGTAATACGGCAAAGCCGGGTTATGGGTTACAAGGGTTTCGCCTGTGCGAGTTGAGATTGTAGACTATTGAGGCGTCTAGTGTTATCTGATCTTGCCCTAAAGGCTCTCCCTAGGACGGCTTATATAGATATCCGGCCTAGGGTTTAAAAGAGAGATCAATCCGGCTACGACTAAGAGTTGGTTACAGAGTACATCTTGAAGTACAAGTAACATTATAAGCCTAAGTCGGTAAGTCTTCTAGGCCTTCCCGTAGCCGGATGGGGCTCCGTCTTCTCTCTCTAACTGGGCCGCCCGTGAAGCAAAGCTCTAACCCGAAGTAGGCCACCCTGGTCAGTGAGGAACGTTGAGGATACCCGGAAAGTATATGCCCAACACGTCATAGTTCACAACATACACAATCTTACACATAGTCATAGTTCGAGACATACTCAATCTAATACATAGTCATAGTTCAAACATAGAAACCTCGTTCCTCCTTCTCACAACCATGATAGACCTTCTCCTAGTGTGTCGAACAAGGTCCTTTCCCCTTTGCCTTCCTCTTCCTCTCTTCTTCCTTTGCTTCCTCCTTTTCCCTTAGGTCACGGGCCAATTGAACCACCGACTCAAAGTATTCTCTACTCTCCAATGTCTTCTTCTTCTTCTCTTCTTCTTGCGCTCTCTCTTCCCTTATGAGACGAGCCTCATTTTCCAACCACTCAAAACGAAGCTTATTTTCTCTCTCTTGCTTTATGCTAGACAATTCAAGGTTCTTCATCATTTTGGCCTTGAATATCCTTAGCCGTTCCTCTTCGGCCTCTTTAAGCTTCTTCTTCTCGCGTCTTTGCATCGCCCTCCACTCAAGATCCATGCACCTCTTGTCCTCCCTCTTCCGCCTCTCTCTCCTTCTTCTCACGTTCGGCTCTCTCCTTTTCCTTCAACCTCCTAATAGCCTCCTCCCACACTCCACGCGTCTCATCATCATTGGGTTTCGTAGCCATACCTATAAGAAAATAAGCAAGTAAGCAATAGTAACAACAAATAAGTAATATTAATAACAAGCAAGCATATAATGGAGAAACATACGAGTCTCATCATCATTGGCCTCCCCCCACACCCCCTTCCCCTTGTTGGGTTGCGTAGCCATATCTATAAGAAAAAGTTAGCAAGTAAGCAATAGTAGCATGTAATGGAGAAACATATAAAATGCCAAGTAACCTATCATACTAGCCATACCTATGAGCATACGGATTTGGTCTTGCCAAGTAACCTATCATACTAGCCGGATTTTGTCCACGCCCTCTTCCTCTTCTAAGTCCAAGTGATCGACCTCTTTGTTGCCTAGGAGCTTCTTGCCTAGGAACATGTTGGCTACCACTCGGTTGGCTAGGGACATGTTGGCTACCACTTGGTTGGCTAGGGACTTGTTGGCTATTTCTCCTTTGGCTTGGCGCTTGTTGCCTATTTCTCCTTTAGCTTGGCGCTTGTTGGCTACCACTCGGTTGGCTACCACTTGGTTGGCTTGTGCTTGCTTCATTTACTTTTGCTCTCTTTCTTTGGGTACACTTTTGTGCATTATGCCCTTCAGCATTGCACGTTCCACACCGCCCTCTCTCACATGGCTCTTGGAATTGGTTGTTGCCTGTTTCTCGGCCACCACCACTTCCCCATCCATCCATGTCACTCCTAAAGCACTTTGTCTTGCGTCTTCCACGTTTAATGACCTTCCATTCTGGATCGGGCCATACTTGAATTCCATGGTACTCCGGCCATTGAGATTGGTCCAGGTATGGGTGAAATCTAGGAGCCCATGTCTTCTTAGTAGTCTCGATTGAGAATTCGGACCCTCTCACCGTAAGAGGATTATTCCAATCAAGATGTCGCCTTCGAGCTGCCGTTAGCAAGTGCGAGCAAGCAAGATGAAGCAACAATGGCCTACCACAAGTGCACTCACAAGTTTTGAGCGAGACCTTGAAAGCTCGACCTCCGTGTTGGACACCATCAACCGTGGTTCCTCCTGGCTCCGTAACTTGGTAAATTAGCTCGTCATTATCAAATTCCGTGACAACTTTGAAGTCCGCTTTCTTTGACTGAAATTGCATCTAATCATCAACCTTCGGGGGGAACTTGTATTTATGCTTGTCCTTGTAGTCTCCCGCAATCTGCCTATCCGTTTCAGATGAGTACTTTAGAAAATACTCATTCATCTTGTCGAATGTGTATTGGACTATTGCCATGACGGGCAATGCGCGGACACCTTTTAGCAACTTGTTGAAGCATTCTGCCATATTGCTTGTCATTTGACCGTACCTCCGGCCACCCTCATCGTAAGCTCGTGCCCACTTTCCCATATCTTCAGTGTTCCTAAGGAGGAACTCTTTACCCCCCGCATTGAGTTCTTTGTTATGGAACAATTTGTTGTAAAAGTTTGAGAAACGGCGCTCCGTGAAAGCGAGACAACAATCTTGTAGATCATCAGACAAGTCCTTGCTCTTGCATGCCCTATAGAAGTTTGAAACAAAATGTCTCATGCACCATCGATGGTGCAATGGGACATGTCTGGGAATGTCAAGCATCACCGCATTGAGAATTCCTTGATGACGATCCGAGATGACACATAATTCCCTTTGAGCGGGTAAGACCTTGGTTCTCAAAATATGGAAGAACCACTCCCAATTGTCATTGTTTTCCACCTCAACCAAAGCAAAAGCCAAAGGAACCAACCGGTTGTTGGCATCGCTAGCTATTGCAATCAAGATAGTGCCCTTGTATTGTCCGGTCAAGAAGGTGCCATCAACGGATATAACAGGCCTGGAATGTTCAAAAGCCTGAACACATTGCTCGAAACCCCAAAATGCACGTCCAAATACTCGAACGGTTTTTCCGTTCATTATCCTTGTCTTTTTCCCAAAAGGTTCAATGATATGAATCATGTCCGGGTTAGCATTGGCCATCGCTAACAACAACCTAGGGATCCGGTTATAAGATTCCTCCCAATCACCATACAACATCTTGAATGCGGCTTGCTTCGCCTTCCATGCCTTCCCATATTTCACCTCGTAGTGAAAGAGGGCTTTCACAAGCTCTTGGACCATTTTGATGGTCATTATTGGAAATGCCTCTCTATTCGTGGATGGGTAAGGAAGTGAGCCTGAGTCGGGCTGGGGCGGCCGCGCGGCTGGTACAAGACCTAAAGTGCGGCGCCACGCGCCGTGGCGCCGCACCGTAGTGTGTGGCGCCGCACTTACGAAACTGGGATCCGCGAGACCACGTAGACGCCACGCTGGCAGACGTGCGGCACCACCATGCTTGGCGCTACGCTTCAGGGTGCGGCGCCATGGTCTACGGCGTTGCAAAAAGGGTTAGATCCGTGAAATTTCGGTGGCCGGAGTTTATTTCGTGAATTTGTTATTTAATTGGATTATTTTTGTTCAAATTCCCAAAATCAAACATCTATCAAAACTTCATGTTTCCGCCGAAGCCTGAGGCAAAACTCTGCCCTTCAGCTAAAAAAGTGGGTTATCTGTTACATGCACGAACCACGAACAGAGTGTGTATTGACGCACAATAAACAATTGATGATCAGTGTGTCATGGTTCCGTAGAATCACACTTTAACTGAATAAAGAACTGTATCGTTATGGGGTACTTTCTCCGTTTTAAAATATAAGATGTTTTAGTTTTATGGAAGAAATATATCTAGACTCCCTTCAGCGTAGGTTCATGTACACTAAAAAAAGTCCTCCATCCACTGTGATCTGAACCGGATGAGAATCCTGGCCAGGCGGTGCTAAATCTTTGACGAACTAACGGTCCGATCGAGGCGACGCGCAACTTGCATTAAGAAAAACGCCCCGATCGTCCCACGTTACAACCTGCAGCGAGCAAACTGTTGCAGATGACGGCATTATTCGTGACCAGGCTTCCTCACATGTGTGATCATGTGAAAAGGTTGTAGTACCGATATGGACGAAGTCATCGTCGTCAATCGTCATCATCTCCGGCTTGCTCTCATGCTGCTTTGGATACCTTAATCCCTGCTGGCCTGCACGTTGGCTCGCACTCATTCGCCCGCCGCCTCGCCTGCCCACCTGATGATGCGTCCGATTATGTTATAGTCTTCAGAGATCCAGCGCCAGCTTTTTGACTGGTAACTCTGATGAGTCACGCGCACATGTGCTTCGTACGGATTTCTTTTTTTCGTGTTCAGGGCATCTCCACCGGACCATCCGACCGACACGTCCGGCTCAATCCGTATGGGCACCTAATTTGGGCGGTTGGGTCGGTCCGGACAGCGCGCGCGGCCTCCCCTGTCCGGCACACAGACTACTCCACTCTTCCCTCCAAAACCCCTCTCCAAAATTTCCACTAGCGGGAGTGGCAGAAAAAGCGATGGATCCCGCCGCCATGGTCGATGCTACGCCCTCCGGCGTTCCCGTCGCCAAGAAGCGCGGCCGGCCGAAGAAGTTTGCCGGCGGGTTGCAGCGCGAGCTCAACAAGGAGTGCCAGGAGGAGAACGAGCGCTTCCTCACCCCGCAGAACAGGGCCAACCACAACGAGCTGGCAGTGGATGCCGCCAAGCACGCCGTGAACATGATAAAGCAGGAGGCGCTGACCGTGGACTTCGGTGGCGCCGTGGACTTCGGTGCCAGTGGCGTCACTATCCCCGGCATGTCCATGGCTGTCGTGTCCTCCACCAGCTCCGTCACGTCCACCCCTTGCGGCCAGCCTAGGGCGCCAGACCCGCCCACACCTTCGCTCGGAGGCCATAGTAGGAACGTCGCCTCACTCTCCCACTTCGTCCATCCCCGCACGGCGTCATCGGAGGCGGGAGATCCCGTCATCGACCTCAACCGCACTCCAACGACCGCGTACACAACCCCAGAGGCATCGAAGAAGTAGCGGTCCATCTCCGCCGTGGACATGTCGGCGCCAGTCAACCTATTCGGCGGAATGCCCGACGCGCCGCTGACCGACAATGGTACGGTATGGTCGCACATTTCTTTGCCTTTGCCAGCACACCACTCCCTTCTTTTTATCATGGCCCAATTGGGTGTAGGATTTTATGGCCAACGATGCCGAGGACACCGTGCACGCCATGATCAACGAGGGTGGCGACGACTATGTCGACGGCTATGGAGAGGACACAGAGACCTAGCAACAGACCCAGTAGGAGACTCAGCAAGATGCCTACAACATTGCGGACGAGTCATTGTTTGGAAACGATGGCGCTTCCATGGGCGAGGGGTCACTACCGCACCGCTGGCCGCTTCACTTGCGGCGTCGCTCGTCGACAACAAGAAGTTGAGCCAACAAACATTGAGCTACACTATCGACGAGGACAAGATCCTATGCAAGGCATGGATGGAGGTTTCGCAAGATCCACTATGCGGCACCGAGCAAAATGGCTTTGCCTACTGGAAAAAGCTGGGCAGGTTCTTCCATGAGTATAGGAAATTCGGGAAGGATGCCTTCTATAGCGATCGAAATGATCTCTCTCACCAAGCGATGGGGCACCATCCATACCGAGTGTAGCAAGTTCCAAGGCTCCTATGAGATGGTGACGAAAAGGAAAATAAGCGGCATGATGTCGGTTGACATGATAAAGCCTCTTCCTCTCATGTCGATGTCTTGCATATGCATTGAGCCATTGTTGGCATTCATACGTGTAGGTCATAAAAGCAATGGAGCACTTCAAGAAGGTGAATGACAACAAGGCCTTCACGTTGTCCCATTGTTGGACGTTGATCAAGGACTGCAAAAAATAGGAGACTAGCTATGCCCTTTAGAAAGAACTTGACAACAACAAGAAGGGCAAGAGAAATATTTCTACGAGCGGTGTCATCAACCTAGATGACAAAAATGATGAAGGCTTCGCCAACCCGGTAGGCGCCCGTGCCCGCAGGCCTGGAGGCCACAAGGCTACGAAGGTCGACATCGCCCGCCAGGCTAGTTCCTTGGCATTCCAAGAGACGTTGAAGAAGATCTTGGAGAAGAAGGAAGAGGCCATGCCGAGAGGGAAGAGAGGCGGCGCAAAGAGAAAGAGGCCACTGTCAAGACCTTTGTCGGGCTCCAGGCGAGGTCTATTAAGATGGAGGAGGCCAACGCCAAGGCAAGACTAATGGAGATCGAGGCTAAGGCAACGGCGAAGGAGGCCGAAACCAAGTCCAAGGGGGCCGAGGCCAGGTATAGGATGGCGAAGGCAGAGGACAAGGCCAAGGAGGCCGAATCCAAGATCATGGTCGAGAAGAATGCCATCATGCTCACTGACCTGGACACCATCGCCGACCCCGATCGCAGGGCCTGGGTCGTGCGTAGGCAGTAGACCATCCGGGTACGCGATGCTTGAACGTCAATGGCGACGGCGACTGCAACTTTTTGGGCAGAGAAGCTGTCGTTGTTTTGGATATTGTGTATGATATAACCCCCTTTTGCACACATGAGATCCACTGACCACTTGTTGGCGATGCCCAAAGGGCAATGGCACACGTCTGCCAATTTATTTGATAGTCAGTTTGTGTGCTATTGCCTGTGAATTTGAGTGTTTGACCATTGGCAAAGCCTTGGCCAACGATGGCGCCAAGAAACACCAGACACAGACAGATAAGTCACGCCACTGGACGTTGCTGGCTGGACAGGCCAGACGGCGATTCTAAAGCAACCGTGACCCGACCCAAACAGAACGAAACAGACCATCATGGTCACCCGTTTGGATCAGCCCAGCGAAGATGGCCTTAAACCCTTGTGTTACGAAAAGAATGTGAGTTTCTGAAGCTTACAGGCCACACAAGTTTTCAGAGGCAGACAGAAGATTTACCTGTAGTTTATCTGCGTTGCGTAGAGAGCTGGATAATTCAGCTGCCAGCTTGTAGCATAGCAAGCTTTTAGCATTTTTCAGACAGAGGATTCTTGTCCGTGCTGACCACCAAACGGCTGGTTGTGGTTGTGCAGGCAGGCGGCAAAGGCTGGACCAGCTGCGGCAGAAGAGCCTCGGAAGGAGATCTTGGTCCGACGTGAACAGTTGGCGACTCCAAGCTGACAACAAGCCACACACAGGGAGCTGTCGATGACCTACGTAGGAGTACTACTGCAGCAACCAGAAGCTCCTTTTGCAATTAAGAAGGCGGCTGGCTGGCGCCGCACAGCACAGCTCATGGAGGAGACTCGATGACAAAGAGAGGAGGATGGAATGGATGACGATGCAACAACAATGGCAGCTCGTGCCCCGTTTGCTGCCAGTCGCCGCTTCCTTTGACTTGATCCCGCACATCGCATCAGCCGCGCGCTTTCATTTCAGTTTTTGTCTGATGGCCCGGACTGAATGGACAAAACAAGCGTTTTTATTTCGGTACAATACTATGTTTGCATTGCCAATTGAATGTTACAAGGATTTATGAATTAGCTATTCACAAATATTATCTTTGCATGACGACGTTAATGCCATCTTTTACATGTTTAGAGTGGTCAAATAGTCTTTTCTAGACATGTACTAGAACATTGCTATGAGGATGTAAATATTATTTGGATGGTAATTGCTAACTAGTACCTGATAAGTATAATATAATAACCTAGCAACCAAGACAAACTTCTTTTTGTCAAAACATATTAAGATTGGATCTTATTTTAAAGTCCTTGTCGAGACTAACCCAACAGTGAAAACAAATCAAATCGTCAAGAGATAATTTATTTCAAATTTCTAAATTATGAGAAGTTTCCATTTGCATTGCCTCCTTCACATATAGGGACAGAGGCCCCCAGCACCGTACGAGGGAGACTGGTAGTACCATCGCCTAATAATTGATCTTTATTGTATCAAAGATGATATACCTACAACGTTATTTGGAGCTATATCGAGTCAAAACTGATGGAGCTAGCCAAAGTTCAAATTCAACTCACATATTTCAATGAGCTATTGTATAAGTGTTCATATCCAGTTCATTTCATTTTAAGCCATCCTCGAGCACAGATATCCGATCTCGAGCAACTCACGGTGGTCCAACACTTTTCCCAACCATGGCGATAGTTTGTTACTCACTCCATTTCAAGACTTATATTTAGTCAAACGTCAAAAGACATCTAAGTCTGACAAATATTTTGAACAAAAATATAAACAATTACAATACTAAATCAACATCAACAGATTCACCATAAATATATTTACTTTACATCATAGATGTTGACATATTTTTCGTTTCGTCAAATTTAGTACGGTTTAACTTTGACTAAATTTATAAGATTTTTTTGAAAATCAATATTACGATATATTTATAGTAGCAAACAGTACATGGTACATAAACTGTCTACAACTATTATAAAATAAATTCTGAAAGAAAACGAGAAAATCTCCAAGGTCTTCAAAATCTTCTTCTTTCATAACACAACCTTGTACGTTTCTAAAGGCATAAAATATGACATAGATGTCAAACCACAAAGCTAATAATACCATTAAGGTTCTCCCATAATTTTAGTTGGAATGGATGTATAGTATTTTTATGCAATAATGCTACATCTACGGACTCACTTTTATGGAAAGAGATTTAAGGGGTTACGTGGAGAGAAAGGAGAGGGATCACCACCCTATCATCACGGCAAATAAAAAACTGAACCAACTCCATGATTCCACATCAGCCCGTAACTCTTTCTGTGACAGAAGTGCCTGTAACTCTAGCATTATTGATTTTTATGCATTGTAATTTCTGGCCTTGTTTGTAGAGCATTACTTTCTGGCTGAAAGAGAGGCAATTCCATCCACTGAGGATAATGCAGCCCAATAAGTTATCAAGGCCCACCGCTATCTCCACGAACCCACGTTAGTAATATTCGGACAAGCCCACGCAGATTTCAACCCAGAAATATTATGATAAGGGTAAGCCCATTAAAGTCCAGATGCAAATCGAAAACAAAGCCCACGTCCACCTCCCCGGCCACGAACGCATCTGGAAACTGATCCCAATCCCCCAGCCCTCGCCGTCATGGCAACCACCGACGACTCCACCGCCGCCGGCGAGGTCGGGCGCCTCCTCGCCCACCTCGAATCCCAGCAGCAGCTTCTGACCTCCTGCCAAGAAGCCTGGGCGCGCTCGCTCGCCCACTTCGCCTCGCTCGACAAGGACGTCGCCGCCCGCTCCGCTACCGTGGACGAGGCCGTGGCCGCCGCCGACGCGTCCACTTCCGAATCCCTCGCGGCGCTCGACGCGCGCGAGGCTGCCATCCCTGCGCGCCTGGCTGAGGCCTCTGACGCGCTCTCCACCGCCGTCGCCGAGGCCGAGTCCGCCGCGCCGCCGCCCGCCGACATCCGTGGCGCACTCCGGTGGATATGCCGCCGCATGGACGGCGCTGCGCTTTGGCGCTTCATGGCCGCGCGCCGCAAGGAGCTCGCCGCCGTCCGGAAGGAGGTCGCCCCCGCCGTGGCCGCATCGGTCGATCCGCCGCGCCTCGTCCTCGAAGTGCTCAGCGACTTCCTGGCTGCCGGAGAAGGCGCCGGTGAGGACCAGTGCTGGGTGCTCGGTATGCTGCTGCGCTCGTTGTTTGGTTCCGATGGACGGAAGCCGCCTGAGATAGGAGATACGTTGGTTGAGAGGGCAGCTGCGGTTGCCAAGGACTGGACAGAGCGGTTTGGGATCAAGATGGAAACGCCGGCACCCAGTAACCAGGACGTGGAGATGAAAGAAGCGGCAGTCGTAGATAATGTAGCAATGGCAGAGAAGAAAGTAGAGCCTGTAGATGCGAAAGAGGAGGAGGAGAAGGGGGAGGAGGAGGAGGAGGAGGAGGAGGAGGAGGAGGAGGAGGAGGAGGAGGAGGAGGAGGAAGAAGAAGAAGAAGAGGAGGAGGAGGAGGAGGTGGAGGAAGAAGAAGAAGAGCAGGAAGGGGAAGAGGAAGAGGAAGAGGAAGACCCAGAGGAACTCTTGGCTGCATCAGGTGATGAGGAAGAAGAGAACCCTGAGGAAGTAGACAATGAAGCACATGAGGATCCAAAGGAATCGGAGATGGAAGTGCCGAAGGAGAAGGGCAAAGAGGTAAAGGTGGAAGTGGCTGACGAGGAGAAGAAAAATGAACAAGCAGAAAAGAGCAAAGTTGAGGAAGTAAAGAAGGCAACGGTAGAAGCAGTCAAGGAGGAGAAGGGTGCACTGGGCCAAGCAGAGGCTCATATATTCTTGCAGATGGTTGTGGCATTTTCCTTGAAAGACAAGTTCGACCATGAGTTCTTGAGGAGCCTGTTTTTTGCTAACCGACGGAGGAAAGAACTTGCCAAGTTTGCATGTATCCTTGGGTTTGAGGAGAGCGTCGCAGGTAATGATGACCTACTGGCCTCGTGTTTAAATTTGTTTTGTTTATTAATCTGGATCAGTAACAGGTCTTCAGTTTCTGGAATTGAGACTATGCAATGGTAGATGAATTATTGATAGACGAACTAGAGACTAGAGCAATGGTGCATATGAGGATTGTGACATTTATTTGAGTTTACGTTGCAAGTTAAATTCCATTTTGTAGATTGAGAAAGAAATATATTAAGAACTGGTGGAATTTTTCTCAATATCTTTAGAACTGGTGGATTTAGGATCACATGAATATGCAGTTTGTTTGTTATGAAGTTCTCCGTGAGTTGTATTATAAGCTAAGGTAGTAGTGATGTTGCTTATTTTGGTGGCATACTCTGTATTTAGGAAATATAGATTATCAAAATTTAGGTACTGAATTCATCATGATCTTATCCATGGACCAAAAAACATCACAAGTTCAAGAATAAGTTTTCATGGACCATGCTGAAGTTTTGTTACTATCTTTCTTTAGATTCAACTTGACGATAGCTCTGATTTAAGTGGTTTCTCGCAATGTGAGTTTGTCCCGCAGGATTGCATTTGGATTGAGTTGGATGGTGAAACCAATATAGTTTCGAAGTTGCGTACTTTTGTTCATTACTTCAGGGTTTATCTGACAACCATTTAGAAGATTGATGAATTGATTTTCACAAGTGCTAAGTATATTAGCCTGTTTGTCAAAGGTTCATTTTTCAGTTTGTAACTGTAGTCTATTTGATTTAGCATTTTATTCAGATCCAGGGATTACTATTGTTTAGTTAGGAGAACAGAAGACATGACACAACTGTTTTTGTTACTACTTTTCAGATGCTGTTCAGGAATTGATTACTTCAGGAAATGTAATCGAGGCTATATATATTGCTCACGAGGTGGGTTTGCTCGAGCGATTTCCACCTGTACCTCTTCTTAACTCTTATATAAAGGATTCCACTGAGAAGGCTCAGGCCGTGCTGAGTAGTGGAAGACGCTCCAGTTCAGCCGTTGTAAGACTCTCCATTCTACTCTTATTCCAATGAATCTGTCTTCTGATTGTTTAACACATCATTCAATTTCGGCATAGGCCTTTTTCTGTCTGAATGCCTGCACCGAGATATGTTAATGAAGGAAATGAAGTTAGTGATGTACCCTTGATTTGAAAACCTTTTATTTGTGCCAAATCTGTGATGTGACATCAGATTCATCATGGTAGACATTATGTGTGCACCATTTCTAGAAAACCAATTACGCCACTCAGATTTAAACAGTTGATTCACAATTACAGTATTCATCTGATGAGATCCCTTATATTATTCATCAGTCATATAATCTTTGAGCCATAGATTAGTTGGCTCCATCTAGTCCGTCTAGATCATTGCTTTAGCCTTGGATTTGTGTGGTGTCTTCTTTGGAGTTGGATGCACATTTACAAAGAATGTTTCTGTTGGTTAGCTGACACTTCATCTGTTTGAAAATATAAGCCTATTTTGTTGGTCAGCAGGTAGATTTAGAAAGTCACAAAAACGAGAGAATAGTAGAGGGGAATGACCATGCTTGATATCCACGGTGTTAGTGTGGTGGGATTCAGTGAGAGATAAGTTTGTGGGAGTGTCTATAAGTGTTGGAGAGAGAAGATATTTATGAACGGAGGGAGTAATATCTGTTACAATTTACACCAATTTCTAAAGTTTCTTTTGTCAGGTACTCCCTCCGTTTCAAAATATAAGATGTTTTAGCTTTTGTGAAGCGAATGTATCTAGACGTATTCCGGTGTGTAGGTTTGGAGTGAATCTACACATAAAAAGTGTCTAGATACATTCGTTTCACAAAAGATAAAACATCTTATATTTTGAAACGGAGGAAGTACCTGCTTTTGGGTAGTGAAACATGCCTTTCTCTATCTTTTGTGTAGTTCTTGGTAACTCGTGGCACTCAAAGAAGGGCTAATGTTTTTTTTTCTTCAGGACGAGGCAAAAAGCCTGGAGTGCACTGCCTGCAAGGCTGTCATCAGGTGCGTCGAGGCCTGCCGTCTACTGTCGGTATTTAACATCGACAACATAAAAAGGAAGGTGGCAAGGATTGAAAAGGAGAAGTCTGACCGGAAGAAGCTAGGAGGCAACGCGAATAGATTCCAGAACAAGCGATCACGGGGAGCGGCCATGCATCAGTCCTTCCCTGCTGCCAAGTCCGCAAGGGGATCAGGCTCAGGCTACGGGCCATCCTTTCAGAACCCAGTGTCCCGTTCGTTTGGCTACGCAGCTCGCTCCGCGGGAGCTGCCGCTCAGGCGTACTATGCGCCGGGAAGCATGGCGGCGCGCCGTGGGGGCGTGCTGTATGGCGGACCTGGAGCAGCATTTGGGCAACAGCCGTACCATCGTTAAGGCTAGCATAGGTCCTTTTGATTTTGCTGGACGATTCTTGCTTCTTGCTGATAGGATGATGATTTGGACGACCTGTAACTTGTATCCTTGCTGTTGAACTTCGATTTTGAACAGATTGAGCGTTACTAGTACATCATTTCTCTTCATGGTTTACCCTGAGTTATTGCGCCCAGCGCCTGCTGTGTCCTACTATGCGAGAACCCTCCGATGGAACGTTTGTCGGAAAATATGTTCATTTTGGTTTACCACCCAGAGTCATATACGTTTGGAAAAAGACGATTCGACGTAAAACATTTGTACAAGCCGCTAGGAGAGTCGGCGCAGAGCAGCAAGGAGAAGCCGCCAATGGAGTCAACATATTATGGTGGCAATGTAGGATCTGCCAGGAGAGTCGACGTAGAGCAACATGTAGGAACAACAAAGAGAGGCGATGAATAGTATTTCGAGTGGGCCGGAAGGCCCGCGAGTACGCCTGGAGGACAGCGACTGGACTCCGAGGAAAGAAGAGGCGAAGAGAGTTGACGTGGAGTAAAAACTTTAAGAGCCGTGAAAAGAGTTGACATAGAGTGGCATGAAGAAACCGTGAATAGTGGCAGCGCAGCTACGGCCAAAAGAATAGTGGCAGTGTCGAGTTCTAGAGACCTAGCACAAGTTGTGTGGCAGAGCAATCGCGAACGAGTGGCGACGGGCAGCGGAGGGCGGGAGGGAAGGAGCAGCACGATGCAGCACAAGATGGAACCAACGCCAATTGCGGAGTGCGGTGTCGTTCGGGAGGAGAATGCCAAAATCCTAAACCTAGCATTTCTTGATGCAACTAACCTCTATAATATAGCCCAAGAGAGACAAGTATATAGTACGCATGACACTTGGTTGGAAACTCTTTTTTTAGATGAAAGTCTTGAACGGAGTCTGACTTTAAATTAATAAAGCCCACAGCGGCATAGTCAAGTACAACATCTAGGAGAGCAAAGCTCCAAGTCTGAGTAGCAACATAACAAGAACATAAAAGGGGAAAGGGCTGACAAGCACTAAGCAACATCAGCTAGCCTAGTCTTGCGAGTCCCTGATCACATGGTGGATACCTCTAATCTTGGTGATCGCCTCCTTGAGCGCCATCTTATTGTCGTCCCTCCTAGCCACGAGCTTCCACATCTGTTAAGTAGATACACATGTTATATAGGTCAGCATGCTGTTTGGGAAACGATCCCTTAATAGAGTATTTGTTCCGAATATTCCACAGTGTCCAACAAAGGGAAGCAAAGGAAGTCTGGGGGATGCGCCTATCCTGACCACGGTAGCGTTGGATCAGGTGAAAGGCATCGTCAAAGCACGGGAGGTTCAAAGCACATGAGAGCAGTTCCCTAACCACACTCCACATAAATTTCACAAGGACACATTGGAAGAATATTTTCCTCGGGATGAGGTCAACCCATAGACCTTGCTCATTAGTAGAGCTTCCAGATCCAATTGACCATAAAACACGTATTCATCAGTTTAGTGTCAATGATACCCAAGCCCCCAAGCTTTTTGGGTGACAACTGGCCACCTAACCATGTGGTATTTGCGTTTTAGACCATTAGCCTCTCAGAAGAAGCTTCCCCGGTGTTTGTTCATGGTATTGTGGACACTGTCCCCCAGCATAAAAACTCACATGGCACAGAGGGAAAGGTTGGAGAGGCAGGTGTTGGTCAGCGTGAGGCGTACTGCTGAGGACATCACTTTCCCTACCGAGGGGTCCATGCATTTCCCCACCTTAGCTGCGAGTGGCTTCCAGTCACGTTAAAGCCCGGTCACTAATAGGGATGCCCAAGTAAGCTAAGGGAAAGGCGAGGGAGGATGGCGGTTGGATACTCTTTGAATCGACATTTCAAAAAACCACTTTTGAACCTGTCAAAAACCTCAATGTAGTTAATGTTGTATTCTATCAGCGTGCAAAATTTTAAAACAAAATACAAAAATGAAAAAACCTCGATGTATCGCGGGCTGAGCATAAATGACTAATTTTCAAAAAACGATAAAATCTGAACTTCAGTGCAGTGTTCACTACTATTCACCAACGACAAAATCTTGATTTTTTGTTTTTTCTTAGCCCAATATACAACTTATTTCATATTAAAATTTTGCACACCACCAGAATACAACATTCCTACACCGATATGTTTTGATTTCTTTGAAATGTTTGAATTTAAAATTTTAGAGGTTCAAAATTCGGGCTATCTGGAACCCAAGCTCTGAACGGCCGCTATTGCTAATCCTTAATTTATATTTTTCCAGACCCTGGAATCTTGTAAATATCTTGGATATAGAAAAATAACCATGGGGGGCTCCCAATATCTCCCGGTAAAACAATTTGTTATCGTTAGAAGTCTACATATTGCTAATAAGTTATACAGGTACTGATCACCAAACAAACTAAGTGCACATGGCACTAATATATAGAAATATTTGGAACACATACTAGCTAGAGGTACATGTCTTGGTAAATTAAATTAAGCATGCAATATCTTTCTGTCATGATCTCCAAAGATATCGTCTATTTTCCATTAATGTTGAAAGCAACCTGAAATTTTGAATAAACCAACCAAAGTTAGATATAATATCAATTTAATATTATATTGGAACAATCTTGACTTCAGTACGATGTAACTTCACTTAGTAACTAAACAAGAGTCCATTACTTACCATCCTTATGTGGCATCAACTCACTGTGCTTCTCTGGCTTAGGCATTTTCTACACCGGTCATGGAAATCCGTCCCAGATTTCATCATCTCTTTGTAGACCAAACTATATGTACAAAATAAGCATGCTAGTTAGCTATCAATAGATTCCTAAAATGTTCATCTATTAAACTTAGTATGAAAAGACACTAGCTTGAAAAAAACACTTTTCAATAAAATGTCATGTAATTAGCTTAGTGCAAATTTTACATGAAAATAAAGTACACGTTCACGTGATTCTCAAATTATCATGATTTACATAGCATCTTCCAAACAAAAGGCAAGAAAACTGTCATTCGATGAAGACTTTAGTCATATAAATCTATCCTTTAGTTGTGAATGCAAAATAGAATTATCAACAAGGAAATTGTGTAACTTCAGGTTAGATCGACACACACTAAAAGGGGAGGAAGTAAGCAAAAAGGGGGTCTCAGCATTAGCACTAGCATAATAACCACACTTTTTAAGAGTGGAGACTTAATTGAACCTAGCCAGTACGAAAACTTTACATGATCAATATAGTACCTCTTCATGTGTTTCGGAAATCCTATGATTTGAACAATGTCTACCGCAAAAGTATGTCTTCCCGCCAATAAATTGTTTGCATAGGAAGACATTTAGTACAACATGACCGCCCTCCATATGCATCCCTGCATATTTTGAACTATTAAATTTACATAAAAAGAAATATTACATTTCACGACAATGAAATATAGAAAATCTTATAGCAGAACACACCCAATAGGTAATTAGTTGCTATCAGCGATACATGTTCCGGGGTCCATGATTTCAATATATCATGCATATAAAATATAAAATTTTCTCAAAGAAGCTCATAAATTGATTATGTTCAAGCGTCATGAACATCAATGATCAAGGTATAACCATATAATTCTTAAGCAGGGTGAGACACAGTGTCTTGTAGCAGAAGAGATATGGCACAAGGGTGGATAGAAGAAATTGTTATGTAGTTATTGCATGTTTGTGATAGCACTTCGTCACTATCATTTCCACTATATGAAACAACAAAAGAATATTGTGAGTCCAAAGATCCACACCAACACTAGGAAAAAGAAATGTGAAGAACAAGAGAAATTTTAAATACTATTTCCTTTTAGATCAAAAGCAGTATTTGGAGTATAAATAAATATATCAAAGGAATTTATAATCTAGCTAGTATATTGTTGTATTCTTCTACGAAGAAAATCAATTAGGAAGTTTGACATATAAATAAGTATATAACCTGTGGAAAGAGGTGAGATAAACTGCTTCATGAGCCTATCCAGCATCCCTTGCATTCCAATTTCAGAAATAGCAAGGTTACTTCCATGCTTGCCCAAGTTATTTGGAACAATTATCTTTTATTTGTTTATGTGTGCCCAATTTATAAAATTTTCTACCTGTAATCAGCTCGGAGACAAATGTGCAAGACACTTACAGAAACAATACATCTTAAAAGAGGAAAAAACGATTGGAATTTTTTATTACAAATCATTAGGGAATCTGGGAATGGCAATACAGGATATCTTGTTATACCTCAGCAATGAGCATCTCGCACAATGCAGGTCACAACATAAGAAATGCGTACATTGAAGGTGCTATCTCGCGGATGCTATCCATGAAGTTTTCGGCAGTGTTTCCCTGTTTTTTTTTTTTGAAATTTCGTAATGTTTTACACCCGGCCTCTGCATAGCTCAGATGCATATAGCCGATCAAACCACATGATTACAAAGTAAAATAACAATACCAAAAATTAGAGATGTCTATATTAAAACCAACGGCCATCAACTATGGTAGATCAATCCGTAGATCACGCGGCCATCCATGTCGGGAGAAAATATCCCTCGCCATATCCTCCAATCGCGTACATCCCTCCGCAAACAAGTCGCAGAACTGCAAATGTTGGAGAATAGTCCACGATCGGAGAATAACCGTAGTCCGAAAGATAACCTGCAGAGGAGAAGACACAATGTTATTAAAACTCTTATCATTTTTACATAGCCATAACGACCAAATAATGGCAAGCGTTCCCACCCTAAACATAATCTTGCATTTATAATCAACCCCGTGAAACCAGTTACCAAATACATTGGTCACCTATTGTGGGGGAGATAAACTAGGGGCTACTTGGATGATTAACCATATATGACGAGCAAATTTGTATTGGAAGAATAAATGTCTCATTGTCTCATTGTCTCATCATGATAACAAAACACATATTGTGTATTTTCATGCCAATTGCTCTTAACAAGATTATCTTTAGTAAGAATTACCCTCTTATAGAGATACCAAGCAAATATCTTTGTTTTCAGGGTATTTTCATTTTCCAAATTTTACTATTATCATCGATCGGAATATCAGGTTGGATCAAGACTCTATACATTGAGTCAACTAAAAGTTTGCCACTCTCGAGTAATTTCTATTTGAACTCGCCCACACCATCCGATAGTTGTATCGTGGATAATCGTAATAACAGATTGTTCCACGATGTTAGTCTAGGACCTATGCGACTTCTTCTGAAAGACACATTAGGAGGAGTAGATTCTATTACAGTGAAAAGTGTGTCTCCTTTGTACCTAACAATCGAATATAGTGCCAGATATTGTTCACGAAGAGAAGTTTGCCCAGGCCACTTATCTTCCCAGAATCTAATTTGCGATCCATCCTTAATATTGAAAACACCAAAACAGAAAAAATATTTTTTAACGCCATTAGTCCAGCCCAAAAGTGTGAATCACCGGGTTTCCAAACCACTTGAGACACAACTTTGAATCCAACATATTTCCTCCAAATAATAGTTTGCCAGACACCCTCTTTGGTAAGTAGTTTTGATAACCATTTAGCTAGAAGCGCGGTGTTTTTGACTTGTAAATCGTGTATACCAAGTCCACCGTATTCTTTCGGACGATAAACCACATTCCATTTGGCCAGTCGATACTTTTTTTTTCTGTGTTTTTTCCCTGGATGGCTCGTAGAAACAAAGGCAAGAAGAAAGCAAGGGATTCATTTTGTAGAGTTCGGAATGTAGAGGCTGCAAATGTTGTTCATGAATAGATAATGCATTATGTATATACAAGTTTTAGAGTGATTGGAATTTTTAATAGCCGTCCACAGGTCTCGATCTAACGGTGAAAAAAGTGGCGGAACAATTCCAGCGGAAAGAGATGGAAAAAATAGTGTGGGGCCGGAACAAAATAAGGTAGGCCCGGAACAAAAAAAAGCACTTATTTTGGCTTATTAGTGAACGTCCGTCCCAGCACACACTACCATTTGGAGAGAAAAAGGAACAACAGGTCGCATTTGCCTCCGGCCCAACATGATCCGGCTCAGAGCAAGGACGACGCAGGCAGTGAGCGGACGCGGTTGGCCAAGACGGGCTGTGCTAGTTGCGTTGTCGTCTGGCCCAGCCTGATTTGTTTCTTATTTTCTTTTTCTTTTAATTTTCTATTTACTAAATAAGTAAACTTTGCTTATTTAAAACTTCAAATTTTTGATGCAAATTAGGACACAAACTAGGACCTCAAAATTTATATTTGGTTTGGACGACGTTTCTGTATTTTCAAAATGTACATAGAAAAAATTCTTAATTTCACAGGAACACCAACATGAAAAGTGTTTCTCCCGGATTCAATTATTTTTAAAATGTACATAGGCAAAATTCTTAATTTGAAACAATACTCAAAACCTCATCCAATTATGACCACTACAACTCCAAACATATAATTCTAAATTTTTCTAGGAAAATGCATTTCATTGAGTTGAATTGGTTTTAAATTTATTACATAGAAAAACTTCTGAATATCCCAAAACCCACAAAACAAAAAGTTTGCCTTTTGAAGCACTTGAAGCAAAGGTGAAAAACGCATCCTATTCTGACCAACACTACTAGTGATATCAACATTTGAATCTATCTGCTAATTTTTTTTAGCAAAGGCAAATGAAAAAGGAGGGGAAAAATATGCCTGCCTGGCACTCTAGGGGTTGGTTTCCAAGCCAAGGCCCAGCTCAAGCCCATTATAAGCGAACCGGGCACAGGGCTGTACTGCGTGGCGCGGGATGATGGGCTTCGACGCGTTGTTGCCGACCTGATTTGTTTCTTCTTTTAATTTTCTATTTACTATTAGAATTTGCTTCTTTAAAACTTCAAAAAAAAACCAAAACAGGAAATTTTTAAATCATTGTTACAAACTTAATCTTGGTTTGACCAAATTATTCATATAAATTGTTAAAACTTTAAAAAAAAAAACTCAAACAGGAAAAATTTAAATCACTGTTACAAACTTAAAACTTAAACTTCGACTGTCCAAATTATTCATATAATTTTTAAAACTTTATTTTTTTACCTAAATAGGACATTTTTAAATCACTGTTGCGAACTTAGACTTGGATTGTCCAAATTATTCATATAAATATTCTAGTGGATTGCATGCAAATTGAATATTGTTAAAACCAATATGGTGATACCTATTGGTTTACAAAATTAAGTCAAATTTCTTTCATTTCTTTACAAAATATTTCCAAATATGACACTAAGACCATACTGATGGTGCTCGTACATATTACAGTGGTTTTAATTTGTTTTACATTTCATAACCATTAAAATTTGTTCTTCTATATACAGAGAAGTATATACATAGAAGAATTGCCATGGTTTTACCTATATTTTCAAATCTTTTTTAAGGTAGGATGTAAAATAGTTCAACTGATATGGTAAATATATATAAAGTTCAAATTCAAACTGCCACACTAAAAAGGTATTATATTACTAAGTGACACAACAAGTATTATGCAACTATAATGGAAAAGAAATTAAAAACAACCAAATGACACAACTACTGAAGATAGATATTAACATACATCCCACAATACTAGATGGTTCACTTAATACAGATAGTCTTCCGCAACATATGCCTACTTAAATAGTACTCATAACACCAAAAGAAACACTACTACAACAGTTATACTAACTTAAATAGAAGCATAATCATTATACAGATGATGCACCTAACATGTACTGTCAACAGCTTCCTACTGGCAAAAGATGATTCACATGGTGAGCTTCTTTCACTCCTCAGTCTCAGAGTCCACATATTTGAATTCATCAGGCTCAAGCACCCTCAAGAGGGCTTCATGTTTACCCTCATCGTGCATGTCCTTACCACCTCTAGGAGTGGCGAAACGTCGAACATGCTCAAGAAGCTTCACCCTCTCTCCATTTCTTGGCTTATTGTGGTGGAAAGGGCACCTGTAGCGCTCAAAACCATATGGGAGGTATGCAGGCAGTCCCTGCCTCCACAGTTTCTTATCCTCCTTCTTAACAAATGACTTGTAGTTCCATGGCTCCACCTCAACTTCATCTTCAAAAATGTACTGTACACAAACCACAAGTACACTATAGTTAGTACTATCACTGACAACAATTTTACACATACAATATTTAGTTTAACTATACATAGATAAAATAGCTCACATCCTCATTGCTACCATCATAGCTAACAGTAAAGTGTGATGATACCCCAAACTATGTAAAATATAATGAATTTTAACCATTGTTCTAACTAAAAGGAGAACACTTAGTTCTAGTAAACATATAACACTGGCATACTAGAACAATATAGTTTCCATATTTATCCTCTGCCAAAACACAACCATGTTGCCAAATGTTCAAGCTTGGTCATCTAAAAATAGAGAAATTAAGAAAGTGCAGCCAGGTTCAGGTACTTATGCATGCATGCAAAATACTAGATAATCTTTGCGTGCATATGCACCAGCTCGAAAACTATAGTAGGAAAAAACAGAGTTGCCAAAATGCTAGCTCCCAGATCTAGCTGAATAAAAGGAAGCAGTCATTGTTCAAAATTATGTATCAATAAGGGTGTAATAATTTAAAACACCACACGCCATCAATAAGGCTATAGTAATTTCAAATTGTTGCAGATAACTGTTACTAGTGTGAGGCTGCATTGTCAGTATTACACGTCCACACATATAATTTCAAGTTCAGACACCTATTACAGTTCTACATCCTATCCCTATGTACCACACACCAATTGCATATATACAAATTTGCATATAGAAAGAAAGAAGGTGACTAACATTCAGTACTTTTGTCATTATAACACTGATACTCCATCAGATGGTGACTACCATATTCTCATACATGCAACGGTGAAAAAAACACAAGCCTGCAAAGGAATATTTCACCGAGAACACCATTTCCAGTGGCAACTCTGATGGGTCTAGAGTATCAGACTCACAAAAATGTATCTCAAACATATATTTGAAGGGTTCCGTAGCAGAAAACAAAAAATTTCTATCTACTCGAACACTAATACCAGGATCTATACTATGTAGACATAAGTAACGGAGAAGGAATACAGTATTCATACCTTTGCAGAGAGAGGCACGCCTTACGCAGGAAGGTGTATATTGATGAAGACGAGCAGCACCCCAAGTGTGGTGCCACCGAAGTTCATCACACGTCCGGTGTAGTGGACGTCAACCGGGCTCCGATCCAGCTGAGCAGCGGAAGAAGTAGATGCCGGATCACCGATCACACGACGGTAGTGTGAAGGTGGAGAACTCAACTACGAAGTCCTCCCCAATATTACGGGGAAGTCCTCAGTAGAAGAGAGAGAGAATGAGAGGAATGGGTGTACTCCAAGGGGAAGGGGGGACCCCTATATATAGTAGGAGGGGGGCGCACCACCCAGGGGCTAGGCGGCGTGGGACTAATGCCCACACCCGCCGGCCACCATGGGGCAGCCGCCGACCCTAGGTGGGCCCCACTAGGGCGGCCCACCAGCCCTAGGCCAGCTGGCCCCCTCTCCCTAGGCACCTTGCCCACTTGGGCCTCCCCTCGGGTGAGGCCCATTAGCAATATAGTGCCTTTTAAAATAAAATAAAATAAAATATATATTTAATATTAATTCTCCAATTAACATTCAAATACACATATTATATTAATTCTTCACTCCGGAACATCTTCCGGACCCCTTTCCGATCTCCATCAGATGTTGCCGAAACTATTCCGGTCTCTCTCTATTTCTCATACGATACCTCATCTACCCTAAGCGTCCCCACCCTTAAGCGTGACATCCTTCGGTTCGGAAACACTCCGGACATGATAGAGATCACTCTCATATCAATGATCAATAGAGGGACCTGGATGGCCATGTGACCCCCGTGCGTTTCACGAATACAATCGCTCGAACCGTGAGATAGTCGTTCCCATTCCCCTTGTCATACGATACCTAATTCATCCGAGACTTGATCTTCGGTATCTGCATACCTTAGTTCGATCTCGTTGCCGATGAACTTGTTTTTCTCGTAATCATGTCATTGCATTCTGTGACCTAGTCACATGCTTGCAAGCTTCATTAATGCAACATCACCGAGATGGCCACATGTATCTATCCGTTACATGGACTAGACAAATCCTAGTCTTGATATGTACTCCTCTACGCATTCCTTCGGAAAACCTGAGTGGCACCTTTTTGATCACCCTGTTACGAGATGATTCTTGATAACCATCTAAGCTTCTTCCAGAATGGTGATTTGCATTACCTCATAGTCAAAGGATCAGGTTGCGAGGTTCTCTGTGTTTTTATCATCAATGGTGAACATGTAACTAGATCTCATTATGATATAACGGTCGGATGTTTGTCTATCATGTTATTTAACTAATAACATGACCTCATTGTCAATTGGCATAAATGCCCATGGTCTTGAAACATAGACCATCCTCATGACCAATGAACCAGTTCACTAGAGGTAACTAGAGACACGGTTTGTTTACATACCACACGTGTATTAACGTTTCGTATTAACACAGTTATAGCACAGTATGAAACGTATTATGAAAATACAGGAGGTATATCAAATAATACACTTTATTATTTGCCTCTAGGGCATAACTCCTTCAGTCTCCCACTTGCACTAGAGTATACAAAAACTAGTTTACAATAGGCAGGAACCTAACACCAATGGAATCTCGATGTTGTTCGTGCTTGTCATGTTGGAGAGCTTTAGTCAAAGGATCTGCTACATTCAGTTCCGTATCTACTTTGCAAATCATGACTTCACCTTCTTCAACAATCTATCGGATGACGTGAAATATAAGCTTGATGTGTTTGGCTGTGGAATGAGTTCTTGGTTCCCTTGCATTTGCAATAGCTCCCGTGTTATCACAATAGATTGTCACGGGGTCTTGTGCGTTGGGAAAAACTCCTAGTTCGATGACGAAATTCCTTAGCCAAACAGCTTCATTTGCTGCATCTGCTGCAACAATGTATTCAGACTCCATTGAAGATTGTGCCACCACCGGCTGCTTCTTGCTTTTCCAGCTTACGGCCCCACCATTCACCAAGAAAACAGATCCTGTTTGAGACTTAGAGTCATCATGATCTGAATTCCAGCTCGCATCTACGTAACCTGTTACGTTCAGAGCTTCATCATTTCCTCCATAGATTAGGAACATATCCCTTGGTCTTCTCAGATACTTTAGGATATTTTTCACAGCTGTCCAGTGATCTGGTCCTAGATTACTCTGATATCGGCTCATCAAACTAAGAGCCAATGCTACATCAGGTCGGGTACTAAGCATTGCATACATGATAGATCCTATTGCAGAAGCATAGGGGACGTCCGACATCTTTTCTCTATCATTGTCCGTCACAGGACATTGAGTCACACTCAAGTTGCAATTCTTCATCATAGGTGTAAAACCCCTCTTGGTGTTTTCCATTTTGAACCTCTTCAAAATCTTATCTATGTAAGTACTCTGACTTAATGCTATCAGGTGTCTTGATCTATCTCTATAGATCTTGATTCCTAATATGTATGCAGCTTCACCTAAATCCTTCATGGAAAATTGGTTGCTCAAATACGCTTTCACGCTATTCATAAGATCCACATAGTTTCCCATGAGTAATATGTCATCCACATATACCACTAAGAAAACTACCGAGCTCCCACTCGCTTTCTTGTAAACACAGAACTCTTGTTGGTTCTGGATAAATCCAAAACTCTTGATCACTAGATTAAAACGTTGGTTCCAGCTCCGAGATGCTTGCTTCAACCCATAAATGGACCGTTGGAGTTTGCATACTTTTCCAGCATCCTTAGGATCAACAAAACCTTCTGGTTGCATCATATACAACTCTTCATCAATGTGACCATTGAGGAATGCGGTCTTGACATCCATCTGCCAAATTTCATAGTTGAAATGTGCAGCAATTGCTATTAAAATCCCGACAGCCTTAAGCATTACTACGGGAGAGTAAGTCTCGTCGTAGTCAACTCCTTGAATTTGTCGAAAGCCTTTTACGACAAGTCGAGCTTTGTGAATGGTTACATTACCATTCACATCTGTCTTTTTCTTAAAGATCCATTTATTTTCCACGTCCTTGCGACCCTCTGGAAGATCCACCAAGGTCCAAACTTGGTTTTCATGCATGGATCCTATTTCGGATTTCATGGCTTCTAGCCATTTCTCGGAGTCTGCACTATCCATAGCTTCTTTGTAGTTTGCAGGTTTTTCCTGATCATCTAAGATGACAGACATTACATGGCTACTGTACCAATCTGGAGTGGCACGAACCCTTGTAGACCTGCGAACCTCAGGAGTTTCGATGTCATTGTTTTGATCAGCATCAATGGGCTCTTCCTCCATGTTGGAGAGCGGTTTCGGAACAGTTTCCGTTGTGCTACTCGGAATACGGAGAGAAGGATCAACAATTTCATCTAACTCTATTTTCCTTCCACTCACTCCCTTTGCAAGAAACTCCTTTTCGAGAAAGGTGCCATTTTTAGCGACAAACGTTTTGCCTTCGGCTTGGTTGTAGAAGGTATACCCAATGGTTTCCCTCGAGTATCCTACAAAGATACATTTTTCCGATTTAAGTTCGAGTTTGTCAGGCTGTAGTTTCTTAACATAAGCCTCACAACCCCAAACTTTCAGAAATGGCAACAATGGCTTCTTGCCATGCCACATCTCATATGGGGTTGTCTCCACGGATTTGGACGGTGCTCTGTTTAAAATAAAAGCGGCGGTTTCTAACGCGTATCCCCAAAAAGACACAGACAAATCAGTTAAAGACATCATGGACCGTACGCTATCCAATAGGGTTCGGTTATGACGTTCCGACACACCATTACGTTGTGGTGTTCCGGCTGGCGTAAGCTGTGGTACAATCCCACAGTCCTTTAAGTGCATGTTAAACTCATAACTCAAATACTCGCCTCCTCGATCTGATCGAAGGTGCTTGATTTTCTTGTTAAGTTGATTCTCTACCTCTTTCTGAAATTCCTTGAACTTTTCAAAGGTTTCAGACTTGTGCTTCATCAAGTAGATATATCCATATCTGCTTAAGTCATTAGTAAAGGTAACAAAGTAACGATAACCATTGCAGGTTGAGACACTCATTGGTCCACATACATCCGTATGTATGATACCAAGCAGATCTACGGCTCTCTCCATTATACCAGAGAGTGGTGTCCTGGTCATCTTGCCCATGAGACATGGCTCACATGTATCAAGGGATTCAAAGTCCAATGATCCAAGAAGCCCTTCTGAATGAAGCTTCTTCATCCGCTTTATGCCAATATGACCAAGACGGCAATGCCATATGTACATGGAATTATCGTCACTGTGCTTACAACGTTTAGCATCAACACTATGGATGTGTGTATCACAATCAAGATCAAGTAAGAATAAACCATCACGTACAGGTGCATGAACATAGAAAACATCATTCATATAAATTGAACAACCATTTGTTCCTGATTTAAACGAATAATGGTCTTGCAATAAGCAAGACCCACTCACAATATTCATACTTAGTGCGGGTACATAATAGCATTTATTCAAAATCAACAATAATCCTGACGGTAGACGTAGATGCAGGGTGCCGACGGCCATCACTTCGACCTTCGAGCCATTGCCGACGCGCATCGTCACCTCGTCCTTCCTCAGGCGCCTGCTACTCTGCAGATCCTGCTGAGAGTTACAAATATGAGCAACAGATCTGGTACCAAATACCCAGGTGTTACCCCTGGCGCTTGTAAGGAATACATCAATAACATGTATATCATATATATACCTTTGTCCGGAATGGCTATCTTGCCAGCTCGCTTGTCTTCAAGGTATTTGGGGCAGTTGCGTTTCCAGTGCCCATCCCCTTTGTAGTAGAAGAACGAAGTGCCGGGCTTAGGGCCTGGCTTGGCAGCCTTTGAGGTGGTGGCAACAAACTTGCCATCCCTCTTAGGCTTCTTGCTCTTGCCTTTTCCCTTTTGCCCCGGTTTCTTAAAGTTGGTGGTCTTGTTGACCATCAGCACCGTGTGTTCCTTCTTGATTTCAACCTCAGCAGTTTTGAGCATGGCAAACACCTCAGCAAGGGTCTTAGTCATCCCTTGCATGTTGTAGTTCATCACAAAACCCTTGTAGCTAGGGGGCAGCGAATGCATCACCCTATCTATAGCGAGTTCCTCCGGGATTTTGCAATCCAGGGCATTTAACGTAGCCAGACATTTTGACCACGTGCTTACTAATACTGCTGTGCTCTTCCATTTTAGCAGAGAAGAAGAGCTCGGAAGCATCATACCTCTCTGCCCGAGCCTGTGGAGCAAAGGCAGCCTTGAGATCCTCAATGATCTCACAAGCATTCATCTTCTCAAAACGCTTTTGAAGCTCTGGCTCCATGGCATAGAGCATTCCACTCTGGATGAGGGAGAAATCATCCGCCTTGGACTGCCAGACATTCTTTTCGTCCTCAGAGGCGGAATCTGCAGGCTTAGCCGGAAGCTCAGCCTCAATGACATAAGTCAACTTGTAGGGGACTAGGAGGATCCTAAGATTGCGGAACCATGCGGTGAAGTTGGTTCCATCAGTTTTCAGCTTGTCCTTCTCGAGGAAAGTGCTAAGGTTGAAGGTGGATGGGCGAGACATCTACAAAGGAATTTGCAAAGTATTTAGACTATGTTCATAATAATGAGTTCGAGTATTAACTAAAAGAACTCCCACTTAAACGAACATCCCCCTACTCATTCAGTGATCACATGATCCCTATCCTCTGCACCTCCCCCGATCGTCACGGCCATCAGTGCAGTATCAAAGGTGGACATTCCCTAATGTCGATCACATCAACCATGTGATTCATGCTCGACCTTTCGGTCTCTTGTATTCCGAGGCCACGCTTCTCTAGCGTGCTAGGCTTGCAAATCCTAACTCGTGTGTATTTGCAGTGCAACATGGCTTACACCCACTATATGTGAACGTAGATATGTCTGACACCTAGGCCTGTCACCTTGGATCGCCTCATACCGAAGAACTTTCTTGGTGGTGCACACACAAGGGGAATACGATAACTAGAATACTATGAGGGATTATCTTATTATGCTACCGTCTAGTAAGTATACTAGCACAATAAGTAATACTTCTAAAGTGAAGTGTTATGACATGGTTATAGCTTTGTGATCATCATCCATAGCTTCAATGAGAGTTTCACAAACTCGTCATTTCCATGTTATAATACTTGCCCCTATGCAACAATAAAATAGATGCTTCTAAATTAACTATTGCATGTTTTACGCGGCTTTAGGGCTTTCGCAGTAGAACCCTTTCCCACCTACGAACGTCGAGCCACAAAATGGATTCAATGATTGCCGTTCTTCTTCCCTTTTCAGGGCCCTCCAGTGTTAATGCCATATCAACTACTGCAGAGAGACAGACACCCCCTAAGCCACTTTGATTCGTGGACCAGTCTCGTGAATCACCACGTGAGGTCGGTTGGGGGCCGCTTCATCAAACAGTGCCGCGATATGAACAATAATACTAAAGAGGGTAGCAACTAGAGAATCAATGCCCACATATTGCTATGTGTTCTATCCGTACGACATGTCTACCCATAGATCCGCTGTGATACCACTGAAGGGTTCCGTAGCAGAAAACAAAAAATTTCTATCTACTCGAACACTAATACAAGGATCTATACTATGTAGACATAAGTAACGGAGAAGGAATACAGTATTCATACCTTTGCAGAGAGAGGCACGCCTTACGCAGGAAGGCGTATATTGATGAAGACGAGCAGCACCCCAAGTGTGGTGCCTCCGAAGTTCGTCACACGTCCGGTGTAGTGGACGTCAACTGGGCTCCGATCTAGCCGAGCAGCGGAAGAAGTAGATGCCGGATCGCCGATCACATGACGGTAGTGTGAAGGTGGAGAACTCAACTATGAAGTCCTCCTCAATATTACGGGGAAGCCCTCCGTAGAAGAGAGAGAGAATGAGAGGAATGGGTGTACTCCAAGGGGAAGGGGGACCCCTATATATAGTAGGAGGGGGGGCGCACCACCCAGGGGCCAGGCGGCGTGGGACTAATGCCCACACCCGCTAGCCACCATGGGGCAGCCACCGGCCCTAGGTGGGCCCCACTAGGGCGGCCCACCAGCCCTAGGCCGGTTGGCCCCCTCTCCCTAGGCACCTTGCCCACTTGGGCCTCCCCTCGGGTGAGGTCCATTAGCAATATAGTGCCTTTTAAAATAAAATAAAATATATATTTAATATTAATTCTCCAATTAACATTCAAATACACATATTATATTACTTCTTCACTCCGGAACATCTTCCGGACCCCTTTCCGATCTCCATCGGATGTTGCTGAAACTATTCCGGTCTCTCTCTCTCTATTTCTCATACGATACCTCATCTACCCTAAGCGTCCCCACCCTTAAGCGTGACATCCTTCGGTTCGGAAACACTCCGGACATGATAGAGATCACTCTCATATCAATGATCAACAGAGGGACCTGGATGGCCATGTGACCCCCGTGCGTTTCACGAATACAATCGCTCGAACCGTGAGATAGTCGTTCCCCATTCCCCTTATCATACGATACCTAATTCATCCGAGACTTTATCTTCAGTATCTGCATACCTTAGTTCGATCTCGTTGCGATGAACTTGTTTTTCTTGTTATCATGTCATTGCATTCCGTGACCTAGTCACATGCTTGCAAGCTTCATTAATGCAAAGTCACCGAGATGGCCACATGTATCTGTCCGTTACATGGACTAGACAAATCCTGGTCTTGATATGTACTCCTCTACGCATTCCTTCGGAAAACCTGAGTGGCACCTTTTTGATCACCCTGTTACGAGATGATTCTTGATAACCATCTAAGCTTCTTCCAGAATGGTGATTTGCATTACCTCACAGTCAAAGGATCAGGTTGCGAGGTTCTCTGTGTTTTTATCATCAATGGTGAACATGTAACTAGATCTCATTATGATATAACGGTCGGATGTTTGTCTATCATGTTATTTAACTAATAACATGACCTCATTGTCAGTTGGCATAAATGCCTATGGTCTTGAAAGATAGACCATCCTCATGACCAATGAACCAGTTCACTAGAGGTAACTAGAGACATGGTTTGTTTACATACCACACGTGTATTAACGTTTCGTATTAACACAGTTATAGCACAATATGAAACATATTATGAACATACAGGAGGTATATCAAATAATACACTTTATTATTTGCCTCTAGGGCATAACTCCTTCAATATTGTCACCAAAATTACATAATGTAATGCAAATGATACGAAAACATATATATTGTTGACTGCCATGGGGCCATCCTACCCCACAGCTTAGTTAGACCACAAAATGCCACATATTCACAAAATGATACTGAAGCATATCGATCTTACTGCATTCATCATAATTGCGTAGTAGTTATGGCTCATGAGTTGTATAAAAAGTGTACATACATATATAATGAGTTTGCATAACACAATTTATAAGCATATAGTACATATGGACATGACAGAATAATGGGTTAGAACAATGAGCCAACAAACCTATTAGTGAATACAAGGGTCAAGCACTCAAAGTTGACAAAAACCATATGAAAAGCACAATAGTTTTTTAGTGCCAACTCAGATGGGTATAGTGTATTTCAGACTCACAGAATGTATCTCAAGCATGGAATGATTTTAAAAATATTAAAACATAATATTCTATGTGTTGGAAAATAAATGACATTCTAGATTAGCATTAATTAAACTTCTATAACCTTTGCTTTTGATATCAAGTGAACTCGGTAGATATGAGATAAAAAGTAAAACAAAATCTATAGTTGACATATATCTTAATAAGGATAAATTATTATTTTACTTTATTAGAAAACCTATTTATGTTGGATCATAATGGTATAATGATTCTAGGTTCATTGCTGAAGCAAATCTTAATTATTCATGCCCTTAATGGTGTCTTGGAAATTATTCATGAATAAGCATAGAAGAAAGTATAAAAGAGAATAAGCATAAAACACCAGCCAGCTTTTTATATCCATAAATGAAAGGTAATAAAGACATGCTCCAGCATAGAACAATTTGTTGTTAGAAAATAATGGAAAATGTCATTATTGACCATTATAATAATATTACCATGTTATATGAAATTTGATATACATTCACACTATTTATAAGTGAATCCATGTGTAAAGATTGTTGCAATAAGGGAATCTTTTATTTTATCATATGCCTTCTATTAGATTAAAATATTCAAAATTATTTCCACTCCGCCAAATATATTTCACCTTAGCCCATTGAACCCATTTGGTTTCTTCGTATTGCCAAAGTTTGGAAACGCAATAATGGACATCCCACAAGGCTTCCCCTAGGTACCAGTTAAATGTGTTCAACATTAATATAAAGATCATCCAATTTTATAGAAGTAATTCGTTTTGTTTTTAAAAAACACCACTCTAACTTTAGAACCACCCACAAAGGAAACAGCAGGTATTCTACAATCCAATATAACTGGTCACATAGCAAACAAGATCACATACAGAAGTAAAGAAATGAATATGCCATCAATAGGAAAGAAATGGTAAATCAATGGAGAAACCACGATTGAATTGCAATGATTGCAATGCTACCGTTATCTTCAAGAACTATAATTTTATTGTTCTAAATGGTTGGAGTACTAGCCATTTAAAAATTTGGTAGTTTAAAATCTGAGTTTTCATCCATGCTATCGTAGCCATTTAAGTAGAGTTTTAATGAAGTTTCTCTAACTGGTGTTAGACATAAGTTGGATTTAGATATCTTATGCATTCCAACAATTGGATACTCGCATAATCACCAGATGATATGCAAGCATGGGCGGCGCTAGGTGTATTCACATGTATTCACATGAATACCCAATATCCAGCATAAAAGAATTTATATACATAGGAGCCTTAATCATATGGCCTGTACACCCCATTAGGCTACTACTAGCAAACCGGCCAGCCCGCTACTGCCCCAAACTGGTTCGATGTTCTCAACAAAGAAAATCAGAACTGGCTCAAAGGATCCTCTAGACGCCAGCCAACTACAGGCAACAACGACCGTAGTAGCGATTCTATAGCGATTGTGGTGGCTAGAACTGGCGGCTCAGAACTAGCAGCAGAAAAGGCGATAGCGGCATCACGACATTGTGTACATCTATGTGGCGGCAAGGTGCAACCAAGATAGCAATGACTAGCCAAGTTCTCTTCTTGTTTGAACACAGTGGTAGAGTAGAAGACTAGCAGATCTATGCCCTTTATTCTCTAAAATTTCCTTTGATTTCAAACAACGGTTTTATTGGAGTGCCGATACACATAGATGTGACCTTATAAACATCATACTGTTATCGTCGACTATTACAGTTCATACATTGTATTGAGTTTCTTTTAACAATGAATGCCCACCCCTAGAACCTGGTGCTGCCACTGATTCAAGTCTAAGAAACTACATGGGGAATAAGAAATTTTACGTAAAAACTTACCTCCATCACTACAACTTCCTGTGGCTGCACCACAAGATCCTCCACGACGGCCACCTGCATGTCCAGATCCATCCCCTCCGCCTGGCCACCCACCGCATCCGCCGTCTCCTCCTGATTCGGCGCCTCCGCGACCAAGCCAACCAACGCGGCCGTACCACCACCACTACCGCCATGGTGCACGCCCAACTCCTCCACCACATATGAGCGGGTGACCCCTCCCATCTGCCCCATAGCAAGAGCAGCCACATCAGCTACGGATCCCACTCCCTCCATCGCTAGATGGTTCGTCGACTACACACGAAGGCGGGCCCTAATCGAGCCGGAAGGTACAGTTTGCTCTCTCTTTCCCTATCCAGTGAGACAAATGGAGTGAGATGGGCGGGGATCGTGGAGGCTAAGCGGCCGAGATATGTTTTATAGCCCTGTCCTGTCGTTCTCCCTGACGTCAGTGCCTCATTTATTTTTTATTCTCTATGTACTAAATAAATAAAATTTTCTTTTTAAAACTTCAATTTTTTAAAAATAAATAAATTTTAATCATAAGTACCTCTATGCTAGCATAGATGTGTGTTTTGGCATGTCAAATAGTTTTATCAGGTTTATTTCCATTTTTCTTGAGAAAAAAAAAGTTTTTCATTTTATAGCTGCAAAAACAACGAATATGGTGCTATTTCCCACATTAGGGTGTAAATTCTAGTAGAGTGCACATTTGACCATGTGGTTGAATGTGGAAGAGTAGTCGTATGTGGTTTTGCATCTGGTCAAAATTTGGTCAAAATTGGTAGAACAATGGTAAGTTTGAACTTCAGTCACTACAAATGTTGCTCCTGAATTTTTTGTAAAAATCATTTTTAGGTAGAGGATATGATGTTTCTTCATGGATCTAATCTAGTATCAGCAATATCCAACCCCTAGGCAGCAATAGCAGACGCCGATATTTTGAACTAACTTTGACCGGGCCACTATAAATTCAAAAAAATTTAAAACTTTGTAAAACCTTAGCCTTCAACCTATATTTATTCCCTGTTATACATGGAAAATACTAAACATGGGTTATATAAAATCTTAAAAGCATCTCCTTTCATAGAGTAGCTTCGGAGTGGAATGTTCTAGGGCTTTCTGACCATGGTTTGACACAATGGAGTGTCATTGCATATGGCAGTTGAATTCTAGCATGTTCTAGGGCTTTCTGATCATGGTTTGACTCATGGAGTGACATTGCATGTGTTATTTTCCAAACCACAGTGATCAACATGACTACAGACACTCAAGTGGGTGTGGTGATGCAACATCAGCCACACTGGTGCTCCACTGCATGTGCCAGTTGCATTCCAGCATGTTCTAGGGCTTTCTGATCATGCTTTGACACATGGAGTGTCATTGCATGTGTTATTTTCCAAACCACAATGATCCATATTACCACACACACTCAAGTGGATGTGGTGATGCAACCTCTGCCACACTGGTGCTCCATTGCATGTGGTAGTTGCATTCCAGCATGTTCTGGGACTCTCTGACCATGGTTTGACACAATGGACTATTATTGCATGTGTTATTTAACAAAACACAATGATCCACATGACCACACAAACTCAAGTGGGTGTGGTGACGCAACCTCTGCCACACCAGTGCTTCATTGCATGACAGTTGCATTCTAGAATGTTCTAGGGCTTTCTGACCATGGTTTGACACAATGGAGTGGCATTGCATGTGGTCTTTTCTGAACCAGAATGATCCACATGACCATACACACTCAAGTGGGTGTAGTGATGCAACCTCTGCCACACTGGTGCTCCATTGCATGTGGCAGTTGCATTCCAGCATGTTCTAGGGCTTTCTGACCATTTGTTTGACACAATGGAGTGCCATTGCATATGTTCTTTTCCAAACCACGATGATCCATGATGACCCACAAATATAGGGGGTGTATTGCAGTATTTTTGATAGGTAAGAGTGTCGAACCCAACGAGGAGCAGAAGGTGCTGGCTAGTGGTATGGATCAAAAATTCTCTGCAAATACTTAGCAAACGGATTTTTAGGGTTTTTTGATAATGCAAGTAAGTAAAGTACGAGTAAATAAAAGACAGTAAGAATAAATGCAGCAAGTGGCCCAATCCTTTATGCAGCAAAGGACAAGCCGGTTGTATTACTTAAGATGACCAAACGTTCTCGAGGACACATGGGAAGACTGTCAAGTGCTTTCGCTTCATATAGTTGATTAATCTTCTTTACCTTGCTAAGTGTTGTGTGGGTGAACCTGTGCTAATGTACCGACCTTCCTAGGACTAATACATACTTGTGATTATACCCCTTGCAAACATCCGTAAGTACAAGAAAGGAATTAAGGTAGAAACCTAACCACAACTTTAAACTCTAAGACCCTTACATCCCTTGTGCAATGGTTTCCTAACGGGGGTTCAGGTTTCTGTCACTCTGGCAACCCCTATGATTAGTAGCCAAATACACAATGCATTCCCCTAGGCCCATATAGGTGAAGTGTCATGTAGTCGACGTTCACATGACACCACTAGAAGAAGTACACCACAATTTAAATATCAAACCATTGAATCTTTATCAACACAACTCCACTACTAACAACATGACTTCTCCCATGTCCTCAAGAACAAAACGAACTACTCACAAGACATCATATGGATCATGATCAGAGATGGAATAATGATGTATAACAATCTGAACATAAATAATAATTCAATGGTTCACTCAATAGCATCAACTGCAAGGAGTAATCAACACCGGGAAAGTTTCCCCTAAGAACTATGCAAGATTCAACCCAATTGTTACAGCGGTATGGAGATGGTGATGAGGGTGATGATGGTAATGATGGTGGTGATGATGATGATGATCCCGATGAAGTCCAACTTGATGGTGGTGTTGAAGGCGACGATCTCCCCTCTCCGGGAAGGAATTCCCCCGGCAGAATTCTGCCCGCCGGAGAGATCTTTCTCTCTCAGTGTTTTCCGCCCCACAGAGGTGGCGGAATCTTTCTGTGGTCGCTCCCCGACTCTCAGGGTTTCGAGAGGATAATATACGCCAGAGGGGAGAGCCAGTGGTGGGCCAGGGCGGCCACACTACCTGGTGGTGCGGCCTAGGGTGGCCCACGCCAGGGGGTGGTGCGGCCCATCTCTGCCTCCTCTTCTGGCTTCCTTCGTCTTCTAGAAAAATAGGATTTTCCGTATATTTTACCGGATTTTCTGATCTTCGTGAATTTTGCCTCCAAACAGCACCTTTTCCATCAGAATCCTGACTGCAGCGGTCCATGCTCCAAAAGTCATCAACCATGCAAAAACAGATGAAATAACATAAGTATCAACTCTTAATATGAAATATATCAATGAATAACAATGAATTATGACATAGAATAGTGATGCAAAATGGACGTATCAACTCCCCCAAGCTTAGACTTCGCTTGTCCCCAAGCGAAACTGAGCTCAATAAACATGGCCTCAGGTTTATGGAGTGAAGAGTCGATAAAAGAATACAGACAAGAAGCATCACATTCATCAATACATAAATCATAATAGCAGAGAACTCACCATTATATAACTTAACTTGCAATAGGTAAAGGAAACACAATAAAGATACATAAAGTGAATCATAATTGGTAATGGCAAACTTAGCTCTTGGTCGAAGAATAGTCGATAATTTGCTAGAGTTCACAAATAACTGGTTTTCAATGATAGCTTTCAAAGTAGTAATTACCAAGATAAGAGCAATGTGCAAAACAAGGAACATAAGAAACACGATTGAATAAATCATCATATGAATGAATGAAACACAACAACTCAAAATAATTGCTGAGATAGAAGGGAATAGGTTTACTGACTCAACTAAAAAGTAAAAGAAAGGCCCTTCGCAGAGGGAAGCAGGGATTTCAAGTTTCATAAAGAGCGCCCAAAAATTATGATACTTACTAGCTTTCAGCTCTCATTGCCCCTATCATAGGCATCTTTAGGTGATTAAGGTTAACGTGATCAAATATGAGGATATGCTTGACAAGTTGTAAATTGAGAATCTCATGTCCCTTGAATACGAGGGCCACTCCTCATGCTACTCAAGTTTAGTCACCGGTAAGTTCTTGTCATCGTAAACATATGTGTATCATAGAGAACTGCCAATGGGGTACCCCTTGCCCGATGATACGGAAGAATCCCCATATCAAAATGACAAGGCAAGCAGACAACAAGCATCTCAGCAATCTTCTTATTTACCATGGGAATATTGTGCTTTTTTTCTTCTATTTCCTCTTTTCATACTCTTTTTTTTTCTTTTCTCTTTTTCTCTTTTTTCTCAATATAGGACTCTTTTTTTATAAGAAGAATGCTTCATAGATGCTCGTTATGGTTACGCTGCAGGTTTCCACCATGTCAGCATGGATTAGACCAACGACCCAGGCGTTTCTCTAACACACATGCATAACTCCATGGACTTACAAGCTCCCCTTTCATTTCACACCGACGACATCCATAGACAAAAGAACATGATATCAACTAGGTACAAGGTACCAGTGCAATGTTGAAAGCGTTCCCCATGACAACATGGTTCTGCTAATTCACAACTTACAAAGCGCAAGCATATACGCAACATAGATGAGCACAATGGGTCTAGTTTATTAAATGCAAGAAAGTAAAGTGTGCCATCAAGTTCGTGAGAGCTTTAATCGCTAATTTTCACATAACAAGTTTAATTTGGAAGATAGATAAAAACAAGAATTTACTTGGAATAGCAATAATGCTAATAGGTAGGTATGGTGGACACAAATGGTAGAGGTTTTGGTTTAAGGATTGGATGCACGAGAAGAATTCCTCTTAGTAAAGGTTTTTGGCTAGCAAGGCTGGGTAGCAAGTATAAGAGTTGAAGGAAACAAACAAACATACAAGTGAAAAAGACAAACATGCAATCTTCCTTGGAAGCACAAAAGATCTTAACTAGAGAATACTAAACTTATAAGCAAATCAAGAAAGAAAGATGATGAAATTATATTTCTTTAGAGTACTTTTATCTTTTCATTCAACTCTCAAAAATAGTGTTGCTATTGACCAAGCCAGGTTTGCCAAAACCAACTAAATTAACTCAATGATCCCAGTGATACCAATACTAACAACAAGATCAATCATATAACCACGAATTGAAAACTAATATAAGATATGCAAAAGAGTAAATCATAGAACTTCTCATTAATATTCCATAACGGCAACTCACACCAAGGGATACATATCTAACGAGAGAGGGGACACTTCCATAATGCAAACCATCCTACATGATAAATTTTCTATTCATGATATGACTAGTAAAAAGGTAAAAAGATAGAAGATAGTGATGTGATACCGCGACACTCCCCCAAGCTTGGAACAAACCAAGGGGATGCCAAACCTGATGACGAATTACTCCTTCGGTGGTGGTGGTATCCTCTTGATGAGCTCTTTGATCAATTTCCCCAAGTCCTCAATCTCGAAGGTGAGAGTACGAATAAGCTGTGAGTTTTTCTCAATGCGGCTCATGATCATGTCGGGTTGAGAATCCCAGCTCTTGTGATTCTTTCCCCACTCTACCTCCTTGAAGTCTTCTTTTCCTGCATGGCTAGAATGAGGTAAATCCCAACCGGAGGGTAATTTCTCCTTGGGCATATTCTGGTATTGATGCTCATTGATAAGAGTATGGAAAGGATTCTTGGTACATGAAGGAAGTGACCATGGATCTGAACGGTGATGAGGAGGCTTCCCTCCAATTGAAATAGTCCTGGCAGGGTTTGCCACCACTCCAATGATCGCAATGGTAGTGCCGGTGTGCTTTGCCTCCTCTTCATCTTCACTCTTGATCTCCTTCTCCTGCCCGGGGTCTTGGAGATCTTCCTCCATAGGCTCCTTCCCCTTATCCTTGGCGGACACCATTGTGCTTCTAAGCTTTCAAAAATAGTTCCTGGCAGAAACATATCGAAACGAAAACATGACGAAAACACGATATACAAACCTCAGGGGATCCGGGGGATTATATATTACGAAGTTTCACAACAAAAGGAAGGTACTGGGAGAAAACGGGTCGGAGACGCAGTTCAGGGTGGCCTCACCACCTGGTGGCGCGGCCAGGGGTGGGCCCGCGCCACAGGGTGGTGTGAGCCACCCTGTCTCCGTTTCCGTCCCTCTTCGCTTTGTAGCCTTCCTTATTGGCTAAAAACTACAAAAATATAGTTGGATAGTATTTTCGCGGAACTTTTCTTACCAGAACTGTTACCTATTTGAAAACGGACTCTGCATGTCTCTGAATTTGATACTTAGTAGATTCTTCCGGAGTCACTACTTGAATAACATCAATATCTTCATCTTCATACACTTATTACTTGAGTCATGAAACCTTTCTCTTCCTTATTACACCATTACTTCCACTAACCTGGAAATTTCTTTCACACAAAACTTCACACAGTTCTCATTATCAACATTAGTATCACTGAAGTGATAAAACCTTTTGAGTCCAATTTCAACTGAAAAACCATCAAAACATAAGCTACTGTAGCAACTCCTTCTGAAAATCCAAAAAGAATTCAAAAAGGAAATCGTTTTAAGAAGCAAATGCAAGAATGGCAAAATCTGTCAAAATAGACCAGCAGGTAAAGATCATTTTTTCGAAAATCTTCTGTTGCTCAAATCTAAAAGTGCAAAACTAATGAAAGTTAAATAACAACCAGGGGCAGAAGCATAAACAATTACAGCTCAAACTGACATACAGAGATCTCTCATGAATGTTTACGGTGAAGCACAAAAATCTGTTTCGGGACATCCACTTCCCCAAATCTTACTTCTCTCTCATTAGAGGTTGATCTTGACTCAAAAACCAAACAAAAAGGATAAGGAGAGGTTATTACCGAAGTAATAACTTCCAAGACTCAAACAAGCAAACACAAACTGAAAGCCAAAATTGGGTTGTCTCCCAAAAAGCTCTTTCTTTATAGCCATTAAGATGGGCAGGATAATTTTGAAGATGCTCACATAGGAATATGAATTGAAGTGAAAGAGAGCATTAAGAAGAAAAAATACACACATTTAAGTCTAACCCACTTCCTATGCAAGGGAATTTTATAAATAAACAAGTTGTTGAAACCAGAGGCTACAAGCATAGGAAGGCAAAAGAAGTGCAACATAAAAACTTTCAGCATAAAACGAGGAAACTTGATATTATTGAGATACATAAGAACACTTTTCCTCTCTCATAGTAACTTTCAGTATCATGCATAAACTTAACATTATAACTATCACAAGGACCATCGTAACAATTATCACTTATTCTAACAGAAAACATAGGGATACTAGCTCTCATAACACTACTTTGTGAAACAATATTAGAGGTATCCTTACAAAGGATAGTGTGTCCCTCTTCTACATATTTAATAACAAAGTATTTCACATTTGCTATTATAGGTTCATCATCCATTTGTTTATCAGGTTCAATAGCTTTACTTATACTTTCATTAACCATACTAGCTATCATAGAATGTTCCTTTATCTTAACTGGGAAAGGCATTTCCTCAATGTAAGGTTCAGGTAAAACATGATTAGCAGTATAAACTTCAGTATTTCTTACAGGAACACACTTAACAATATCTTTATAAGGTTCATGATACTTATTTCCACTTCTTTTTAGGCACTTCAATATAGGAAGGAAAAGCCTTAAAATAAGTTGCAATAGCTTGAGAGTCTAGACCATAAGAATTTTTAATATTTTGAAAGTCATCAGTTCCCATAAAAGATTCAAAGCATTCATAATCATAGTTTATACCTGACTTTCTTCCTTTGTCATTCTCCCAAGCTTCAATATTGTCTTGAATACGGCCCAGAAGATCCCATTTAGCTTCTTCTTCCATGCGAGTGAATGATCCAGCACAAGAAGCGTCCAATAAATCCTTGTCATCAAGAGAAAGCCTTGCATAAAAGTTATTGATAATAATATTGTTGGGGATCTCATGAATGGGACATTTGAGCATTAGTAACTTCAATCTCCCCCAAGCTTGAGCTGTACTCTCTCCATCAAGAGGCCAAAAGTTGTATATTTGATTCCGATCTTTATGAATCTCACTAGGAGGATAAAATTTTGAATAAAAGAGAGGCCCTATTTCCTCCCATTCCAGAGCTTGACCATTCTTCAGCAGCTTATACCATTCCTCAGCTCTTCCTTTCAGTGATAATGACAATAACTTCTTCTTAACTTGATCTGTAGTAATACCTGCACACTTGAACAACCTGCATAATTCATGTATAAAGAGTAAATGATCACCGGGATGGACAGTTCCATCCCCAACATAGTAGTTATCCATAACACGATCAATAATTCTTGTAGGTATTGTAAAAGCATCATTCTTAGCAGGTGGTGGCTCATCTACCACCTTAGCAGTGGTAGTAGCATTACCATATAAGAAACTCAGCGAATTATCCATAACGAAAATAAAGCAACTAACAGAAGTAAACAATACTCACAGTAGAAATTTCCTTTACCAGTTCCACTCTCAAATAGCGCTTCACTCCCCGACAACGGCGCCAAAAAATAGTCTTGATGACCCACAAGTATAGGGGGTGTATCGCAGTATTTTCGATAAGTAAGAGTGTCGAACCCAACGAGGAGCAGAAGGTGCTGGCTAGTGGTATGGATCAGGAATTCTCTGCAAATACTTAGCAAATGGATTTTTAGGGGTTTTTGACATTGCAAGTAAGTAAAGTACGAGTAAATAAAAGACAGTAAGAATAAATGCAGCAAGTGGCCCAATCCTTTATGCAGCAAAGGACAAGCCGGTTGTATTACTTAAGATGACCAAACGTTCTCGAGGACACATGGGAAGACTGTCAAGTGCTTTCGCTTCATATAGTTGATTAATCTTCTTTAGCTTGCTAAGTGTTGTGTGGGTGAACCTGTCCGAATGTACCGACCTTCCTAGGACTAATATATACTTGTGATTATACCCCTTGCAAACATCCGTAAGTATAAGAAAGTAATTAAGGTAGAAACCTAACCACAACTTTAAACTCTAAGACCCTTACGTCCCTTGTGCAATGGTTTCCTAACGGGGGTTCAAGTTTCTATCACTTCGTCAACCCCTACGATTAGTATCCAAATACACAATGCATTCTCCTAGGCCCATATAGGTTAAGTGTCATGTGGTCGATGTTCACATGACACCACTATAAGAAGTACACCACAACTTAAATATCAAACCATTGAATCTTTCTCAACACAACTCCACTACTAACAACATGACTTCTCCCATGCCCTCAAGAACAAAACGAACTACTCACAAGCCATCATATGGATCATGATCAGAGATGTAATAATGATGTATAACAATATGAACATAATCAATAATTCAATGGTTCACTCAATAGCATCAACTACAAGGAGTAATCAACACCGGGAAAGTTTCCCCTAAGAACTACGCAAGATTCAACCCAATTGTTACAGCGGTATGGAGATGGTGATGAGGGTGATGATGGTGATGATGGTGGTGGAGATGATGATGACCCCGATGAAGTCCAGCTTGATTGTGGTGTTGATGGAGATGATCTCCCCTCTTCGGGAAGGAATTCCCCCGGCAAAATTCTGTTTGCCGGAGAGATCTTTCTCTCTCGGTGTTTTTCGCCCCGCAGAGGTGGCGGAATCTTTCTGTGGTCGCTCCCCGAATCTTAGGGTTTCGGGAGGATAATATACGCCAGAGGGGACAGCCAGAGGTGGGCCAGGGCGGCCACACCACCTGGTGGCGCAACCTAGGGTGGCGCGCGCCAGGGGGTGGTGTGGGCCCCCTGTGGCCCATCTCTGCCTCCTCTTCTGGCTTCTTTCGTCTTCTAGAAAAATAGGATTTTTCGTATATTTTCCCAGATTTTTTGATCTTTGCGAATTTTGCCTCCAAACAACACCTTTTCCATTAGAATCCTGACTGCAGCGGTCCATGCTCCAAAAGTCATCAACCATGCAAAAACAAATGAAATAACATAAGTATCACCTCTTAATATGAAATATATCAATGAATAACAGTGAATTATGACATAAAATAGTGATGCAAAATGGACGTATCAATCCACACACTCAAGTGGGTGTGGAGATGCAACCTCTACCGCACCAGTGCTCCATTGCATGTGGCAGTTGCATTCTAGCATGTTCTAGGGCTTTCTGACCATGGTTTGACACAGGGGAGTGGCATTGCATGTGGTCTTTTCCAAACCAGAATGATCCACATGACCACACACACTCAAGTGGGTGTGGTGATGTAACATCTGCCACACTGGTGCTCCATTGCATGTGGCAGTTGCATTCCAGCATGTTCTAGGGATATCTAACCATTGTTTGACATATTGGTGTGTCATTGCATGTGTTCTTTTCCAAACCTCAATGATCCACATGAACACACACACTTAAGTGGGTGTGGTGATGCAACATCTGCCACACTAGTGGTCCATTGCATGTGGAAGTTGCATTCTAGCATGTTCTAGGGCTTTCTGACCATGGTTTTACACATGGAGTGACATTACATGTGTTCTTTTCCAAACCACAATGATCCACATGACAACACACACTTAAATGGGTGTGGTGATGCAACATCTGTCACACTGGTGCTTGATACGTTGCTAACGTATCTATAATTTTTGATGTTCCATGCTCGTTTTATATCTACTTTCTTATGTTTTGTCCACACTTTGGAGTATTTTTACACATTTTCTAGAACTAACCTATTAACAATATGCCACAGTGCCAGTTGCCTGTTTTCTGCTGTTTTTGGTTCCAGAAAAGCCAGGAAATAAATATTATTAGAATTGGAGCGGACAATAGCCAAAGTCAATATTTCACAGAGGGGAACACGGAGCCAGAAGACGAGACGGAGAAGGGCCAGGGGCTGGCCACACCACCTGGCCGTGCGGCCATGCCTGGCCCGTTCCAGGGGGTGGAGTGGGCCCCTCCGGCCTCCACCGACCTTGCCTCTTCGCCTATATATTGCCTCTGATATAGAAACCCTAAGTATCCGATAAAATTCCATGAAAGAGTCTGTAGCCGCCGTCATCTCCATCCCTAGATCGGGAGGGATCTGAAGCTCTTCCCGGCACCCTGCCGAAGGGGAGAATTCACCCTACAGGCCTTCTTCATCACCATGTCTGCCTCCGGTGTGATGCGTGAGTAGTTCATCCTTGGACTACAGGTCCATGTAGTAGCTAGATGGTTGGTTGTCCTCCTTTGTGTTATCATGTTTAGATCTTGTGAGCTCCGTTCATGATCAAGATCATCTATTTGTAATCCTACATGTTGTGTTTGCGGGGATCCGATGGATATTGAGATGCTATTTCAGATTGATTATTGATTCTATCATGTCTTTGTTATTTGCGATCTTGCATGCTTTCTGTTGTTAGTAGCTATCTTGGCCAACTAGATGCTAGCAACTCCAAGAGGGAGTATTTATGCTCGATAGTGAGTTCATGCCTCTAGTAATTTGGGGAAGTGATAGAAATCTCTAAGGTACTAGATGTGCTGTTCCTACTAGGGAAAAAACAACAATCCTTTGTTCATAGAACAATCGTATTGTTTACTTAATGCAATTATCTGTTGCTTGCAACTTAATACTGGAGGGGGTTCGGATGAAAACCTGAAGGTGGATTATTAGTCATAGATGCAGTTGGATTGCGGTCTATGTATAATGTTTTAATGCCCAATCAAATCTCAAAGGAGTCAAGATGATTAGTATATGCATGTATGCTTTGTCGATGTTTGTCAATTGTCCCGCTGTAATTTGTTCACCCAACATGTCATCTATCTTAAGGAGAATCACCACTAGTGAACTATGGACCCCGGTCCTTTCTTTTACCATCAATCTACAACTGTTTACTATTTTCTGTTTACTTTCTGCAAGCTATTACTTTTCTTCCACATAATACGTTTAATCCTATGTTTTCAGCAAAACCGGTGAGATTGACAACCTCACTGTAAGTTTGGGGAAAAGTTCTATGGTTGTGTTTCGCAGGATTCCAAGTTGGAAACAACACCTTGGAGGTGTTTCCTTGCTCCTACTGGTTCGATAACCTTGGTTTCATAACTGAGGGAAAACTTTCTATTGTGCTCATCATACCTTCCTCTTGGGGTTCCCCAATGAGCTCAAATATATTTTGGGCCATCAAGCTCTTTTTATGGCGCCGTTGCCAGGGAGTCAAGGACATCTTCACAAGGGGAGTCCTCACAACCAATCTCTTTACTTTGTTTTTTTTGTTTTTCTTAGTTTATTTTGCTTTGTTTGCTTGCTTCTTTTTATCAAAAATACAAAAAAAATTAGTTCCTACTATAGTTGTTATATTTGTTGGTTTGTTATTGTCTTGCTTTATCATGCTTTCTATCAATAGTTGGTTTCTTTGAAACTAGATCTTATTGTCAAGGTGGGTTCACGGAAGAACAAAAATTAAGGAACACCGCTTGTCACAAAAAGCGAAACACTTATGGGAACAAATTGATAAATTGTATACCATTGCTACAAACGTGTGCTCTACTTATAATGTTACTTATTGCTTTGATAAATCGTGTTGCTGTAGGAGGTATAAACACTTCCCTTTTCAATGTGAGTATAATGATGATGTTACCATATCTTCTTATGTTAGGGGAAATTAGGACTTTTATGATGTGGAACAAATTGAAAAATTTATTGCTTGGAAGGGTGCATTCGAACTTGCTTATTTGCTTGAAAATACTAATGATGCACCTCATAAATATGAGGTTCATGATATACTTAAATTTTTCTTTGATGATTACAAGGAAGGAAATGGCTATATTCTTGAATATCTTAATAGATGCTCTCCACCAATGGAAGAGACTAATCTAGAGCCTATGGAAGAAGAAATTGCTAAAACTGGAAGCTCATTGGATGAAAAAGAGGAGGAGAGTGATAATCTAGAGGAGGAAGAATGGATCTACCCATGCCTACCTTCTAATGAGAGTAACTCTTTACCCCTTACATTATTTGATTATCCTCCATGCTTACCAAAGGAGGATGAATGTTATGTTCCTGTGGGTTCTTTTGAAAATGTTTATAATAAAGCTCTAGATGATGGTCCTATATTGGTTGATAATATTAATTGTACTACTATTGAAAATGAGATTGATCAGTCATCTTGTTATAAAATTGTTAAAGGTGAGTATGAAGGTTTTAATCCCACTATTTTTGAGCTTGATAAAAATTATATGTTTGTAGATCATGAAAAGCATGCTTTATGTGATAGTTATATTGTTGAGTTTATTCATGAGGCTACTGAAAATTATTATGAGAGAGGAAAATATGGTTGTAAAAGTTTTCATGGTACTGAAACACCTCTCTATGTGCTGAAAGTTTTGAAGTTACTCTCGTTTTATCTTCCTATGCCTGTCATTTTGTTCTTTGTGAATTTATTTGCGTATAAGATTCCTATGCATAGGAAGTGGGTTAGACTTAAATATATTTTGAATTTGCTTCTTGATGCTCCCTTTTACTTCAATTCATATTTCTTATGTGAGCATCATCGAAATTATCATGCCTAGCTCAAAGGCGTTAAAGAAAAGCACTTATTGGGAGATAACCCAAATTTTGATAGGAACCTTTTAGTTGAGTCTTGGAAGTTATTACCTCTGTAATAACTACTCCTTATCATTTTTGTGTGGTTTTTGTGCCAAGAGTAACCTCTAATGAGAGAGAAGTAATGCTTGGGAAAGTTGCTGTCCCGAAACAGATTTTTGTGCTTCATTGTAAAAATTCGTGAAAAATCTCTGTACGTCAGTTTGAGCTGTAATGTTTTGTGCTTATGCCCCAGGTTGTTATACACCTTTCGGTAGTTCAACACGTTTCGATTTGAGCAACAGAAGGTCTTCGAAAAAATTGGTTTTTAGCTGCTGGTCTGTTTTGACAGATTTCTGCCATTATTTGCATTTGCCTTTTAATCTCTTTCTCTTTGAGTTCTCTTTGATCATTTGAACTTTTTAAAGGAAGTGCTACAGTATCTTGTGTTCTAATGGAAGTTTTACTTGTGTTGAAACTGAACCAAAAGACTTATTATCTTGAGTACACTAATGTTGCTAATGAAGATTGTGTGAAGTTTTGTATGAAGGAAATTTTTGAGTGTAGGGAAGAGTAATGTGATGAGATGAAGTATGGAAAAAAGCTCAAGCTTGGGGATTCCACCTATGTCACCCCAAGAAATATTCAAGAAGTACACGCGTCAAAGCTTGGGGATGCCCAAGGCATCCCCTTCTTCATCAATAAAAACTTCAGGTTTCTTCCAAACACTTCATTTTTATTGTTTCATGCACAGTTGTGTTGTTCTTGGAGCGTCTTTGTTTTTGTTTTTGGTTTTCGTTCGCTTCGTTTGCTTAGTTTGCTTGAATAAATTGGTTGGACCCCCTCATTCATACATTAGTTTTCAAATAAGTTGGTTTGTATTGGAAAAGAGTAGGAAAGTTCATGCTTAAGTGGTAAAAAGGAGCTTGTTTTTGACTGTGGCTTAGACTTTGCCATGTCATGCTTGGTATTGTTTTGGCTTTATGCTTAGTGATTATTTCTGTAGCATGACTTGTTATAAACATTTGAGATTGCTTAATGTGCCTTGAAGGAATCATGCATTGTTTTAGCATATTAAAGCATAGTATTGTGGCATTCTCCTTTGATGCTTTATTTGGGTTGACTTGGCGCATGCTCACACCATGTTATGACTATCCCAAGTCACCATAGCCTCTATGATCATTTAGTTTTCGACTTTTAATATCACTTTATGCTTTAATTAATGATGTTTTGTCGCTTTTCATGATTATGGACATTATTTCTCTCTTAGTTGGTCGCTCCCAGTCTTTTGCTAGCCTCCATAACCAAGTATGAGTTCCACTCATGCATACAACTCCAAATAAAACGAAGTTATTCCAAAGAGTCCACCATACCTACCTATTAGCATTTGCTATTCCAAGTATATTCATGTTTTTATCTACCTTCCGAATTAAACTTGTTATGTGAAAATTAGTGATTAAAGCTCTCACAAACTTGATGGCACACATTACTTTTCTTGCACTTAATAAACTTGAACCATTGTATCATCTATGTTGTATATGCTTGCACTTATACGTTGGGGATTAGCAGAACCATGCTGTCATGGGGAACGCTTTCAACATTGCACTTGTACATTGTACCCAGTTGATATCATGCTCTTTTGTTTATGGATGTCGTCGGTGTGAAATGAAAGGGGAGCTTGTAAGTCCATGGAGTTATGTATATGTGTTAGAGAAACGCCTGGGCCGCTGGTCTAATCCATGCCTAATCATGGTGGAAACCTGCAGCGTAACCATAATGAGCACTCTATGAAGCATTCTTCTTAGAAAAAAGAGATAGAGATTGACAAAAAAAAGAGATGAGAAAAGAGGAAAGAGAGAAAAAAGCACCATTTTCCCATGGTAAATAAGAAGATTGCTGAGATGCTTATTGTCTGCTTGCCTTGTCATTTTGATATGGGGATTCTTCCGTATCATTGGGCAAGGGGTACCCCGTTGGCGGTTCTCTATGATACACACGTACTTACTATGACAAGAACTTACCGGTAACTAAACTTGAGTAGCATGAGGAGCGGCCCTCGTATTCAAGGGACATGAGATTTCCAACTTATACTTTGTCAAGCATATACTCCATAGTTTGTTCACTTTAACCTTAATAATTTCAAGATCTTATGATAGGGGCAATGAGAGATGAAAGCTAATAAGTACCATAATTTTTGGAACCTCTTTATGAGACTTGAATCCCTGCTTCCTTCTATGAAGACCTTTCTTTTACTTTTATGTTGAGTCTCCATCTTCTATCTTTATGCACCTATCGAGAGAGCATAGTGGCCATTCTTAGTTTAATGTGCATTGTCCCAAGACTTGTTGATTGATGCATAACTTTGATATTGCTTGTTCTTAAACTACTTGTATCTAGTCACCCTTATGAACTTCGAAGGTGTACCATGCATTTATGTTTTGCTACACTACGAGGGACAAGCTGAATAGCATTCTTATTATGCTTTCTTTATGTGAAACAAACAAACGTCTTTCAAGCATTGTTATTCATGAATCTTTTGTTTGTACCTTTTCATGCTACAACATAGTTGCTATGTCTTATTGTTAGAACTATATCTTGCATGCTATGTTAAAGTACTATTATCCCAGCTATCAATGTTATAAATACCTTGATCAAGATTGTGATCGTGCATGTCACCTAAAAAACTATTCTTTTTATCACTTACCTACTGGAGGACGAGCATGGGTTAAGCTTGGGGATGTTGATACGTTGCTAACGTATCTATAATTTTTGATGTTCCATGCTTGTTTTATATCTACTTTCTTATGTTTTGTCCACACTTTGGAGTATTTTTACACATTTTATGGAACTAACTTATTAACAAGATGCCACAGTGCCAGTTGCCTGTTTTCTGCTGTTTTGGTTCCAGAAAAGCCAGAAAATAAATATTCTCGGAATTGGACCGGACAAAAGCCAAAGTCAATATTTCACCGAGGGGAACACGGAGCCAGAAGACGAGACGGAGAAGGGCCAGGGGCTGGCCACATCACCTAGCCGTGCGTCTAGGCCTGGCCCGCGCCAGGGGGTGGTGTGGGCCCCTCCGGCCTCCATCAACCTTGCCTCTTTGCCTATATATTGCCTTCGATATAGAAACCCTAAGTACCCGATTAAAATTCCACGAAAGAGTCTGTAGCCACCGTCATCTCCATCCCTAGATCGGGAGGGATCTGAAGCTCTTCCCGCCACCCTGCCGGAGGGGAGAACTCACCCTGGAGGCCTTCTTCATCACCATGCCTACCTTCGGTGTGATGCGTGAGTAGTTCATCCTTGGACTACGGGTCCATGTAGTAGCTAGATGGTTGGTTCTCCTCCTTTGTGCTATCATGTGTAGATCTTGTGAGCTCCGTTCATGATCAAGATCATCTATTTGTAATCCTACATGTTGTGTTTGCAGGGATCCGATGGATATTGAGATGCTATTTCAGATTGATTATTGATTCTATCATGTCTTTGTTATTTGTGATCTTGCATGCTTTGCGTTGTTAGTAGCTATCTTGGCCAAGTAGATGCTAGCAACTCCAAGAGGGAGTATTTATGCTCGATAGTGGGTTCATGCCTCTAGTAATTTGGGGAAGTGACAGAAATCTCTAAGGTACTAGATGTGCTGTTGCTACTAGGGAGAAAATAGCAATCCTTTGTTCATAGAACAATCGTATTGTTTACTTTACACACTTTGCTTAATGCAATTATCTGTTGCTTGCAACTTAATACTAGAGGGGGTTCGGATGATAACCTGAAGGTGGATTATTAGTCATAGGTGCATTTGGATTACGGTCTATGTATAAAGTTGTAATGCCCGATCAAATCTCAAAGGAGTCAAGATGATTAGTATATGCATGTATGCTTTCTCGATGTTTGTCAATTGCCCCGTTGTAATTTGTTCACCCAATATGTCATCTATCTTAAGGAGAATCACCACTGGTGAACTATGGACCCCAGTCCTTTCATTTACCATCAATCTACAACTGTTTACTATTTTATGTTTACTTTCTGCAAGCTATTATTTTCTTCCACACAATACGTTTAATCCTTTTGTTTTCAGCAAACCGGTGTGATTGACAACCTCACTATAAGTTGGGGGCAAATTTCTGTGGTTGTGTTGTGTAGGATCCCAAGTTGGAAACAACACCTTGGAGGTGTTTCCTTGCTCCTACTGGTTCGATAACCTTGGTTTCATAACTGAGGGAAAACTTGCCGTTGTGCTCATCATACCATCTTCTTGGGTTTCCCCAATGAGCTCGAATATATTTTGGGCCATCAGTGCTCCATTGCATGTGGCAGTTGCATTCTAGCATGTTTTAGGGCTTTCTGACCATGGTTTGATACATGAAGTGTCATTGCATATGGCAGTTGAATTCTAGCATGTTCTAGGGCTTTCTGACCATGGTTTGACACATGGAGTGATATTGCATGTGTTATTTTCCAAACCACAATGATCAACATGACCACACACACTCAAGTGGGTGTTGTGATGCACCATCTGCCACACCGGTGCTCCATTGCATGTGCTAGTTGCATTCCAGCATGTTCTAGGGCTTTCTGATCATCGTTTGACACATGGAGTGTCATTGCATGTGTTATTTTCCAAACCACAATGATCCACATTACCACACACAATCAAGTGGGTGTGGTGATGCAACCTCTACAACACTGGTGCTCCAATGCATGTGGCAGTTGCATTCCAACATGTTCTGGGGCCCTCTAACGATGGTTTGACACAATGAACTATTATTGCATGTGTTTTTTTACAAACTAGAATGATCCACATCACCACACACACTCAAGTGCGTGTGGTGACGCAACCTCTGCCACAACAGTGCTTCATTGCATGTGGCAGTTGCATTCCAGTATGTTTTAGGGATTTCTGACCATGGTTTGACTTAATAGAGTGGCATTGCATGTGGTCTTTTCCGAACCAGAAAGATCCACATGACCATACACACTCAACTGGGTGTGGTGATGCAACCTCTGCCACACTGGTGCTCCATTGCACGTGGCAGTTGCATTCCAGCATGTTCTAGGGCTTTCTAACCATGGTTTGAAACAATGGAGTGCTATTGCATATGTTCTTTTGCAAACCATGATGATCCACATTACCAGACACACTCAAGTGGGTGTGGAGATGCAACCTCTACCACACTAGTGCTCCATTGCATGTGTCAGTTGCATTCTAGCATGTTCTAGGGATTTCTGACTATGGTTTGACATAGGACAGTGGCATTGCATGTGGTTTTTTCCAAACCAGAATGATCCACATGACCACACACACTCAAGTGGGTGTGGTGATGTAACCTCTGCCACACTAGTGCTCCATTGCATGTGGCAGTTGCATTCCAGCATGTTTTAGGGCTTTCTAAGCATGGTTTGACATATTGGAATGTCATTGCATGTGTTCTTTTCCAAACCTCAATGATCCACATGACCACACACACACACTTAAGTGGGTGTGGTGATGCAACATCTGCCACACTGATGCTCCATTGCATGTGGCAGTTGCATTGTAGCATGTTCTGGGGCATTCTGACCAAGGTTTGACACATGGAGTGTCATTGCATGTGTTATTTTCCAAACCACAATGATCCACAAGACAACACACACTCAAATAGGTGTGGTTATGCAACATCTGTCACACTGGTTCTCCATTGCATGTGGCAGTTCTATTCCAGCTTGTTTTACGGATTTCTAACGATGGTTTGATACATGAAGTGTCTTTGCATATGGCACTTGAAATCTAGTAGGTTCTAGGGCTTTCTGCTCATGGTTTGACACATAGGTGATATTGCACGTGTTATTTTCGAAACCACAATGATCAACATGACCACACACACCCAAGTGGGTGTGGTGATGCACCATCTGCCACACTGGTGCTCCATTGCATGTTCTAGTTACATTCTAGCATGTTCTAGGGCTTTCTGATCATCGTTTGACACATGGAGTGTCATTGCATGTGTTATTTTCCAAACCACAATGATCCACATTACCACACACACTCAAGTGGGTGTGGTGATGCAACCTCTACCACACTGGGGCTCCATTGCATGTGGCAGTTGCATTCCAGCATGTTCCGGGGCTCTCTAACCATGGTTTGACACAATGAACAATTATTGCATGTGTTCTTTTACAAACCACAATGATCCACATGACCACACACACTCAAGTGGGTGTGGTGACGCAACCTCTGCCACACCGGTGCTTCATTGCATGTGGCAGTGGCATTCCAACATGTTCTAGGGCTTCCTGACCATGGTTTGACACAATGGAGTGGCATTACATGTGGTCTTTTCTAAACCAGAATGATCCACATGATCACACACACTCAAGTGGGTGTGGTGATGCAACCTCTGCCACACTGGTGCAACATTGCATGTGGCAGTTGCATTCCAGCATGTTCTAGGGCTTTCTGACCATGGTTTGACACAATGGTGTGCTATTGCATGTGTTCTTTTCCAAACCACGATGATCGTCATTACCACACACACTCAAGTGGGTGTGGATATGCAACCTCTGCCACACTAGTGCTCCATTGCTTGTGGCAGTGGCATTCTAGCAAGTTCTAGGGATTTCTGACCATGGTTTGACACGGGGGATTTGTTGGGTCCGCAACATAGAAAACAAAAAATGTCCTACGATGAGAACTATACGCCAAGATCTATCTACTAGATACAGAGCAACGGGTGGACATAAATCCATGGAGAACTTACCCTCGAAGACAACAAGTTTTGTTAACAAGTAGGAACTCGTGATTGATGTAGTCGTACGCTTGCCGATCTCAAGATCGTGTGGAAGTCCGAGCGCCGGAAAGCAGCAGCGCATCCGTCCTCGCACACACGTTCAAGCCACCGGTCAACCTCCACCTCCTCGCTCCAGCGATGCAGTGGAAGCAGCAACTCCTTCCAGACGAAATGCCACCGGGAACATGTATCTCGCTAATCCGAGACCATGGGGGAATAATTCTAGAGGGGGAGAGAGATCCTTCACGAGGAGGTGTGAGGAAGAAGGGTGAGAGGGGTGTACTTTTATAGGAGGAGGGGGGGTACCCCCTCCATGGCCGGCGCCTCATGGAGGTGACCCCTCACCTCCCCCATTCATGTGGTGGTAAGTCCTCCACATTAAAATGCCCCTTCACATTCTCTTTTAAAGTCTCCACTTTAAATGCATTAAAATTCTATAAGTTTAATGCTCTCTCATTTAATAAAACTCTTTTATTAAATTTATTCAGAATTTTTTTAATTACTTCAATTAACAAACATTCACATAAAACCCCTTGCAACATTTCAATATCACATGTAGAACCACTTTCTGCTATTTCACCCGAAACAATTCCGGTTTCTATCGAAACAATTCCTGCGCTTTGCAATCCTTTCGTCTAAAACATATGTGCTCCAAAATGGTGTCCGGTAACCCTTAAGTGTGTCACCCTATGGTTCGCGAATAATGTAGACATGATTGAGACTCCTCTCAGATCAATAATCAGAAGCGGGACATGGAGATCCATACTGACTCCTGCACATTCAACGATGACTTCTGTGATCGTGAGAACCTTTAACGCTAGTAACTTAATCCCTTTGTCTCATGATATAATACATGTCCGAGATTCGATCATCGGTATCCAAATACCTAGTTTGATCTCGTTACCGTCATGCACTCTTTTCTCGTTCCCGTGATATAACATTCTAGTGATCACATCACTTGCTTGCAAGCTATCTTATTTTGATATCACTGAGAGAGCCTAGAGTATATCTATCTGTCATCGGGATTGACAAATTCCACTCTTGATCCATGAGCCTCAACATAACACCTTCGTAGCACTGGACCCACCTTTATAGTCACCTTGTTACAGTGTGACGTTCGATGTTATCAAGATACTCTTCCGGTGTTAGCAATTAACATGATCTCATGGTCTAAGGATAACGATTACTTTGTATGATGTTATAGCAATATAAACATAATGACTTGATCATAATGCTATACTTCGGATGAATGTTCATCGCATAATTTCACAAATGTTGTGACCTTGTTATTAACAACATCCAATGTCCATGATCAGGAAACCTTGATCATCTTGTTAATCAACAAGCTAGTCTATAAGAGAGGCATAACTAGGAACCCTTTTTTGTTTATTAAACACACATGTATTGACATTTCCAATCAATACAATTATAGCATGCAAAATAAACATCTATCATATACGAGGAATACATAATAACAACTTTATTATTGCCTCTCAGGGCATATTTCCTTTAGTCTCCCACTTGCACTAGAGACAATAATGTAGTTTACATAGTGATAAATCTAACACCCATGGAGTTCTGGTGTTGATCATGTTTTGCTCTAGGGAGAACTTTAGTCAACATATCTGCTACATTTATGTCCGTGTGTACTTTACAAATCTTTATATCTCCATCCTTGACATGCTCGTGGATGGAGTGAAACCAGCGCTTAATATGCTTGGAATTCTTGTGAGACCTTGGTTCCTTGGCGTTGGTTATGGCTCCATTGTTGTCACAATAGATCACCATTGGGTCCAATGCACTAGGAACCACACCTAGTTCCGTTATGAACTCCTTCATCCAAACCGCTTCCTGTGCCGCTTCTGAAGCAGCAACATATTCCGCCTCCATCGTTGATCCAGCCACCACAGGTTGTTTGGAACTCCTCCAACTAACTGCTGCTCCGTTCAAGAGAAATACATATCTAGATTGAGACTTAGAGTCATCAGGATCGGTGTCAAAGCTGGCATCAACATAACACTTAGTGACTAGCTCTTCTTCACCTCCGTATACAAGAAACATATCCCTAGTTCTTCTCAAGTACTTAAGGATATTCTTGACCGCTATCTAGTGTTCCGAACCTAGATCAGATTGGTACCTACTAGTCAAACTAATAGCATGTGCCACATCCGGTCTTGTACATAGCATGGCGTACATTATAGAGCCTATGGCTGAGGCATAGGGGATCTTATCCATTATCTATCTTTCTTCCGCCGTAGCCGGACTTTGAGTCTTACTTAATGTCTTGCCTTGCAACATAAGTAAGAACCCCTTCTTACTTCCATCCATATTAAACTTCATTAATATCTTATCAAGGTATGTACTCTGCGATAGCCCAGTTAGGCGCTTTGATCTATCTCTATAGATTTTAATGCCTAATATATACGACGCTTCACCAGGGTCTTTCATCGAAAATTTGCTATTTAGATAACTTTTAACAATGTTTAAACGATCTATATCATTTCCAATCAATAATATGTCATCCACATATAATATCAGAAATGCCACATTGCTCCCACTCACTTTCTGGTAAATACAAGCCTCTCCATAAGTTTGGACAAATCCAAACTCTTTGATCACCTCATCAAAGCGGAGATTCCAACTCCGGGATGCTTGCTTCAGTCCATAGATGGATTGCTGAAGTTTGCATACCTTATCAGCATCCTTAGGATCGACAAAACCCTTAGGTTGTATCATATACAACTCTTCTTCAATATTACCATTGAGGAATGCAGTTTTGACATCCATCTGCCATATTTCATAATCGAAATATGCAGCAATTGCTAACATAATCCTAACCGACTTTAGCATCGCTACGGGAGAGAATGTCTCATCGTAGTCAACTCCTTGAATTTTTTGAAACCCCTTTGCGACAAGTCGAGCTTTATAGATGGTCACATTACCATCAACATCAGTTTTTCTTTTGAAAATCCATTTATTCTCAACGGCCTTTCGGTCGTGAGGTAAGTCCACCAAGGTCCAAACCTGATTTTCGTACATGGATTCCATCTCGGATTTCATGGCTTCTAGCCATTTGTTGGAATCCAGGCTCATCATAGCTTTTTGATACGTCGCAGGGTCATCTATTTCATCAATCATGAAATTCATAATAGGATTGCCGTACAGTTCAGGAGCTGCACGTGTCCTACTTGACCTGCGAGGTTCGGTAGTGTCCTCTTTCGGAGTTTCATGATCAATATCATTAGATCTCTTACATTAGGTGAAGTCAACTCCGAAACAACTTCCGGTGTTGAGCTACTCGCCATTTCATGAAGAGAAGGTTCAATAACCTCTTCGAGTTCTACCTTCCGCTCACACCTTTCGCGAGAAACTCCTTCTCAAGAAAGGATCCATTCTTGGCAACAAAAACCTTGCCCTTGGATCTATGATAGAAGGTATACCCAATCGGTTCCTTAGTGTATCCTATGAAGACGCATTTTTCCGCTTTGGGTTCGAGTTTATCTGGCTAAAGTTTCTTCACATAAACATCACATCCCCAAACTTTAAGAAATGACAGCTTAGGTTTGTTTCCAAACCATAATTCATACGGTGTCGTTTAAACGGATTTAGATGGTGCCCGATTTAAAGTGAATGCAGCGGTTTCCAGTGCATAACCCCAAAAAGACAGTGGCAAGTTAGTCAGAGACATTATAGATCGAACCATATCCAATAAAGTACGATTACGACGTTCCCACACACCATTACGTTGTGGTGTTCTAGCAGGCGGGAGTTGTGAAACTATTCCACAGTCTTTCATATGTGTGCTAAACTCGTAACTAAGATACTCTCATCCACGGTCGGACCGCAGAAATTTGATCTTTCTGTTACGATGATTTTCCACTTCATTCTGAAATTCCTTGAACATTTCAAAGGTTTCAGACTTTTGTTTCATCAAATAGATATACCCGTATCTACTCAAATCATCCGTGAAATTAACAAAATAACGATATCCACCTTGCGTCGACACACTCATTGGTCCACACACATCAGTATGTATGATCTCCAATAAATCTGTCGCCCGTTCCATTGAACCGGAAAACGGCGTTCTAGTCATCTTGCCCATAAGGCATGGCTCACATGTATCAAATGATTCAAAATCAAGTGATTCCAAAAGTCCATCAGAATGGAGTTTCTTCATGCGTTTAATACCAATATGACCTAGATGGCAGTGCCACATATATGCAGATATATCATTATCAAGTTTAATCCTTTTAGCATCAACATTAAGAATATGCATAATACTACCATCGAGATCCAACAGAAATAAACCATTCAACAGAGGTGCATGACCATAAAAGATATTATCCATATAAATCGAACAACCATTGTTTTCAGACTTAAACAAATAACCTCTTTGCATCAAACATGATCCGGATACAATGTTCATTTTCAGTGCAGGCACCAAATAACAATTATTCAGATTTATAACTAATCCCGACGACATATGGAGAGGCAGCGTTCCGACGGTGATCACATCAACTCTTGATCCATTGTCGACCCGTAGCGTGACCTCATCCCTTGCTAGCTGTCGCTTGTTCTGCAGCCCCTGAATCGAGTTACATATATTAGCAACCGATCCCGTATCAAATACCCAGGTGCTACTACGAGTACTAGTCAAGTACACATCAATAACATGTATATCACATATACCTTTGTTTGCCTTGCCGGCCTTCTTGTCCGCCAAATACTTGGGGCAGTTGCGCTTCCAATGGCCAGTACCCTTGCAATAGTAGCACTCGGTATCAGACTTAGGGCCAGCTCGGGATTTCTTTTCAGGTGCGGCAACAAATTTTCCGCCCTTCTTTCCCTTCTGCTTGCCTTTCTTGTCCTTCTTGAAACCCGTGGTCTTATTGATCATCAACACTTGATGTTCTTTCCTAATCTCCACTTCTGCAGTCTTAAGCATTGATAGAAGCTCGGGAAGAGACTTCTTCATGCCCTGCATGTTATAGTTCATCACGAAGCTCTTGTAGCTAGGTGGTAGAGATTGGAGAACACGATGTATGCCTAAGTCAATGGGAATAATTATTCCCAAGGACACAAGCTTATCGGCGTACATAGACATTTTGAGTACATGCTCACTAATGGAGCTGTTCTCCTCCATCATGCAGCTAAAGAACTTTTCAGAAGCATTATAACTCTCTACAGCAGCATGGGTATCGAAAATCATTTTCAATTCTCCCGTGGTATCAATGGCATTGCCATTTTCGAAATGCTTTAGAAGTTCTGGCTCTAGCCCATACAATATGCCGCAATGAACTAAGTTGTGGTCCTCCTGATGAGTTATATAGACATTCTTTTCCTCGTCGGGGGCATCAGGAGCTGGTGGGGGGCCTAGCGGCGCCTCTAGCACATATTGCTTTTGTGCAGCAGTGAGGAGAATCCTCAAATTCATAGCCCAGTTGGTGAAGTTGCTACCATTCGCAGCAAGTTTCTCTTTCTCCATGAACACATTGAAATTAAAAGTAGGTGGTGCCATCTACAACAGAATTTGTAAATTTTATTTAGACTAAGTTTATGATAGATTGAGTTCAACTAATCCAAATTACTAATGAACTCCCACTCAAAAACGACATCCCTCGTGTCTTTTTGGTGATTACATGAACCAAATCCACTACACCAAGTCCGATCATCACGTGAGTCGGTGTAGCTTCAAAGGCGAGCATCTATATGGGCATCATATCAACTATATGACTCATGCTTAACCTTTTGGTCCGTGTTCCGAGGCCATGTCTGTACATGCTAGGCTCGCCAAGTAAGAACCTTATTACTCGCGTGTGTAAAACTGTCTTACACCCGTTGTACGAAAGTGTAGAGTCGAGTACACCCGATCATCATGTGATGTCTCAAAACACGATCCATAGAACGGTGCATACTTAAGGAAGAACACATTTTTATCTTGATATCTAAATGAGGGATCATCTTACAATGCTACCAAAAGCGCCAAACTAGCAGTATAAGATGCTAACATCTAATGTGTAAAGTGAGATGATATAGTCCATGCATTTGATCTCTATCATTTGTATCATGGTATGATCTCTATCATTCCTTTGTGTGTAAGGCCAAGGTCTATGGAACTTGCACGTTGAGTATGTTGTAAGAGTATATATCATACATCTACTTACAACAATACCATATATAGACACTAGCCTAGCAACGATCTAAACTAGACGCCTCTAATTTATCAATTGCAAGTTTTACGTGGCTTAGGGCTTTCGGAGATATAACCGGTCTTACCTACGAACATGAACCACAATGAGGATAACCAAGTTATTAGCAACTCGTTATAAAGTAGATATTGACTATAGTAGGAGAGACAGACACCCGCTAGCCACTTATGCAAAACTAGTTGCATGTCAGTCGTGGAACCGGTCTCATGTACGATGACATGTAAGGTTGGTCCGGTCCGCTTCATCCCACTATGCCGCCAATATCCAAAATACATAGAATATGTAATAACATGATCATCATCGCCCACATATAAACATATGTGTACTACCCGTGCAAAGCACCTATGCATAGATCAGGCTCTGATACCACTTTTGGGTCCGCAACATAGAAAACAAAAATTTTCCTACGATGAGAACTATACACCAAGATCTATCTACTAGATACAGAGCAACGGGTGGACATACATCCATGGATAACTTACCCTCGAAGACAACGAGTTTTGTTAACGAATAGAAACTCGTGGTTGATGTAGTCGTACGCTTGCCGATCTCAAGATCGTGTGGAAGTCCGAGTGCCACAAATCAGCAGCGCATCCGTCCTCGCACACACGTTCAAGCCACCGGACAACCTCCACCTCCTCGCTCCAGCGATGCAGCGGAAGCAGCAACTCCTTCCGGACGAAATGCCACCGGGAACATGTATCTCGCTAATCCGAGACCATGGGAGAATAATTCTAGAGGGGGAGAGAGATCCTTCACGAGGAGGTGTGAGGAAGAAGGGTGAGAGGGGTGTCCTTTTATAGGAGGAGGGGGGTACCCCCTCCATGGCCGGCGCCTTGATACGTCCATAACGTATCTATAATTTTTTATGGTTTTACTAATAATATGCTTTCGATACTCCTTTTTATATAAAGTTTATGATTTATTTGGACTAACCTACTAATAGTTGCAAAAGTGCACAATGTTCTTGTTTTACACTTTGATGTGTAGGAATTATCAAGAATACAAGTGGAAACCTTGTTGGAGTCAAATTGGGATTTTGCAGAAATCTGTCTCAGAACTCTTTTTAAAGATGGTCACGTTCCGGGTCGAAGACGGCGTTAAACGAAAAACTCTTCAACTACAAAGTTGTTGCCAATTTCGCGACAAACGTTCTGGACATAAAATTGAGCTGATTACGAGTACGGACAGGCCAGATAGGCCCGATTTACTGCAGCCCAAGGTGGGGTGACGGAAATCCAAAAAGCTAAATAAAGGGAGGAAACCTAATTCGTGTGAGACACCTCCACCCACGAATTTGCAGCTACCAAAGCCACGGTTTTGCCTCCCCATGGATCCCATCTCTATGGGGTAGGGCTCCCAAGAAGCCATAAAGGAAGGGTGCTAAGGGGCGGTGCTCCCCTGTGATACCAGCGGCGGGGAAGGAGTCCTCCGTGCCGCCGCCGCTGCCTCTTAACCATCTTTACCACCATCTCCATCGATCTCCACCTCCATCTCCATCACCATTGCTGATTCCCATGATGAGGAGGAAGTAGTTCTCTCTCGAGCCTAAGGGTTCTACCGATAGCTTTGTGTTCAGCTCTCTCTCTATTCATGATCTTATTGAGATCATGAGCTTGTAATCTATAGATCTACCTTGCTACTCAAGTGCTTTAATAGATCTCTGCTCTCCCCATGTGTGTGAAAGTGACAGCGTGCACACCATGGTGGCACTTAGGTTAGAGATTACAAATACTTGTTATGACTTATATTTGTAGTTGGATATCTTTATGAAATTGTGGTGTTTGTTGGACTCATCTAGTGCTCAAGGTGACAGTGTGGGTTTTCTAGATGGGAAAGACTTACTTTGAGGTGTGCTGTTATAGCCCTACCATCGATTAGAGTGTTCAACCGGAGAGTAGTTAAGAGTAGTATCATGAAGATGATATATTTATATGAGAGTGTTCACTAGTGAAAGTATGATCCATAGGCCTTGTTTCTAAGTATTGATACACCGTTTGCTACTAGATCTGTTACATGTTTGCTTGCTTCCATCTTTATTTCAGTTTACTTTAGTCTTTTCCACGCCTTCAAATTATTTTCTAGCATCGTTACCACTTATAATTATCCATACCACTTGTATTTCACTATCACTAGTGCACCTATACACCTGACAAGTGTATTAGGTGTGTTGGGGATGCAAGAGACTTCTTGTATCTTGATTGCAGGGTTGCTTGAGAGGGAATACCTTTGACCACTTCCTCCCTGAGTTCGATAAACCTTGGGTGATCCACTTAAGGGAAAAATTGCTGCTGTTCTACAAACCTCTGCACTTGGAGGCCCAACAACTGTCTACAAGAATAGAAGTGCGTAGACATCAAGCTATTTTCTGGCGCCGTTGCTGGGGAGGTAAGGTAAAAGGTACTCACATCCTTCGGTGTGAGTGTTCGAAGTTATTTCCTTTAGATTCTGCAATTTTGTCTTTTTGTTTCTTGTTTTCACTAGTTAGGCTTAATGGAAAACAACAAAAAAGTTAGAGAGCTTTATAGTATTTATCTTGAGTTAGGACATGAAGTGTTTGAAGAGAAAATTAAAAAACCTATGGAACTTTATTTGCATGCTAATAGCAATGTTGTTAGTATGAATTCTTTGGACACAATTATTGCTAATGTTATGGAAAAGTCTAAGCTTGGGGAAGCTAGTTCCTATGAAAATGATCTTTTTAGTTCCCCAACTTTGGAAGATAGCTATTCTATTGCTTATGATGATACCAAACCTCCAATATATGATGATTACAATGATGATTATGATATTTTCAGTCCACCTACTATTGAGGAGGAAATTAATTATGATTATAATATGCCTCCTATATTTGATGATTATGGTGATGAAAATAATAATGATAGCTATTTTGTTGAATTTGCTCCCACTACAATTAATAAGAATGTTTTATGCGATAGTTATATTGTTAATTTCATTCATGATGCTACTGAAAGTTATTATGAGAGACGGAAACATGGTTTTATGTGTCTCAACAATATTAAGTTTCCCCTCTTTATGTTGAAATTTTTGAAGTTGCACTTGTTTTGCTTTCCTATGCTTGTTGCTTTGTGCTTTCATGACTTGTTTCTTTACAAGATTCCTATTCATAGGAAGTGGGTTAGACTTAAATGTGTTTAATATTTGCTTTTTGATGCTCTCTTTTACTTCAATTCATATTTCCTATGTGAGCATCTTCTCAAACTATCATGCCTAACTTAAAGGCGTTAAAGAAAAGTACTTATTGGGAGATAACCCAAAAGTTTTAGATGAGTCTTGGAAGTTATTACCTCTGTAATAACCTCTGTAATAACCACTCCTTATACTTTTTATTTTCTTTTTGTGCCAAGAGTAACCTCTAATGAGAGAGAAGTAATGCTTGGGAAAGTTGCTGTCTCGAAACAGATTTCTGTGCTTCACCGTAAAAATTCGTGTAAAATCTCTAAACGTCCTTTAGAGGCGTGCGTTTTTGTGCTTCTGCCCCAGGTTGTTATATAACTTTCGTTAGTTCAACACTTTTTGATTTGAGCAACAGAAGGTCTTCAAAAAAATTCATATTTACCTGCTGGTCTGTTTTGACATATTTCTGCCATTTTCTGCATTTGCTTCTTGTTGGTTCCTTTTTGAGTTCTTTTGGGGAATTGAGCTTTTTGAGGGAAGTGCTACAGTAGCTAGTGTTTTAATGGAAGTTTATTTGGTGTTAGAAATGAACCTTAAGACTTATTTATCTTGAGTGCACTAATGTTGCTAATAAAGATTGTGTGAAGTTTTGTATGAAGGAAATTTTTTAGGTGTATGGAAGGAATGAGTAATGAGATGAAGGATGGACTAAAGCTTAAGCTTGGGGATGCCACGCGTGTCACCCCAAGAAATATGCAAGAAGTACAAGCGTCAAAGCTTGGGGATGCTCAAGGCACCCCCTTCTTCATCAATAAAAATCCCAGGTTTCCTCCAAACGCTTCATTTTTATTGTTTCATGCACAGTTGTGTTGTTCTTGGAGCGTCTTCTATTTCTTTTTCGTTTGGTTTTTGGTTTGCTTTTGTTTGCTTAGTTTTCTGAATAAATTGGTTGGACCCCCTCTTTCATACATTGCTTTGCAAATACTTTGGTTTGGTTTGGAAAAGAGTAGGAAAGTTCATGCTTATGTGGTAAAAAGAGCTTGTTTTTGACTGTGGCCTATGCTTTGTCATGCCATGCTTGATATTGTTTTGGATTTATGCTTAGTATTCTTTTCTTTAGCATGACTTGTTATAAACAATTGAGATTGCTTAATGTGCCTTGGATAAATCATGCGTTGTTTTAGCATATTAAAGCATAGTATAGTGGTATTCTCCTTTGATGCTTTATTTGGGTTGACTTGGCACATGCTCACACCATGTTATGACTATCTCAAGTCACCATAGACTTTATGATCCTTTATTTTTCAACTTATAATATCACTTTATGCATTGATCAATGATGTTTTGTCGCTCTGCATAATTATGGACATTATTGCTCTCTTAGTTTGTCGCTCCCAGTCTTTTGCTAGCCTCCGTAACCAAGTATGAGTTCCACTCATGCATCCAACTCCTTAAACCAAGTTATTACAAAGATTCCACCATACCTACCTACTAGCTTATGCTATTCCAAGTATATTCATGCTTTTGTTTACCTTCCAAATTAAACTTGTTATGAGAAAACTAGTGATTAAAGCTCTCACGAACTTGATGGCACACTTTACTTTTCTTGCCCTTAATAAACTTGAACCATTGTGTCTTCTATGTTGTATATGCTTGCACTTATTTGTTGGGAATTAGCAGAACCATGCTTTCATGGGGAACGCTTTCAACATTGCACTTGGTACTTGTACCTAGTTGATATCATGCTCTTTTGTATATGGATGTCGTTGGTGTGAAATGAAAGGGGAGCTTGTAAGTCCATGGAGTTATGTATATGTGTTAGAGAAACGCTTGGGCCGCTAGTCTAATCCATGCTGACATGGTGGAAACCTGCAGCGTAACCATAATGAGCTGTCTATGAAGCATTCTTCTTATAAAAAAAGAGTCCTATATTGAAAAAAAAGAGAAAAGAAAAAAATATTATGAAAAGAGGAAAGAGAGAAAAAAGCACCATATTCCCATGGTAAATAAGAAGATTGATGAGATGCTCATTGTCTGCTTGCCTTGTCATTTTGATATGGGGATTCTTCCGTATCATCGGGCAAGGGGTACCCCGTTGGCGGTTCTCTATGATACACATGTACTTATGATGACAAGAACTTACCGGTGACTAAACTTGAGTAGCATGAGGAGCGACCCTCGTATACAAGGGACATGAAATTTCTGACTTATACTTCGTTAAGCATGTACACCATAGTTTGTTCACTTTAACCTTAATCACTTCAAGATGCTTATGATAGGGGCAATGAGAGCTGAAAGCTATAAGTACCATAATTTTTGGAAGCTCTTTATGAGACTTGAATCCCTACTTCCTTTTACAAAAGGCCTTTCTTCCACCATATATATTGAGTCTTCACCTTCTATCTTTATGCACCTACTTTGAGAGCATAGTGGCCATTCTTAGTTCTATGTGCATTGTCCCAAGACTAGTTGATTGATGCATAACTTTGATATTGTTTGTTTTGAACTATTTGTATCTAGTCACTCTTATGAACTTTGAAGGTGTCCTATGCATTTATATTTGCTACTCTATTGAGGGACAAGCTGAATACTATTATGCTATGTTTTCTTTATGTAAAACAAACAAACGTCTTGCAAATCATTATTATTTATAAATCTTTTGTTTGTGCCTTGCATGTTGCATGCATAGTTGCTATGTCTTATTGTTAGAACTCTATCTTTCATGTTCATGATTAGACTACCTTGATCCCAGCTATCAATGCTTTTAGAATAATGATGATCAAGATTGTGTTGGTTGCATGTCACCTCAAAAATTATATTGTTTTTATCGTTTACCTACTCGAGGACGAGAAGAAATTAAGCTTGGGGATGTTGATACGTCCATAACGTATCTATAATTTTTTATGGTTTTATGCTAATAATATGCTTTCGATACTCCTTTTTATATAAAGTTTATGATTTATTTGGACTAACCTACTAATAGTTGCAAAAGTGCACAATGTTCTTGTTTTACACTTTGATGTGTAGGAATTATCAAGAATACAAGTGGAAACCTTGTTGGAGTCAAATTGGGATTTTGCAGAAATCTGTCTCAGAACTCTTTTTAAAGATGGTCACGTTCCGGGTCGAAGACGGCGTCAAATGAAAAACTCTTCAACTACAAAGTTGTTGCAAATTTCGCGATAAACGGTGTGGACATAAAGTTTAGCTGATTACGAGTTCGGACGGGCCAGATAGTCCTGATTTACTGCAGCCCAAGGTGGGGTGACGGAAATCCGAAAAGCTATATAAAGGGAGGAAACCTAATTCATGTGAGACACCTCCACCCACGAATTTGCAGCCACCAAAGCCACGGTTTTTCCTCCCCCATGGATCCCATCTCTATGGGGAAGGGCTCCTAAGAAGCCATAATGGAAGGGTGCTAAGGGGCGGTGCTCCCCTATGATACCGGCGGCGGGGAAGGAGTTCTCTGTGCTGCCGCCGCTGCCTCTTCACCATGTTAACCGCCATCTCCATCGATCTCCACCGCCATCTCCATCACCATTGCTGATTTCCATGATGAGGAGGGAGTAGTTCTCTCTCGAGGCTAAGGGTTCTACCGGTAGCTTTGTGTTCATCTCTCTCTCTGTGCATGATCTTACACTAGTAGAAACCGGGCAATTTGCCCCGGCTCGTAAGGGCCTTTAGCCCCGGATTTCGAACCGAGGCTGCGAAAGCGGGACTAAAGGTCCAAGCTTTAGCCCCGGTTCAGTTACGAACCGGGGCTAGAGGTCCAACCACGTGGCCTGCTAGGCGCGCTGGGCGGCAGAACATTTAGCCCCGGGTCGTGTTACGAACCGGGACTAAAGATTCCCTGCCGCGGCAGCATTTTGTGCCATTTGGCTGCCGCGGCAGGGGATGGGGTTTTCGGGTTTTGTGTTTTTCTTTTCATTTTGTGTTTTGTGTTCAATTATTTTTCATTCTGTGTTTTCATTAGAAACAAGTTTTCGTATACATACAGAACGGTACTACACAGTACTTGTACACATTGACGCAATATATAATATAATTACTCTTACAAGCATATATGAAGTCCCAACCGGGTCCAGAGCATGTCTATTTGATTACATGGAGATCATTACGTGGATGCTTTAGGGTCTACTTATACAGTATTCTCCGCGTGGGTCTATGACCTTGTCGAGAAAAAATGCAGCAAATTCCTCTTGGATTGCTATTAGGCGGTCCTCTGGTAGGAGCTTGCCCCGCATCGCGTCCAACTATGTAAAAAGGAGATCGTATGAATTAGACTCAACACGACTTTTTGTAATAAAAATAAAGGGTGAATATATTGTTTACTTACTCGAACATTTTTCGAGGGCTTCTCAATATTGATGCGAATGAACTCGCACACGTAGAATCCACATAGATTAGTTCCCTGTGGCTGCCTCGCGCACTTTACAAGAATAGAATTAAATCAAATAATAACGCTAGCATGATAAATTCACATAAACTAGAATTAAATAGATGCGCGGACTTAGCTCGTACTACTTACCGAGAGCGATTTAAAAAAATAGCTCCTCACGCCATTGACCGCGGAGATGTTTTTTGAACTGTGTTCAAACCCTACCCGACAAACAAAATTAATGTATGAGTTAATAACTACTTGATATCCCAGAAAATGAACGAAAGAAACCGATATAGTGCGATAATGGTTGAAATTACCTCTGGAGCGCATCGATAATGATGCGGTAGTTTTCAATGTCTTTGTTTAGTGAGTCCATGATGTGAACTCTTCCCATGTCAAGTGAAATGCTTAGAAGAATCCAGTGGTACCTACGCAAGGTTTACATACATTAGTAACTCATCATTTACACTGAACATCGAGTAAGCAAAAGTTAATGTGTACAAAAACTCACTTGCCGTCGTGGTAAGGAAATAGTATTTCGTTGCAAAAATGTTGTTTCGTGAGAAACCGCAACAAGTTGTGCTCGGTCTCCAGTGGTTTATCCTTTAGTATAGCTCCATGAACTCGATGTGGGTCAATGTACCCAAATCCGTTGATAGCCTTTTCTTTTACAATCGAGCATCTTCATTCTGCATCATTATATATAGCGTACAAAAGAATATAGTGAGTATATTTACCGGCAATGAATTGAACAAGCTGAGATAGAGACCTAATTACATAAATAAAGTAATCACTTACAGACAATACGAACTGAGGATAGTTTTGTCGAGTTGCTTTAGATTGAATAACTGAAATAATTCTGTAAATTCAATAGGGACCTCGTCTTCAATGAAGTAATGCGATTTTCGAACTTTCAGTATGAGCCAATTTCGCTGTTCTTTTGATGCTTTCATGTACTATTCATGGAATCATCGCATTTGTGTTGGCATATCCTGAAGCCTCTCAGAACTAACCAGAGGCTCCCCATTAACAAATTTGGGTGCTACCTCAGGCTTGGGCATATCGTCGTGAATAATTTCATGAATAGGCAGACCACATTGCTCAGCCAATATCCTAGCCGTTTCCGGAGCCATAGGTTCTTCCTCATATAGTTGAGGTTTTGGTATGTTCACCTAGAGTGGGGGGAGCGATTGGTTTGCTTGTTTCCCCAGCTGGGGAACATCTCTTTTGGTTCTTCGGCTACCACTCGATTGTTTTGCTTGTTTCCCTAGCTGGGGGACATCTGTTCTAATGCTTCCGCTACCACTCGATTGTTTTGCTTGTTCCCCTGCTAGGGAACCTCTTTTTTGATGCTTCCTCTACCGCTTGATCTCTTCTGTTTCAATGTCTTCTGAAGACATCGTGTATAGTCATCTGGCGCATTTAACTGAGCTTGGGATGGCTGCGTCACTAATTTCCTAAAGTTCTCCTTGGTTTCCGGTTTTATTTGGACCTCTGGCTCAGGTTGTTTCTTTTTAAAATGAGCATCCACTTCGGCCCGTACGACCGCATCGGTCTCCTCATCGGTCAGGTCGTAAGCCCTCTTGGGAGGAACCGGCGGTATTCTTGGGAGGGGCGACAACTGTCACTTTGGGCGTTGGTTATCGCTCGACGGAGCGGTGGTATTCTTCCGCTTTTGGCCCTTAGTGGGTGGAGGCGGCTGCATAGATTGAGATGGACTCGTGTTGGGGTCATGGATTGGACTATTACTAGGAGGAGACAATGCACTTGGAGGTGGACTTGGAGGAGACGATGCACTGGAAGGAGACGGTTGCCTTGGTGGAGAAGGTGGCCTTGGTGTCGAGCCTGGAAACTTGATGTATTCTTTTTTCCAAAGAATGAAGCCACTCGTGACTTCTCCCAGTGTCGTTTCCCCTTCACCTCCAGGGATGTCAAGCTCTAGTGACTGACACATAGGTAGAATTTCATCCACACCGACACGAGCATAGCCAGCTAGAATCGGATTGCAATGGTAGGTCGCTCCCAGTGCAGAAGGTAAAGCAAAGCCGACCGCCACCTTCATGGAAATATTCTTCAGTTCAACATGTAGCTCACAACTAGTCTTCTCCTTAATTGCATCCACGGGGTACACATCCATCGTTGCATCATTACCGTGGCCCTCCGTGGAAGCCACGCTGCTTTTCCGTTGCGATGGGCCGACCGTACTGTCCAGTGTAGGATCTTGCTGTCGGAGTCCTTTAAGTTCATTAAGCTCTTGGCGATACTCCTGCAGCGTGGCTTCAAACCTCGCGAACCGCTCCGTATCCTCCTCTTTTTGCCGGTTTTTTCTTCTCGATCGGCTTCTGTACGTGTCACGGTGCTCGGGAAACCCGATAACCCATGGATAAGAAGGTCTGAACCCTCTTGTTCGTCCAGCCTTTTCAGGATTCCCGAGAGCCTTTGTCAGCTCATCGTTCTCTCTGTCGGGAACAAACGCTCCCTCTTCAACCTCTTTCATCACTTTAACAAGTTCTTTCTTGGGTGAAGAAATTTCTTTGGCTGCAACAATCTCGCCTGTTTCTGGGTCTAATGATGCCCCATGCCTGAATACCCAATTTCTTAACCTCAAGGGCCAACTAGACGTAGCTGGAGTGACCCCTTTAGCCTCTAGGTCAGCCTCAGCTTTATCCCACTTAGGCATGGCACTCCTGTAGCCACATGTGCCCATATGATGGTGATATTTTTTTTGGCTGCATTTTCCTTATTTTTTGCTGATATTGCCTTAGCTAGTGCCGAGGTCTTGTATAACACAAATGCGGCCCAGTTATCCTGCTGCAACTCTAGTGGGCCAACGAATGGAGGAGTTGTTTCCTTCAAGACATACTTGTGGTACAATCTTTTTTTCCATTCCTTGAATAGTTCGGCCATCTTCTTAAGAGCAAAGTGCTTAACTTTCCTCGTCATTTGCTGTGTGAGCTCATCAGTCTCCAAGACTGGTAGGGTGAAATGTGTCATGAGAGAATTCCACATTGTATCTTTCGCTCTGTCATCTACAAAACTAGCCCCAGCTGGATCCTTTTTCTTTCCTGGCTTGTTCCAGTTTCGCGTGGTGATCGGGACTTTGTCTCTAACAATCACTCCGCATTGACTTGTAAATGCATTCGCAGCTTCTTTGGGCTCCAGCGGTTGACCCTGCGGAGAGACTAAGTCAATGCTGAAACGGACATCAGCGGGCAACTTGTGTGTCGGGCCTCTTGTATTTGTAGAAGATTGGCCGGAAGCGGAGGTCTAAGAGAAGAAACATTCGTCAGTACATATATACGAATGAATTAGTGCATCTATACTAGTGAACGATCGATAGAGGCTTTATATACCTTGACGGAGTTTGTCATTATTATGGTGTCTTCACCATGGTCTCCACGATGGTCAGCACCATCGTCTCCACTATTTGGTCCACCATCGTCTCCTCCAGACAAATTAAGATATTCGGAGCCATCATAATAAGACCCCCCAGTACCCTCATCTATAATGTCGAGGAGCTCCTCTTCATTCTGTCTACCATCCATAGCTTAACTAATACAGAAAAAGAATATTGCATTAAGTAAAAGAATATAACAACTGCGACAACTCAGATACAGTACTTAGTGATTAAGATAAAGTACAATAATATAAGATAAAGTACATTATTAATACATCACCGGAGAATAGCTCGGGTGCATTATAGGATAAAGTATAAGATAAAGTACATTATTAATACATCACCGGAGAATAGCTCGGGTGCATTATAGGATAAAGTATAAGATAAAGTACATTATTAAGATAAACTAGCGAACGTGGCTGCCGCGTTCTGTGCTACGGGAGCTCTGCAGCCACAGAAGAGGAACCATCACCGAAGAATAGCTTGGGTGTGATCCGTGAACCTGCCAGATATTGGAGAACCTAGTCTCCAAAAGATACACGTATCGCCGTACATGCTCGTCCTCCTCCCTGATACGACGATGTACCACCTCCTCGGGGGCTGGCTCCCTCTGCACCGCTCCTAGACCTCGTGGATGCCACCAAAGAAGCTTCGGGTCGACGATGATACCTGGATTCCTCACCAAGGTACGAGTCCCGACAGGTAGCACCTCCCAGTGCCAACCCGGCGGAGCCCAGACTCGGACATCCCCGACGGAGTCCAGTAGGCTCGGACGAGGTGGACGCGGCATAACTAAATAATAGCAATAAACAATCATAAAACAAAACAGTAACTAAACTAAACCTAATTAACTAAGTATTCTAACTAACCCTAGATAAATACTAATACTAATATTAATACTATCTAAATACTAATACTACTAACACTAACCCTAAACCTAACACTAACTAATACTACTAACTAACACTAACCAAAATACTAATACTAACTAAAATACTAATACAACTAACACTAATTAACACTAACTAAAAATATTAATACTAACTAACACTAACTAACACTAACCAAAATACTAATTACTAATACTATCGAAATACTAATACAATTAACACTAACTAAAATACTATCTAACCATAACACTAACACTAACACTAACTAAATACTAATACAATTAACACTAACTAAAATACTAATACTACTAATTAACACTAACTAAAATACTAATACTACTAACTAACACTAACCAAAATACTAATACTAACTAAAATACTAATACAACTAACACTAATTAACACTAACTAAAATACTATCTAACCATAACACTAACACTAACACTAACACTAACTAAATACTAATATAATTAACACTAACTAAAATACTAATATACTACTAACTAACACTAACACTACTACTAACCAAAATTAACTAATATAACCCTAATTAACACTCTAACTAAAATACTAATTAGCTAGGGCTAGCTACACGACGATCACCTGAAGACGGCGAGGTGGCGCGGGGCGGAGACGACGCGGGGCAGAGAAGGTGCGGCGGGGCTGCTCGACGCAGGGTGGGGCAGGGCGGGGCGGGGCGGAGATACGGCGGGGCAGCGCGATGCAGGGCGGAGACTGGCGCGGGCGGTGGCGCGGGCGGCGGTGTGGCGGACGGCGTGGGCGCGGAGAAGTTGATCTGGCGGCTCTCCGGGTCATGCCACGACCCGGGGCGGGGGTGGGGTATTTATACCACCCCCCTTTAGCCCCGGGTGGTAATACGAACCGGGGCTAAAGGTTATTTTTGGCGCCAAAACCAAAAATGGTTTATAGTTTTCAGAAAATTATGTATTATATATCAAAATTTTCAAAAAAAGAAGATCTATAATTGAAATCTATTATCATACTTTATTATACAACTTAAATGAAATTATCTATTATTTAACAAGTATTATATTTAGTAAAAATGTTCATAAAAAATAATAAAAATATAGTTTATTATTTAAAAATGGAAAAATACATATAATATAGAAAAATATTCACAAAAATATAGTAGAAATGTTCTCCTTCCATTTCCCCCGCTTCCCGCCATGTTCTCCGGCCACTTCCCCCGCTTCCCGCCATGTTTCTCCTGCCATTTTCCCCGCTTCCCGCCATGTTCTCCCGCCATGTCCCTCTATATCTAGGCCGACCGCCATTTCCATCGACACATCCACACCTTCTCTCTCACAACAATGGACACCGCTTACTGGGCTTTTCTGACGCTCGAGGAGACCGAGGCGCTGTGCGCCTCCAGCTACCCATGCCCGCCGGGGTACCGGCTGCCCGCTGGCCGGATGCTGAGCGCTGGAGGGGTTCCTGTTCCTCTTATGTCTCAAGGTTCGGCCCGCCAGGCGGCCATCACGAACCACTTCTACCTCGAGCTCACGCTAGAGCAGCGGATGGATCCCCATTGGGATCCCGACAACCTCGACACCTGGAATGCCTTCTTCGCAAACCGGCAGGAAAGGGAGCTCGCCAGGTACGAGGGTGACGGCCCGCCCCTAGTGAACCACAACGAGGCTGGTCGCCGCCTGTGGTGGGTGACCGGACTATCGCCGGTGTGATGCGCTACATCGCCATGGGAGACCATCCTCGCCTGAGGTACCCGCACTTTCACCAGCAGCATAGCCACAAGAATGGTGGTGGTGGTGAAGGCCTAGGGCGTACTGGGGTCGTCATCCGAGAGCCCCCTCCCCGCGCGTCGTGAATCCGAGGCCGCAGGATCCATCTGCGTGCTACGAGGAAGGGCTGAGGATCCATCCGCGTGCTACGAGCGACGACGATGACGATGACGATTCCGAAGACGACCCAGAAGCTATGTACTACAGGGCTAGATATGATTATGACTAATTTTTACGTTTTAATATTAATAAATGTCTGGCCACAACAAGTTGCAATACTACCTATTGAGATTGAGATAGTTCAGATCCATATACATATAAGAAGATCATTAAAAATAAAGGTTTAATAATATTGTACATCACCAACATCCACACATGTTAGGGTTTTCTTCTAATCTATAACCATGGAGCATCTTCCTTATTTAATGGGATGCTTGGGTCATCCTTCACAGCGAAGGGCGGAATTTCATGAAACCTATCATAATCGTCTGACATGTCTGTCTTATCCTCCACCCCCACGATGTTTCTTTTTCCTGAAAGAACTATGTGGCGCTTTGGCTCATCGGATGCTGTATTCTTTTGCTTATCTTTCCTTTTTCTCGGTTTGGTAGACATGTCCTTCACATAAAAAACCTGAGCCACATCATTGGCTAGGACAAATGGTTCATCTCTATACGCAAGGTTGTTGAGATTCACTGTTGTCATTCCGTATTTCTTGTCTACCTCAACCCCGCCTCCTGTCAGCTTGACCCATTTGCACCGAAACAAAGGAACCTTAAAAAAAGGTCCATAGTCAAGTTCCCATATCTCCTCTATGTAACCATAATATGTATCATTTTGCCCATTCTCGTCTGTTGCATCAAATCGGACACCACTGTTTTGATTGGTGCTCTTTTTTATCTTGGGCGATCGTGTAAAATGTATTCCCATTTATCTCGTACCCTTGGAAAGTCAATATAGTCGAAGATGGTGACCTGGCCAACAAGTACAACTGCTCTCCAACATTTATGTAATTCATTAGATGTGTCTGCAACCAACCGCCGAAAGTCCTCATATGTTCATCTCTAATCCAGGAGCCAGGCTTCCCCGGGTTGTTGGAGTGTACAATATTCTTGTGTTCCTCGATATACGGAGCCACCAAGGTGGGACTTTGCATCACTGTGTAGTGTGCTTTAGTGAGAGAATGTCCGTCCATACATATCCTTGCTTTCTTTCCTAGCGTGCCTTTTCCACTATTTCTACCCTCATGCCGTGATTCAGGAACACCGATGGGCTTAAGGTCAGGAATAAAGTCAACACAAAACTCAATGACCTCCTCTGTTCCATATCCCTTTGAGATGCTTCCTTCTGGCCTAGCACGGTTTTGAACATATTTCTTTAACATTCCCATGAACCTCTCAAAGGGGAACATATTGTGTAGAAATACAGGACCAAGAATGTTAATCTCATCGACTAGGTGAACTAGGAGGTGAGTCATAATATTGAAGAAGGATGGTGGGAACACCAACTCGAAGCTGACAAGACATTGGACCACATCTTTCTGTAACCTTAGTAGACTATCTAGACTGATTACCTTCTGAGAAATTGCATTGAGAAACGCACATAGCTTCACAATGGATACTCGAACATTTTCCGACAGGAGTCCCCTCAATGCAATCGGAAGCAGCTGGGTCATAAGCACGTGGCAGTCATGATACTTTAGGTTTTGAAATTTTTTCTCTGCCATATTTATTATTCCCTTTATGTTCGACAAGAAACCAGACGGGACCTTGATACTGTAAAGGACTTCAAAAAAGATTTCCTTCTCTTCTTTGGTAAGAGCATAGCTAGCAGTACCTTCAAACAGCTCTGGATGCATGCCGTCTCGGTCTTTTATACGTTGTTGGTCCTGCCGTGCTTCAAGTGTATCTTTGCTCTTCCCATACATGCCCAAGAAGCCTAGCAGCATCACGCAAAGATTCTTCGTCAGGTGCATCACGTCAATTGCAGAGCGGACCTCTAGGACTTTCCAATAGGGTAGCTCCCAAAATATAGATTTCTTTTTCCACATGGGTGCATGTCCGACATCGTCCTTCGGAACAGATTGTCTACCAGGACCCTTTCTAAAGATTACTTTTAAATCCTTCACCATGTCAAATACATCATCACCAGTACGGCGGATAGGCTTACACCGACTGTCTGCCTCACCATTGAAATGCTTACCTTTCTTTCTTAGGATGTGCGAGGGCGGAAGAAAACGACGATTCCCCGGGTACACATTCTTCTTACATTTATCCAAACATATACTTTCAGTATCGTTTAAATAGTGTGTGCATGCATTATATCCCTTGTTTGTTTGTCCTGAAATGTTACTAAGAGTAGGCCAATCATTGATTGTTATGAACAACAACGCTCGTAGGTCAAATTCCTCCTGCTTGTTCTCATCCCACACATGTACACCTTGTCCCTGCCACAACTGTAAGAGTTCTTCAACTAATGGCCTTAGGTACACATCAATGTCGTTGCCGGGTTGCTTCGGGCCTTGGATGAGCACTGGCATCATAATAAACTTCCGCTTCATGCACAACCAAGGAGGAAGGTTATAAATACACAGAGTCACATGCCAGGTGCTATGACTGCAGCTCTCCTCCCCAAAAGTATTCATGCCATCTGTACTTAGACCAAACCATAAGTTCCTTGCATCACCTGCAAAGTCCGGAAACTCTCTCTCGATTTTTCTCCACTGCGACCCATCAACGGGGTGTCTCAACATCTCGTCTTTCTTACGGTCTTCCATGTGCCATCGCAACAACTTGGCATGCTCTTTGTTCCTGAATAAACGTTTCAACCGTGGTATTATAGGAGCATACCACATCACCTTGGCAGGAACTCTCTTCATGCGGCGCTCGCCCTCAACATCACCAGGGTCATCTCGGCTTATCTTATACCGCAATGCAGTGCATACTGGGCATGCATCCAAATTCTCGTACTCGCCGCGGTAGAGGATGCAGTCATTAATGCATGCATGTATCTTCTGCACCTCTAATCCTATAGGGCAGACAACCTTCTTTGCTTCGTAGGTACTGGCGGGCAGTTCGTTATCCTTTGGAAGCAACTTCTTCATTATTCTCAGCAACTTCTCAAATCCTTTGTCAGTCACACCGTTCTCTGCCTTCCATTGCAGCAATTCTAGTGTGCTACCCAGTTTTTTGTGCTCATCTTCACAATTTGGGTACAACAATTTTTTGTGATCCTCTAACATCTTCTTGAACTTCAACCTCTCCCTCTCAGTTACGCATTCTTCCTGGGCATCAGCAATGGCCCGACTAAGATCATCATCGGGCAGATCTGATGCCCGTTCTTCATCTTTTTCTTCATCAATGTCTTCCATTGTAGTACCATCGTATTCAGGGTAGTCGTTGTCATTCTCTTCTTCTTCGTTGTCTTCCATCATAACCCCTCTTTCTCCGTGCTTGGTCCAACAATTATAGCCGGTCATGAAACCAGACCGAAACAGGTGGTTGTGAAGGACTCTTGAGGAAGAGTATTCTTTATGATTCCGACAGACACCACATGGACAAGACATAAAACCACTCCGCTTGTTTGCCTAGGACACAAGAAGAAAAGAATGCACGCCTTTAATGAACTCGTTAGAGAGTCGGTCAGCGTACATCCATTGCCGGCTCATCTGCAATATATAATTAATTAAGTACATCAAACATAATCATAATTAATTAGTACTAATCTAAAACCAGCAACCGGGACTAAAGATATGGTGAACCTTTAGTCCCGGTTGGAGGCACCAACCAGGACTAAATGTGGATGTGGAGACAACATGTCGACACTATGTCCTCAGTGGGCAGCACTAAGCCAGTAAATTAAATGCCGACACTATTTTGGGTGGGTGGCAGCACTATGCCAGCGTGAGTGTGTCGACATTATGTCATCAGTGCCCGACACTATGTTGTGCTGCTTAATCTATAAATAGGTATGCATTCTTGTGAAGAACTGCAAGATGGTGTGTGAGACCAGGGACACCACTACGGCGGAGCTTCTCGAAGATGTCTTAGGACCTCGTCCTCAGACATCTTCGAGGATCTCGCCGTAGAGGCACTCTCTAATATGTGAAATTAGTTAGCTCCACCAGCATACTGATTTAGCTAGAGAAGATATAAACCGAAATATGGTGTGGGAGAGCAGGGACACCACTATGGCAGAGCTTCTCGAAGATGTCTTAGGATCCCGTCCTCAGACATCTTCGAGGGCTCGCCATAGAGGCACTCCCTAATATGTGAATTATGATGTCTTCTTATCAAGCTTTTATGAATTAACCCTATCTTTGTTACAATTTTTTTAGTTTGTTGAACGCAGGTAGACGAAGAAGGATATTTTGCCCAGCTAGCTAGTTAGAATGATGAACTCACGCATGTGTGTGCTTCTAAAATCAATTTTCGAGACTCTATGTGCCAAAACAAGATATATATTGATAGAATCCACATATTGTGATATTTACCTTAGAGTTCCTTACAGTAATACAAGATAGATAGAATCTAAACATTGATCTCATGCTATCACTGCAAAAATTACTACCAAACTAAATCCACAAATCCATCTATAAGATAGAGCATGAAATGAGCTAATATAGCAATGAGAGTTCAAAGGATGAAGTTGCTCACCTTTTAGAACCTTTGGATAGATGGGGCACCACAAAATATAGACAAATCTTGAGGAAAAAAAGGGCATGAACTCGAGCTTGAAGCAAGAAAGAGAGAGAGAGAGAGAGGAGAGCCACCAGCTTGAATAGTGGCTCGGGAAGGGGAAGAAGATATAGCCAGACCTTTAGCCCTGGTTCATGTCTAGAACCGGGGCTAAAGGTCCACCTTTAGCCCCGGGTCGTGTAACAAACCAAGACTAAAGGGTCTGGCGCCCGACCTGTCCTGCCTGAAACCCTTTAGCCCCGGTTTGTTACACGACCCAGGGCTAAAGGTCCCGTTCGAACCGGGGCTAGTGTCTGCCACCCCCTGGGGCCAGTTCTAGCCGTTGGACCGGGGTATTAGTCCCGGTTTGTAGCAAAACCAGGGCTAATACCCCTGGACCAAAGGTCTGTTTTCTACTAGTGTTATTGAGATCATGAGCTTGTAATCTATAGATCTACCTTGCTACTCAAGTGCTTTAATAGATCTCTGCTCTCCCCATGTGTGTGAAAGTGACAGCGTGCACACCATGGTGGCACTTAGGTTAGAGATTACAAATACTTGTTATGAAGTATATTTGGAGTTGGATGTCTTTATGAAATTGTGGTGTTTGTTGGACTCATGTAGTGCTCAAGGTGACAGTGTGGGGTTTTCTAGATGCGAAAGACTTACTTTGAGGTGTGCTGTTATAGCCCTACCATCGATTAGAGTGTTCAACCGGAGAGTAGTTAAGAGTAGTATCATGAAGATGATATATTTATATGAGAGTGTTCACTAGTGATAGTATGATCCCTAGGCCTTGTTTCTAAGCATTGATACACCGTTTGCTACTAGATTTGTTACATGTTTGCTTGCTTCCATCTTTATTTCAGTTTTACTTTAGTCTTTTCCACGCCTTCAAGTTATTTTCTAGCATCGTTACCACTTATAATTATCCATACCACTTGTATTTCACTATCACTAGTGCACCTATACACCTGACAAGTGTATTAGGTGTGTTGGGGACACAAGAGACTTCTTGTATCTTGATTGCAGGGTTGCTTGAGAGGGAATACCTTTGGCCACTTCCTCCCTGAGTTCGATAAACCTTGGGTGATCCACTTAAAGGAAAACTTGCTGCTGTTCTACAAACCTCTGCACTTGGAGGCCCAACAACTGTCTACAAGAATAGAAGTGCGTAGACATCACGCCTCATGGAGGTGACCCCTCACCTCTCTCATTCATGTGGTGGTAACTCCTCCACATTAAAATGCCCATTCACATTCTCTTTTAAAGTCTCCACTTTAAATGCATTAAAATTCTCTAAGTTTAATGCTCTATCATTTAATAAAAATCTGTTATTAAATTTATTCAGAATTTTGTTAATTACTTTAATTAAAAAACATTCACATAAAACCCCTTGCAACATTTCAATATCACATGCATAACCACTTTCTGCAATTTCAGCCGAAACAATTCCGATTTCTATCGAAACAATTCCTGCGCTTTGCAATCCTTTCGTCTGAAACATATGTACTCCAAAATGGTGTCCGGTAACCCTTAAGTGTGTCACCCTACGGTTCGCGAATAATGCAGACATGATTGAGACTCCTCTCAGATCAATAATCAGAAGCGGGACCTGGAGATCCATACTGACTCCTGCACATCAAACAATGACTTCTGTGATCATGAGAACCTTTAACGCTAGTAACTTAATCCCTTTGTCTCATGATATAATACATGTTCGAGATTCGATCATCGGATCCAAATACCTAGTTTGATCTCGTTACCGTCATGCACTCTTTTCTCGTTCCTGTGATATAACATTCTAGTGACCACATCACTTGCTTGCAAGCTATCTTAATGTGATATCACTGAGAGGGCCTAGAGTATATCTATCCTTCAACGGGATTGACAAACTCCACTCTTGATCCATGAGCCTCAACATAACACCTTCGTAGCACTGAACCCACCTTTATAGTCACCCTGTTATGGTGTGACGTTTGATGTTATCAAGATACTCTTCCGGTGTTAGAAATTAACATGATCTCATGGTGTAAGGATAAAGATTACTTCGTATGATGTTATAGCAATATAAACATAATGACTTGATCGTAATGCTATACTTCGGATGAATGTTCATCACATCATTTCACAAATGCTGTGACCTTGGTATTAACAACATCCAATGTCCATGATCAAGAAACCTTGATCATCTTGGTATTAACTAGGAACCCTTTTTTTGTTTATTAAACACACATGTATTGATGTTTTCGATCAATACAATTATAACATGCAAAATAAACATCTATCATATACGAGGAATACATAATAACAACTTTATTATTGCCTCTCAGGGCATATTTCCTTCAGGATTGGCATTGCATGCGGTCTTTTCCAAGCTAGAATGATCCACATGACCACACACACTCAAGTGGGTGTGGTGATGTAACCTCTGCCACACTGGTGCTCCATTGCATGTGGCAGTTGCATTCCATCATGTTTTAGGGCTTTCTGACCATGGTTTGACATATTGGAGTGTCATTGCATGTGCCAGTTGAATTCTAGCATGTTCTAGGGCTTTCTGATCATGGTTTGACACATGGAGTGACATTGCATGTGTTATTTTCCAAACCACAATGATCAACATGACCACAGACACTTGAGTGGGTGTGGTGATGCAACATCTGCCACACTGGTGCTCCATTGCATGTGCCAGTAGCATTCCAGCATGTTCTTGGGATTTTTGATCATGGTTTGACACAATGGAGTGTTATTGCATGTGTTCTTTTCCAAACCACAATGATCCACATTACCACACACACTCAAGTGGGTGTGGAGATGCAACATCTACCATAGTGGTGCTCCATTGCATGTGCCAGTTGCGTTCTAGCATGTTCTAGGGCTCTCTAACCATAGTTTGACATAATGGAGTGGAATTGCATCTGGTATTTACCAAACCAGAATGATCCACATGACCACACACACTCAAGTGAGTGTGGTGATGTAACCTTTGGCACACTGGTGCTCCATTGCATGTGGCCATTGCATTCCCAACATGTTCTAGGGATTTCTAACCATGGTTTGACATAATGTAGTGGCATTGCATGTGGTCTTTTCCAAACCAGAATGATCCACATGACCATACACACACTCAAGTGGGTGTGGTGATGAAACCTTTGTAACGGTGGTGCTCCATTGCATGTGCCAGTTGCATTCCAACATGTTCTAGGGCTTTCTGATCATGGTTTGACACATGGAGTGACATTTCATGTGTTATTTTCCAAACCAAAATGATCCACATGACCACACACACTCAAGTGGGTGTGGTGATGCAACCTATGTCACACTGGTGCTCCATTGCATATGCCAGTTGCATTCTAGCATGTTCTAGGGCTTTCCCATCATGGTTTGACACATGGAGTGACATTGCATGTGTTATTTTCCAAACCACAATGATCCACATTACCACATACACTCAAGGGGGTGTGGTAATGCAACCTCTGCCACACTGGTGCTCCATTGCATGTGGCCGTTGCATTCCAGCATGTTCTAGGGCTCTCTGACCATGGTTTGACACATGGAGTGTCATTCCATGTGTTATTTTACTAATCACAATGATCGACATGACCACACACACTCAAGAGGGTGTGGTGATGTAACCTCTGTTACACTAGGGCTCCATTGCATGTGGCAGTTGCATTCCAACATGTTCTATGGCTTTCTTACCATGGTTTGACACATGGAGTGCCATTGCATGTGTTCTTTTCCAAACCATAATGACCAACATGACCACACACCCATGTGGTGATGCAACCTCTGCCACACTGGTGTTCCATTGCATGTGGAAGGTGCATTCCAGCATGTTCTAGGGCTTTCTGACCATGGTTTGACACATGGAGTATCATTGCATGTGGTCTTTTCTAAACCATAATGATCCACATGACTACACGCACTCAAGTGCGTGTGGTGATGCAACATCTGCCACACTGGTGCTCAATTTCATGTGGAAGTTGCATTCCATCATGTTCTAGGGATTTCTGATCATGGTTTGACACAATGGAGTGCCATTGCATGTGTTGTTTTCCTAATCACAATGATCAACATGACCACACACACTCAAGTGGGTGTGGTGATGCAACCTCTGCCACACTGGTGCTCCATTGCATGTTGTAGTTGCATTCCAGCATGTTCTAGGGCTTTATGACCATGGTTTGATACCATGGAGTGTTACTGCATGATACATTGCAAATGTATCTATAATTTTTGATGTTCCATGCTTGGTTTTATCTACTTTCTTATGTTTTGTCCACACTTTGGAGTACTTTTCATATGATTTCTGGAACTAACCTACTAACGAGATGCCACAGTGCCAGTTGCTTGTTTTCTGCTGTTTTTGGTTCTAGGAAAGTCAGAAAATCAATATTCTCGGAATTGGGCCGAATAAAATCCAAAGTCGATATTTTATCGGAAGACTCACGGAGCCATAAGACGAGACGGAGAGGGGCCACAGGGTGGCCACACCATGTGGTGGCGCGGGCTAGCCTTGGCCATGCCACCAGGTGGGGTGGGCTCCCTGGCCGCCCACCGACCTTGCCTCTTCGCCTATAAGAAGCCTCCCGATGCATAAACCCTAGATAATCAAGCCTCCAGCCACGAAAAGTTCCGCAGCGCCGCCGCCACCTGAAGGGCAGATTCGGGGGACAGAAAGTCTCTATTCCGGCACCCTGCCGGGACGGGGAAGTTCCCCCGGAGCCATCTCCATCGATCTCCACCACCATCTCCATCACCGTTGCTGATTCCCATGATGATGAGGGAGTAGTTCTTCCTCAAGGCCAAGGGTTCTACCGGTAGCTATGTGTTCATCTCTCTCTCTATGCATGATCTTATTGAGATCATGATGATTTTATTTGGACCTCTGGCTCAGGTTGTTTCTTTTTAAAATGAGCATCCACTTCGGCCCGTACGACCGCATCGGTCTCCTCATCGGTCAGGTCGTAAGCCCTCTTGGGAGGAACCGGCGGTATTCTTGGGAGGGGCGACAACTGTCACTTTGGGCGTTGGTTATCGCTCGACGGAGCGGTGGTATTCTTCCGCTTTTGGCCCTTAGTGGGTGGAGGCGGCTGCATAGATTGAGATGGACTCGTGTTGGGGTCATGGATTGGACTATTACTAGGAGGAGACAATGCACTTGGAGGTGGACTTGGAGGAGACGATGCACTGGAAGGAGACGGTTGCCTTGGTGGAGAAGGTGGCCTTGGTGTCGAGCCTGGAAACTTGATGTATTCTTTTTTCCAAAGAATGAAGCCACTCGTGACTTCTCCCAGTGTCGTTTCCCCTTCACCTCCAGGGATGTCAAGCTCTAGTGACTGACACATAGGTAGAATTTCATCCACACCGACGCGAGCATAGCCAGCTAGAATCGGATTGCAATGGTAGGTCGCTCCCGGTGCAGAAGGTAAAGCAAAGCCGACCGCCACCTTCATGGAAATATTCTTCAGTTCAACATGTAGCTCACAACTAGTCTTCTCCTTAATTGCATCCACGGGGTACACATCCATCGTTGCATCATTACCGTGGCCCTCCGTGGAAGCCACGCTGCTTTTCCGTTGCGATGGGCCGACCGTACTGTCCAGTGTAGGATCTTGCTGTCGGAGTCCTTTAAGTTCATTAAGCTCTTGGCGATACTCCTGCAGCGTGGCTTCAAACCTCGCGAACCGCTCCGTATCCTCCTCTTTTTGCCGGTTTGTTCTTCTCGATCGGTTTCTGTACGTGTCACGGTGCTCGGGAAACCCGATAACCCATGGATAAGAAGGTCTGAACCCTCTTGTTCGTCCAGCCTTTTCAGGATTCCCGAGAGCCTTTGTCAGCTCATCGTTCTCTCTGTCGGGAACAAACGCTCCCTCTTCAACCTCTTTCATCACTTTAACAAGTTCTTTCTTGGGTGAAGAAATTTCTTTGGCTGCAACAATCTCGCCTGTTTCTGGGTCTAATGATGCCCCATGCCTGAATACCCAATTTCTTAACCTCAAGGGCCAACTAGACGTAGCTGGAGTGACCCCTTTAGCCTCTAGGTCAGCCTCAGCTTTATCCCACTTAGGCATGGCACTCCTGTAGCCACATGTGCCCATATGATGGTGATATTTTTTTTGGCTGCATTTTCCTTATTTTTTGCTGATATTGCCTTAGCTAGTGCCGAGGTCTTGTATAACACAAATGCGGCCCAGTTATCCTGCTGCAACTCTAGTGGGCCAACGAATGGAGGAGTTGTTTCCTTCAAGACATACTTGTGGTACAATCTTTTTTTCCATTCCTTGAATAGTTCGGCCATCTTCTTAAGAGCAAAGTGCTTAACTTTCCTCGTCATTTGCTGTGTGAGCTCATCAGTCTCCAAGACTGGTAGGGTGAAATGTGTCATGAGAGAATTCCACATTGTATCTTTCGCTCTGTCATCTACAAAACTAGCCCCAGCTGGATCCTTTTTCTTTCCTGGCTTGTTCCAGTTTCGCGTGGTGATCGGGACTTTGTCTCTAACAATCACTCCGCATTGACTTGTAAATGCATTCGCAGCTTCTTTGGGCTCCAGCGGTTGACCCTGCGGAGAGACTAAGTCAATGCTGAAACGGACATGAGCGGGCAACTTGTGTGTCGGGCCTCTTGTATTTGTAGAAGATTGGCCGGAAGCGGAGGTCTAAGAGAAGAAACATTCGTCAGTACATATATACGAATGAATTAGTGCATCTATACTAGTGAACGATCGATAGAGGCTTTATATACCTTGACGGAGTTTGTCATTATTATGGTGTCTTCACCATGGTCTCCACGATGGTCAGCACCATCGTCTCCACTATTTGGTCCACCATCGTCTCCTCCAGACAAATTAAGATATTCGGAGCCATCATAATAAGACCCCCCAGTACCCTCATCTATAATGTCGAGGAGCTCCTCTTCATTCTGTCTACCGTCCATAGCTTAACTAATACAGAAAAAGAATATTGCATTAAGTAAAAGAATATAACAACTGCGACAACTCAGATACAGTACTTAGTGATTAAGATAAAGTACAATAATATAAGATAAAGTACATTATTAATACATCACCGGAGAATAGCTCGGGTGCATTATAGGATAAAGTATAAGATAAAGTACATTATTAATACATCACCGGAGAATAGCTCGGGTGCATTATAGGATAAAGTATAAGATAAAGTACATTATTAAGATAAACTAGCGAACGTGGCTGCCGCGTTCTGTGCTACGGGAGCTCTGCAGCCACAGAAGAGGAACCATCACCGAAGAATAGCTTGGGTGTGATCCGTGAACCTGCCAGATATTGGAGAACCTAGTCTCCAAAAGATACACGTATCGCCGTACATGCTCGTCCTCCTCCCTGATACGACGATGTACCACCTCCTCGGGGGCTGGCTCCCTCTGCACCGCTCCTAGACCTCGTGGACGCCACCAAAGAAGCTTCGGGTCGACGATGATACCTGGATTTCTCACCAAGGTACGAGTCCCGACAGGTAGCACCTCCCAGTGCCAACCCGGCGGTGCCCAGACTCGGACATCCCCGACGGAGTCCAGTAGGCTCGGACGAGGTGGACGCAAGCATAACTAAATAATAGCAATAAACAATCATAAAACAAAACAGTAACTAAACTAAACCTAATTAACTAAGTATTCTAACTAACCCTAGATAAATACTAATACTAATATTAATACTATCTAAATACTAATACTACTAACACTAACCCTAAACCTAACACTAACTAATACTACTAACTAACACTAACCAAAATACTAATACTAACTAAAATACTAATACAACTAACACTAATTAACACTAACTAAAAATATTAATACTAACTAACACTAACTAACACTAACCAAAATACTAATTACTAATACTATCGAAATACTAATACAATTAACACTAACTAAAATACTATCTAACCATAACACTAACACTAACACTAACTAAATACTAATACAATTAACACTAACTAAAATACTAATACTACTAATTAACACTAACTAAAATACTAATACTACTAACTAACACTAACCAAAATACTAATACTAACTAAAATACTAATACAACTAACACTAATTAACACTAACTAAAATACTATCTAACCATAACACTAACACTAACACTAACACTAACTAAATACTAATATAATTAACACTAACTAAAATACTAATATACTACTAACTAACACTAACACTACTACTAACCAAAATTAACTAATATAACCCTAATTAACCAAAATTAACACTCTAACTAAAATACTAATTAGCTAGGGCTAGCTACACGACGATCACCTGAAGACGGCGAGGTGGCGCGGGGCGGAGACGACGCGGGGCGGAGAAGGTGCGGCGGGGCTGCTCGACGCAGGGTGGGGCAGGGCGGGGCGGGGCGGAGATACGGCGGGGCAGCGCGATGCAGGGCGGAGACTGGCGCGGGCGGTGGCGCGGGCGGCGGTGTGGCGGACGGCGTGGGCGCGGAGAAGTTGATCTGGCGGCTCTCCGGGTCATGCCACGACCCGGGGCGGGGGTGGGGTATTTATACCACCCCCCTTTAGCCCCGGGTGGTAATACGAACCGGGGCTAAAGGTTATTTTTGGCGCCAAAACCAAAAATGGTTTATAGTTTTCAGAAAATTATGTATTATATATCAAAATTTTCAAAAAAAGAAGATCTATAATTGAAATCTATTATCATACTTTATTATACAACTTAAATGAAATTATCTATTATTTAACAAGTATTATATTTAGTAAAAATGTTCATAAAAAATAATAAAAATATAGTTTATTATTTAAAAATGGAAAAATACATATAATATAGAAAAATATTCACAAAAATATAGTAGAAATGTTCTCCTGCCATTTCCCCCCGCTTCCCGCCATGTTCTCCGGCCACTTCCCCCGCTTCCCGCCATGTTTCTCCTGCCATTTTCCCCGCTTCCCGCCATGTTCTCCCGCCATGTCCCTCTATATCTAGGCCGACCGCCATTTCCATCGACACATCCACACCTTCTCTCTCACAACAATGGACACCGCTTACTGGGCTTTTCTGACGCTCGAGGAGACCGAGGCGCTGTGCGCCTCCAGCTACCCATGCCCGCCGGGGTACCGGCTGCCCGCTGGCCGGATGCTGAGCGCTGGAGGGGTTCCTGTTCCTCTTATGTCTCAAGGTTCGGCCCGCCAGGCGGCCATCACGAACCACTTCTACCTCGAGCTCACGCTAGAGCAGCGGATGGATCCCCATTGGGATCCCGACAACCTCGACACCTGGAATGCCTTCTTCGCAAACCGGCAGGAAAGGGAGCTCGCCAGGTACGAGGGTGACGGCCCGCCCCTAGTGAACCACAACGAGGCTGGTCGCCGCCTGTGGTGGGTGACCAGACTATCACCGGTGTGATGCGCTACATCGCCATGGGAGACCATCCTCGCCTGAGGTACCCGCACTTTCACCAGCAGCATAGCCACAAGAATGGTGGTGGTGGTGAAGGCCTAGGGCGTACTGGGGTCGTCATCCGAGAGCCCCCTCCTCGCGCGTCGTGAATCCGAGGCCGCAGGATCCATCTGCGTGCTACGAGGAAGGGCTGAGGATCCATCCGCGTGCTACGAGCGACGACGATGACGATGACGATTCCGAAGACGACCCAGAAGCTATGTACTACAGGGCTAGATATGATTATGACTAATTTTTACGTTTTAATATTAATAAATGTCTGGCCACAACAAGTTGCAATACTACCTATTGAGATTGAGATAGTTCAGATCCATATACATATAAGAAGATCATTAAAAATAAAGGTTTAATAATATTGTACATCACCAACATCCACACATGTTAGGGTTTTCTTCTAATCTATAACCATGGAGCATCTTCCTTATTTAATGGGATGCTTGGGTCATCCTTCACAGCGAAGGGCGGAATTTCATGAAACCTATCATAATCGTCTGACATGTCTGTCTTATCCTCCACCCCCACGATGTTTCTTTTTCCTGAAAGAACTATGTGGCGCTTTGGCTCATCGGATGCTGTATTCTTTTGCTTATCTTTCCTTTTTCTCGGTTTGGTAGACATGTCCTTCACATAAAAAACCTGAGCCACATCATTGGCTAGGACAAATGGTTCATCTCTATACGCAAGGTTGTTGAGATTCACTGTTGTCATTCCGTATTTCTTGTCTACCTCAACCCCGCCTCCTGTCAGCTTGACCCATTTGCACCGAAACAAAGGAACCTTAAAAAAAGGTCCATAGTCAAGTTCCCATATCTCCTCTATGTAACCATAATATGTATCATTTTGCCCATTCTCGTCTGTTGCATCAAATCGGACACCACTGTTTTGATTGGTGCTCTTTTTTATCTTGGGCGATCGTGTAAAATGTATTCCCATTTATCTCGTACCCTTGGAAAGTCAATATAGTCGAAGATGGTGACCTGGCCAACAAGTACAACTGTTCTCCAACATTTATGTAATTCATTAGATGTGTCTGCAACCAACCGCCGAAAGTCCTCATATGTTCATCTCTAATCCAGGAGCCAGGCTTCCCTGGGTTGTTGGAGTGTACAATATTCTTGTGTTCCTCGATATACGGAGCCACCAAGGTGGGACTTTGCATCACTGTGTAGTGTGCTTTAGTGAGAGAATGTCCGTCCATACATATCCTTGCTTTCTTTCCTAGCGTGCCTTTTCCACTATTTCTACCCTCATGCCGTGATTCAGGAACACCGATGGGCTTAAGGTCAGGAATAAAGTCAACACAAAACTCAATGACCTCCTCTGTTCCATATCCCTTTGAGATGCTTCCTTCTGGCCTAGCACGGTTTTGAACATATTTCTTTAACATTCCCATGAACCTCTCAAAGGGGAACATATTGTGTAGAAATACAGGACCAAGAATGTTAATCTCATCGACTAGGTGAACTAGGAGGTGAGTCATAATATTGAAGAAGGATGGTGGGAACACCAACTCGAAGCTGACAAGACATTGGACCACATCTTTCTGTAACCTTAGTAGACTTCTAGCATGATTAGGGCTTTCTGATCATGGTTTGACACATGGAGTGACATTGCATGTGTTATTTTCCAAACCACAATGATCAACATGACCACAGACACTTGAGTGGGTGTGGTGATGCAACATCTGCCACACTGGTGCTCCATTGCATGTGCCAGTAGCATTCCAGCATGTTCTTGGGATTTTTGATCATGGTTTGACACAATGGAGTGTTATTGCATGTGTTCTTTTCCAAACCACAATGATCCACATTACCACACACACTCAAGTGGGTGTGGAGATGCAACATCTACCATAGTGGTGCTCCATTGCATGTGCCAGTTGCGTTCTAGCATGTTCTAGGGCTCTCTAACCATAGTTTGACATAATGGAGTGGAATTGCATCTGGTATTTACCAAACCAGAATGATCCACATGACCACACACACTCAAGTGAGTGTGGTGATGTAACCTTTGGCACACTGGTGCTCCATTGCATGTGGCCATTGCATTCCAACATGTTCTAGGGATTTCTAACCATGGTTTGACATAATGTAGTGGCATTGCATGTGGTCTTTTCCAAACCAGAATGATCCACATGACCATACACACACTCAAGTGGGTGTGGTGATGAAACCTTTGTAACGGTGGTGCTCCATTGCATGTGCCAGTTGCATTCCAACATGTTCTAGGGCTTTCTGATCATGGTTTGACACATGGAGTGACATTTCATGTGTTATTTTCCAAACCAAAATGATCCACATGACCACACACACTCAAGTGGGTGTGGTGATGCAACCTATGTCACACTGGTGCTCCATTGCATATGCCAGTTGCATTCTAGCATGTTCTAGGGCTTTCCCATCATGGTTTGACACATGGAGTGACATTGCATGTGTTATTTTCCAAACCACAATGATCCACATTACCACATACACTCAAGGGGGTGTGGTAATGCAACCTCTGCCACACTGGTGCTCCATTGCATGTGGCCGTTGCATTCCAGCATGTTCTAGGGCTCTCTGACCATGGTTTGACACATGGAGTGTCATTCCATGTGTTATTTTACTAATCACAATGATCGACATGACCACACACACTCAAGAGGGTGTGGTGATGTAACCTCTGTTACACTAGGGCTCCATTGCATGTGGCAGTTGCATTCCAACATGTTCTATGGCTTTCTTACCATGGTTTGACACATGGAGTGCCATTGCATGTGTTCTTTTCCAAACCATAATGACCAACATGACCACACACCCATGTGGTGATGCAACCTCTGCCACACTGGTGTTCCATTGCATGTGGAAGGTGCATTCCAGCATGTTCTAGGGCTTTCTGACCATGGTTTGACACATGGAGTATCATTGCATGTGGTCTTTTCTAAACCATAATGATCCACATGACTACACGCACTCAAGTGCGTGTGGTGATGCAACATCTGCCACACTGGTGCTCAATTTCATGTGGAAGTTGCATTCCATCATGTTCTAGGGATTTCTGATCATGGTTTGACACAATGGAGTGCCATTGCATGTGTTGTTTTCCTAATCACAATGATCAACATGACCACACACACTCAAGTGGGTGTGGTGATGCAACCTCTGCCACACTGGTGCTCCATTGCATGTTGTAGTTGCATTCCAGCATGTTCTAGGGCTTTATGACCATGGTTTGATACCATGGAGTGTTACTGCATGATACATTGCAAATGTATCTATAATTTTTGATGTTCCATGCTTGGTTTTATCTACTTTCTTATGTTTTGTCCACACTTTGGAGTACTTTTCATATGATTTCTGGAACTAACCTACTAACGAGATGCCACAGTGCCAGTTGCTTGTTTTCTGCTGTTTTTGGTTCTAGGAAAGTCAGAAAATCAATATTCTCGGAATTGGGCCGAATAAAATCCAAAGTCGATATTTTATCGGAAGACTCACGGAGCCATAAGACGAGACGGAGAGGGGCCACAGGGTGGCCACACCATGTGGTGGCGCGGGCTAGCCTTGGCCATGCCACCAGGTGGTGTGGGCTCCCTGGCCGCCCACCGACCTTGCCTCTTCGCCTATAAGAAGCCTCCCGATGCATAAACCCTAGATAATCAAGCCTCCAGCCACGAAAAGTTCCGCAGCGCCGCCGCCACTGAAGGGCAGATTCGGGGGACAGAAAGTCTCTATTCCGGCACCCTGCCGGGACGGGGAAGTTCCCCCGGAGCCATCTCCATCGATCTCCACCACCATCTCCATCACCGTTGCTGATTCCCATGATGATGAGGGAGTAGTTCTTCCTCAAGGCCAAGGGTTCTACCGGTAGCTATGTGTTCATCTCTCTCTCTATGCATGACCTTATTGAGATCATGATGATTTTATTTGGACCTCTGGCTCAGGTTGTTTCTTTTTAAAATGAGCATCCACTTCGGCCCGTACGATCCGCATCGGTCTCCTCATCGGTCAGGTCGTAAGCCCTCTTGGGAGGAATCGGCGGTATTCTTGGGAGGGGCGACAACTGTCACTTTGGGCGTTGGTTATCGCTCGACGGAGCGGTGGTATTCTTCCGCTTTTGGCCCTTAGTGGGTGGAGGCGGCTGCATAGATTGAGATGGACTCGTGTTGGGGTCATGGATTGGACTATTACTAGGAGGAGACAATGCACTTGGAGGTGGACTTGGAGGAGACGATGCACTGGAAGGAGACGGTTGCCTTGGTGGAGAAGGTGGCCTTGGTGTCGAGCCTGGAAACTTGATGTATTCTTTTTTCCAAAGAATGAAGCCACTCGTGACTTCTCCCAGTGTCGTTTCCCCTTCACCTCCAGGGATGTCAAGCTCTAGTGACTGACACATAGGTAGAATTTCATCCACACCGACGCGAGCATAGCCAGCTAGAATCGGATTGCAATGGTAGGTCGCTCCCGGTGCAGAAGGTAAAGCAAAGCCGACCGCCACCTTCATGGAAATATTCTTCAGTTCAACATGTAGCTCACAACTAGTCTTCTCCTTAATTGCATCCACGGGGTACACATCCATCGTTGCATCATTACCGTGGCCCTCCGTGGAAGCCACGCTGCTTTTCCGTTGCGATGGGCCGACCGTACTGTCCAGTGTAGGATCTTGCTGTCGGAGTCCTTTAAGTTCATTAAGCTCTTGGCGATACTCCTGCAGCGTGGCTTCAAACCTCGCGAACCGCTCCGTATCCTCCTCTTTTTGCCGGTTTGTTCTTCTCGATCGGTTTCTGTACGTGTCACGGTGCTCGGGAAACCCGATAACCCATGGATAAGAAGGTCTGAACCCTCTTGTTCGTCCAGCCTTTTCAGGATTCCCGAGAGCCTTTGTCAGCTCATCGTTCTCTCTGTCGGGAACAAACGCTCCCTCTTCAACCTCTTTCATCACTTTAACAAGTTCTTTCTTGGGTGAAGAAATTTCTTTGGCTGCAACAATCTCGCCTGTTTCTGGGTCTAATGATGCCCCATGCCTGAATACCCAATTTCTTAACCTCAAGGGCCAACTAGACGTAGCTGGAGTGACCCCTTTAGCCTCTAGGTCAGCCTCAGCTTTATCCCACTTAGGCATGGCACTCCTGTAGCCACATGTGCCCATATGATGGTGATATTTTTTTGGCTGCATTTTCCTTATTTTTTGCTGATATTTCCTTAGCTAGTGCCGAGGTCTTGTATAACACAAATGCGGCCCAGTTATCCTGCTGCAACTCTAGTGGGCCAACGAATGGAGGAGTTGTTTCCTTCAAGACATACTTGTGGTACAATCTTTTTTTCCATTCCTTGAATAGTTCGGCCATCTTCTTAAGAGCAAAGTGCTTAACTTTCCTCGTCATTTGCTGTGTGAGCTCATCAGTCTCCAAGACTGGTAGGGTGAAATGTGTCATGAGAGAATTCCACATTGTATCTTTCGCTCTGTCATCTACAAAACTAGCCCCAGCTGGATCCTTTTTCTTTCCTGGCTTGTTCCAGTTTCGCGTGGTGATCGGGACTTTGTCTCTAACAATCACTCCGCATTGACTTGTAAATGCATTCGCAGCTTCTTTGGGCTCCAGCGGTTGACCCTGCGGAGAGACTAAGTCAATGCTGAAACGGACATCAGCGGGCAACTTGTGTGTCGGGCCTCTTGTATTTGTAGAAGATTGGCCGGAAGCGGAGGTCTAAGAGAAGAAACATTCGTCAGTACATATATACGAATGAATTAGTGCATCTATACTAGTGAACGATCGATAGAGGCTTTATATACCTTGACGGAGTTTGTCATTATTATGGTGTCTTCACCATGGTCTCCACGATGGTCAGCACCATCGTCTCCACTATTTGGTCCACCATCGTCTCCTCCAGACAAATTAAGATATTCGGAGCCATCATAATAAGACCCCCCAGTACCCTCATCTATAATGTCGAGGAGCTCCTCTTCATTCTGTCTACCGTCCATAGCTTAACTAATACAGAAAAAGAATATTGCATTAAGTAAAAGAATATAACAACTGCGACAACTCAGATACAGTACTTAGTGATTAAGATAAAGTACAATAATATAAGATAAAGTACATTATTAATACATCACCGGAGAATAGCTCGGGTGCATTATAGGATAAAGTATAAGATAAAGTACATTATTAATACATCACCGGAGAATAGCTCGGGTGCATTATAGGATAAAGTATAAGATAAAGTACATTATTAAGATAAACTAGCGAACGTGGCTGCCGCGTTCTGTGCTACGGGAGCTCTGCAGCCACAGAAGAGGAACCATCACCGAAGAATAGCTTGGGTGTGATCCGTGAACCTGCCAGATATTGGAGAACCTAGTCTCCAAAAGATACACGTATCGCCGTACATGCTCGTCCTCCTCCCTGATACGACGATGTACCACCTCCTCGGGGGCTGGCTCCCTCTGCACCGCTCCTAGACCTCGTGGACGCCACCAAAGAAGCTTCGGGTCGACGATGATACCTGGATTCCTCACCAAGGTACGAGTCCCGACAGGTAGCACCTCCCAGTGCCAACCCGGCGGAGCCCAGACTCGGACATCCCCGACGGAGTCCAGTAGGCTCGGACAAGGTGGACGCGGCATAACTAAATAATAGCAATAAACAATCATAAAACAAAACAGTAACTAAACTAAACCTAATTAACTAAGTATTCTAACTAACCCTAGATAAATACTAATACTAATATTAATACTATCTAAATACTAATACTACTAACACTAACCCTAAACCTAACACTAACTAATACTACTAACTAACACTAACCAAAATACTAATACTAACTAAAATACTAATACAACTAACACTAATTAACACTAACTAAAAATATTAATACTAACTAACACTAACTAACACTAACCAAAATACTAATTACTAATACTATCGAAATACTATACAATTAACACTAACTAAAATACTATCTAACCATAACACTAACACTAACACTAACTAAATACTAATACAATTAACACTAACTAAAATACTAATACTACTAATTAACACTAACTAAAATACTAATACTACTAACTAACACTAACCAAAATACTAATACTAACTAAAATACTAATACAACTAACACTAATTAACACTAACTAAAATACTATCTAACCATAACACTAACACTAATACTAACACTAACTAAATACTAATATAATTAACACTAACTAAAATACTAATATACTACTAACTAACACTAACACTACTACTAACCAAAATTAACTAATATAACCCTAATTAACCAAAATTAACACTCTAACTAAAATACTAATTAGCTAGGGCTAGCTACACGACGATCACCTGAAGACGGCGAGGTGGCGCGGGGCGGAGACGACGCGGGGCGGAGAAGGTGCGGCGGGGCTGCTCGACGCAGGGTGGGGCAGGGCGGGGCGGGGCGGAGATACGGCGGGGCAGCGCGATGCAGGGCGGAGACTGGCGCGGGCGGTGGCGCGGGCGGCGGTGTGGCGGACGGCGTGGGCGCGGAGAAGTTGATCTGGCGGCTCTCCGGGTCATGCCACGACCCGGGGCGGGGGTGGGGTATTTATACCACCCCCCTTTAGCCCCGGGTGGTAATACGAACCGGGGCTAAAGGTTATTTTTGGCGCCAAAACCAAAAATGGTTTATAGTTTTCAGAAAATTATGTATTATATATCAAAATTTTCAAAAAAAGAAGATCTATAATTGAAATCTATTATCATACTTTATTATACAACTTAAATGAAATTATCTATTATTTAACAAGTATTATATTTAGTAAAAATGTTCATAAAAAATAATAAAAATATAGTTTATTATTTAAAAATGGAAAAATACATATAATATAGAAAAATATTCACAAAAATATAGTAGAAATGTTCTCCTGCCATTTCCCCCGCTTCCCGCCATGTTCTCCGGCCACTTCCCCCGCTTCCCGCCATGTTTCTCCTGCCATTTTCCCCGCTTCCCGCCATGTTCTCCCGCCATGTCCCTCTATATCTAGGCCGACCGCCATTTCCATCGACACATCCACACCTTCTCTCTCACAACAATGGACACCGCTTACTGGGCTTTTCTGACGCTCGAGGAGACCGAGGCGCTGTGCGCCTCCAGCTACCCATGCCCGCCGGGGTACCGGCTGCCCGCTGGCCGGATGCTGAGCGCTGGAGGGGTTCCTGTTCCTCTTATGTCTCAAGGTTCGGCCCGCCAGGCGGCCATCACGAACCACTTCTACCTCGAGCTCACGCTAGAGCAGCGGATGGATCCCCATTGGGATCCCGACAACCTCGACACCTGGAATGCCTTCTTCGCAAACCGGCAGGAAAGGGAGCTCGCCAGGTACGAGGGTGACGGCCCGCCCCTAGTGAACCACAACGAGGCTGGTCGCCGCCTGTGGTGGGTGACCGGACTATCACCGGTGTGATGCGCTACATCGCCATGGGAGACCATCCTCGCCTGAGGTACCCGCACTTTCACCAGCAGCATAGCCACAAGAATGGTGGTGGTGGTGAAGGCCTAGGGCGTACTGGGGTCGTCATCTGAGAGCCCCCTCCTCGCGCGTCGTGAATCCGAGGCCGCAGGATCCATCTGCGTGCTACGAGGAAGGGCTGAGGATCCATCCGCGTGCTACGAGCGACGACGATGACGATGACGATTCCGAAGACGACCCAGAAGCTATGTACTACAGGGCTAGATATGATTATGACTAATTTTTACGTTTTAATATTAATAAATGTCTGGCCACAACAAGTTGCAATACTACCTATTGAGATTGAGATAGTTCAGATCCATATACATATAAGAAGATCATTAAAAATAAAGGTTTAATAATATTGTACATCACCAACATCCACACATGTTAGGGTTTTCTTCTAATCTATAACCATGGAGCATCTTCCTTATTTAATGGGATGCTTGGGTCATCCTTCACAGCGAAGGGCGGAATTTCATGAAACCTATCATAATCGTCTGACATGTCTGTCTTATCCTCCACCCCCACGATGTTTCTTTTTCCTGAAAGAACTATGTGGCGCTTTGGCTCATCGGATGCTGTATTCTTTTGCTTATCTTTCCTTTTTCTCGGTTTGGTAGACATGTCCTTCACATAAAAAACCTGAGCCACATCATTGGCTAGGACAAATGGTTCATCTCTATACGCAAGGTTGTTGAGATTCACTGTTGTCATTCCGTATTTCTTGTCTACCTCAACCCCGCCTCCTGTCAGCTTGACCCATTTGCACCGAAACAAAGGAACCTTAAAAAAGGTCCATAGTCAAGTTCCCATATCTCCTCTATGTAACCATAATATGTATCATTTTGCCCATTCTCGTCTGTTGCATCAAATCGGACACCACTGTTTTGATTGGTGCTCTTTTTTATCTTGGGCGATCGTGTAAAATGTATTCCCATTTATCTCGTACCCTTGGAAAGTCAATATAGTCGAAGATGGTGACCTGGCCAACAAGTACAACTGTTCTCCAACATTTATGTAATTCATTAGATGTGTCTGCAACCAACCGCCGAAAGTCCTCATATGTTCATCTCTAATCCAGGAGCCAGGCTTCCCTGGGTTGTTGGAGTGTACAATATTCTTGTGTTCCTCGATATACGGAGCCACCAAGGTGGGACTTTGCATCACTGTGTAGTGTGCTTTAGTGAGAGAATGTCCGTCCATACATATCCTTGCTTTCTTTCCTAGCGTGCCTTTTCCACTATTTCTACCCTCATGCCGTGATTCAGGAACACCGATGGGCTTAAGGTCAGGAATAAAGTCAACACAAAACTCAATGACCTCCTCTGTTCCATATCCCTTTGAGATGCTTCCTTCTGGCCTAGCACGGTTTTGAACATATTTCTTTAACATTCCCATGAACCTCTCAAAGGGGAACATATTGTGTAGAAATACAGGACCAAGAATGTTAATCTCATCGACTAGGTGAACTAGGAGGTGAGTCATAATATTGAAGAAGGATGGTGGGAACACCAACTCGAAGCTGACAAGACATTGGACCACATCTTTCTGTAACCTTAGTAGACTATCTAGACTGATTACCTTCTGAGAAATTGCATTGAGAAACGCACATAGCTTCACAATGGGTACTCGAACATTTTCCGGCAGGAGTCCCCTCAATGCAATCGGAAGCAGCTGGGTCATAAGCACGTGGCAGTCATGATACTTTAGGTTTTGAAATTTTTTCTCTGCCATATTTATTATTCCCTTTATGTTCGACAAGAAACCAGACGGGACCTTGATACTGTAAAGGACTTCAAAAAAGATTTCCTTCTCTTCTTTGGTAAGAGCATAGCTAGCAGTACCTTCAAACAGCTCTGGATGCATGCCGTCTCGGTCTTTTATACGTTGTTGGTCCTGCCGTGATTCAAGTGTATCTTTGCTCTTCCCATACATGCCCAAGAAGCCTAGCAGCGTCACGCAAAGATTCTTCGTCAGGTGCATCACGTCAATTGCAGAGCGGACCTCTAGGACTTTCCAATAGGGTAGCTCCCAAAATATAGATTTCTTTTTCCACATGGGTGCATGTCCGACATCGTCCTTCGGAACAGATTGTCTACCAGGACCCTTTCTAAAGATTACTTTTAAATCCTTCACCATGTCAAATACATCATCACCAGTACGGCGGATAGGCTTACACCGACTGTCTGCCTCACCATTGAAATGCTTACCTTTCTTTCTTAGGATGTGCGAGGGCGGAAGAAAACGACGATTCCCCGGGTACACATTCTTCTTACATTTATCCAAACATATACTTTCAGTATCGTTTAAATAGTGTGTGCATGCATTATATCCCTTGTTTGTTTGTCCTGAAATGTTACTAAGAGTAGGCCAATCATTGATTGTTATGAACAACAACGCTCGTAGGTCAAATTCCTCCTGCTTGTTCTCATCCCACACATGTACACCTTGTCCCTGCCACAACTGTAAGAGTTCTTCAACTAATGGCCTTAGGTACACATCAATGTCGTTGCCGGGTTGCTTCGGGCCTTGGATGAGCACTGGCATCATAATAAACTTCCGCTTCATGCACAACCAAGGAGGAAGGTTATAAATACACAGAGTCACATGCCAGGTGCTATGACTGCAGCTCTCCTCCCCAAAAGTATTCATGCCATCTGTACTTAGACCAAACCATAAGTTCCTCGCATCACCTGCAAAGTCCGGAAACTCTCTCTCGATTTTTCTCCACTGCGACCCATCAACGGGGTGTCTCAACATCTCGTCTTTCTTACGGTCTTCCATGTGCCATCGCAACAACTTGGCATGCTCTTTGTTCCTGAATAAACGTTTCAACCGTGGTATTATAGGAGCATACCACATCACCTTGGCAGGAACTCTCTTCATGCGGCGCTCGCCCTCAACATCACCAGGGTCATCTCGGCTTATCTTATACCGCAATGCAGTGCATACTGGGCATGCATCCAAATTCTCGTACTCGCCGCGGTAGAGGATGCAGTCATTAATGCATGCATGTATCTTCTGCACCTCTAATCCTATAGGGCAGACAACCTTCTTTGCTTCGTAGGTACTGGCGGGCAGTTCGTTATCCTTTGGAAGCAACTTCTTCATTATTCTCAGCAACTTCTCAAATCCTTTGTCAGTCACACCGTTCTCTGCCTTCCATTGCAGCAATTCTAGTGTGCTACCCAGTTTTTTGTGCTCATCTTCACAATTTGGGTACAACAATTTTTTGTGATCCTCTAACATCTTCTTGAACTTCAACCTCTCCCTCTCAGTTACGCATTCTTCCTGGGCATCAGCAATGGCCCGACTAAGATCATCATCGGGCAGATCTGATGCCCGTTCTTCATCTTTTTCTTCATCAATGTCTTCCATTGTAGTACCATCGTATTCAGGGTAGTCGTTGTCATTCTCTTCTTCTTCGTTGTCTTCCATCATAACCCCTCTTTCTCCGTGCTTGGTCCAACAATTATAGCCGGTCATGAAACCGGACCGAAACAGGTGGTTGTGAAGGACTCTTGAGGAAGAGTATTCTTTATGATTCCGACAGACACCACATGGACAAGACATAAAACCACTCCGCTTGTTTGCCTAGGCCACAAGAAGAAAAGAATGCACGCCTTTAATGAACTCGTTAGAGAGTCGGTCAGCGTACATCCATTGCCGGCTCATCTGCAATATATAATTAATTAAGTACATCAAACATAATCATAATTAATTAGTACTAATCTAAAACCAGCAACCGGGACTAAAGATATGGTGAACCTTTAGTCCCGGTTGGAGGCACCAACCAGGACTAAATGTGGATGTGGAGACAACATGTCGACACTATGTCCTCAGTGGGCAGCACTAAGCCAGTAAATTAAATGCCGACACTATTTTGGGTGGGTGGCAGCACTATGCCAGCGTGAGTGTGTCGACATTATGTCATCAGTGCCCGACACTATGTTGTGCTGCTTAATCTATAAATAGGTATGCATTCTTGTGAAGAACTGCAAGATGGTGTGTGAGACCAGGGACACCACTACGGCGGAGCTTCTCGAAGATGTCTTAGGACCTCGTCCTCAGACATCTTCGAGGATCTCGCCGTAGAGGCACTCTCTAATATGTGAAATTAGTTAGCTCCACCAGCATACTGATTTAGCTAGAGAAGATATAAACCGAAATATGGTGTGGGAGAGCAGGGACACCACTATGGCAGAGCTTCTCGAAGATGTCTTAGGATCCCGTCCTCAGACATCTTCGAGGGCTTGCCATAGAGGCACTCCCTAATATGTGAATTATGATGTCTTCTTATCAAGCTTTTATGAATTAACCCTATCTTTGTTACAAATTTTTTAGTTTGTTGAACGCAGGTAGACGAAGAAGGATATTTTGCCCAGCTAGCTAGTTAGAATGATGAACTCACGCATGTGTGTGCTTCTAAAATCAATTTTCGAGACTCTATGTGCCAAAACAAGATATATATTGATAGAATCCACATATTGTGATATTTACCTTAGAGTTCCTTACAGTAATACAAGATAGATAGAATCTAAACATTGATCTCATGCTATCACTGCAAAAATTACTACCAAACTAAATCCACAAATCCATCTATAAGATAGAGCATGAAATGAGCTAATATAGCAATGAGAGTTCAAAGGATGAAGTTGCTCACCTTTTAGAACCTTTGGATAGATGGGGCACCACAAAATATAGACAAATCTTGAGGAAAAAAAGGGCATGAACTCGAGCTTGAAGCAAGAAAGAGAGAGAGAGAGAGAGGAGAGCCACCAGCTTGAATAGTGGCTCGGGAAGGGGAAGAAGATATAGCCAGACCTTTAGCCCTGGTTCATGTCTAGAACCGGGGCTAAAGGTCCACCTTTAGCCCCGGGTCGTGTAACAAACCAAGACTAAAGGGTCTGGCGCCCGACCTGTCCTGCCTGAAACCCTTTAGCCCCGGTTTGTTACACGACCCAGGGCTAAAGGTCCCGTTCGAACCGGGGCTAGTGTCTGCCACCCCCTGGGGCCAGTTCTAGCCGTTGGACCGGGGTATTAGTCCCGGTTTGTAGCAAAACCAGGGCTAATACCCCTGGACCAAAGGTCTGTTTTCTACTAGTGTTATTGAGATCATGAGCTTGTAATCTATAGATCTACCTTGCTACTCAAGTGCTTTAATAGATCTCTGCTCTCCCCATGTGTGTGAAAGTGACAGCGTGCACACCATGGTGGCACTTAGGTTAGAGATTACAAATACTTGTTATGAAGTATATTTGGAGTTGGATGTCTTTATGAAATTGTGGTGTTTGTTGGACTCATGTAGTGCTCAAGGTGACAGTGTGGGGTTTTCTAGATGCGAAAGACTTACTTTGAGGTGTGCTGTTATAGCCCTACCATCGATTAGAGTGTTCAACCGGAGAGTAGTTAAGAGTAGTATCATGAAGATGATATATTTATATGAGAGTGTTCACTAGTGATAGTATGATCCCTAGGCCTTGTTTCTAAGCATTGATACACCGTTTGCTACTAGATTTGTTACATGTTTGCTTGCTTCCATCTTTATTTCAGTTTTACTTTAGTCTTTTCCACGCCTTCAAGTTATTTTCTAGCATCGTTACCACTTATAATTATCCATACCACTTGTATTTCACTATCACTAGTGCACCTATACACCTGACAAGTGTATTAGGTGTGTTGGGGACACAAGAGACTTCTTGTATCTTGATTGCAGGGTTGCTTGAGAGGGAATACCTTTGGCCACTTCCTCCCTGAGTTCGATAAACCTTGGGTGATCCACTTAAAGGAAAACTTGCTGCTGTTCTACAAACCTCTGCACTTGGAGGCCCAACAACTGTCTACAAGAATAGAAGTGCGTAGACATCACGCCTCATGGAGGTGACCCCTCACCTCTCTCATTCATGTGGTGGTAACTCCTCCACATTAAAATGCCCATTCACATTCTCTTTTAAAGTCTCCACTTTAAATGCATTAAAATTCTCTAAGTTTAATGCTCTATCATTTAATAAAAATCTGTTATTAAATTTATTCAGAATTTTGTTAATTACTTTAATTAAAAAACATTCACATAAAACCCCTTGCAACATTTCAATATCACATGCATAACCACTTTCTGCAATTTCAGCCGAAACAATTCCGATTTCTATCGAAACAATTCCTGCGCTTTGCAATCCTTTCGTCTGAAACATATGTACTCCAAAATGGTGTCCGGTAACCCTTAAGTGTGTCACCCTACGGTTCGCGAATAATGCAGACATGATTGAGACTCCTCTCAGATCAATAATCAGAAGCGGGACCTGGAGATCCATACTGACTCCTGCACATCAAACAATGACTTCTGTGATCATGAGAACCTTTAACGCTAGTAACTTAATCCCTTTGTCTCATGATATAATACATGTTCGAGATTCGATCATCGGATCCAAATACCTAGTTTGATCTCGTTACCGTCATGCACTCTTTTCTCGTTCCTGTGATATAACATTCTAGTGACCACATCACTTGCTTGCAAGCTATCTTAATGTGATATCACTGAGAGGGCCTAGAGTATATCTATCCGTCAACGGGATTGACAAACTCCACTCTTGATCCATGAGCCTCAACATAACACTTTCGTAGCACTGAACCCACCTTTATAGTCACCCTGTTATGGTGTGACGTTTGATGTTATCAAGATACTCTTCCGGTGTTAGAAATTAACATGATCTCATGGTGTAAGGATAAAGATTACTTCGTATGATGTTATAGCAATATAAACATAATGACTTGATCGTAATGCTATACTTCGGATGAATGTTCATCACATCATTTCACAAATGCTGTGACCTTGGTATTAACAACATCCAATGTCCATGATCAAGAAACCTTGATCATCTTGGTATTAACTAGGAACCCTTTTTTGTTTATTAAACACACATGTATTGATGTTTTCGATCAATACAATTATAACATGCAAAATAAACATCTATCATATACGAGGAATACATAATAACAACTTTATTATTGCCTCTCAGGGCATATTTCCTTCAGGATTGGCATTGCATGCGGTCTTTTCCAAGCTAGAATGATCCACATGACCACACACACTCAAGTGGGTGTGGTGATGTAACCTCTGCCACACTGGTGCTCCATTGCATGTGGCAGTTGCATTCCATCATGTTTTAGGGCTTTCTGACCATGGTTTGACATATTGGAGTGTCATTGCATGTGCCAGTTGAATTCTAGCATGTTCTAGGGCTTTCTGATCATGGTTTGACACATGGAGTGACATTGCATGTGTTATTTTCCAAACCACAATGATCAACATGACCACAGACACTTGAGTGGGTGTGGTGATGCAACATCTGCCACACTGGTGCTCCATTGCATGTGCCAGTAGCATTCCAGCATGTTCTTGGGATTTTTGATCATGGTTTGACACAATGGAGTGTTATTGCATGTGTTCTTTTCCAAACCACAATGATCCACATTACCACACACACTCAAGTGGGTGTGGAGATGCAACATCTACCATAGTGGTGCTCCATTGCATGTGCCAGTTGCGTTCTAGCATGTTCTAGGGCTCTCTAACCATAGTTTGACATAATGGAGTGGAATTGCATCTGGTATTTACCAAACCAGAATGATCCACATGACCACACACACTCAAGTGAGTGTGGTGATGTAACCTTTGGCACACTGGTGCTCCATTGCATGTGGCCATTGCATTCCAACATGTTCTAGGGATTTCTAACCATGGTTTGACATAATGTAGTGGCATTGCATGTGGTCTTTTCCAAACCAGAATGATCCACATGACCATACACACACTCAAGTGGGTGTGGTGATGAAACCTTTGTAACGGTGGTGCTCCATTGCATGTGCCAGTTGCATTCCAACATGTTCTAGGGCTTTCTGATCATGGTTTGACACATGGAGTGACATTTCATGTGTTATTTTCCAAACCAAAATGATCCACATGACCACACACACTCAAGTGGGTGTGGTGATGCAACCTATGTCACACTGGTGCTCCATTGCATATGCCAGTTGCATTCTAGCATGTTCTAGGGCTTTCCCATCATGGTTTGACACATGGAGTGACATTGCATGTGTTATTTTCCAAACCACAATGATCCACATTACCACATACACTCAAGGGGGTGTGGTAATGCAACCTCTGCCACACTGGTGCTCCATTGCATGTGGCTGTTGCATTCCAGCATGTTCTAGGGCTCTCTGACCATGGTTTGACACATGGAGTGCCATTCCATGTGTTATTTTACTAATCACAATGATCGACATGACCACACACACTCAAGAGGGTGTGGTGATGTAACCTCTGTTACACTAGGGCTCCATTGCATGTGGCAGTTGCATTCCAACATGTTCTATGGCTTTCTTACCATGGTTTGACACATGGAGTGCCATTGCATGTGTTCTTTTCCAAACCATAATGACCAACATGACCACACACCCATGTGGTGATGCAACCTCTGCCACACTGGTGTTCCATTGCATGTGGAAGGTGCATTCCAGCATGTTCTAGGGCTTTCTGACCATGGTTTGACACATGGAGTATCATTGCATGTGGTCTTTTCTAAACCATAATGATCCACATGACTACACGCACTCAAGTGCGTGTGGTGATGCAACATCTGCCACACTGGTCCTCAATTTCATGTGGAAGTTGCATTCCATCATGTTCTAGGGATTTCTGATCATGGTTTGACACAATGGAGTGCCATTGCATGTGTTGTTTTCCTAATCACAATGATCAACATGACCACACACACTCAAGTGGGTGTGGTGATGCAACCTCTGCCACACTGGTGCTCCATTGCATGTTGTAGTTGCATTCCAGCATGTTCTAGGGCTTTATGACCATGGTTTGATACCATGGAGTGTTACTGCATGATACATTGCAAATGTATCTATAATTTTTGATGTTCCATGCTTGGTTTTATCTACTTTCTTATGTTTTGTCCACACTTTGGAGTACTTTTCATATGATTTCTGGAACTAACCTACTAACGAGATGCCACAGTGCCAGTTGCTTGTTTTCTGCTGTTTTTGGTTCTAGGAAAGTCAGAAAATCAATATTCTCGGAATTGGGCCGAATAAAATCCAAAGTCGATATTTTATCGGAAGACTCACGGAGCCATAAGACGAGACGGAGAGGGGCCACAGGGTGGCCACACCATGTGGTGGCGCGGGCTAGCCTTGGCCATGCCACCAGGTGGTGTGGGCTCCCTGGCCGCCCACCGACCTTGCCTCTTCGCCTATAAGAAGCCTCCCGATGCATAAACCCTAGATAATCAAGCCTCCAGCCACGAAAAGTTCCGCAGCGCCGCCGCCACCGAAGGGCAGATTCGGGGGACAGAAAGTCTCTATTCCGGCACCCTGCCGGGACGGGGAAGTTCCCCCGGAGCCATCTCCATCGATCTCCACCACCATCTCCATCACCGTTGCTGATTCCCATGATGATGAGGGAGTAGTTCTTCCTCAAGGCCAAGGGTTCTACCGGTAGCTATGTGTTCATCTCTCTCTCTATGCATGATCTTGTTGTGGTCATGAGCTTTGTAATCAAGTAGATCTACCTTGCTACTCAATTGCTTTAACAGATCTCTGCTCTGCCCATGTGTGTGAAGCTGACAGCATGCACACCATGGTGACACTTAGGCTAGATATTACAAATCCTTGTTATGAGTTATATTTGGAGTTGGATGTCTTTATGAAATTGTGGTGTTTTTTGGACTCATCTAGTACTCAAGGTGATAGTGTGGGGTTATCTAGATGGGAAAGATGGACTTTGAGGTGTGCTGTTATAGCCCTACCAACGATTAGAGTGTCCGACCTTAGAGTAGTTCAACGTAGTATCATAAAGAAGAATATATTTATATGAGAGTGTTCACTAGTGAAAGTATGATCCCTAGGCCTTTTTTCTAAGCATTGAAACACCGTTTGCTATTAGATCCATTACATGTTTGCTTGCTTCTATCTTTATTTCAGTTTTACTTTAGTCTTTTCCACACCATCAAGCTATTTTCTGGCACCGTTACTACTTATAATTATCTATACCACTTGTATTTCACTATCTCTTCGCCGAACTAGTGCACCTATACACCTGACAAGTGTATTGGGTGTGTTGGGGACACAAGAGACTTCTTGTATCTTGATTGCAGGGTTGCTTGAGAGGGGATACCTTTGACCACTTCCTCCCTGAGTTCGATAAACCTTGGGTGATCCACTTAAGGGAAAACTTGTTGCTGTTCTACAAACCTCTGCACTTGGAGGCCCAACAACTGTCTACAAGAATAGAAGAGCGTAGACCTCAAGCTATTTTCTGGCGCCGTTGCCGGGGAGGTAAGGTAAAAGGTACTCACATCCTCCGGTGTGAGTGCTCGAAGTTATTTCCTTTAGATTCTGCAATTTTGTCTTTTTGTTTCTTGTTTTCACTAGTTAGGCTTAATGGAAAACATGAAAAATTAGAGAGCTTTATAGTATTTATCTTGAGTTAGGACATGAAGTGTTTGAAGAGAAAATTAAAAATCTATGGAACTTTATTTGCATGCTACTAGCAATGTTGTTAGTATAAATTCTTTGGACACCATTATTTCTAATGCTATGGAAAAGTCTAATCTTGGGGAAGCTGGTTTTGATGAGCATGATATTTTTAGTCCCCCAAGCACGTATGAGAAAATTTACTTTGATGATAGTATGCCTCCAATATATGATGATTACAATGATGAGTATGATATTTCTAGTCCACCTACTATTGAGGATAAAATTAATTATGATTACAATATGCCTCCTATATTTGATGATTATGCTGATGAGAATAATAAATATAACTATTTTGTTGAATTTGCTCCCACTACAGTTAATAGGAATAATTATTCTTATGTGGAGAGTAATAATGGTTATATGCATGTGGCTCATGATAAGAATGTTTTATGTGATAGTTATATTATAATTTTATTCATGATGCTACTGAAAGTTATTATGAGAGAGGGAAACATGGTTTTAGGCATCACAATAATATTAAGTTTCCCCTCTTTATGTTGAAAGTCTTGAAGTTGCACTTGTTTTGCTTTACTATGCTTGTTGCTTTGTGCTTTCATGACTTGTTTATTTTCAAGATTCCTATGCATAGGAAGTGGGTTAAACTTAAATGTTTTTTTAATTTGCTTCTTGATGCTCTCTTTTACTTCAATTCATATTTCTTATGTGAGCATCTTCTCAAACTATCATGCCTAACTTAAAGGCGTTAAAGAAAAGTACTTATTGGGAGATAACCCAAAAGTTTTACATGAGTCTTGGAAGTTATTACTTCAGTAATAATCGCTCCTTATCCTTTTTATTTGCTTTTTGTGCCAAGAGTAACCTCTAATGAGAGAGAAGTAATTATTGGGAAAGTTGTTGTCCCGAAACAGATTTTTGTGCTTCACCGTAAAAATTCGTGTAAAATCTCTGAATGTCTTTTTGAGGCGTGAATTTTTGTTCTTCTGCCCCAGGTTGTTATCTAACTTTTGTTAGTTCAACACTTTTTTATTTGAGCAACATAAGGTCTTCGATCAAATTCGTCTTTACCTGCTGGTCTGTTTTGACAGATTTCTGCCATTTTCTGCATTTGCTTCTTGTTGGTTCCTTTTTGAGTTCTTTTGGGGAATTGAGCTTTTTGAGGGAAGTGCTACAGTAGGTTGTGTTTTAATGGAAGTTTTATTGGTGTTGGAACTGAACCTAAAAACTTATTATCTTGAGTGCACTAATGTTGCTAATAAAGATTGTGTGAAGTTTTGTATGAAAGAAAAATTTCAGGTGTATGGAAGAAATAAGTAATGAGATGAAGGATGGACTAAAGCTCAAGCTTGGGGATGACACGCGTGTGACCCCAAGAAATATCCAATAAGTACAAGCGTCAAAGCTTGGGGATGCCCAAGGCATCCCCTTCTTCATCAATAAAAATCCCAGGTTTCTTCCAAACGCTTCATTTTTATTGTTTCATGCATGGTTGTGTTGTTCTTGGAGTGTCTTCTTTTTCTTTTTCTTTTTCGTTTGCTTTTGTTTGCTTAGTTTTCTGAATAAATTGGTTGGACCTCCTCTTTCATGCATTGTCATGCCATGCTTGATATTGTTTTGGCTTTATGCTTAGTATTCTTTGTTGTAGCATGACTTGTTATAAACAATTGAGATTATTTAATGTGCCTTGGATGAATCATGCGTTGTTTTAGCATATTAAAGCATAGTATAGTGGTATTCTCCTTTGATGCTTTATTTGGGTTGACTTGGCGCATGCTCACACCATGTTATGACTATCCCAAGTCACCATAGCCTTGATGATCCTTTAGTTTTCAACTTGTAGTATCACTTTATGCTTTGATCAATGATGTTTTGTCGCTCTGCATGATTATGGCCATTATTGCTCTCTTAGTTTGTCGCTCCCAGTCTTTTGCTAGCCTCCACAACCAAGTATGAGTTCCACTCATGCATCCAACTCCCTAAACCAAGTTATTCCAAAGATTCCACCATACCTACCTATTAGAATATGCTATTCCAAGTATATTCATGCTTTTGTTTATCTTCCAAATTAAACTTGTTATGAGAAAACTAGTGATTAAATCTCTCATGAACTTGATGGCACACTTTACTTTTTGCATCTAATAAACTTGAACCATTGGGTCCTTCTTTGTTGCGTATATGCTTGCGCTTTATAAGTTGAAATTAGCAGAACCATGTATCAAGGGGAACGCTTTCAACATTGCATTTGTACTTTGTACCCCGTTGATATCATGTTCTTTTGCTTATGGATCTCGGCGGTGTGACATAAAAGTGGAACTTGTAAGATCATGGAGTTTGTATGTGTGTGAGAGAAACGCCTGGGCCGCTAGCCTAAGCCATGCCTAATCATGGTGGAAACTTGCAGCATCACCATGATGAGCACTCTATGAAGCATCCTCAATAAAAACCTATGCAAATAGCAAATAAAAAGATCGCTGAGATGCTCATTGTCTGTTTGCCTTGTCATTTTGATTATGGGATAGCTCTTGTATCATGTGCAAGGGGTACCCCGTTGGCGGTTCTTTATGATACATATGTACTTACAATGACAAGAGCTTACTTGTGACTAAAGTTGAGTAGCATGAGGTTCGGTCTTCGTAAGTAAGGGGCATGAGACTTTGGTTTATAACTTGTCAAGCATATCCTCTTAGTTGTGTCACTTTAACCTTAATCACCTTCAAGATGCTTATGATAGGGGCAATGAGAGCTGAAAGTTATTAAGTACCATAATTTTTGGAAGATCTTTATGAAACTTGAATCTCTGCTTCCTTCTATGAAGGCCTTTCTTCCACTTATATATTGAGTCTCCACTTTCTATCTTTATGCACCTACTTTGAGAGCATAGTGGACATTTTTAGTTCTATGTGCATTGTCCCAAGACTTGTTGATTTATGCATACCTTGATATTGCTTGTTTTCAACTATTTGTATCTAGTCACTCTTATAAAATTTGAAGGTGTCCTATGCATTTATATTTGCTACTCTATGAGGGACAAGCTGAATACTACTATGCTATGTTTTCTTTATGTGAAACAAACAAACGTCTTGCAAAGCATTGTTATTCATTAATCTTTTGTTTGTGCCTTTTCATGTTGCAACATAGTTTCTTTGTCTTATTGCTAGAACTTTGTCTTTCATGTTATGATTAAAGTACTATGATCCCAACTTTGAATGTTTTACAAATACTTTGATCAAGTTTATGATAGTGCATGTCACCTCAAAAATTATTCTTTCTTTTTATCACTTACCTACTCGAGGACGAGCAGGAGTTAAGCTTGGGGATGTTGATACATTGCAAATGTATCTATAATATTTGATGTTCCATGCTTGGTTTTATCTACTTTATTATGTTCTGTCCACACTTTGGAGTACTTTTCATATGATTTATGGAACTAACCTACTAACGAGATGCCACAGTGCCAGTTGCTTGTTTTCTGCTGTTTTTGGTTCCAGGAAAGTCAGAAAATCAATATTCTCGGAATTGGACCAGACAAAAGCCAAAGTTGATATTTTACCGGAAGACTCACGGAGCCATAAGACGAGACGGAGAGGGGCCACAGGGTGGCCACACCATGTGGTAGCGCGGGCTAGCCTTGGCCATGCCACCAGGTGGTGTGGGCTCCCTGGCCGCCCACCGACCTTGCCTCTTCGCCTATAAGAAGCCTCCCGATGCATAAACCCTAGATAATCAAGCCTCTAGCCACAAAAAGTTCCGCAGCGCCGCCGCCACCGAAGGGCAGATTCGGGGGACAGAAAGTCTCTATTCCGGCACCCTGCCGGGACGGGGAAGTGCCCCCAGAGCCATCTCCATCGATCTCCACCACCATCTCCATCACCGTTGCTGATTCCCATGATGATGAGGGAGTAGTTCTTCCTCAAGGATAAGGGTTCTACCCGTAGCTATGTGTTCATCTATCTCTCTATGCATGATCTTTTTGTGGTCATGAGCTTTGTAATCAAGTAGATCTACCTTGCTACTCATGTGCTTTAATAGATCTCTTCTCTCCCCATGTGTGTGAAAGTGACAGCGTGCACTCCATGGTGGCACTTAGGCTAGAGATTACAAATACTTGTTATGAGTTATATTTGGAGTTGGATGTCTTTATGAAATTGTGGTGTTTGTTGGACTCATCTAGCGCTCAAGGTGACAGTGTGGGGTTACCTTGATGGGGAAAGCGAACTTTGAGGTGTGCTGTTATAGCCCTACCATGGATTAGAGTGTCTAACCGGAGAGTAGTTCAGAGTAGTATCATAAATAGAAGATATTTATATGAGAGTGTTCACTAGTGAAAGTATGATCCCTAGGCCTTGTTTCTAAGCATTGAAACACCGTTTGCTATTAGATATGTTACATGTTTGCTTGCTTCTATCTTTATTTCAGTTTTACTTTAGTCTTTTCCACACCATCAAGCTATTTTCTGGCACCGTTACTACTTATAATTATCTATGCCACTTGTATTTCACTATCTCTTCGCCGAACTAGTGCACCTATACACCTGACAAGTGTATTGGGTGTGTTGGGGACACAAGAGACTTCTTGTATCTTGATTGCAGGGTTGCTTGAGAGGGGATACCTTTGACCACTTCCTCCCTGAGTTCGATGAACCTTGGGTGATCCACTTAAGGGAAAACTTGCTGCTGTTCTACAAACCTCTGCACTTGGAGGCCCAACAACTGTCTACAAGAATAGAAGTGCGTAGACATCATTGCATATGTTCTTTTTCAAACCACATTTGATCCACATGACACGCATACTCAAGTGGGTGTGGTGATGCAACCTCTATCACACTGGTGCTCCATTGCATTTGGCAGTTGCATTCCAGCATGTTCTAGTGCTTTCTGACCATGGTTCAATCAAAAGTTTGTACAACCTCGGCCTTCAACCTGTATTTGTTCCCTGTTATACATGGAAAATATTAAATTTAGTTTTGTTCCTCAAAATTTATATTTGGTTAGGACAAATTTTCTGTATTTTCAAAATCCTACATAGACAAAATTCTCAATTTGACAAAAAAAACCAACACGAAATTTGTTCCTCTCAAATTATGAGCATTAAAACTCCAAACATATGATTCTGAATTTCCCCGAGAAATGCATTTCACTGAGTTAACTTAGTTTTAATTTTCTTACATAGACAAACTTTTGAATCTCCCAAAACCCACAAAATGAAAAGTGTGCCTTTTGAAGTAAAGGTGAAAAACGAATCGTATTCTGACAACCACTACTAGTGATATCGATATTTGAATCTTTCTGCTAAAAAAACTAGCAAAGGCATATGAAAAAAGAGGGGAAAAATATGCCTGCCTGGCACTCTAGGGGTTGGTGTCCAAGCCACCTCCCAACTCAAGCCCATTATAAGGGAAACGGGCAAAGGGTTGTACTGCCCGATGCCCCAAAGGTCAGGCCCACAGGGTAGAGTGATATGGATATACGTTCTATTGAGAGGAGGTCGATGGAGGAAAACAACAGAAGGTATATAAGCTAGTCGCTCTCGCGCTCAAGTAGTGAGGTGGGACTAAAAGTCCCACCCACGTCGGCACCGCGTGCATCGCACGTCAACGGGACGCATTTGTATTCGGCCCACCAGATGCGGCTCGGATCGAGGGAAACAGCGCTGAGGCGGCCGTGGCGCGCGGGAGACCGAGATGGGCCTGGATTCGTTGCCCCCTGGCCCAGCCTGATTGGTTTACTTTTTCTTTTAATTTTGTATTTACTAAATACTAAATAAATAGAATTTGCTTCTTTAAAACTTCATTTTTTTGAACAATAAATATTATTCACAAGTACCTATTTGCTAGCATATGAAAAAACTTTGGTTAATTTATTTAACATAAAAAATATGACAAATTTACCTGCAAAAAAATAAGACAACAAATTTACAAATAGCCCCTTTTTTCATTTTATAGTCGCAAAAGCATTCAAAACAAGTCAAAAGTTTATAAAATCTTGACCTTCTACCTATATGTGTTCCTTGTTATACATGGAAAATACTAAAAAGGGTTATATTAAAGATTGAAAGCATCTCCTCTCACAGAGTAGCTTCGGAGTGGAATGTTCCTCGCTTTCTAGGCACATGAGCTAGGTGGTCACCAGGTCCACTTCAAACTATGTCGGAATGGCCTCAAATTTGGCATATATGTATGTTTTGGCATGAAAAACAGTTTTATCAGGTTTATTACCACTTTGTTTGAGAAAATAAAAGTTTTTCATTTATAATCTAAAAAACGACATTTTTGTGAAGCATTCCAGCATGTTCTAGGGCCTTCTGACCATGGTTCCACACATGGAGTGACATTGCATGCATTATTTTCCAAACCACAATGATCCACATGACCACACACACTCAAGTGGGTGTGGTGATGCAACCTCTGCCACACTAGTGCTCCATTCCATGTGGAAGTTGCATTCCAGCATATTCTAGGTCTTTTTGACCATGGTTTGACACAATTGAGTGCTATTGCATGTGTTCTTTTCCAAACCACAATGACCCACATGAGCACACACACTCAAGTTGGTGTGGTGATGCAACCTCTTCCACACTGGTGCTCCATTGCATGTGGCAGTTGTATTCTAGCATGTTCTAGGGCTTTATGACCATGGTTTGACACATGGAGTGCTATTGCATGTATTCTTTTCCAAACCATGATGATCCACATTAACATACACACTCAAGTGGGTGTGGAGATCAACCTATGCCACACAAGTGCTCCATTGCATGTGGCAGTTGCATTCTAGCATGTTCTAGGGCTTTCTGACCATGGTTTGACACAAGGGAGTGGCATTGCATGTGGTCTTTTCCAAACGAGAATGATCCATATGACCACACACACTCAAATGGGTGTAGTGATGCAACATCTGCCGCACTGGTGCTCCATTGCATGTGGCAGTTGCATTCCAACCATGGTTTGACACATGGAGTGAATTGCATGTATTATTTTCCAAACCACAATGATTCACATTACCACACACACTCAAGTGGGTATGGTGATGCAACCTCTGTCACACTGGTGCTCCATTGCATGTGCTAGTTGGATTCCATCATGTTCTAGGGCTTTCTGATCATGGTTTAACACGTGGAGTGACATTGCATGTGTTATATTTTAGACCACAATGATCCACATGACCACACACACTCAAGTGGGTGTGGTGATGCAACCTATGTCACAGTGGTGCTCCATTACATATGTCAATTGCATTCCAGCATGTTCTAGGGCTTTCCCATCATGGTTTGACACATGGAGTGACATTGCATGTGTTATTTTCCAAACCATAACGATCCACAATACCACACACACTCAATTGTGTGTGGTAATGCAACCTCTACCACACTTGTGCTCCATTGCATGTGGGAGTTGCATTCCAGCATGTTCTAGGGCTTTCTGACCATTTTTTGACACAATGGAGTGGCATTACATGTGGTCTTTTCCTCATCACAATGATTGATGGCTGTGAAATATAGCCATCTACACCCACATTTAAACTGGATATTATTCATATTTTTGATGAAATATATCTCTAAACCCTACCACTAATGCCTAATGATCAAAGGGGTATGCAATCCTTTCTTTCTATTTTTCCCTGCACAGATAATGACGTTTGATGATGGGAATCAGAACATTAAAGTCAAAGATACGAGATTTCCAACAACCCAAAGAAACCAGGGGTCGTGAAGTGGAGACAGAAGCTTTAACGACCAACAATACGACGGGAATAAAATTCTGGCCGTATAGTTGCCATAGACACCGCTAGGTTAAACAGAACAACTTTAGTGAAGGGACCCCTATATAAAGAGGCTTAGGGCTACGAGAAAAGGAGGCTGCCGAGAACCCTAGAAACCTACATCCAGAACGCCGAAGAGCCGCCGGAGGAATAGACTTAGATCTAATCTCCAAACCCTTCTCCGCCACAATAGCCATATTCCACCACTTGTAATAGTAGATCTCATCTTTGATTGGCGACATTGTAAGACTATTTGCTATCAATCTCATGGTTTCCATTGCAATGTTTATGATTGTTGATTTCATCTCTATGTGTGAGCAATTCTCTTTGGGCTAAGGGCTTCGGCCTAGCCATGTAGCTTTTGTGCATGTTATTTACCATAGATGGGATCATGCATTAGTTTGTATGACATGATGATTATTGTATCCTCTCTTTCCTCAATCCAAGGACTTGTCAGGTACCCAAGACCCTGAGGGTTGAGCCTGATATAGGGAGTATGAGTAATGACTAATCTGTAGGTTGGGAACCCCAGTGATAGAAGGGGTGGTACGGCTGTATGTGAGGGATTTAATTGGAATTAATATTGACATCACTATGCATATCATTAGTTCTATTTCTTCTATGGATGAGACTAGTAGGTTATTGCTATAAGCAGTTGCAGAGGCAATAGCAATTATAGATGCACTACTCACATATAATTATATTGCTCTAACAATTACATACATACTTTATTATTATCTTTTATTCCCATAAGATGTTTTGCACAACTACAGGTAAAACCGAAAGCCATAGGCCCTCTCTTCCATCATCAACAACAACAAAAGACAGCAAACTCTTGGTCTGGTAAAACCAAAAAAAGAATTCTAAAACTCTCAAAGGTCGGTTAAAGTAACTTCACTACACTTTTTGCTTCCCGAGGATTCGATAACCTAGGTCTACTAGGGAAAAAGAACTATACTACATCCATAATCCAGATCAAAGGTATCAACCCCAACCCTTTTTGGCGCCGTTGCCGGGGAAGCAATAGCCACCCTGGTGAGGTTAGTAGGAACCTTGCTAGTTTTAATTCTTGTTTTTTATTTTTGTTAGTTTGCTTTCAGTCTTTATTTTATAAACCCAAAAAAATAGTTAGTCTTTAAATTATTGTTTTTACTTTCATAAGTCTTTGTTTAAGAAAACCCAAAAACATAGGAAATATGGCTGAAAAGAAGCTTGGGGAGTTTGCAACTCCCAACAATGATTGTTTGCGTACTCCTATTACCCAGCCAGCAATTACTGCTGATGAGTATGAAATTAAGACCCACTACTTAAGTTTGGTTCAACAAAATCAATTTGGAGGCTCTACTATTGAGGACACAGGTATGCACTTGAACACTTTCAATAAAATATGTGATATTATGCCCATAAAAGATGTTGACCCCGATGCGGTCAAATTACGCTTATTTCCTTTCTCTCTTAGAGGAAGAGCAAAAGAATGGTTGCTATCTTTGCCTAGAAATACTATTACATCATGGGTGGAGTGTACTTCTTTATTTTTGACTAAATTTTTCCCGCCTACAAAGTCTATGCAACTAAGGTCTAATATTACTCGTTTTAGACAGGAAGAGCGTGAGCCACTAGCGCTTGCATGGGAGAGGATGAGAGAATGCATGAGAAACTGTTCCAGTCATGGGATGGAAGATTGGTTAATTCTCCATTTATATTATAATGATCTTAACCCCGTGTCTAAGTCTATGCTTGATACTACAACTGGAGGAACATTTATGGGCAAACATATTACCGAAGCAAAACAGCTGCTAGACAATATGCAAGACAACCATGCCTTGTGGCATGTGGATAGATCAAACACGAATAAGGTGAACTCCGTCTCACCACAAGAAAATGAAGAACTCGATGCTAAGCTGGATGAGATCATATTAGCCATAAAAGGTAAGGAAAACCAAGTAAGAGCTATCCTAGAATCAAATATTGAATAAATAGACTTCATAGCTCGTAATGATTATAACCCTGCTTGGAAAAAGAATTATAATCCTAATTTTTAGAAACATTATTCTAGTCCTGCAGGTAGCTCTAATAATAATATGGGATCAAGTAATGGTAGTCTCCAAGAAACACTTAAGTCCTTTATAGATTCACAAAATGAGCAAAACAATATCCTTGTTAAAATAACGGAGAACCATGATGCTATGCCAAGTAAAGTATCTAACCAGGCTGTAAGTTTGAGGAATGATTTGTAGGCCCTCCAAGAAAGAACAAGGATTGCTGAGGCACAACTAGGTAAGATAACCAAGAGTCAAACTCTCATTCTAGATAAATTTGCAGGTAAAGCTGAGCCCAATCCTGTTGAAGACCTCAAGATGATTAGAATCCAAAGGGAGGATCCTGAAGAACTTGATTATAGTAATGCTCCTTCACCAAATTACACCGTTGAAGATATTGAAAAAGGGATCAATATCAAGATTCTGGTAAGTGAAGGAAATTAGGAAGCTATGTATCAACACTTTGTTAATCAGGTAGCAATAAAGGTACGTGAGCTTGAGGAAGAATATAAGAAAATTACTGAAAAATTACCTGTGAAGCTTGATGATATATATGAGCCTACTATTAAGATTAAAATTGGGACCAATGAGATAGCTGCACTTTGTGACCTAGGTGCAAGCGTTTCAACAATTCCAAAAAGTCTTTTTAATAAGTTAAATCTTGACTCTTTTGAAATCACTGAGTTAAAATTACATGTAGTAGATTCTACATACAAACAAGCTGTAGGGATTAAAGAAAATAATTTAGTATATATTAAAGGCTATCCTGCTCTTATTGATTTTGTTATTGTTGACATGCCTGAAGATGCTACTGCTCCTATTATATTAGGCCGTCCATTCTTCAGAACTATTAAGGCTTTGATTAATCTACATGAAGGGAACGTGAAGCTTCAATTGCCTTCGCGGGATCCTTTTGTTATTCATTTTCCTAGGAAGAAGAAAGCCAAGCATGATGAAAAGGAGGCCATCACTTTGAAGGCCAACTATTTTGGAGTGGGTGTTCCACTCATCTGGCCTAAGTGAGCAACATCAAGGTCAAGCTATTGACCATAAAAGAGCGCTTCCAGGCAACCCATGTAAAATAAAGGTTTGAGTAAAGTTTTTAAGTTTATGTTTAATAAAGAGTGCTAGAAAGCTCCAATTGAGGAGAAGAAGTTCGATAGTACTAAAAATCCTGCTCTATACATGCTGATGTTGGTCGCAGTTTTTACTGTCATTTTTCTATCAAAAACAAGGTGTTTCGCAAAGTTTCAGGATAAAAAAGAATTCTCAAAAAAATAGAATTTTTTTGATGACTACAGAAGTTTTAATAACCAACTATATGGTAGGAATACAAATTACAGCCGTATAGTTTGGTCGTATAGATATCTTTGCCATCAACAAATTTTCTTTCTTAGGTACTGAAGGTTTAATGACCAACTATACGGTGGGAATAAAAATTCCAGCCGTATAGTTCTGGCCATATAGTTATCGATGATTTTGTAAAATTTCTTTTCCAAGATATAGAAGGTTTGACGAGCAACTATACGTCGGGGATAAAAATCCCGGCCGTATAGTTCTGGCTGTATAGTTGCGCCGCCAGGTGAAAACCCTAAATTTTTGACATCAGACCAACTATACGGCAGGAACAAATTGTTCCGATCGTATAGTTTGGCCGTATAGTTGCGTCTCACCACAATATCGCCACGGGAAGGTACCCCCAATACCAAAACTTCAATCCGTTTTCTCTCTTCTACCTCCAAACTCTCTCAAAACCTCAAGAGATCTTCATCTCTACTTAATTTTGTTCGATTTCCTTGCACACTAGTGATCTACGGTATGTTTCTCCTCCGATCCTCCAATTACTTTTTGCAAATTCGTTTTCGATCTGTTATCATTATCAATCTTGGGTGAGACCTACTATGAACTAATTGCCATGATTCTCTTGCCTCGATTATTATTTTGAGCGGACTTTTTAGTGTGCTAAGATGAGGAATATGTTATGCTTATAATTGTTGGATCAAAAAGTTTTATTTGTGTTTCCTTATTTATTTAGATGATGACCACAAGGAGCCAAGCTCGTGCTCGTGCCACTGCTAGTTCTTCTCGGGCTGCCGCTCAAGAACGCATGGGGATACGGTTCAGGGATGAGCTCCAACATGATCGCTTCAACAAGATCAAGAACCGAGAAGTGAATACAACCAAGTGGGCTTGCCCCATTATATTGAATCAACTCGGTATTTCTAATGACTTCAATTTACTTTCCAATAGAGTTGTCCTGCAAAATTTTGTATTCAATGATGTGCCTACTTATTGCTGGTTAATTCTTGAATTTCTAAGTTCTTTCCAAAGCACCATTAAAGCATGCATGGAGAGGACATGATTTCTTTCCGACTTATGAACAACAATTATGCTTTATCACTAGATGAATGGTGCGCATGTTTTAATTTTCCAAACAATAATGCTAATGCCTTACGTGCATCCTTTACTGGCATAGACCCTTCCCTAGAACTTTATTATAATGGAATGAGTTTCACTTCTAGTGTAAGCAAGGGGAAGATTATTCAACATCCTGCAATTCACTATTTGTTCTATGTTATTGCTAACACCTTGCAGGCACGAATGAGTTCATGAGACTCAATGAGGAGGACATCTTAGTCCTTGTAAAAACTTCTTTCAACAACATCGACTTGTCACTCAACTTGGGCGCAATTCTTGTGCGCTACCTGGAGTACCAATCCTCCCAAAGCCAAGGCCCAATCACAGGTGGAGGCGTCATCATCGTGCTTGCCATTTCCCTAGGCATCGACCTAGGTGAGTTGCAACCAGTGCTAGGTAAGCGACGTATTGGTTTCTCTACTTTAAAATCTTGTGGGAAGCTCACTAGGAGAGGTGGTGTTTATTACTTTCATATTGATGGATCTAGGCGTCTCTACCCCGCTCCTTTGCCTAATTGTCTTTTCTATATCGAGGAAGGATGTTTGCTATATGAATTGCAGGCTGAACAACACCAACCCGAGGAGATTTCGGATGAAGATGAGGACCAAGAAGAGGAGCAAGAAGTTCCTTATCAAGAGGAGTAGCCACCAACCTGGTTTGCTACATACCAAGACTTCCAAGAAGTTGGAGGAACTGTGGAGAGGATGCATAACCTCTCCTTGAACCTTCAAGAAACAACTAGTAAATTATCAACTCAATTTGCGAACTGGAGTTACGACTTTTTCCTGCCACCACAATGATTTGAAGGTCTTGCAAAACCCTAATCTTGGGGAAGTTTCCTCATTATCTTTATTTGGCATTCATTTGCTTTTATTTATTTCGAGGTTATGTTTTTAATTTGAGTTTATAAGCACTCGTGTTGGTTTCCCCAACTCTTTATCTTTAGTTATTTCTATTTGTTTTCGAGACTTTCTAGCCGAGCTTTGTCGCCAATTTTCTATTATTTAATTCACTCTCTTAAAAACAACAAAAAGATTTTTTCCATTTATCTTTATTTCCTCTTTTCCTTCCTTTCTATTATCCATGTGGCTTTCACATATTTGCAGGAGAGTGATCGACTTCGAGTTTCCAAGAAGCAAATCAAAAAGGAAGAGAGAAGTGGAACCAATCATGAGAGTTATGCCTTAAGACTCCCCACTTTTGAAGTTTTGAGAAACCCATGCTAGTTAGTAGTAAATATTAAGATATTATATTGGTGGAGCGAGTATTTATATTCTAGTAATATTTTGTTTGCCTGGGTATTTAGTTCGGTACGTTTTGTTCTAGCTCTTGTAGTTAACCAAGTCTTGCCCAAAAATTTGCTAAACAATTGTAATAAGAAAAAGTCTCACAATTGAAGGCTTGGGTGTTGTAGTGTTTAGTCTTGAAGGCTTATTTCTAGAGACACTCAACACCACAGGAAATAATAATTGACTTGATAGCTCTCTTTAAAAGGATTTGTTCAATTGAATTAATGCCTAGCGGTTTTTATGAGCATGCCAAAGTTTGACTTGTGAATCATAAGAATGATATAGCTTTATGCGTCTCGAACTTCATGGGATGCCAACAACTCCGCTAGCCTACTAACGATCTTCATGTAGGAAACTCCTAGATTTTGGCTATGAGTTGATTAAACATATGTAGCAGCAATGCTATAATGGGTAAGATTCTTGGCATTCTTAGGTAGTTGTGTTCATGATGGAATTACTCCTCTGGTTGATATGAGTACTCATTGTGCAAAAGTAAAAAAACCTTGGTGATGCCACGAGTGTCCATCACAGCCCGAGAAACTAATTAAAATGTTTGGCATACTCTCAATCACTTAAGAACTTAAATTCTTGAAGGACAATAAACAGAAAATTAGTGCTTGAAAAGTCTTGACTTATTGATGTGGGAGAATTGAGATACTCTAGTGTATATGTTTTCATGACAAACTCTTATACTCTCAATTTTACATGATTATACTTTATTGTTTGAAGGCAAGCCTATGAGTTGATTACATGACATGGAATAAGGTTTACTCATTTGAATCATCCATGTTAACAATAATTTTGCTGTGCTATAAGGATGCATAAAAACCCGTATGATATGCTTGCCATTACTCTATCTATGCTAAAGTTTTTCAGATTAATAAAGTGGAGGAAACATGAGACTACCAATCATGAGTAAGATCATCATCTCGTTATTTCAATTTAAATGTTGAGTTCCTTTTTGATTTTGGTTTTCTTGCTCGAGGACGATCAAGTTTAAGCTTGGGGAGGTTTATGGATGTGAAATATAGCCATCTACACCCACATTTAAACTGGATATTATTCATATTTTTGATGAAATATCTCTCTAAACCGTACCACTAATGCCTAATGATCAAAGGGTTAAGCAATCCTTTATTTCTATTTTTCCATGCGTAGATAATGACGTTTGATGATGGCAATCACAACATTAAAGTCAAAGATATGAGATTTCCAACAACCCAAAGAAACAAGGGGTCGTGAAGTGGAGACAGAAGCTTTAACGACCAACTATACGACAGGAATAAAATTTTGGCCATATAGTTCCGGACATATAGTTGCCATCGACACCGCAAGGTCAAACAGAACAACTTTTGTGAAGGTACCCCTATATAAAGAGGCTTCGGTCAACGAGAAAAGGAGGCCCCCGAGAACCCCCAGAAACTTGCATCCACAACACCGAAGAGCCGCCAGAGGAATAGACTTAGATCTAATCTCCAAACCCTTCTCCACCACCATAGCCATATTCCACCACTTGTAATAGTATATCTCATCTTCGATTGGCGATATTGTAAGACTATTTTCTAACCATCTCATGGTTTCCATTTCAATGTTTATGATTGTTGATTTCATCTCTATGTGTGAGCAATTCTCTTTGGGCTAAGGGCTTCGGCCTAGCCATGTAGCTTTTGTGCATGTTATTTTATCATAGATGGGATCATGTATTAGTTTGTACGACATGATAATTATTGTATCCTCTCTTGCCTCAATCCAAGGACTTGTCAGGTACCCAAGACCCTGAGGGTTGAGCCTGATATAGGGAGTATGAGTAATGACTAATCTGTAGGTTGGGAACCCCAGTGATTGAAGGGGTGGTATGTCTGGATGTGAGGGATTTAATTGGGATTAATAGTGACATCACTATGCATATCATTAGTTCTATTTCTTCTATGGATGAGACTAGTAGGTTATTGCTATAAGAAGTTGCGGAGGCAATAGCAATTATGGATGCACTGCTCACATATAATTATATTGCTCTAACAATTACATACATACATTATTATTATCGTTTATTCCCATAAGATGTTTTGCACAGCTACAGGTGAAACCGAAAGCCGTAGGCCCTCTCTCTCCATCATCGACAACAACAAAAGACAACAAACTCTTGGTCTGGTAAAACAAAAAAAGAATTCTAAAACTCTCAAAGGTCGGTTAAAGTAACTTCACTACACTTTCTGCTTCTCGAGGATTCGATAACCTAGGTCTACTAGGGAAAAAGAACTATACTACATCCATAATCCAGATCGAAGGTATCAACCCCAACCCTTTTTTGGCGCCGTTGCCGGGGAAGCAATAGCCACCCTGGTGAGGTTAGTAGGAACCTTGCTAGTTTTAATTCTTGTTTTTTATTTTTGTTAATTTGCTTTCAGTCTTTATTTGATAAACCAAAAAAATTAGTTAGTCTTTAAATTATTGTTTTTACTTTCATAAGTCTTTGTTTAAGAAAACCCAAAAACATAGGAAATATGGCTGAAAAGAAGCTTGGGGAGTTTGCAACTCCCAACAATGATTGTTTGCGTACTCCTATTACCCAGCCAACAATTACTGCTGATGGCTATGAAATTAAGCCCCACTACTTAAGTTTGGTTCAACAAAATCAATTTGGAGGCTCTACTATTGAGGACACAGGTATGCACTTGAACACTTTCACTAAAATATGTGATATGATGCCCATAAAAGATGTTGACCCCGATGCGGTCAAATTACGCTTATTTCCTTTCTCTCTTAGAGGAAGAGCAGAAGAATGGTTGCTATCTTTGCCTAGAAATACTATTACATCATGGGTGGAGTGTACTTGTTTATTTTTGACTAAATTTTTCGCACCTACAAAGACTATGCAACTAAGATCTAATATTACTCGTTTTAGACAGGAAGAGCGTGAGCCACTAGCGCTTGCATGGGAGAGGATGAGAGAATGCATGAGAAACTGTTCCAGTCATGGGATGGAAGATTGGTTAATTCTCCATTTATATTATAATGATCATAACCCCGTGTCTAAGTCTATGCTTGATACTACAATTGGAGGAACATTTATGGGCAAACATATTACCGAAGCAAAGGAGCTGCTAGACAATATGCAAGACAACCATGCCTAGTGGCATGTGGATAGATCAAAAACAAATAAGGTGAACTCCGTCTCACCACAAGAAAATGAAGAACTCAATGCTAAGATGGATGAGATCATATTAGCCGTAAAAGGTAAGGAAAACCAGGTAAGAGCTATCCCAGAATCAAATATTGAATAAATAGACTTCATAGCTTGTAATGATTATAACCCTGCTTGGAAGAAGAATTATAATCCTAATTTTCAGAAACATTATTCTAGTCCTGCAAGTAGCTCTAATAATAATATGGGATCAAGTAATGGTAGTATCCAAGAAACACTTAAGTCCTTTATAGATTCACAAAATGAACAAAACAATATCCTTATTAAAATAACGGAGAACCATGATGCTATGCTAGGTAAAGTATCTAACCTTGCTGTAAGTTTGAGGAATGATTTGTAAGCCCTAAGAAAGAACAAGGATTGTTGAGGCATAACTAGGTAAGATAACCGAGAGTCGAACTCTCATTCTAGCAAAATTTGCAGGTAAAGCTGAGCCCAATCCTATTGTAGACCTCAAGATGATGAGAATCCAAAGGGAGGATCCTGAAGAACTTGATTATAGTAATGCTCCTTCACCAAATTACACCGTTGAAGATCTTGAAAAAAGGATCAATATCACTATTCCGGTAAGTGAAGGAAATGAGGAAGCTATGTATCCACACTTCTTTAATCAGGTAGCAATAAAGGTACGTGAGCTTGAGGAAGAATATAAGAAAATTGCTGAAAAATTACCTGTGAAGCTTGATGATATATATGAGCCTACTATTAAGATTAAAATTGGGACCAATGAGATAGCTGCACTTTGTGACCTAGGTGCAGGCGTTTCAACAATTCCAAAAAGACTTTTTAATAAGTTAAATCTTGGCTCTTTTGAAATCACCGAGTTAAAATTACATCTAGCAGATTCTACATACAAACAAGCTGTAGGGATTAAAGAAAATAATTTAGTATATATTAAAGGCTATCCTGCTCTTATTGATTTTGTTATTGTTGACATGGCTAAAGATGCTACTGCTCCTATTATATTAGGTCGTCCATTCTTAAGAACTATTAAGGCTTTGATTAATCTACATGAAGGGAACGTGAAGCTTCAATTGCCTTCGCGTTATCCTTTTGTTATTCATTTTCCGAGGAAGAAGAAAGCCAGGCATGATGAAAAGGAGGCCATCACTTTGAAGGCTAACTATTTTGGAGTGGGTGTTCCACTCATCTGGACTAAGTGAGCAACATCGAGGTCAAGCTATTGACCATAAAAGAGCGCTTCCAAGCAACCCATGTGAAATAAAGGTTTGAGTAAAGTTTTTAAGTTTAGTTTAAGTTTTATGTTTAATAAAGAGTGCTAGAAAGCTCCAGTTGAGGAGAAGAAGTTCGATAGTACTAAAAATCCTGCTCTATACATGCTGATCTTGGTCGACAATTTTTACTGTCATTTTTCTATCAAAAACAAGGTGTTTCGCAAAGTTTCAAGATAAAAAAGGATTCTCAAAGAAAAAGAATTTTTTTGATGACTATAGAAGTTTTAATAACCAACTATACGGTAGGAATACAAATTCCAGCCGTATAGTTTGGTCCTATAGATATCTTTGCCATCAACAAATTTTATTTCTTAGGGACTGAAGGTTTAACGACCAACTATACGACAGGAATAAAAATTCCAGCCATATAGTTATCGATGATTTTGTAAAATTTCTTTTCCAAGATATAGAAGGTTTGATGACCAACTATACGTCGGGGATAATAATCACGGCCGTATAGTTCTTGCTGTATACTTGCGCCGCCAGGTGAAAACCCTAAATTTTTGACATCAGACCAACTATACGGCGGGAACAAATTGTTCTGACCGTATAGTTTGGCCGTATAGTTGCGTCCGACCACAAAATCCATTGCATAGCCATGTAGCTTTTGTGCATGTTTTTTTTATCATAGATGGGATCATGTATTAGTTTGTATGACATGATGATTATTGTATCCTCTCTTGCCTCAATCCAAGGACTTATTAGGTACCTAAGACCCCAAGGATTGAGCTAGGTCTAGGGAGTATGAGTAATGACTAATCTGCAGGTTGGGAACCCCAGTGACAGAAGGGGTAGTATGACTGTATGTGAGGGATTTACTTGGGATTAAAGGTGACATCACTATGCATATCATTAGTTATCTTTCTTCTATGGATGAGACTAGTAGGTTATTTCTATAAGCGGTTGCGGAGGCAATATCAATTATGGATGTACTGCTCACATATAATTATCTTGCTCTAACAATTACATGCATACTCTATTATTATATTTTATTCCCATCATATGTTTTGCACAGCTACAGATGAAACCAAAAGCCCTAGTCCCTCTCTCTCCATCATCGATAACAACAAAAGACAACAAACTCTTGGTCCGGGAAAACACAAAAAGAATTCTAAAACTCTCGAAGGTCCATTAAAGTAACTTCATTGCGCTTTCTGCTTCCGAGGATTCCATAACCTAGGTCTACTAGCGAAAAGAGCTATACTACATCCGTAATCCGCATCAAAGGTATCAATGATCCACATGACCACACACACTCAAGTGGGTGTGGTGATGCAACCTCTGTCACACTAGGGCTACATTGCATGTGGCAGTTGCATTCCAGCATGTTCTATGGTTTTCTGACCATGGTTTGACACATGCAGTGGCATTACATGTGTTCTTTTCCAAACCATAATGATCAACATGACCACACACACACTAAAGTGGGTGTGGTGATGCAACCTCTGCCACACTGGTGCTCCATTGCATGTGGAAGGTGCATTCCAGCATGTTCTGGGGCTTTCTGACCATGGTTTGACACATGGAGTATCATTGCATGTGGTCTTTTCTAAACCATAATGATCCATATTACTACACGCACTCAAGTGGGTGTGGTGATGTAACTTCTGTCACATTGGTGCTCCATTGCATGTGCCAGTTGCATTCAGCATGTTATAGGGATTTCTGATCATGGTTTGACACATGGAGTGACATTGCATGTGTTATTTTCCAAACCACAATGATCCATATTACCACACACACTCAAGTTGGTGTGGTGATGCCATATCTGCGACATTGGTGCTCCATTGCATGTGGCACGTGCATTCTAGCATGTTCTAGGGCTCTCTGACCATGGTTTGACACATGGAGTGTCATCACATGTGTTCTTTTCCTAATCACAATGATCCACATGACCACACACACTCAATTGGGTGTGGTGATGCAACCTATGTCACACTAGGGCTCCATTGCATGTGGCAGTTGCATTCCAACATGTTCTACGGCTTTCTGACCATGGTTTGACACAGTGGAGTGACATTGCATGTGCTCTTTTCCAAACCATAATGATGCACATGACCATACACACTCAAGTGGGTGTGTTGATGCAACATTTTCCACACTAGTGCTCTATTGCAAGTGGTTGTTGCATTCCAGCATGTTCTAGGGCTCTCTAACCATGGTTTGACACATGGAGTGTCATTGCATGTGTTCTTTTACAAACTATAATGATCCACATTACCACACAGACTCAAGTTAGTCTGGTGACGCAACATCTACCACACTGGTGGTCAATTGCATGTGGAAGGTGTATTCCAGTATTTTTGAGGCTTTCTGACCATGGTTTAACACATGGAGTATCATTGCATGTGGACCTTTCCAAACCACAATGATCCACATAACCTGGTGAGGCAACATCTACCACACTGGTGCTCAATTGCATGTGGCATTTGCATTCCAACATGTTCTAGGGCTTTCTGACCATGGTTTGACACAATGGAGTGCCATTGCATGTGTTATTTTACTAATCACAATGATCCACCTGACCACAGACACACACACTCAAGTGGGTGTGGTGATGCAACCTCTGCCACACTGGTGCTCCGTTGCATGTGGCAGTTGCATTCTAGCATGTTCTAGGTGACACATGCTGCTGTTTCTCACACTTGGATGTACATTCTTATAGATGCTTCACAAAAAATCGTCATTGTTGCGATTATATAATGAAAGAACTTTTTTCAAAAGGAAAGTGAAAATAAACCTGATAGAACTATTTTCCATGCCAAAACACACATCTATGTCAAATTTAAGTTCACTTTTGTCACTTTTGAAGCCACCATCTCATGTCAAATGTGCATTTCCACGGTGGTTGGGCAGATGACCGCTTTTTGAACTAATGAAATGAGTTTGGTAACCATATGGTCCTACCTAGGCCACTTTGATGGACATGACAACACACACTTCAACTTACATAGGTAAGCCTCTTTTGTCACTTTTGAGGCCACCATTTCACGTAAAATGTGCATTTCTAGGGTTTTAGGGGAATTGACCATAATTTGACCCAATGAAACGATTGTGGTAACCATGTATTCCTACCCAGGACAATTTGATCCATAGGAGATCACACACTACAGCTGATGTACGCCGACCACTTTTGTCACTTTATTTTAAGGCACAATTTCATGTCAAATATGCATTTCCAAGGATATGTTTTACAAACTTTTGAATTTCTTTGAATTTATAGTGTCCCGGTAAAATTTAGGTCAAAAACATTGATGTCTGCTATGGCTGCCTAAGGGTTTGATATTGCTGATATGAGATTAGATCCATGAAGAAACATCACATCCTCTATCTAAAAATGATTTCTAGAAAAATAATTTTGCATCATTTCTAGTGACTACAGTTCAAATATACCCAAGTCCTATCAACTTTGACCAAACTTTGATCGGAGGCAAAACCACATCCAACTAGTTCCACATTCAACCACCTATTCAAATGTGCCTCTAGCGTGGCCTACTACTCCCACATGATGATGTTTCTCACACTTGGATGTACATTCTAGTAGACGCTTCAAAAAAAACGTCATTTTTGCGTTTATAAAATGAAAAACATTTTTCACAAAGAAAGTGAAAATAAACCTGAAAAAATATTTACCATGCAAACACACACATCTATGCCAAATTTGAGGCTATTTCAACAAAGTTTGAATTGGGCATGATAACCACCTAGCTCATGTGTCTAGAAAACCAGGAACCTTTCACTCCGAAGCTCCTCTACGAGAGGAGATGCTTTCAAGGTTATATATTTTTCATTGATAATAGGGAACAAATATAGGTTGAAGGCCAAGATTTTTTCATGTCAAATGTGCTCTTCTAGGATTTTAGGGCAGTTTACCATGGTTTGACCCGATGAAACAAGTGTGGTAACCAGTTTTGTCACTTTGAAGCCACCATTTTGTGTCAAATGTGCATTTCTAGGGTTTTAGGGCAGTTGACCACACTGTTTGACTCAATGAAACGAGTTTGGTAATGATGAGTGCATATTTGCATCATGTTTTATATTATTATTTTGCATAGTAGTTGTAGGATCTTAGTATTTTATGGTGTTCACGCGCATATTTTATGTCTATTTTCATCAGGATCAGGACAAATGATGGATACAATGGACACAATTCTTGGAGCAGTTGTATTGGGGATAAAAGGAGTCAAAACAACGTAAATCGCTAATCTGGGAAATATCAATAACACCAGAAGAAAACCCGAAGCGATCGAGGCATCCAGACGGTTTAACGACCAACTATACGGTGGGAATAATTTTTCGGCCGTATAGTTCCAGCCGTATAGTTAGCGCCACCATCGCCTCCTCAAATAGTTTCAACCCGTGCAACTGGATCAAGGAGATGACATACAGAACAACCACAAATCGCCGAAATCTCATCTCCGGAAGGCATCTGGAGAGGGAACTTGTCCACCGGGGATCCATCTTCGCCCTGCGCAGATTCGGGAGGCTAAGGCATCGATCTTCATCGTCAACCGCTGCATCACCACCATCTCAATCCATCTCATCTACATGTTGTCTAGATCTTGTTATAATTTCCGTACTCGTTGTGGATTTATACAAGTTCTATTCATCTATGATTGTTTCCATTACCATTGCCATGATGTTGATTGCCTCCATGTCTGAGTAGATCATTAGTTCTTGGGGATATGGAGAAACCCTAGCATATGATTGAGATAAGATAGATATTATTATGTTATACATCATAATGTGTATTTGTTAATTATCTTCATCTTTATGTTGGGAGTTGTGCACCTCCTTAATATTTGCCTCTTATGTGGACACGATGAAGGGGATTACTTGTTGGTAGACGGAGGGATGATAGCACTTACTGTGATTTCCCCTATTGCAGCTCCAAGCTCTTTTACACACGTGATTCTTACTTTCTACATTAAGTTTTACTTTACTTTAATTTCTTCATTCAATCAAAAACCCAAAAATAATTCTACTTTTCTTGCATCTCAAAATTATTCCTTAAGTACTTTGTTTAGTTTTAGTTAAAAGCATTTTAGTCTTTCACCTACTGCTCCTTGTGGGATCGATATATTTATTTTGAAACTAGCTACAAATGATCTGTGCACTTGCAGTCATCAAGCTATTTTCTGGTGCCGTTGCCGGGGAGCTTAGCGCTATAAGTTACTTTACTTTTAGTTATTTAATTTCGTTGTACTAATTTTTAATTTAAGTTGCAGGACCGCAACAATGGACAACACCCAACATTTAATCCAGCTTGAGGCAGTAAAGAAAATGGGTTCACCCATGGATGCTTTTATAACTGTCAGTAAAAGCATAAATCTGGATGGAATTGAGATCCACCCTTTATTATTTGAACTACTACATTCTAAGAAATTTGCTGGAATCGATGAAGAGAGTCCATATGGACACTTACAATTTTTTGAAGATGTTCTTGATTCCTTTATATTCGACAAATGTAATGTTGATATGGTTAAAACCTAGTTGTTTAGACAAACTCTCTCTAATAATGTTTGCGACTGCTATAGATCTTTTTGTGCAGAAGCACCAAGGACTTGGACGGAATTGACAACCAATTTTCTATCAAAATATTACTCAGAAGGAAAAGCTCATAGGATGAGAGGTATTATTATCATTTTCAAAAATAGTACCGATGAGAGTTTGTATGAAGGGTATCTAAGGTACAAAAGCTATCTAGATAATTGACCCATCGTCATTTTCCTAATTGGTTAATCACTCACATTTTTTATGGAGGGATTAATAATAAAAATAGAACGAACCTAGACATCGCTTCTAATGGTAGTTTTCTATCTTATACCTATGATGAAGCCTGGAAACTAAATAATGAAAATGAGGGAGACGACAAAAAATTTTAAAAATGAGGAGAACATTACAAATAGTTCTTTTGAATATGCTTGTGTTAACGATTTCCTTGCAAATGAAAGGACTTGTGCAATGATTAAAACCCTTGGTATTGATTCTTACTCAGTAAAGAAAATTATTGAGAATTATGCAGGGGATTTACAGGTACCTACAGAATGGGAACCCCATAAATCCCTTCAAGGAAAGAAGTGTGCAAGGGAAAGCGTACTAATGGAAGAGTTCTCCTCTGCACCTATTCAAGAGAATATCAAGAAAAATCAAAAAGAGGAAGAACAAATAAAGAGAAGATTAAAGAAACAAGAAAAGAACCTTGAAGTTACCAATATAAATAATGTTATATTGAAGAATCTTATGGAAGCACGAATAGTGGATAATGAAGTGGTTATGCTAGACTTTAAAACCTCAGAATTCATCGAAGGTAACGTACGAGGAAATGAAACTTCTAAACCTATGACTCCTATATATTGTGGAGAAACCTTTCTATATAGAATGTGTGAGCCGATTTCCACTATAAACATTATGCCTTCATCACTTTATGAGGAACTTCGCTGCAATTTAAATATTCCATATGTGGAACCGGTAGACACTACTATTAAATTGTCTAATAGAACTAATATAAAACCAGAAGGTGTTATCAGAAATATCCATGTCTTTATTGGATCACTCATGTACCCCCTTGATTTTCATATTGTTGATATGCCTTGAGATTCTTTTTGTCCTATTCTTTTAGGCATGCCTTTTGTTTCCATTACCAAGGATCGAATTGATAATAAGAAGGAGAGTATTTCACTAATGTTTGGAGAAGATGAAATGACATTCCACTTTGCCAAACTAAAGAAGAGGCCATATGAAGTGGAATATGTCAAGGAAGAGAAAACGATTGTTGAGCTGGCCATAATTCATTTCAGTACTCCACAAGATGAAATAGAGAGGAGCTTAATTACTTAGGAGGAAGCACCAGATGATGAAGAGAGAGAAGACATGGATGATTACCTTGATTCAGTTCCAGAAGCACAAAATCCACATGACTATGAAGAACTGGTAAGAAAGGAGATGAAGAACCTCTGCCAATTGAATTGAAACAACTTCCAAACGATATGAGGTATGAGTTTTTAGATAATGTGAATAAATTCCCTGTTATTATTAGTAAAAATCTATTAGAAAATTAAACAAATAAACTCATTTCGGTCTTGATTAAGCATCACGAAGTCTTTGGATATACTCTAAGTGATATTAAAGGAATAGATCCATCTACTGTAACGCATAACATTACCATGCTTGATTATGTTGAACCTGTAGTTGAGACACAAAGAAGGCTTAATCTAAAAATGAAGGAAGTAGTCAGAAAAGAGGTTATACGCTTATTAGATGCTAGCATAATATATCCTATTTCTGACAGTAAGTGGGTTAGCCCAGCTCATTGCATACCAAGACATAAGGGTCTTGATGCTGCTATGAATGAGGATGGTGAGCTAGTTCCTGTAAAACCTACTGTTGGATATCGCATTTGCATTGATTTTAGGAAACTAAACCGTGAGACACGGAAAAATCATAAACCTATACCATTTATGGATAAAATTTTAGAAAGACTTAGTAATAATTCTTATTTCTGTTTTCTTGATGGTTATTCTAGATATTCTCAAATTGCTATACAACCGGAAGATCAAGAGAAAACAACTTTCACTTGTGCTTATGGCACATATGCTTATAGATTAATTCTGTTTGGCTTATGTAATGCAACTGTGACTTTTCAAGAATGTGTTTTAAAAATCTTTGATGATCTTGTTGAAAAGACTATGGAAGTTCTAACAAATGATTTCGTTGTTTGCGGAACAACATTTGATAATTGCCTCTATAATTTAACCAAAGTTTTATAGAGATGCAAGCAATCAAATTTGGTTTTGAATTGGGAACAATGTTGTTTCATGGAAAGAGAAGGTAAATATTTTGGGCATAAGGTTTCAGAGAAGGGTATAGAAATAGTTGAAACTAATATAGATGCTATAGAAAATCTTCCAATACCTCAGGACATTAAAAACTTAAAAATGTTTTTGGGACATGCAGGTTTTTATAAGTCTTTTATAAAATATTTTGCTAAAATAGCTATGCCTCTCACCAACCTTCTTGCGAAAGGAACTCCATTCTACATAGATCATGACTGCATTCCAACCTTTGAGAACCTTAAAAACAAATTAGTTTCAGCACCCATCATGCAATCTCCAAAATGGGATGAACCTTTCGAAATCATGTGTGATGCTAGTGACTATGCTTTAGGGGTTGTGTTAGGACAGCGAGACAGAAATTATTGAGAATTATGGAGGGCATTTACAAGTACCTACAGAATGGGAACCCCATAAATCCATTGAAGGAAAGAAGCATGCAAGAGAAAGCGTAATAATGGAAGAGTTCTCCTCTGCACCTATTCAAGAGAATATCAAGAAAAAGCAAAAAGAGGAAGAACAAATAAAGAGAAGATTAAAGAAACCAGAAAAGAACCCCGAAGCTATCAATATAAATAATGTTATATTGAAGGATCTTATGGAAGCACGAATAGTGGATAATGAAGTGGTTATGCTAGACTTTAAAACCTCAGAATTCATCGAAGGTAACGTACGAGGAAACGAAACTTCTAAACCTATGACTCCTATATATTGTGGGAAACCTTCGTATACGGAATGTGTGAGGCGATTTCCACTATAAACATATGCCTTCATCACTTTATGAGTAACTTCGCTACAATTTAAATATTACATATGTGGAACCGGTAGACACTACTATTAAATTGTCTAATAGAACTAATATAAAACCAGAAGGTGTTATCAGAAATATCTATGTGTTTATTGGATCACTCATGTACCCCCTTGATTTTCATATTGTTGATATGCCTCGAGATTCTTTTTGTCCTATTCTTTTAGGCATGCCTTTTGTTTCCATAACCAAGGATCGAATTGATAATAAGAAGGAGACTATTTCACTGATGTTTAGAGAAGAGGAAATGACATTCCACTTTGCCAAACTAAAGAAGAGGCCATATGAAGTGGAATATGTCAAGGAAGAGAAAACGATTGTTGAGCTGGCCATAATTCATTTCAGTACTCCACAAGATGAAGTAGAGAGGAGCCTAATTAATTGGGAGGAAGCACCAGATGATGAAGAGAGAGAAGACATGGATGATTACCTTGATTCAGTTCCAGAAGCACAAAATCCACATGACTATGAAGAACTGGTAAGAAAAGGAGATGAAGAACCTCCGCCAATTGAATAGAAACAACTTCCAAATGATATGAGGTATGAGTTTTTAGATAATGAGAATAAATTCCCTGTTATTATTAGTAAAAATCTATCAGAAAATGAAACAAATAAACTCATTTCGGTCTTGATTAAGCATAACGAAGCCTTTGGATCTACTCTAAGTGATATTAAAGGAATAGATCCATCTACTGTAATGCATAACATTACCATGCTTGATTATGTTGAACCTATAGTTGAGACACAAAGAAGGCTTAATCTAAAAATGAAGGAAGTAGTAAGAAAAGAGGTTATACTCTTATTAGATGCTAGCATAATATATCCTATTTCTGACAGTAAGTGGGTTAACCCAGCTCATTGGATACCAAGACATGGGGGTCTTGATGCTGCTATGAATGAGGATGGTGAGCTAGTTCCTGTAAAACCTACTGTTGGATATCGCACGTGCATGGATTTTACGAAACTAAACCGTGAGACACGGAAAAATCATAAACCTATACCATTTATGGATAAATTTTTTCTTGATTGTTATTCTTAGTAATAATTCTTATTTCTGTTTTCTTGATGGTTATTCTAGATATTCTCAAATTGCTATACAACCGGAAGATCAAGAGAAAGCAACTTTCACTTGTGCTTATGGCACATATTCTTATAGATTAATTCCGTTTGGCTTATGTAATACAGATGCGACTTTTCAAGAATGTGTTTTAAAAATCTTTGATGATCTTGTTGAAAAGACTATGGAAGTTCTAACAAATGATTTCGTTGTTTGCGGAACAACATTTGATAATTGCCTCTATAATTTAACCAAAGTTTTATAGAGATGCAAGCAATCAAATTTGGTTTTGAATTGGGAACAATGTTGTTTCATGGAAAGAGAAGGTAAAGTTTTTGGGCACTAGGTTTCGGAGAAGGGTATAGAAATAATTCAAACTAATATAGATGCTATAGAAAATCTTCCAATACCTCAGGACATAAAAAACTTAAAAATGTTTTTGGGACATGCAGGATTTTATAAGTGTTTTATAAAATATTTTGCTAAAATAGCTATGCCTCTCACCAACCTTCTTGCGAAAGGAACTCCATTCTACATAGATCATTATTACATTGCAACCTTTGAGAACCTTAAAAACAAATTAGTTTTAGCACCCATCATGCAATCTCCAAAATGGGATGAACCTTTCGAAATCATGTGTGATGCTAGTGACTATGCTTTAGGGGTTGTGTTAGGACAGCGAGACGAAAATTATTTAAATGTTACTTATTACGCTAATAGAACTCTTAATAAGATTCAAAAAAATTATGCTACTACAAAAAAGAGTTCCTAGCTGTAATTTTTGCTTGTGACAAATTTGGATCTTACATCATTAATTCTAAGGTAATAGTTCATACGGATCACCAAGCTTTGCGTCACCTCCTTGTGAAAAAGGATGCTAAGCCAGGTTGATTAGGTGGGTTTTATTACGGCAACAATATGATTTGCAATAGTAGATAGGAGGGGTAAGGATTAATCCGGTAGCAGATCATCTCTCTAGGATGGAGGTAATAATTACTAACCCCGTACCTATAAATGAGTCATTTCCAGGAGAATATTTAGCAAACGTTGAAATTGCTGATCCTTGGTTTGCAGATTATGCTAACTATCTCACGGTAAAATTTGTACCTCGTGGTATGATAAGAAATCAAAGAATGAAATTCTTTAATGATCTTAAATATTACTTTTGGGATGATCCGTATCTATATTGTCATGGACCTGATGGAATGATTCGGAAGCGTGTTCCTAACCATGAAATGAATGCAATTTTGCAAGCTTGACATGACAACCCGTATGGAGGACATCACGTAGGCAAGCGAACTGTAGCAAATGTACTTCAATCTGGATTCTATTGGTCCACCTTGCTCAAGGACACACACAGGTATGTAGAACATTGTGATGCTTGCCAAAGAAGGGGTAATATAGGTAGGATACAGAGATGGCAATGAATTATAGTCTTATAATCGAACCATTTGATATATGTGGAATTGATTACATGGGACCTTTTATAGAATAGAATGGTTACACTCATATTCTTGTTACTATAGATTATGTTACTAAATAGGTTGAATCTATTCCAACAAGCCATGCAAATGCAGCTGCCTCAGTGTAGATGATCAAGGATGTTATATTCCCTAGGTTTGGAGTTCCTAGATTTTTAATCACCGATGGTGGTTCTCATTTTATGAAAGGAACTTTCAGGAAAATCCTTGGCAAATATGGAGTAACTCACCGCGTTGCTTCACCATATCATTCTCAAACGAGTGGTCAAGTGGAACTCTCTAATAGAGAATTAAAGACCATACTCGAGAAGATGGTGGACAAATCAAGAAAAGATTGGCCATACAAGTTAAATGACACTCTATGGACATACCGTACTGCGTTTAAAAATCCAATTGGTATGACACCTTATAAGATGGTATATGATAAGGCATGCCATTTACCTTTAGAATTAGAACACAAAGCTTTTTGGGTGATCAAGAACCTAAACTATGATCTTAAAGCAGCGGGAGAAAACATTAATTAGATATTCATGCTTTAGATGAGTTTAGACGTGAGGCTTATGAGAGTGCTTGATTGTTTAAAGAAAAAGTGAAAAGATGGTATGATAGAAAAATAGAAAATAAGGCCTTTAAAAGTGGAGACAAGGTATTGCTCTATAACTCTTGTCTTAAGTTGTTTCTAGGAAATCTCAGATCGAAGTGGGAAGGCCCCTATGTAGTTAAAGAAGCTTATTCATCGGGAGTAGTGAAGCTCCAAAGAAAAACACCCTCTCTTTCATGGGTGGTAAATGGACAACGCTTGAAGCATTATCGAGCAAAAGAAGATATATGTGCAGTCACCATACATGTGATCACCCTAGAAGAGGTGATTAAGCAAAGATATACAAGGGATGGCAACTGCAAGAAGGATAGAATTGAGACGAAATGAACAACACTATGGTCAAGCTATTGACCATAAAAGAGCGCTTAATGGGAGGCAACCCATACAAAATAAAGGTTTGAGTAAGTTTTTAAATTTTCAATTAAGTTTTAGTTGATCCTATGTAAAATAAGGAATATTTAAAAGATCCAGTGAAGAAAAAGAAGATTGATAATGCTAAATTCCTGTTCAACGGATGCCAATATTGGTCAAAAATTTAAGCTATCATTTTTCTGTCAAAACTTGATATTTCATTAAGTTTCATATTAATAAAGAATTCTCGGAGAAGCAGGTAATTTTTGGTGTATCCAGAAGGTTTAACGACCAACTATACGGTGGGAATAAAAATTCGGCCGTATAGTTGCGACCATATAGTTGTTTCGACATCACCCCTTCCGTTTACAAAAGGTACTAAAAGTTTAACGACCAACTATGCAGCGAGAAAATAAATTCCGGCCATATAGTTGCCGTCGTATAAATATGAATGCCTTCGTCAAAATTCTTTTCTAGGGTACCGAAAGTTTAACGACCAACTATACAGCGGAAATAAAAATTCCCGCCAGTATAGTTCCGGTCGTATAGCTGGTTCCACCATAGAAGAAAAATCTATTGTCGGTTCACAACTATACGGCGGGTCCTATATGGACCGTGCCCGTATAGTTGCTCGTTACGGACTATGGCTAGGGTTTTCGACCTCTCCTTTTAAAGCTCATCGCATCTAACCTTTTTCATTAAGTTTTCGCAGAGCTATAACCTCCAGCCTCGAAAAATCCTCGTCATCCCTATACAAGCCCCTTCTAACAATATCCGTGCAGCAAAGCCATGCAGCCCTTTCATGTCAATAAGATTTGGAGGAAGAAGGAAGAGAAGCCCATGAAGAGGATCAAAGAAGTAGAGCCTAAAGGATCATCATCGTCCAGCCCGAAGATCAAGCCTCTCCCGAACTGGGAGGACATGTTCCCGCAAAGGATGGAGATGATGAGGCAAGCAGAGCGGGGAAAAAGCAAGGATGAGTATCTCCCTAATCCCTATCGTCACAACATAGGATCCTATTATAAACCTCCTCTCGGTCCGTCACCTCTTAAGCCTAAGAAGGTGCGGCAAGATGAGATTCATGATAAGATGTATCAGTTGGAAAAAACTTCAAAAGCATGTGTTGAAACAATTGGAGAAGGGATTGACTCCTACTAGATGATGAGCAAAGACCTTGAGAAAAAGGTCGATGACATCGATGGTAGAGTTGGTTTCTTGATTAAAACTGTTTTTGAGTTGACAGATGAGAAGAAATTCCTCTAGAAGAAATTTTTTAAGCTTCAATACGACATGGCCGAGCTCAGCATCCGCCTCGCAAGCATAGCTGAAGTTTGCAACACAGGGGAAGAAGGCAATACTCTTCCTACCCAGGAGGAGGAATAGGTACCAACAAGGAGTTATTTGATCCCGCCTGGCTTGATTCCAAGCTTGGGGAGATCTTTAAGACCTTGTTACCTATCTTATAAGTTTTATATTAGTATTTTAGTTTTGCATTAGTTTGAGCTTAGAAATAAAGTTTGCATCATTTGAATTCCCTTAAGGAATAGTCGATCCCATTTGTGAAATTCCGAGTTTATTATCATATATGGAGCATTATTGAGTTTGTGCTTGTCTTATTGGGTATATGAATGCCTTGAGTATAATTTTACTTGCACTTGATGATAGCAATAGGAGTCTTCCACACCATTGGTATTAATGGAATATATAAAGATAATTTAAATCGATATGTTGTAAGTTCATGGTTTTATTTACAAAAGTAAAAAAAATCTAATTAGTCAAGTTGATAAAGAAACCTCGAACATACAAGAAATTTAAAAGTGCTATCAAAATTGAGTGAGAACAAGTCGAGGTAGAGTCTTCAAGTCGTAAACATGCTTCATATACAATTGGAATTTGGTAATTGAGATCGTTAAACTTTGAATTCCTACATGAAGTGGAATGTATGGCTAGCTCCTTTGCATAGCACTTAAAAAAGTGTGAGCATATATATATATATATATAAGAAGAAAAAGAGCGAATGTGCAAAGAACAAATATGCATATACCACTATATTGTAGTAGGACAATGAAATGTTTTGTGATTTTTGAATCCCAAGTGAATATGTTAATCCTAAAACACTTGGGACTACCTCGCTAACTCATTCGGTCGAATCAGATACTTTTACATCATGTTGAGATTCATCTTTTGTGAATTGTTGATCACTAACGTGTGGAAGCCTGCTAATACTATTCAGATGGTTCGAGTAAGGTACTATTCATGAATTCAATTCTGTGTATCTTATAGGATAAACGCATGCTGCAACTGCCTCATCTATTTTATCGCCTCAGCTTCATGAATATGAGGATCACATTCACTAAGCCATCCTTGCTCGGGACGAGCTAGAGTCTAAGCTTGGGGAAGTTGATGTGTGCATATTTGCATCATGTTTTATATTATTATTTTGCACAGTAGTTGTAGGATCTTAGTATTTTACGGTGTTCGCGTGCACATTTTATGTCTATTTTCATCAGGATCAGGACAGATGATGGATACAATGGACACAATTCTCGAAGAAGTTGTATTGGGGAGAAAAGGAGTCAAAACAACGTAAATCGCTTATTTGGGAAATATCAATAACACCAGAAGAAAACCCAAAGCGATCGAGGCATCCCAACGGTTTAACGACCAACTATACGGTGGGAATAATTTTTCGGCCGTATAGTTCCAGCCGTATAGTTAGCGCCACCATCGCCTCCTCAAATAGTTTCAACCCGTGCAACTGGATCAAGGAGATGACATACAGAACAACCACAAATCGCCGAAATCTCATCTCCGGAAGGCATCTGGAGAGGGAACTTGTCCACCGGGGATCCATCTTCGCCCTGCGCAGATTCGGGAGGCTAAGGCATCGATCTTCATCGTCAACCGCTGCATCACCACCATCTCAATCCATCTCATCTACATGTTGTCTAGATCTTGTTATAATTTCCGTACTCGTTGTGGATTTATACAAGTTCTATTCATCTATGATTGTTTCCATTACCATTGCCATGATGTTGATTGCCTCCATGGCTGAGTAGATCATTAGTTCTTCGGGATATGGAGAAACCCTAGCATATGATTGAGATAAGATAGATATTATTATGTTATACATCATAATGTGTATTTGTTAATTATCTTCATCTTTATGTTGGGAGTTGTGCACCTCCTTAATATTTGCCTCTTATGTGGACACGATGAAGGGGATTACTTGTTGGTAGACGGAGGGATGATAACACTTACTGTGACTATAAAGCTATTGTCATTCTTTACATACTAACTTGGAGAAACAAGGAGAACTCATAAAGCTATGTCCATGCTACGGGAAAAATCTCTTAATACTGGGATAATACAATTGATGTCATTTATCTGTCAGCTGTGGTTATGAATGATGATATGAGCAGTGGTTGCTGCCTATTTGTCCATATATGGAGCTCCTCTCACATACGTACATATCATGAGAATATTCGTTATAATAATCTTGATTGCTTAGTCTAATTTGCTAGCGGTGTATCCACCACTCCCTGAGAATGCCTTTTTCCCTATTGCAGTTCCAAGCTCTTTTACACACGCGATTGTTACTTTTTGCATTAAGTTTTACTTTACTTTAATTTCTTCATTCAATCAAAAACCCAAAAATAATTCTACTTTTCTTGCATCTCAAAATTATTTCTTAAGTACTTTATTTAATTTTAGTTAAAAGCATTTTAGTCTTTCGCCTACTCGTCCCTGTGGGATCGATATCTTTATTCGAAACTAGCTACAAACGATATGTGCACTTGTAGTCATCAGGTAACCATGTGGTCCTACCTAGGACAATTTGATTCACATGACAATACACACTTCAACTCATATAGGCAAGACACTTTTGTCACTTTTGAAGCCACCATTTCATGTCAAACTTGCATTTCTAGGATTTTAGGGCAGTTGACCTTTTTTCATAAAACCGAGGGGGTGATTTGACCTTCTTTCTTACTGGGCCAAAATGCCATACCGTGGGCGTCTGCTTGGCCCGGTAAGTGCGTGTGCATGTCACGCCGATCTCACGCCCGTGTTAACGACCTAAAGATCATGCAGGCACACCGCCTCCCACCTATTCCTCTACGATGTTGCATAAACTACCCCTACGCTGCCACATAAACTAAGCCTAACACAGCCACCGGTAGCTGCTATGGTGCGGGCGTGTCGATCTACTCGACCCCGTATTCCGTCGCTGTTTCGCTTCGAGGTATGAGGATCTTCTTCCCATGCATGGAAGCCACACTCTTAATTTATAGCTAGATCGATCTGTAGTTGTATTAGGGTTTTCCCACATAAAGCTATCATCACAGGTTCGCCATATCTCCATCCAGCGTTATTCGATGTCACCACCCCCATCCCTTCCCCCCTCTCTCTCTTGTTTGCAGAATCCATCTCCCCAATCACCATTAGACGCACCAATCGTCAATGGTAAATATGCTAGGGAAAATTGAGGTAGCGTCTCTATGACTGCATATGTTTCGATTAGCACTACTCATCTATTTATTTTTCTATTACAGTGTCATATATGTTTTGACACAAAGGTTTTTTTTTGCCGCGATGGGGATAGTGACAACAACATCTTAGCTTTGACGATTCAAGACGGTTTTGAGGAGATCACGGTACTCATCTAACATCGCACATTTTTACATAGTGTTATTCTATAATAACGTAGACAGAAGATTTTATATTTTATTTTTGATAGTAAGGTAGAAAATAGACATTAGAGCTCGTTTGTCTTCCATCATTTCATTTGGTAGAAATAAAATGACATGATATTGATGATATCATTTCATATGGCAATTCCACAGAAATGACAGGGTATTAAAAGGAATTACGGTTAGGCATAAAATGATAACCATGGAATTTGCAAATAAATTTTGTAACGAATTCTGGGGCAGCCAAATAGGTTGATTCTTGGAATCACAAATGAATTCCTTGATTCCAACCTCAAATGATGGGAGCCAAACGAGTTCTTACATAATCACGTATTTATTGTTGCATGCCTCGTAGATATTATACTGTTACACAACGTCTAACTTATTTTCAACACATGCATATTTGTTGTCAGTGTATCCCGTGGTACGCGAGAGTACATTTCCTTAAGACATATTTCGTTCCAAAGAGTGATGAAATTACATTCGATGGAATTATAAGAACAAAGGAGGACTTTGGTTTTGATGTTGAAGTTACAAACCTAGACGGTTTAACATATATTTCTAGCACAAAATGGAAGAAATTTGCAAAGGTCTATGATCTTCCAGTTTGCTAGGATATTTATTTCACTATGGACATCAAAGGTCCACCAACCCGTGTCACCACTGGAAATTGCCCAGTCATCCATCCAGGTAATGTTTCACCACCTATGCATATAGTACAAATCTTTTTCTATTAATGCAAGTACTACCACTTATATGATTCAATCATAATTGCAGATTATTTTAGTCTATCTTGTGAGAAATGTGACATTTATGACTCTATGGCTACCACTGAAGGAACCAAGATAAAATTGACAATAATGGAGACTATCGTGCATTGTGTAGACAAGATTGACTTCTTAGTGGTTCGTCATAGTGCTGGTGATTATGTATTAGGGTCAACTAAAGGACTTGTTCATGCCCTGAACTGGAAAAACTGTCATAGCCATAACAAGCACCTGGTAATCACTACTAACATGTTTTGCTCTTATTATTATCTTTGTTTAGTGAAAGTAGAGTTTATCATGTTTAACATTATCAATTGATAACATTTACAACATGATTTAATAGAAAATCCCATGCCGTTTTCTCCCTAACATGATGGATCAATATGGTGACATGACCATTGTGTATCATCCCCATACTAAGGTGAAAGGTTCATACAACATTTTAGTTGATGATGGTCGTCCCACCGTTAGTGGCTGGAAGGAGTTCATGGCCAAGAATCCTACATTAAGAAGGGGTGACATGATATTGATCTTACTTTACGTTGGAAATCCAGGGGCTTATCTTTTTTTGCTTATTGTTTAAGTGTTGATGTATTAAGAGTGTTTGAGCACTGTTTATTACGTTGGTGTGAACTAGCAGTGTTTGCCCTATTTGGTATAAAATGATGATACCCATTTTGTCATAAATGTAAGGATGGTCTCAACCTTCTTGTTGATCGTGTGTGAAATCAACACATAGATGGAACTTTATTATATTTAGTACTCTATTATTTTTTGTCAAGTACCTTACATATGACCGTCGTGAAGTATTTTGAATTTTCGATTGCGCTTTATTAATGCTACCGTTTTATTTTGTTCATGTGGCTGGTTAAACCAGGGAAGTGCTTACAGCAGCACTCACCACCGCTGACGCATGCATTACTTGGTTCACAATTCTTAGAATTTTCAGAACCAAATGTGAAGCACAAAAGAGAAATTAAAAGACAAATTGACATGTAAATAGTGTCATTTGTGGTTTTGTATCTGTGTGACACTATTCATGTTGATTTTCATTTTAGTTTCTCTATGCGTGTTCCATATTTGGTTCTAAAATTTTTAGAACTGTCAACATACACCATATGGACACTCACAATTATTTTTGGATTTTTTAGAAACTGAAAATTTTGTATTTAAGACTGGTATGATTGTACCATTTAGAGGGTGCTACCACCCTGATGACTGCAAGTGCACATATCGTTTGTAGCTAGTTTGGAAATAAAGATATTGATCCCATAGGGAGAGGAGTCTGAAGTATAATAACTCTTGAAATAAATATTACAATAGAAATGCTAAATAAAGTTCTAAGTGACAAGATAAAATGCGAGTATTGCATAAAAAGGTATTTTGGGGTTTTTGGTATAAGAGCAACAATAAATAAAATAAAACAACATAAAGTAAGTATCGCGTACGTAAGAGAGATTAGAACTGCAATAGGGAGAAACCGTCTTAGGGAGTAGCCGATACACCACTAGCATTATAAGGAGCTATGGTAAAGATTATTATCATGAATATTCTTAAGTATGTATGTGTGGGAGGAACTCCATATTTGGACAAATAGGCAACAACCACTGCTCACATCATCCGCATAACCATAACAGTCAGCAATCGACATCAATCGAATTACTGCGCTATTAAGGGACGTACTCCCGTAGGACGTATCCCATGGGATGGATAGTGTTCTGTGAGTTTCCTCGATTTCCCAAGTTGATACGTAAGGAGTGCCAAACGCTTTATAGTCATTGTAAGTGCTAGCACACCCCCGTCTACCAACAAGTAGTTCCCTCCATCAAGTGTCCATGAGAGGTAAATATTGAGAGGTCGACTTCTCTCAACATCAATATGAAGACAATCTAACACATGGTCACAATGATGAATATCATAATAAACTTTATCTTATTTCAATCTCATACTAGGGTTTCTCCATCTCCCCAAGAACTAATAATCTACTCAAACATGGAGGCAATCAACATCATGGCAATAACAATGGAATCTATCATAGATGAATAGTACTTGTATAAATCCACAACGAGTATAGAAATTAAAACAAGATCTAGACAAGATGTAGATGAGATGGATGGAGATGGTGGCGATGCATCGGTCGATGTTGAAGATCGATGCCTTAGCCTCCCGGATCTGCGCAAGGAGAAGATGGATCCCCGGTGGACGAGTTCCCCCTCCAGATGCCTTTCGGAGGTTAGGTTTCGGCAATTTTTGAGTAGTCTGTATGTCATCTCTCTGATCCAGTTGCACGGGATGAAACTATTTGAGGTGGCGGTGGCGGCGCCAAATATACGACGAAAACTATACAGCCGAAAAATTCATTCCGATCGTATAGTTGGTCGTTGAACCGTCTATACGTCTTGTTCGCTTCGGGTCTTCTTCTGGTATTATTAATATTTCCCAAATAAGCGATTTACGTTTTTTTCGACTCCTTTTCTCCTCAGTACAATTACTCCAAGAATTGTGTTCATTGGATCCATCATATGTCCTGATCCTAGTGAAAACAGACATAAAATATGCGCGCGAGCGTCTTAAAATACCAAGATCCTACATCTACAATGCAAAATAATAGTGTAAAACATGATGGAAATATGCACTCATCAACTTCCCCAAGCTTAGACTCTTGCTCGTCCCGAGAAAGTTTAGCTTAATGGATGTGATCCTCATATTCATGAAGTTGAGTTGATAAAATAAATGAGGCAGTTGCAGTATGTGTTTATCATATGCAATACATAGGAATAAGTTCATGAATAGTACCTTACTCGAACTATCTGAATAGTATCAGCAGGCTTCGACATCTTAGTGATCAACAATTCATAAAAGATGAATCTCAACATAATGTAAAAGTATCCGGTTCAACCGAATGAGTTTGCGAGGTAGTCCCAAGTGGTTTAGGATCAAGGTATTCACTTGGGATTAAAAATCTCAAAAGTGTCTCTTTGTCATACTACAATATAGTGGTATATGCCTGTTTGCTCTCTGGACACTCGCTCTTTTTCTTCTTTCTTTTCTTCTCTTTTGTGTATATGCTCACACTTTTGTTTAAGTGATGTGCAAAGGAGCTAGCCATACATTCCACTTCATGTAGGAATTCAAAGTTTAACGATCTCAATTATCAAATTCCAATTGTATATGAAGCATTATTATGACTTGAAGATTCTATCTCGACTTGCTCTCACTCTATTTTGATAGCACTTTAATTTTCCTTTGTTCAAGGTTTCTTTTTCAACTTAACTGCATAGATAGTTTTTCTTTGTAAATCAAGCCGTAGACTTACAACATATTGACCAAATTATCTTTATGTGTTCCATTAATACCAATGGTGTGGAAGACTCCTATTGCTATCATCAAGTGCAAGTAAAATTATACTCAAGCCATTCATATATCCAATAAGATAAGCATAAACTCAATATTTCTCCATAATAATAATAAACTCGGAATTTCATAAATGGCATCGACTATTCCTGAAGGGAATTCTAAAGATACAAATTTTATTTCTAGTTTGAACTAATGCAAAACTAAAATAGTAATGTAAAACTTATAAGGTAGATTACAAGGTCCTAAATATCTCCCCAAGCTTGGAATCAACCCAGGCGGGATCAAAAAATCCCGTGCGATTATTTGATACCGTGATTATTGTAGATCACTGTGGCACCATGGCACGTGGTATCTTCTCCTTATGGGCCAACCTGAGACGGAGGGGTTGATTGACAGCTTCTAATTCTTTAACACGCAGCTTGTAGAAAAGATTATTCCTCTCCAGCACTTTCACTTGTTCTTTAATAAACTCATTGTTATCCCGAAGTGTTTGTAGTGCCTTAAGACTCATAAAAAACCTACTTTGGTTGTCTGCTTGATATCTTCATCAAGTTTGTCAAGATAAAGTCACAGCTTTCGAAGATGTTTGGGTGTCCTTGGCGTGTCCCTATCCATCTCTTCAATCTTTAGCTCGAGGGCCACCAAATCCCTCTTCCGGCGTGCATTGTCGGCATCGTGGAACTCCATAGGGATGGTCTTGATCTCCTTGCCTTGCTCGCTATTTCTCCCAATCTCCATAGGATCTTTTCTTCTTGGCTTCCGTCCCTTGGTTGTGTGTCCTCACGTGCGAATAAGAAGTGGATTGGTTTCTGGAGATTATGATTAGAAAGAGAGACAATGGCAGTATATAAGGGGGTCAGAGGTCGGTAAAACTCACGAGAAACACCAAATTGTCGCCCAAGAAAAGAATCTTAACGAAACAGGGAAAGAAATCACGGATTTGGAAGAGTCCTGCCGTGTAACGACCAACTATACAGGCGCAACCCGTATAGCTCCGGCCGTATAGTTGGTCCCAGGCAGATATTTCCAAATATCTCGAGTCCAGGTCAGTTAAGTCATGACTCGGAACCGACAATAACGGGTTCTTTTATCTATAAAAACTAAAAGCAAACAAAAAGTGTCTGGTAGTTGAACGACTAACTATACAGCCAAAAAATTGGCTTCGGTCATACAGTTGCGACCGTATAGATACAGGCACCAAAATCGAAAGTGTCTGAGAGTTTAATGACCAACTATACAGCCGAAAAATTGGCTTCGGTTGTATAGTTGCGACCATATAGATACAGACATCAAAAATCGAAAGTGTCTAAGGGTTCAACGACCAACTATACGGTTGGAAAATTGGCTCCGGTCGTATAGTTGCGCCCGTATAGGTCCAGACTTCGAAAAAATTTCACAAAGATGGTACAGAGAGTTTAACGACAAACTATACGGTGGGAGATTTTTCTTCGGTCGTATAGTTGCGCCCGTATAGTTGGTAAAAACCCTCAGAAGCTTCAGAAAAACACAAGGAATTAAAAGGCAAAAAAATTTAGAAGTAAAATCTATCAATACAAATCACTAATTTGAGTAGGAACACTTACCTCGAACTTACCCTTTGCTTATTCGGGGATAAAAAGCTCCTCCAACAACAAAGACTCCTTCTCTTTTGGAGGAATTGATCTTAGTTCATTAAATAATTCTTGTAAGCGAAAATCACCTGGACTAAAGTTCCTCTCAACAAGATTGGTGTCTTGCTGGGCAAACATGGACACTGCATCCAACATCTTTATTTCTTGCCACTGCATAATCTGCAACTCAAATTCTTGAAGTGAAAGAATCCAACGGATCAGTCTTGGCTTATGGTATTTCCTCTCAAGGAGTTCTTTTAAACTATCACGATCCGTATGAACTCTTACTTTTGCATCAACTATATAAGAACGAAATTTATCACAAGAGAAAAATACAGCAAAAGGTTCCCTTTCTTCCTTAGGGTAATTCTTTTGAGCACCATCAAGAGTTCTACTAGCGTGATGTATAATATTAAATCTGCGACCAATGTGTTGTCCCAGAGTTACTCCTACAACATCATTACTAGCTTCACATATTAAGTCAAAGGTTGTATCCCAGATAGGTGGTATAATGATAGGAGCACTTGATAAAGCATTTTTGAGTTTATCAAAGGCTTCAAGACAGTTATCATCAAAATTAAATCTTACTCCCTTTTGTAGGAGGTTGGTCAAAGGTTTAGATATTCCAAAGAAATTTCTAATGAAACTTATATAAAAACCCACATGACCAAGGAAACTTATTATACCTTTAATATCCCTAGGTTATGGCATTCTTTCTATGGTCTCAACCTTAGCTCTATCCACTTCAATTCCCTTACTTGATACCTTATGTCCAAGGACTATACCTTCTTTGACCATAAAATGGCACTTCTCCCAGTTTAGAACAAGATTGGTTTCTTTGCAACGCTGCAAAACTCTATTGAGATTATCCAAGCAACTAGTAAACGAAGTTCCATAGACAAAAAAGTAATCCATAAATACTTCAATTATCAGTTCTATAAAATCTGCAAAAATAGAAGTCATGCATCTTTGAAAAGTAGCTAGAGCATTACATAAACCAAAATGCATACGTCGGTAAGCATGTAAACCATAAGGACTAATGAAAGTTGTTTTAAGTTGGTCATCCAGATGAATAGCTATTTGAGTAAAACCAGAGTATCCGTCCAAGTAGCAAAAATGAGTGTGGTTTGCTAACCTTTCTAAAGTTTGATCTATGAACAGTAAAGGATAGTGATATTTTCTAGTTTCTTTATTTAATTTCCTGAAGTCTATGCACATCCTATGCCTAACAATAGTTCTAGTAGGTATCAATTCATTGTTTTCATTAGGAACAACAGTAAAACCGCCCTTCTTAGGGACACAATGAACATGACTTACCCATTCACTTTCTTTAACAGGATAGATTATACCTGCGTCTAGTAGGCGTACAATTTCTTTTCTTACCACTTCCTTCATTTCAGGCTTCAATCTTCTATTAAATTCAGCAACTGGTTTAGCACCTTCTTCCATGAATATCCGATGGATGGTTATCATGGGACTAATGCCCTTCAAATCATCCATTGAGTACCCAAATGCCTTGCGATGCTCCTTAAGTATTTTCATGAGTTTTTCTTCTTATATTCCTGAAAGTTTAGCACTAATAATAATAGGAAATTTATTTGTATCATCCAAAAACCTCTATTTAAGATTATCTGGTAGAGCCTTCAACTCTGGGGGTGGTAATTCCTCGTCCCCTCTCTTTTCTGGCTCTTCAAAAGGCTCATCAGTTGGAGGTCCCATAATGGGAAGTGAATCAACTTCATCTTCTAGTTCTTCTAAGGACTTGTCCTTCATAGCTATTTCTTCATAATTTGAGTCTTCATTTATTTATTCTTCTTGATTACTAAAGAAAAGAGCTACCATTTCCTCAATAGTTTTCTCTTCCTCTTGTTTTGTGTTTGTGGAGGCCCGTCTTTAAATGTGGAAAAGTGGAATTCCTTTTTCGCTCCCCCAAGCTTAAGAGACACAATCTCCTTTTTGAAATCACTCAAAAAATTCTTCCAAATATAATTGGGAAAAGAGTTTCAGCTAGCATATCAGCAACTACAAAATCGATAGGAAATTTTTTGTTGCCAATTGTGATAGTTACATCTTCAACCACTCCCATTGGTATTCTAAGATTTTTATTGGCTAACATAATTGCCATATCAGTATTTTCAATTGTAGCCGGTTCTATTTCTTCTTTTATTTCTAAGTAGAAATCATAAGATATAACATTAACTTTGGTGCCAAGATCGCATAAACCATAATGCGAGGTTTCTTTAAATATGCAGGGAAGAATAGGCTTACCCACATCTTTTACGTTTGTTTTACCTTCAACCAATATAGAAGTCTCTTCATCAAGTTCAACTATGTTACAATGTGCGTACATAGCCATAATTGCTTCCTTGGTTACCTCTTCATCTTTGGTTTCTTCCAGATGTTCCACGACTTTTGGCGTACTTTATTCTTCCTTCTTCTCCTGTACTGCTTTGACCTGTTCATATTCAAGAATATGCTTATGTGCAGTGTTAGGAAAAGGCATCTCATGTATTGGTTCTAGGGAGGCCAATGTTGTTTTAACTTCTCTTTTCTTCTCAGGTTCGAGTGGTGGATCATACTTGACCAAACCCTCTTTTGGAGCTTTGATATGTTCTGTAAAGGCTTTAACAACTTACAACAAAATATATCAATCCAAATAAAGTTCTTTAGATAATTCTTTAACATGGCCCTTATTATTATAGTCATGAATACAATCATGTTCTATTTCTACGCCTCCTTCACTTCCTAAACCAAAATTCCATGAAACTCTATGATTACGAATTCTATTAAGTAAAACCCAAGCTTTAGTTATATGAAGATTCATAAAGGCTCCTTCCGCGAAAGAGTCTAGTTCAATTTTATTATGTTCAAATCATGATGAGGACATAGAAACAGTAAATCTTTAAATCTGATATAAGCTCTTACTAGTCCTTCATTAGAACGGTTCCTCCAAGTCATTATAAGGCGCCTGATTTCAAAAGATTTTGATAATGGATAATATTTTGCTAGAAATTCACATGCTAGATTATCCCAAGTAGTAGTGGCTCACATCATCATCATAACCACAACAGTCAGCAATCGACATCAATCAAATTATTACGCTATTAAGGGACGTAATCCCGTAGGACGTATCGCATGATATGGATAGTGTTCCGTGAGTTTTCTTGATTTTCCAATTTGATACGTAAGGAGTGCAAATAGCTTTATAGTCACCGTAAGTGCTAGCACACCTCCGTCTACCAACAAGTAGTTCCCTCCATCAAGTCCCCATGAGAGGCAAATATTGAGAGGTCGACTTCTCTCAACATCAAGATGAAGACAATCTACCACATGGTCACAGCGATGAATATCATAATAAACTTTATCTTATTTCAATCTCATACTAGGGTTTCTCTATCTATCCAAGAACTAATGATCTACTCAGACGTGGAGGCAATCAATATCATGGCAATAACAATAGAATCTATCATAGATGAATAGTACTTATATAAATCCACGACGAGTACAAGAATTACAACAAGATCTAGACAAGATGTAGATGGGATGGATGGAGATGGTGGTGATGCAGCGGTGGATGATGAAGATTGATGCCTTAGCCTCCCGCATCTACGCAGGGCGAAGATGGATCCCCGGTGGACGAGTTCCCCCTCCAGATGCCTTCCGGAGGTGAGGTTTCGGCGATTTTTGGGTGTTCTGTATGTCTTCTCTTTGATCCAGTTGCACGGGGTGAAAATATTTGAGGAGGCGGTGGCGGTGCCAACTATACGACCGGAACTATACGGCCAGAAAATTTATTCTGGTCGTATAGTTGGTCGTTGAACCGTCTGTAGGTCTTGTTCGTTGGGTTTTCTTCTGGTATTATTAATATTTCCTAAATAAGCGATTTATGTTGTTTTTGACTCCTTTTTTCCTCAGTTAAACTGCTCCAAGAATTGTGTCCATTGCATCCATCATCTGTCCTGATCCTGGTGAAATAGACATAAAATATGCGCGTGAGCACCGTAAAATATCAAGATCCTACATCTACAATGCAAAATAATAGTGTAAAACATGATGCAAATATGCACTCATCACACCCCAGCCCATCCACACACATACACGCGCGTGAGCCCTCCCCTGCAACCCGCACGCACACGCGCTTCCACCATCGCCTCCCTACCCTGCAAACCCTAGCCGCTAGAGCCTCCTCCAGATCGATCCCCTCCGCCCAGCCCCCCACCCCACAGCGCGCCTCCACCCTCGTCTCCTCCCCCCCTCTATCCCCTCCCCAGCGCCTTCCCCTCTCCCCACGATAGTAACATCAGGTGTGCTCCGATCTCTGTGCGTGATCGCGGCGGCCGACCCTCTGTCTCTGTGTGCACGCTTACGGTAGCCCTCTGTCTCTAGCGAGCTCGTGGCGGCCCTCTATCTCTGTGCGTGCTGACAACTTCCTCTATGCACACCACAGGGACAACCACACGGCAACATGTTTCTTCTTCGAATACTGAGGTATAAACCCTAGCCCTCCGACTTGGTAGTTTTGTATTTAGTTGTTCTATTGGTTAAATTTGGATTTGTCCTTGTTGGAAATAAAAAGTGAAGTAATGAGAAAGTAATAATCAAACATAAGCATAGTAATGTGTAGCAGTACCAAGTTCTTCCATTTAGTATTGCATCCATCAGCTGTATCCCTAAATATATATGTCTTGTTTCTGTTAGATTAAAAGGATGAGCTTGGGGCACCACGGCTCGAGCTCGGGGCACCGCATCTCGACATCGGGGTACCACGGTGTCTGCGCGTGCCCCAACGGCATGTATTACGCAGAGATCTGTACCAGGGACGATCGCATCGGCCTCGGAACCTTCGAGACCGCGCACAAGGCCACGCGCGCGTACGACGCAGTGGCTTGGTGGCTCGGGTGCCTTCGCTCGTCAATGAATTCCGATGACGTGTGGACGCACCAGCAGGTCGAGGATCTCGCGCCGCTGCCGTACATTGTCACGCAGGAGGAGCAGCACCGTCGCCACGAGACGGAGCACCGTATGTGCATCATCGAGTGGGATGAGCGTGTGGCACGTGAATGGGCAACCAGCTTCCCCAAGGATGTCGCCGCCGAGAACAAGTACTACCGCAATTGGAGAGCGCAGAAGGCGGCGAGGAAGGCTACGGAGAAGGAGGACCGCACACAATGGAGGGCACAGAAGGCAGCGAAGCGGGCCTTCATCGAAGCGCAAATCACCGGGTCGAGCACCATTGACGGCGACGACCCCTGTTGGTTGGACTTGTTTTCGTCGGATCCGGTGTCGGATACGACACCGGACTCGTCCGGTTAGGAGTTTTAATTTTATCACACTAGTTCGTAATGTAAGAACTATCTATCTAGCTCCCTAATGCTTCCTTGTAGTATTCCTGAGAATATCGTTTTGAGCTTGTTTGGTTTGCGTGGGATGATATGTTATTTTGTAAGATTGTTTGGTTTTGAAATTACTTGAACTAGTTTTGGGCGGTTTGCGGCACATTGTTTTTTTGCTAATTTACACGATGGTTGGTACTGGGACATTTTTTAGATGGTTGTATGCAAACACACATTTTTGAGATGGTTGAGATGGTACGATGCAAAACACCCATTTTTGAGATGGTTGAGATGGATGGATGCAAACGAGTAGCACAAATCGTATCTTGAATTTTAGAAGCACGGACACTTTTCAACACACATAAGCACTTAATAGATAGGATGCAAACAAGTAGCACTGTTACATAGATAAGTCGAGGGACACATGACACGACATGACACAACATAGATATACACTAAAAATAAAATAAGCACGAAAAATCTAAAACACGAGCATCTAGATGAAGGGTCGGCTTCCACTTCAAACCCCTTTCTTCCACGGGCGCACCCTTCTTCTACTTCGGCAGCGGCGCCCCTTCACCATCTTCTTCTTCACTCCTCCTCGTCGAAGCGGTAGGCGAGCGCGTGGATGTGGTTCCTGGTGGGAAAGATGCACTCGTAGTTGCTGAAGCTGTTGTACGTGGTGAAGAAAATGGACTTGCAGCCGCACCAGAACATTTGTCCAAGCAGCGTGTATGCGTCGAATGGATTGGTGAAGGTGGTCGTGAGCAGCTTGAGGACGGTGCCCGTGCTGTCATGAACCTCTTCGAGGTGGAACATCTGCGGCGAGCCCCGTGGGAGGTTGGGCAAAACCGGCGGTGAGGAAGGCGCGAGCGAGCTCGACGGAGCTCCTCCACCTCGACTGCTCCCACACGCAGAGCGTGCGCTCCACGAGGACTCCCGCCGGGTAGAGGCGCTCTGACACGGTAGGAGGCCGACGAAAGGTAGCACCGGTGAACTACATATCGATGCGGCACGGGTGCTCCTTGGAGTTCTAGGAGGAGGGTGTTTGAAGTAGATCTGGCTGGGCTTGTGTCATGCAACGGATGAAAGGGGGCACGTCGTATAAATAGGCTAGAAAGGTTTGCCTTAATGGAGTGTATCCAACAAGGTGCCAGCTGTGCATCTAAATCGATGGTGCCCGCCCTAATGGCTATGGTGCGATGCAGACACGCAGTGACGATTCAGCGAGCATTAAATGGCTCTGGTGCGATGTTCTCCTGACCCTCTGAATCGAGCCCGCCTCTTGCATGCAGTTCTGACATCGCGCAGTGCGCATGCATGGCCGTCATCACTTCCCGCGCATGCCTGAAAAGTCTCCTCTTGCATACATTTCTGACATGGCGCGGTGCGAATGCATGGCTGTCGTCGCTTCCCACACATGCCTGAAAAGTCTGAGACGAGCACTTTACACAACGATCTGGAGCTTGTACCACGACACGGCCCAACGGTCCATGTAGCGTCCCTAGTCGCAACCCTCAACCGTGTTGGAAAAAAATTCATCCAGCCAATCCCAGCGTAGAATGAGCTTCTCGTGGATCGCTATGGCTGAATTGATCGCAACCGCGGGAACTTACGGAAGGCATCGATCCAACGGCCCAGAATTGACGCTAGGGTTAGACGGGTTTTTTGAGGGTTGACCAAATTTGAAATGAGCATAACTAATTAAGAAAAAATTGAAAAACATTAAACCTTCACACATAGTCTTGAATTCTGGTCGGCGGTAGTACCGCAGGTTCGGCGTTAGTACCGCCGGTATGATCATCTTTGTTGTAGAAGTTCGGTGGTAGTACCGCCTTCACTCTACGTCGTTTATATACATACATGCGTAGAGGTTAAAAGGGCATCTAAAATTTAGAACAATCATTATAGAAATATATATAAAAGTTTCAAAAGTTACACACGACATATCATAGATCGAAATTCATACGCATATGGCGTGTTCAAGATTACAGATTATCCTCTCTTACATAAATGCTTTGAACTAAACAAAACCATAGACCGAACCTAATAGCATATAAGGCGTGTTTGCGAATTATCCTCTCTCACACAAACAATTTATTCCGAACAATTTCACCTACTCCCTCGGATCCAAATTACCGGCATGCCCCTGTCGACCTGGCCCTGCAAACACATGACCCCCATCATATATAAGGCGAGGGCCCATACCATCCACCCTACCAGCAAAGATAGGGTGGCTTCGACAAACTTTGGTCTCACGATGCTCCACCGATGCAATATGGATATAGATACGACGTGTTATAGTTTTCTTTTCTGTGAGCAATAATGTCGTTGTCAGCGGCGATTCTGCGTTGTTAGGCTTCGGTAGCTTGATATGATAAATCGATGGCATTTCATCCGGGTTGTTTATCCATGCCTCCATAGGCAGACACCAACTGTCGAAATAGATTGAAATCAAATATTCTTACAATGGTCGTTGAATCACAAGGAGATCTCAAGTACAAAGTAATGTATATGGATAATGGAGGGGATGGAACATGTAAGGGATGAAATATGGTGTGGATCTCCTTTGGTGGTGTTGTGATGCAATCTGAGAATGGCGACCTTCTGTCTGACGGCTGAGGCCTCAAAATATATAGGCGTCTTCACGAAAGTTGTAGGTTTTATGAGACGAAGCCACCGCCACATGGTATGGGCGGATGGTACGGGTGGACCCTGCCCATACTAGTGATCGTTACAGGTGCAGACGCCTGGCAATGGTTCTAGAATTACTTGGTTGTGTGGACTTCCTCAAAACCTTCATTATGACTCCTCATTTCGCATTAAAAAGCGTGATTTCCTGCAAAAACACAAATCAAAGCAATAGTTTGCATATATTTGCAATTATTAGTCATTAGTGGTTAATGCTAGAGAGTTTCTTATCAATTGCTTGAATAAAAACAATGTTTAAACGCGGTGGAAGATGGCTATTTTTGGAGCCATCATGGATCCACCATGAGTTTGAGGGAGGTGTTACAGTTACATTTACCATGGCCTTTGGCCTCCTTCATATTGGCTTTTGGTCTCCTCATTGTACATGCATATATGATGGCCTTAGGCCTCCTATTAATCTAAGTTGCTTTTCCTAATAGTAGTAAGCTGATATTGTGAATAGATGGTCTAGATGTATTGTCTCTGCATGATCTACACCTGCGTGGAGTTTGGTTTAATTTTCCAAAGTGGTTAGTGGATCTCCAAGAGATCTCCATTAATCTCATGAACAAGGTGCACTCCTTTGATCTCCATGTACTAATACCAAGAGATCCATCCATGGATCTACCTAAGGAAGAAGTATTACGTACATACCATGATTCTATTCTTCGTGCGGGGAGGTGCTTTGTGAGGGTGAGCCGCATGAGCCACAACTTATCATGGTGGGTAGCGCCAAGGAGTTGAGGCGGTAGATGACGCTCCACATCTTGGCACATCTCAGGCACTGGCACGTCTGTCTCCTGGTTGACCACGTCAGAGTAGTCCTCCGACACGTGGTATGGGTCAGGGTGGTGATACTTGCATTTTGCATCATCATTTTTAGGACCTTTATGTACTATTTAGAATCATATTTATATTGATCCTTCATTATTTATGCATATTAGATGGTTTGCGGGACTTTCCTACAAAGTCCGTTTCATTGGTATTTAATTTCTAGGAGGTAGAAAACCTCATTTTCATGTTTTTTGTTGTGTCAAGACCTTCTAGATGTCAATAAATCGAAGGAAAAATACCTGACAAGTTTTTCACTAGGAGAACCAACTTGCGCCAAAGAATGAAGCGAGAGGAGCCACGAGGCCCAAAATAGGCCAGGTGGCACGCCCACCCCTAGGCGCGCCACATAGGCTCTTTCGGCCCTCGAGCGTTGTCTTGGCTCCTCCTTTTTACTGATCCCTTCGTATCACCAGAAAACCTACGCCACATTTTTCCCACAATTTACAAAGGCGGCGGAGGAGGCAAAAGTCCTCTCCTACTCCGGGAGGGGGCAGATCCTGCCGCGCCGGAGCCTCCGGTGAGGGGGAAATCAATGCCATCATCATCACCACTCCTCCTAGGCATAGGGGGGCCTCTCCATCAACATCTCCATCAACACCATCATCATCACCATCACCATATCCAAGATCCATCTCATTCCCCTCATAGTTTGCGATTGATTAAACCCCAAATATTGTTTTAAGGGCTATTTACATGTTTGTGATTGGCATCTTGTGTTTATTTGGTGGAGATATTATATTTTTAGATTGTGTTGTAATCCATATGCTACTAGTCCATATCATGTTTTGCACTTGTGATTAGATCCCCATGTTCCTGAGGGCATAGGATGAATTGGCTATGATTTCCATATAATATTGCAGTGAGTATGTGGTCAAGTTTTCTATCTTTTATATTGTGCTATGATGGTTTTATGTGAACGTCGACTGCATATTTCCATAGCTACATGGGCTCATAGGATAATACTTTGATGCAATAATAGGGGTTGGAAGGGACGGAATTGATAGAAACTGTTTTCCAATTCTTTAAGTTGCATTGGAGGGATTATATGTCGGGGACCAATGATCCTATTGCTATGGTGGGACATGTATGTCTTAATGATTCCTAGATGTTCATTTAAATGGATCTAGGACCCATCGTAAGTGGTGCATTTATTCCATACCTATGGCTGCATCTAATTAGGCTTCGCCCTAAGGGAATAAAACTTGACAACATATTTACCATATTGTGTAGAAATCTTTATGCTAAGTAAATCCATGCCGCCCTCAGGAATGCTTGTCACATATAAGTACACACACTTGAGCTTGTCCTCTTGCTGCATAGAGGATTGGGCTTTCTCTCATTGAGAGCATTCACTTATTGCTATTTACTTTCATCGTTTTATATTCTTGCAAAACTACAAACCCAAAATACCAAATCTACTGCATTTACTATTCTTTCCTTTGTCAAATTTGCTAACCAATACCTTCAAATCCTCATCGGTTCAACAACCTTTATTTATTGAAAAGTACTACAATTTATCTCCTGCACTTTGGAGCCATCAATACACTTTTCTGGCGTCGTTGCCACAGAGCGTTGTGCTATTGGTAAGCTATTTGGTAAGGAAACTTGAAATTTGTTTCTATTCTTTTACTGCTATTTTATCATGGATTTCTCAAAGCATAAAGAATTGCAACTCACCTTATTTGAGTTCATTCATGAAAAAAATAAAGGGAAAGTTGTGAAGCCTACTGAACGAGAAGATGAATACCAAATTTCTATTGGTATTGTTGACAGAGCTAGGGAGACAACTTTTGCAGGTGATGGAAGCCGAACTGCTAAGGGACATTTATGTGAAATTGAAGAACTATGTTCCCTATTTATACTTACAAGTATTCATGAGTATGAAGTAAGAAGGAAGCTATTATTTCCATATTTATCTGGTAAAGCTCGTGAATGGTATAGATCTCTGGATGATGAATATCGTCTTGATTGTGAAAATCTGAGAAAGGCTTTCTATCTTAAATATTATACTCCTAAAGAAGCTTATGATGATAGCTGCCATATTTATAACTTTTGGCCTCATAATGGAGAACGTATTGCTCAAGCTTGGGGTAGATTAAAGGGTCTTATTCATAAAAATCTTCATCATGGTATTCCTGAAAGCATTATCTTAATAAACTTTTATGTGAGATTGCCTCAGCATCATAGGGGATTTCCTGGATAATTCTTCTAGAGGAAGTTTCAGTAATAGAACTCAAAAGGAGGCAGCAGATTTATTGGAAACTATTTCTCAAAATATTGAAGCTTGGGATCTTGATAAAGATAATAAGCCAGGTTTTGAATATGAATATTCATGTGTAGAGAATTTCTCTATTTCTATATTATTTGAGGAACTTAAGAACAGGTTTGGTGTTGACCCTCATGTTTTAGTAGAAATTGCTAAATCTTTTGTTAAGCATCTTAATGTTCCAAAGAAAGGATTTAATGTATTTGTTGAACCTCTTAAAAATTATGCATATGTTTCTAACGTTGTGAAACAGGTTCATCAAGTCTCATCTCCTAAGATAGAAGCAATATTTGAAGCTCCTCCTTATCCTAGAAAAGTGAAGGAAAATTTACTCACTACGGTTACTAATAAGAGTGCTAGGAGATGTCAAGAACCATATGAAAAAATTCAAGTTCAACATCAAATTTTGGGCATTAAAGAATTAAATGAAGAAGCACCTTGTGATGTGTATCTATGTGAAAATTCTACCAAGGTAATAAAAGGTAACACTACTAGAGTTGGGAAACCTATCATATCATGTACTATTGGGACTTCATATTATCATGGACTTTGTGGTATTGGATCAAGTATAAGTGTGATTACATATTCTCTATATCTTGAAATCAAGCTTGATATTGATCCCATCCACATGGAAGACACTGGTATAACTATCCAACTTGCTAATAAAGAGTATATTTGTCCTCTTGGTATTGTTAGAGATTTTGAAGTATTAATTGGAAAGATTAAGTATCCTGCTGATTCTATTGTGCTTGGTTTCTCCCAAGATGCATTTTTTCCTGTTATATTTGGTAGACCTTTCTTACATATTGTTGGTGCTGAAATTAATTTGCTTAAAGAGAAAGAGTTCATTAAATTTGCTGGTGAAAGACTTGAGTTTAATTTTTTGAATTTTTACTGATAAACATTTAGAAAAGGAAAAACCCTCTAAAGACATAGTGGAGACTCTTGCTTCAGTGGCAGTTGCTTCATCAGACGCGATGGAACGATATGTGCTTAATCAAGAGAAGCCATTTAATGATGAAAATAAAGAATCTCTAGAACAAATACTATCACAACAACCACAATAGCTACAATTAAATATTCCACCTGATAATCTTGGAGAACTACCACCACCTAAAGGAGATCATAGTTTTGAACTCAAACCATTGCCCGAAGATATGAAATATGCATTCCTTGATGATAAGAAAATATATCATGTTATTATTAGTGCTAACCTTTTAGAGGAAGAAGAATCACAATTACTTGAAGTACTGAGAGCTCATAGGCCAGCCATTGGCTATTCACTTGATGATTTGAAAGGTATAAGTCCCGCTTTATGCATGCATGAGATTAACTTGGAAGAAGATGCAAAGCCTATTGTTGACTATCAACACCGTCTTCAGCCAAGAATGAAAGAAGTGGTAAGAAAAGAGGTAATCAGACACATTGAGGCAGGTATTATCTATCCCATAGATGATAGTAAATGGGTAAGTCCTATACATTGTGTGCCTAAAAAGGGTGGAATCATCGTGGTTCCAAATGATGAAAATGAACTTGTTGCTCAACGTACTGTTGCTGGTCATAGAATGTGCATTGATTATAGGATACTCAATAAGGCAACTCGTAAGGATCATTTTCCCTTACCATTCATTGATCAAATGCTTGAAAGATTATCCAAACACTCTCACTTTTGTCATTTAGATGGTTATTCAGGTTTCTTACAGATTCTGGTGCACAAGGATGATCAAGAGAAGACTACTTTCATGTGCCCCTTTGGTACTTATGCTTATAGGAGAATGCCATTCGGGTTGCGCAATGCTCCTGCTACTTTTCAAACATGCATGATGCTATATTTGTTGATTATATTGAGAAAATTATGGAAGTATTTATGGATGACTTTTTTATGTATGGTACCTCTTTTGAAAACTGCTTGTTCAATCTTAACAAAGTTATGCAGCACTGTGAGGACCAACACTTACTCCTAAATTTGGAGAAATGCCACTTCATGGTGGCCAAAGGTGTTGTTCTTGGACACCGAGTTTCAGGAAGAGGCATTGAACTGCACCGCGCCAAGATAGAAGCGATACAGAAACTACCATATCTTAGGGATATAAGGGGTATAAGAAGTTTTCTTGGTCATGTTGGTTTCTATAGAATATTTATTAAATAATTTTCTAAAATATCCAAGCCTCTAACAAATCTTTTGCAAAAAGACGTTCCATATTCTTTTAATGATGATTCTGTAGAGTCTTTTGATATTTTAAAGAATGCTTTGATAAGTGCTCCTATAATTCAACCACCTAATTGGAATTTGCCTTCTGAAACCATGTGTGATACTAGTGACTATGTTGTAGCAGTTTTAGGACAAAGAGTTGATAAAAAAACTTAATGTGATATATTATGCTAGTAAGACTCTTGATGGCATCCAAAGAAATTATGCTACAACTAAAAAAGAATTCTTGGCTGTACTTTTTGCATGTGACAAGTTTAGATCTTACATCATAGACTCTAAGGTAATAGTACATACTGATCATTCTCCTATTAAATACCTTATGAATAAAAAATATGCTAATCCTAGACTCATAAGATGGGTTCTTTTACTTCAAGAATTTGACCTGCATATTGTAGATAGGAAAGGTGAGGACAACCCGGTAGCTGACCATTTATCTAGAATGGAAAACATTCTGGTAGATCCTATTCCTATTAATAATAACTTTGCAAATGAACATCTAGCAAACATTAATGTATCTGCTGCTAGAATGGCTTCACCATGGTTTGCTGATTATGCTAATTTCATAGTAGGGAAAGTAATTACTCCACATTTCACACACCAACAAAGGAAGAAATTCTTTTATGATCTTAGACATTATTCTTGGGATGACCCATTTCTTTATAAGAAAAGTGTAGATGGTATTATTATACGTTGTGTCCCTAAGTTTGAGCAACAGGCTATCACAAGGGATTATCATGATAGTCCTTATGGAGGACATCATGCAGGAGACCGCACTACTGCAAAGGTATTACAATCTGGTTTTTATTGGCCTAACTTATTTAAAGATTATGCTAATTATGTTAAAGCTTGTGACAAGTGCCAACATGTTGGAAATATTGGTAAGAGAAATGAAATTCCTATGAACTATTCATTGCCTCTTGAACCATTTGATGTATGGGGGTTTGACTTTTGGGACCATTTTCCCCATCAAAAACAAAACATACTCATATTTTGGTTGTAGTGGACTATGTTACAACGTGGGTTGAGGCAATTCCAACAAAAAGTGCAGACCATGCCACAGCAATGAAGATGCTTAAGGACATCATTTTCCCCCGGTTTGGAGTACCTAGGTTTTTAATTACTAATTGTGGTTCTCATTTTATTCATGGAGTATTTAGAAACAATCTAGCTAAATATGGTGTTAATCATAGAATTGAATCTCCATATCATCCTCAAACTAGTGGGAAAGTTGAATTAAGCAATAGGGAAATTAAACTCATATTGAAGAAGATAGTTAATAAAGCTAGATCTGATTGGCCAACTAAAATTAATGGTGCTTTATGGGCTTATAGAACTGCTTTTAAAAATTGTATGGGCATGTCTCCTTATAAAATGGTTTATGGAAAGGCATGTCATCTCCCAGTTGAATTAGAACATAAAGCTAGATGGGCTATTAAAAACTCAACTTTGATTTTAAAACTACTGGAGAGAAAATAATTCTTGATTTAAGGTTATTAGATGAATGGAGGAATGAAGCATATGAAAGTGCTAGAATATTTAAAGAAAAAGTAAAAATTTGGCATGATAAGAAAATAAAAAGAAAGGAATTCAAAGTGGGGGATCAAGTATTGTTGTTCAACTCTCGTTTCAAGTTTTATGCAGGAAAGTTAGCCTCAAGATGGAAGGGTCCATTAGTTGTGCAGGAGGTGTATCGCTCCGGAGCCATTCGTCCTCATGGAGACTTCAACGGTAAACCTAATGTCGTTAATGGGCAACGTCTTCAACATTATATTGCAGGCCAAACATTCACCGAAAGGGTTGAAGTAATGAATCTCCAAAGTACATAATTACAAAATTATCCCCTGCTAGATACTCAAAATCACCAAAAGTCAAAAAGAGGTGCATAACAATCTCGGAATATCTTCATATTTTAGGAAAGTCATTATTTTGGAAAATTAATGCGTGTCATGAAAGAATTGGATGAAACGGAGTCCCTAGGAAGGAAAGAGACCAGGTGGCGCGATCACCCCCCTAGGCGCGCCACCCGAGGTCTTTCCCTCTTCTGAAGTCCATTTCACCTATGTTTCTTCCTCAACGCTTCATCTTACCCTAAAAACCATCTATATATACCCCTCTCTGCCGATCTAATCTTGCATCGAGTATTTTCGACTAAAACTTGTTTTCCATCCTATTTCTTCAGCATTTAACCATGAAAAGCTCCGGATCGAATCTTAGAGGAGATGACTCCGAGAAGAAAGGCGTAGTGAATCATTACCTCAGATCTGTGGTGGCTCCCATGAAAACCTTGACCTTCAAGGAAGGGGTGCTGCTCATGGAGGACGTGAAGGCACCCAGGACCGAAGGCACATTGAGGAGAGGCTGCAAGTCTTGGAGGACACCGTCTTCAGTTATGGTACGTGATACGTTGCTAACGTATCCATAATTTTTGATGTTCCATGCTTGGTTTTATCTACTTTCTTATGTTTTGTCCACACTTTGGAGTACATTTCATATGATTTCTTGGACTAACCTATTAACAAGAGCCATAGTGTCAACTGCCTGTTTTCTGCTGTTTTTGGTTCTAGGAAAGTCAGAAAATGAATATTCTCGGAATTGGACGGGACAAAAGCCCAAGTTAGTTTTTCACCGAGGGACACCAGGAGCCAAAATACGAGACGGAGAGGGGCTAGGGCCCAGCCACACCACCTGGCCGCGCGGCCAGGTCTGGCCCACGCCAGGGGGTGGTCTGGTCGCCGCAGGCACCCCCTCGGCCTCTCCTTTCGCCTATATATTGCCTCCAATACAGAAACCCTAAGAACCCGATCAAAATTCCATGAAAGAGTCTGTAGCCGCCGTCATCTCCATCCCTAGATCGGGAGGGATTTGAAGCTCTTCCCGGCACCCTGCCGGAGAGGGGAATTCACCCTGGAGACCTTCTTCATCATCATGCAAGCCTCCGGTGTGATGCGTGAGTAGTTCATCTCTAGACTACTAGTCCATGTAATAGCTAGATGGTTGGTTCTCCTCCTTTGTGCTATCATGTTTAGATCTTGTGAGCTCCATTCATGATCAAGATCATCTATTTGTAATTCTTCATGTTGTGTTTGCGGGGATCCAATGGATATTGAGATGCTATTTCAGATTGATTATTGATTCTATCATGTCTTTGTTATTTGTGATCTTGCATGCTTTCCGTTGTTAGTAGCTATCTTGGCCAAGTAGATGCTAGCAACTCCCAGAGTTAGTATTTATGCTCGATAGTGGGTTCATGCCTCTAGTAATCTGGGGAAGTGACAGAAATCTCTAAGGTACTAGATGTGTTGTTGCTACTAGGGAGAAAACAACAATCCTTTGTTCATAGAATAATCGTATTTCTTACTTTACACGCAATGCGTACTGCAATTAACTGTTGCTTGTAACTTAATGCTGGAGGGGGTTCGGATGATAACCTAAAGGTAGATTATATCCATAGATGCAGTTGGATGGCGGTCTATGTATAATGTTGTAATGCCTAATCAATTCTCAAAGGATTCAAGATGAGTAGTATATGCTTGTATGCTTTCTCGATGTTTGTCAATTGCCCCGCTGTAATTTGTTCACCCAACATGTCATCTATCTTAAGGAGAGCCACCACTAGTGAACTATGGACCCCGGTCCTTTCTTTTACCATCAATCTACAATCAGTTGTTTACTGTTTTGTGTTTACTTTCTGCAAACTATTACTTTCTTCCACCCGATACGTTTAATCCTTTGTTTTCAGCAAAACCGGTGAGATTGACAACCTCATCGTAAGTTGGGGACAGAGTTCTATGGTTGTGTTGTGCAGCTCTCCACATTGCTGCTGACACCGGTAGTGCGTCCCGCCAAAGTCTAGCTAGCAACACCTTTGAGGTGTTTCCTTGCTCCTACTGGATTGATAACCTTGGTTTCATAACTGAGGGAAACTTACTGTTGTCCGCATCATACCTTCCTCTTGGGGTTCTCCAACGAGCTCGTTAGTACACGAGTCAGCAAGTGATTTTCTAGCGCCGTTGCCGGGGAGTCAAGGACATCTTCACAAGGGGACTCCCTCATAACCAATCTCTTTACTTTGTTGTTTTCATTTTGCTTAGTTTATTTCTGTTTTGTTTGCTTGTTTCCTTATCAAAAACACACAAAAAATAGTTTTACAAGTTTGCTTTCTTTATTAAAAACACACAAAAATGACTACTCTTGAAAACACTAAGTTGTGTGACATCACTAGCACCAACAACAATAATTTCATGAGGACACATATTGCTCCACCTGTTCCTGAAGCTACTTTCTTTGAAATAAAACCTGCTTGACTCAATCTTGTTATGAGAGAACAATTTTCTGGTATTGGTAATGAAGATGTTGGTGCTCATCTAAATAACTTTGTTGAACTTTGTGAGATGCAAAAGCATAGGGATATAGATGGAGATATTATTAAGCTTAAATTGTTTCCTTTCTCTTTGAGTGGAAAATCCAAAGAATGGTAGAATTCCTTAACTAGGAATATTATTGATTCTTGGACTAAATGCAAAGATGCTTTCATTGGAAAATACTATCCTCATGCTAAGATTATATCTATGAGAAGTGAAATAATGAAGTTTAAACAATCTGATAATGAACATGTTGCTCAAGCTTGGGAAAGAATGAAATCTTTGGTAAAGAATTGTCCCACTCATGGACTGACTGCTCAGATGATTATCCAAACCTTTTATGCAGGATTGAACTATTTTTCAAGAAATCTATTGGATTCTGCTGCTGGAGGTACCTTTATGACCATTACTTTGGGTGCTGCAACAAAGCTTCTAGATAATATGATGGTTAACTATTCTGAATGGCATACTGAAAGAGCTCCACAAGGTAAGAAGGTAAATTATGTTGAAGAAACCTCCTACTTGGGGAACGACTAGCGGGAGCGCGCTCTTCAAGAAGCGCGCGTTTCGGCAACAGGGTGCACGTTTCCGGCCGCACGGCAGCCCAACACGTGGCGTGTGGAAGCTCACCCGTGCGTATTTCCGGCCGCTCGGCAGCGCGTGTATTTTCGGCCGCACGGCATCGCGTGTATTTCCGGCCACATGGCAGCCCGACACGTGGCTAGCTGCTCATGCAGTGCATGTGATGAAAGGCAGTTCCACGCAGTGCAATAAGGCAGTGCACGAGTGGTAAAACTCGTTTACTGTCGACCGAAAGCAGTGCAACGCAGTACACCGTGCACTCCAAGAACATTGCGGAGTGCATTGCGACCTTAGACAGTGCAACGCAGTACAACAAGGTAGTGCTTGGATGGTGCACTGCATGGACACCGCGCAGTGCACTGCGAACTAAGGCGGTGTAACATAGAACAACAAGGCAGTGCATGGACAGTGCACTGCCTAGACAGTGCGTAGTACACTGCATGGACACCGTGTAGTGCACTGCGAACTAAGGCAGTGCAACGCAGAATAACAAGGCAGTGCATGGACGGTGCACTGCCTGGACAGTGCGTAGTACACTACCTGGACACCGCGCAGTGCACTGCGAACTAAGGCAGTGCAACACAGAATAACAAGGCAGTGCATGGACGGTGCACTACATGGACAGTGCGTAGTACACTGCCTGGACACCGCGCAGTGCACTGCGAACTAAGGCAGTGCAACACAGGACAACAAGGCAGTGCATGGACGGTGCATTGCCTGGACAGTGCGTAGTACACTGCCTGAAAACCGCGTAGTGCACCGCGAACTAAGGCAGTGCAACACAACCGAAGACAGTGCAATGTAGGGTCAAAGGGCAGTGCAAAACAAAAAGTTCTTTAAAAACCTATCATATGGGATCTAGTTTTGTAGATCTCGACGCGACTAGCGCAATTGTGAAAAGGGATCTTAGTTTGGATGATTCGTTTAAAAGATATCGCATTTTTCGTGTTTGAATCTAAAAAAGAAAGGGAAAAAGGACCGCCACCCCTCTCTCTGCAGGCACCACGTGTCGCGTGGGGATGGCTAGAGAAAACGCACAAAGGACTCTTCGGACGCCATGTGCAGCAACAAGCGATTGCAGAGCGTGCTCGGGAACGCGTGCGCTTTTTCTAGCCTTTTCGTCCTCCTTGAGTGATAAAATTGATGTCATTATGTCTATGCTTGTTAATGGGAAAGCCCATATTCATCTGAATAATGTTCCTTTAGCCTCTTTGGTTGCTCAAGAAGAGCAAGTTGATGTGAACTTTATAAGAAATAACAATTTTGGCAACAATGCTTATGGTAATAACAATTACAGGCCTTACCCTCCTAATAATACTTATGGTTATAATGGCAAACCTGGAATACCTAGTGAAGGAAGAATATTAGAAGTTGAAAGAGCCACTAAAAGCTTCATGCAAATGCAATATGAACAACATAAATTATTTACTAAAACTATGGAGGAACAATCTACCATTTTGAAGAATAGTAGTCATCAACTTGAGAGTTTGAATAGGGAAATTCCTAGTTTGCAATTGAAACTTTCTAATGCTGAAGGAAATATATCATCTTTGTCCGAAGCACAATCCTCTTTGATTAATAAAATGGTTGCTAAACCTGCAACTATTGATAATCCTTTGCTGCTACTAATGCCATACAAGTTAGAATTGATGAAAATGTTAGACTATTAGCTGAATTGCATGCTAAGTGGGGAAGAGAAGATGAAATTGCTAGAAACGTTTGTGTTTCTACTATCACTACCACTAGTGTTGAGGCTAGTAATAGCTCTACTACCTTAGGTGATAACTGTGATTTTGATCTTGATGGTTGCAACATCTCTAAAGTTATTAAGTTCCTACAAAAGCTTGCTAAAAGTCGTAATGCTAGTGCTATGAATATGGCCTTTACAAAACACATTATTGATGCTCTCATAAAGATTAAAGAAGAAAAGATGAACATAAAGCTTCTATTCCTATAAAACAAGAAGATGGTTGGGAACCCATCATTAATATGAAAGTGAACGATTTTGATTTCAAAGCTTTATGTGATCTTGATAGTAGTGTTTCTATTATGCCAAGAAATATTTATGATATGCTTGATTTGCCACCATTGGAAGATTGTTATTTGAATGTCCCACTTGATGATAATGCTAACAAGAAACTCATGGAGAGTATTAATGATGTTCTTATTATGGTTAACAATGCCTATGTCCCTGTTGATTTCTATGTTTTGGATGTTGAATGCAATGCTTCTTGTCCTATTGCTTTGGGAAGACCTTTTCTTAGAACTATTGGTGCCATTATTGATATGAAAGAAGGCACCATTAAATATCAACTCTCACTCAAGAAAGGTATAGAACACTTCCCTAAGAAGAGAGAAGATTTCTTTTTCCTCTCCTATGAAAACAAAATTTGCTCTTAATGCTCCTTCATTTGAGAACACTTGATTCTTCTTCCTGCTTCTTATGCCTAACTTAAAGGCGTTAAAGAAAAGTACTTATTGGTAGATAACCCAAAAGTTTTATATGAGTCTTGGAAGTTATTACTTCAGTAATAACCACTCCTTATCCTTTTTATTTGCCTTTTGTGCCAAGAGTAACCTCTAATGAGAGATAAGTAATGATTGGGAAAGTTGCTGTCCCGAAACAGATTTCTGTGCTTCCCCGTAACAATTCGTGTAAAATATCTGTACGTCTTTTGAGGCGTGAATTTTTGTGCTTCTGCCCCAGGTTGTTATCTAACTTTCGTTAGTTCAACACTTTTCGATTTGAGCAACAGAAGGTCTTCGAAAAAATTCGTCTTTACCTCTGGTCTGTTTTGACAGATTTCTGCCTTTATTTGCATTTGCTTCTTGTTGGTTCCTTTTTGAGTTCTTTTTGCGAATTGAGCTTTTTGAGGGAAGTGCTACAGTAGCTTGTGTTTTAATGGAAGTTTTATTGGTGTTGAAACTGAACCTAAAGACCTATTATCTTGACTGCACTAATGTTGCTAATAAAGATTGTGTGAAGTTTTGTATGAAAAAAAAAATTAGGTGTATGGAAGGAATGAGTAATGAGATGAAGGATGGACTAAAGCTCAAGCTTGGGGATGCCACGCGTGTCACCCCAAGAAATATCCAAGAAGTACAAGCGTCAAAGCTTGGGGATGCCCAAGGCATCCCCTTCTTCATCAATAAAAATTCTAGGTTTCTTCCAAACACTTCATTTTTATTGTTTCATGCATACTTGTGTTGTTCTTGGAGCGTCTTCTTTTTCGTTTTTTGTTTTGTTTTTCGTTTGCTTAGTTTGCTGAATAAATTGGTTGGACCCCCTCATTCATACATTGGTTTTCAAATAGTTTGGTTTGGATTGGAAAAGAGTAGGAAAGTTCATTCTTAAGTGGTAAAGAGAGCTTGTTCTTGACTATGGCCTATGCTTTGTCATGCCATGCTTGATATTGTTTTGGCTTTATGCTTAGTATTCTTTGCTGTAGCATGACTTGTTATAAACAATTGAGATTGCTTAATGTGTCTTGGAAGAATCATGCGTTGTTTTTACATATTAAAGCATAAGTATTGTGGTATTCTCCTTTGATGCTTTATTTGGGTTGACTTGGCGCATGCTCACACCATGTTATGACTATCCCAAGTCACCATAGCCTTTATGATCCTTTAGTTTTCAACTTATAGTATCACTTTATGCGATCAATGATGTTTTGTCGCTCTGCATGATTATGGCTATTATTGCTCTCTTAGATTGTCACTCCCAGTCTTTTGCTAGCCTCCATAACAAAGTGTGAGTTCCACTCATGCATCCAACTCCTAAAACCAAGTTATTCCAAAGAGTCCACCATACCTACCTACTAGCTTATGCTATTCCAAGTATATTCATGTTTTTGTCTACCTTCCGAATTAAACTTGTTATGAGAAAACTAGTGAGTAAAGCTCTCACGAACTTGATGGCACACTTTACTTTCTTGCACTTAATAAACTTGAACCATTGCGTCCATCTTTGTTGCGTATATGCTTGCGCTTTATAAGTTGAAGTTAGCAGAACCATGTATCATGGGGAACGCTTTCAACATTGCACCTGTACTATGTACCCCGTTGATATCATGTTCTTTTGCTTATGGATCCCGGCGGTGTGAAATAAAAGGGAAACTTGTAAGATCATGGAGTTTGTATTTGTGTTAGAGAAACACCTGGGCCGCTAGCCTAAGCCATGCCTAATCATGGTGGAAACTTGTAGCATAACCATAATGAGCACTCTATGAAGCATCCTCAATAAAAACCTATGCAAATAGCAAATAAAAAGATCGTTGAGATGCTCATTGTCTACTTGCCTTGTCATTTTGATTATGGGATAGCTCCTATATCATGTGCAAGGGGTACCCCGTTGGAGGTTCTCTATCATACATATGTACTTACAATGACAAGAGCTTACTTGTGACTAAAGTTGAGTAGCATGAGGTTCGGTCTTCATAAGTAAGGGGCATCAGATTTTAGCTTATAACTTGTCAAGCATATCCTCTTAGTTGTGTCATTTTAACCTTAATCACCTTCAAGATGCTTATGATGGGGGCAATGAGAGCTGAAAGCTAATAAGTACCATAATTTTTGGAAGCTCTTTATGAAACTTGAATCCCTACTTCCTTCTATGAAGCCCCTTTCTTTTATTTTTATGTTGAGTCTCCACCTTCTATCTTTATGCACCTACTTTGAGAGCATAGTGGCCATTCTTAGTTCTATGTGCATTCTCCCAAGACTTGTTGATTGATGCATAGCTTTGATATTGCTTGTTTTAAACTATTTGTATCTAGTCACTCTTATGAACTTTGAAGGTGTCCCATGCATTTATGTTTGCTACTCTATGAGGGACAAGCTGAATGCCACTATGCTATGTTTTCTTTATGTGAAACAAACAAACGTCTTGCAAAGCATTGTTATTCATGAATCTTTTGTTTGTGCCTTTTCATGTTGCAACATAGTTGCTTTGTCTTATTGTTAGAACTTTGTCTTTCATTTTATGATTGAAGTACTATGATCCCAGCTATCAATGTTTTACAAATACTTTGATCAAGTTTATGATGGTGCATGTCACCTCAAAAATTATTATTTCTTTTTATCACTTACCTACTCGAGGACGAGCAGGAGTTAAGCTTGGGGATGTTGATACGTTGCTAACGTATCCATAATTTTTGATGTTCCATGCTTGGTTTTATCTACTTTCTTATGTTTTGTCCACACTTTGGAGTACTTTTCATATGATTTCTTGGACTAACCTATTAACAAGAGCCACAGTGCCAGCTGCCTGTTTTCTACTATTTTTGGTTCCAAGAAAGTCAGAAAATGAATATTCTCGGAATTGGACGGGACAAAAGCCCAAGTCAGTTTTTCACCGAGGGACACCAGGAGCCAGAATACGAGACGGAGAGGGGCTGGGGCTCGGCCACACCACCTGGCCGTGCGACCAGGTCTGGCCCGCGCCAGGGGGTGGTCTGGCCGCCCCAGGCACCCCCTCGGCCTCTCCTTTCGCTTATATATTGCCTCCGATACAGAAACCCTAAGTACCCGATCAAAATTCCATGAAAGAGTCTGTAGCCGCCGTCATCTCCATCCTTAGATCGGGAGGGATCTGAAGTTCTTCTCGGCACCCTGCCGGAGAGGGGAATTCACCCTGGAGGCCTTCTTCATCATCATGCAAGCCTCTAGTGTGATGCGTGAGTAGTTCATCTCTAGACTACTAGTCCATGTAATAGCTAGATGGTTGGTTCTCCTCCTTTGTGCTATCATGTTTAGATCTTGTGAGCTCCATTCATGATCAAGATCATCTATTTGTAATTCTTCATGTTGTGTTTGCGGGGATCCAATGGATATTGAGATGCTATTTCAGATTGATTATTGATTCTATCATGTCTTTGTTATTTGTGATCTTGCATGCTTTCCGTTGTTAGTAGCTATCTTGGCCAAGTAGATGCTAGCAACTCCCAGAGTTAGTATCCATGCTCGATAGTGGGTTCATGCCTCTAGTAATCTAGGGAAGTGACAGAAATCTCTAAGGTACTAGATGTGTTGTTGCTACTAGGGAGAAAACAACAATCCTTTGTTCATAGAATAATCGTATTTCTTACTTTACACGCAATGCGTACTGCAATTAACTGTTGCTTGTAACTTAATAATGGAGGGGGTTCGGATGATAACCTAAAGGTAGATTATATCCATAGATGCAGTTGGATGGCGGTCTATGTATAATGTTGTAATGCCTAATCAATTCTCAAAGGAGTCAAGATGAGTAGTATATGCTTGTATGCTTTCTCGATGTTTGTCAATTGCCCCGCTATAATTTGTTCACCCAACATGTCATCTATCTTAAGGAGAGCCACCACTAGTGAACTATGGACCCCGGTCCTTTCTTTTACCATCAATCTACAATCAATTGTTTACTGTTTTGTGTTTACTTTCTGCAAACAATTACTTTCTTCCACCCGATACGTTTAATCCTTTGTTCAGCAAAACCGGTGAGATTGACAACCTCATCGTAAGTTGGGGACAGAGTTATGTGGTTGTGTTGTGCAGCTCTCCACGTTGTTGCTGACACCGGTAGTGCGTCCTGCCAAAGTCCAGCTAGCAACACCTTTGAGGTGTTTCCTTGCTCCTACTGGATTGATAACCTTGTTTTCATAACTGAGGGAAACTTACTGTTGTGCTCATCATACCTTCCTCTTGGGGTTCCCCAACGAGCTCGTTAGTACACGAGTCAACAGTATGGTGGTTGAGCAAAGCCTTGATGCTCATCGCCTCATGAATCTAGACATGGAGAAGAAGGTTGAAGTCTATGAAGCAAGGATCAAAGATCTGGAAGAGAAGTATGTGCATACTCTCTCACAGCTGGATAGGTTTCAAGCGCTCATGTGGGATTGGAAAACCAGAACTGTGAGTACGAGGATCGCTTCAAGAAGATCGCCGAGGCTGCCTCCACCAAGTTCAGTGATCCTCCACTGTCCTTCTATAATGGGAGGCCCTATCCTTGGAAGATCAAGGAGTGGGACACCTACTATGAGGAGAACAACGCCAAGGAAGAAGAACCGGTAGCAAACCTCTAAGCTTGGGGGAGTTCCACCTTACTTTATGCTTTTTAGTTATGGTATTTGCATCTAGTTCGTAATCATTAGGAGTTTTTTCTTGCATCCAGTAGGTATCGATTTTCCAAAAGTTTGAAGAGCTCTTAGAGCATTATTATGTATCCTTGGTTGAGTGGTTTTGAATAAAATATAAAGTATGGTGTCATCCATGATTCTCTTTCTAGAGATTTATGGGTAACACTCATGCAGATGCGCGCACCATATGTAGAAGTTTCACTTACATCTTGCCTTGAACTAAATTAACTTGAGCATGTTGGACAAGCATAGAATTATTCAACAAGCTAAACTTGCAAATAAGGAAAGATCCATGCAAGGGAAGCAACACTTATTAAAAAAAGAACATTGTGAATTTGTAGTGAGATAAGGAGTCTTATAAAATAAATAGTTGGAAAGAGGAGTATGACAAGGGGACATGAGATACTCTTATCCTACTTAGTAATCAACGAGTAAACTGAATGGTTGTCATGGGTATTTCAATACATATGCTCTATGGGAAAGTGTTTGAAAGGAAGGCACCCGAGAATTCGGCTAGCCATGTAAAGTGAAATACAAAGGTTGTTTCGAGCATATGAGATGATTGAAAGACCCATGAATAAGGTTTATAATAGTTACTAAGAGGGCAAGACCGTTAATTGATGCCATACAAAAAGTGGTGAAAGTTCTTGACAAAAAGTCAAAATAGTCATGTCTATCTTGTTGTTTAAACAATTCTCTTTTCCACTATTTGTTTTATAAGAAACTTATCTTTATTACAAAGGCATATCCAAAGGTTAAATTAAAAGCTGGTAAAAATCCATGCAAAGCTATTGCAAATAGCGAAGTGTATCATAAATTTGAGACTTGTTCAATTGTCCAACATGTAATGGTTAGTTCTTGTTCAAAAGTAAGAGGTAAATGATAATGTCTATCTATGTATCCCACATTTGCATGGTAGTTAGTTCATATTTATTTTGGGCAAGTGAATATGCATAAGTTGATGATGCCATGCTCGTATTTTCTTGTCAACCATAAGCTCATTGATACATGATCATGATCTATTCGCTTATTTGCTCGAGGACGAGCAAAGGTTTAAGCTTGGGGGAGTTGATACTTGCATTTTGCATCATCATTTTTAGGAACTTTATGTACTATTTAGAATCATATTTACCTTGATCCTTCATTATTTATGCATATTTAGATGGTTTACGGGACTTCCCTACAAAGTCCCTTTCATTGGTATTTAATTTCTAGGAGGCAGAAAATCTCATTTTATTCATGTTTTTGTTGTTTTAGGACCTTCTGGACATCAATAAATAGAAGGGAAAATATCTGACAAGTTTTTCACCATGAGAACCACTTGGGCAAAAGAATGAAGCGAAAGGATCCACGAGGCCCAAAAGAGGCCAGGTGGCTCGTCCACCCCCTAGGCGTGCCACACAGGCTCTTTCGGCCCTAGAGCATCGTCTCGGCTCCACCTTTTTACAGACGCCTTCCTACCGCTAGAAAACCTACGCGACATATTTCCCACGATTTATGGAGGCGGCGGTAGAGGCGAAAGTCCTTTCCTAATCCGGGAGGGGATAGATCCTGCCATGCCGGAGCCTCCAGCGAGGGGGAAATCGACGCCATCATCATCAACACTCCTATTAGGCGTAGGGTGAGGCCTCTCCATCAACATCAACATCAGCACCATCACCATCTCCAAGATCCATCTCATTCCCCTCATAGTTTGTGATTGATTGAACCATGGATATTGTTTTAAGGGTTGTTTACATGTTTGTGATTGGCATCTTATCTTTATTTGGTGGAGAGATTATATTTTCAGATTGTGTTGTAATCCATATGCTACTGGTCCATATCATGTTTGGCACTTGTGAGTAGATCCCCATGTTCCTGAGGGCATAGGATGAATTGGCTATGATTTCCATATAATATGAAATGAGTATGTGGTCCAGTTTTCTATCTTTTATATTGTTCTATGATGGTTTTATGCGAACGTCGACTGCATATTACGTCACCTACATGGGAATAGGAGAATACTTTGATGCAATAATATGAAACCATTTTCCAATTCTTTAAGTTGCATTGGAGGGATTATATATTGGGGACCAATAATGAATCATATTGCTATGGTGCGACATGTATGTCTTAATGATTCCTAGATGTTCATGTAAATGGATCTAGGACCCATCATAAGTGGTGTATTTAGTCCATACCTATTGAAAGGGCATGTATGCCCCCATGTGTGGTTTTGGTAATTAATGACAATCCCTATGGACTAATGTGCAAATTGAGTTTCACTTGTAGGTTTGTCCATTGGCATCGCTTGGACCATGTGTTGGTTTCAAGGATTAAAAAGAAGAAGCATCGTCCAAGGGCTTTGTTCCTATTGGAATCAAGTATAAGAAGAAGAAGAAGATAAAGTATGCCTTGAAGAAGAAGAAGAAGAAGAAGATGGAGTTCCTCATGGCTTTCTTCAAGACATCATCATCAACTTCATCAAGCAAGTGCAATCAAGAAAGGTGTTCCATCTTGAAGGTGACAAGATCGTCTACATCAAGCTCAAGTGGTATGCTCAAGGCAAAGGTATGATCTTGTTAGGGTTTCTATTTTACCGGTCTCTTGTAGTGTTGGGAGACCGGGTTTAGGATAGATAGCCGTACTATCAAGAGGGGCTCTCGAGTGGGTGACTCGTTCGTATCTTTCGGGAAGAGCTCAAACCTTTGCATATATAGCATCATCTTTCTTGGTTGTTGTTTGGTTCTTGTCCATGTGAGGATCTAGAGCTTGTGTTTATCTTCATAACAAGCTCTAGTTCATCAAAAACGGATTTCCCATGCATATCTTATTGTGTTTTTGATCTTGCGGGTTTTCCGGCTCCACACCTTGGGAGGTATCTCACATATATATTCATGGTGTTTTCTACCTTGGTGATACCCAATATTTCTACTTTTTGTTGGATTCTACGCGTCGCTATCTTTCCAACAAAATTGGTTTCATCCCAATTAGAGTTTCCAAGCTCAACTTCTTGCGTTTTGGGTTCTGGAGGTTTTACCGGTTCGTCGCTTCTGAGAGGTCATACCTTTCTCCATTTTATTTTATCCTCTCTTGTTGGACTATGATTTTTCTTTGCATAATATTGTAGAGATTTTTGTTCTCTTCAAAACGAGCCCAAGATCATCGAAATCGGAGTCCGGAGTCAAAAGTTATTGTAGTTTTCGTGCAATGTTGTCCAATGTTTTTGCTTGAGTGGTAGTACCGGCCCAAGTTCCGACCAAAGTTCCGGTAAATCTCGTTTTTCTTCTGTATCTTGTGTTTCTATTTAGAGGTAGTACCGGTGGGGCACCGGTAGTTCTGGTGGGGCGTGAATCTGGCCCAAACAGGCAGATTTCTCTTGCCCTATTTAAGGGCCCCCTCTTCCCCAAAGTTTCCCCAACTTTGGAGGTCATTTTTTCTAGCTCTTCCACTCTCTCTCCTCCATTGTTGACCTTCAAAAGCTTGCCCTCTTCCCTTCTCCCTCCCATGATTCTTGCATCTCTTTGAGGGATTTGAGAGAGGAGATCTAGATCTACAATCTCCACCAAACCAAATCCCTTCTTTGTGAAGGAATCCTTGGGATCTAGATCTTGGAGAGTTTTGTGTTCTCCTCTTGTGTTCTTCCTCCCTTATTCCCCCAATAGATTTTGTAGCTTTGGTGGAATTTGAGAGTGAAGGACTTGCCTCTTGCATTTGGTGCATAGGTTTGAGTTCTCCTCGGAGATTCGGTGAGTTCAAGCCCTTGGGTTTGTTTCTCTTGGGTTCTTGGAACCCTAGACGGTTGTGTGGTTGGATTGTTGACCTTTTGTGGTCTTGTAGCCTTTTGTGGCCTTGTTGCCTTTTGTGGCTTTGTAGCCTTTGTGGCATTGTTCTTGGGAGCCCTCCAATTGTTGTGGAGTTTGCCCCAAGCCTTGTACGGGTTCGGTGACCGCCCTCAAGTGTCCCATAGTCGAACGTGAGTAGGCCTTTGTGGCGAGCTCACGGGAGAATAGGGTGAGCCTTTTGTGGCGTCGGTAGGTTGCGTGCCTTCGCATCTTTGGGTGAGGCCTTGTGTGGCATTGGGTGAGCATCATGCCACCACACCTCGAGGTGAGCCACTTGTGGCGTTTGAAGTATATTGCGCCCCCGCACCTCTCCAACAGAGACGTAGCTTCTTTGGAAGTGAACTTCGGGAAACAAATCATCGTCTCCGTGTCCATTGGTTATCTGTCAACCGAGCCCTTTACTTATGCAATTTACATTGTGACAGCCATCGTGCTTGAAGTACTATATCTTCCTATCACCTTGTTGCTTGTCTTGCTTAGCATAGGTTGTTGGTGCACTTAGTGAAACTAGTGGATATAGGTTTTGGCTTGATAAATTAAACTTTAAGTTTTATTCCACATTTATTAGAGCTTAAACCGTAATAATTTTAAATCGCCTATTCACCCCCCCTCTAGGCGACGTCCATTTCCCTTTCAATTGGTATCAGAGCGAGGTCTCTCGCTTCTTTGGCTTCACCGCCTCGAGAGTAAGGATTTCTCCTAGGGGTTTAGTGCACTCTCACACATTTACATTTGATGGCACAAATTATGATGTTTGGCGTATTCGCATGCTTAGTCATTTCCGGGTCATTGACCCAAATATTGAGCGAATTCTAGATATGGGCTTGTCTCCTCCTAAGGATCCCCAAAATCTATCTTTGGAGGAGGAGACAAACTCTTATCTCGAAGCTCAAGCATATAATGTGCTTGTTAATGTTGTGAGCTTTGTAGTTCTTTCCTCAATCATGCCTTTTCGGAATGCTCATGATATTTGGACCAAGCTTCAAGCAAAATATGATGTGTCCAAGCTTAATGAGGATGATTGTGTTCCCTCCACCTCCGGCCGTGATGAGTTCTCATCTTCTTCCACTACACGAACATGTGATTTGTCACAAGTTAATGATATGGTGAGTGGTGATAGAACTTGCAATGTGGATAGTGAGCTTGGCATTCATGATTCTTCTTATCTATCTCATTGCAATGTTGTATCTTTGGGAATGAACACTTGTAGGACTATATGTGATTTACATCCTAGTGTTGATTGACCTTGCATATCATGTATAAATGGATTGAATATTTCTCATGATGATATGCTTGCTTTGCCTTGTTTCCATGATAAATGTACTTCTATTTCCTCTAGTACTTGTGTTGCTAACCTTGTAGAGGAAATTGAAGAATGTGTGGGCCAAGGCAAGGATGTGATTGGAGCTTCATGTTTTCCCCCATCATCACCTTCTCCCAACATTCACTTATGCCTCATGGCTAAGGAATCAAAGGTAATCTCTCCTTTGGACCCCAATGCACCTCATGATGATGTGAATGTTGACTTAGATGTAGGAGATGATGATGTTGCTTATTTAAAAGAGAAGGGGGAGCTAGTCCTTCGTGCTCTACACAAAAATGAAAATGCTTGCTCTACTTTCATTGAAATCTTGAACTTTGCCATTGAAAGTAAGCAACTAATTTATGAGCATGAGGACACAATTGACAAAATGAGTAGTCTTGAGCGTGAGTATGCTAATGACATTGCAAACCTAAATGAAGCTCTAGAAGAGGAACAAACCACCAATGAATCTCTTGAGGAGACATTTGCTCTAGAGTTATCTAGAGTGAAGAAATCTCATGATAGAGAATTTGAGGTGGCTAGTGCCCTCCAAATTAAGAATGATGAGCTTGAAGTTGCTTATGCCAAACTCCTTGAGGATTTTGAGCACCTCAACAATGGCTCTAGGGTCATAAAGGGGGCGCTCATCAAACTCACCAAGTCACATGAGCAACTTAAAGCCTCATACACTAAAGAGCTTTCCAAGTTGCTCTCACCTGTCACTACTATTTATGATGCTTGTGCTACTAACTCTATCTCTTGTGAAGCATCTATTGTGAAGGAGAATGTTGAGCTACGTGCTCAACTTTCTTTGCTAACTAGCAACTATGGGAAATTGGAAGAGAGTCATGCTAAGCTCTCAAGCTCGCATGAGGACCTTCTAGTTTCCCATGGTAGTCTAAAGTTGGCTCATGAGGCTATTGTATCAAAGGTAACATCTAGTGAGCCTCATGTGGACATTAGCACTACATCTACTCCTTGTGTCATATTGCCATGTGCTAGTCCTTGTAATTCATCCACTCGTGTTATTTCTATATCTTGTGATGAATTGCATCCCTTGCCTTGTTGCTCTAACAATGTAGCATCTACCTCCTCTAGTATTGTTGTTGACACTAACCATGTAGAGGAAAACAAGAAGCTCAAGGCCCAAGTCACTTCTTTGAAGAATGACTTGAAGAAGTGTCATGAAGGGAAGACCACTCTCAAGAACATCTTGAGTGTACGAAGATCCCCAAATGACAAGAGTGGGATTGGATATAACTCCAACATCAAGAACAAGCCCACCAACTTGTTGAAGCACAAGGGCAATAAGAAGAATGGCCAAGGTCAAGTGAAGAATCCGGCCAACATTGTGTGCTTCAAGTGCAAGGAAGAAGGAAATCATGTGAGATGTTGTCTATTGAAGAAGAAGCAACAAGGGAAGCGGCCTCAAGCTCCACCTCAAGCTAGAAGCAGACCTCCTCCCAAGACTCAAGCTCTTCCTCACGGGGTGGCATCTTCCAAGAAGAAAGATGGTAAGAGAAGAACTTGCTACATATGCCGCGAGAAGGGGCACCTCTCTTCCTCATGCACCATGGGTAACTCCTCATCCAAGCCTATCTTGATATATGATGCATATTCTCTTGGTAAGGATGAGGTGGGCAATGTGTTTGCCAAATATGTTGGTGCCCAACATGGTGTCAAGAAAAGAACCATTTGGGTGGCCAAGACTATTGTGACTAACTTCTTAGGACCCAACTTGGTTGGGGACCAACAAGCTAAAACTTGATCAATAGGTGTTGGTTGGAGGGCATTGGAGGCTTGGCTACATTATGAAGAATTGAGGGATCTTCATCATTTATTTTTGTCAAGTCAAGCCAATTGGATTATCTTGTTTCTATCATATATCCAATGTTCCTCCTTGCGGTAACATGTGCTCAGCTCTTTACATTGAAAGTTACTTGCTCTCTTGTGCATGTGTTGGTTTTGTACCATTATATGTGTTTCTACATGTTGTGCTTCCCTCATACCTATATTGTGTTGTCTAGTATATTTGTGTATGTTGGTTGGCACATCATGTATTTGTGTTCTTATGTTTGAGCCTTTGTTGAATTTATTTGGTATCTTTCTTGGCTCTTGTGAGACAATAATGGACTATCCCATTTTGGGGGAGTTTTATGCTTGGGCATTCCATAATCCTAAAATGTGTATGCTTGAGAAATACCACTTAGTATTTATATTTCAAGTTTATCTAGTCTCTATGTGGTATGTCTTTCTCATGATAAATTCAAGTTCCATAATGTCCATTAATCATCTCTATTTGGTTGTTTTTACCTCTTGTTGAGTTTTTGTGATTTATCACATTATGGGGGAGTCATATTCTTGGTGCATATTACAAACCTAGAAAATGTGAACATTTGAGGTAGTGCCACTTAGAATTGATATTGAGAATTATCTAGCTCATATGTGGCACATTTAGCTCAAACAAGTTCTAATTTGCTTTGTTTCTTTTATTGTTCATCTTTTGGATCTTGTTTGTGAGAGATTTTCTTGATATGTGTTTCCTCTTATTTGGACCTCCATATCCTACATGGAAACCATTTGATTCAAGTTACCCTAATCACTAGTGATTGTGTGACTATTTGGAGCTATCAAGAATCTCTCTCGAAGTATCAAGCATAATTTGTATATCTTGTTACATGCTTCTTTGTGTGAATATGATCATGATGTCCTTGCAAACTACCTCAGGAAAAGTTTCCCCATAATCCTTGTCCTTGGATAAGTGACATTCCATATATGGTAGGATTTATTGATCATGTTCACTTTGGCCTTTGCTTTTCTTTGTCCCATCTTTGGCCAAGACATTGTTTCCTTTTTCTCCCATGTCTTCCTTGCATCTTGTGTATCATTTTAGTTTATTTGTATTCTCTTGTGTTTTATTTAATGTAGGTAGTAGTGATGATCTCTTTTGTGTGCATTTTGCATTCAAAAGAAAAATTCAATATAATGCACCATTCTTGGGGGAGCTCTCCTATATTATCTGGAACACTCCTTTTATGCTTCTTGTGTTGATCCACATAGTGTTTATTGTGCTTGGATGTTTGTTCTTTTCTCTTGGTACTTTGTGCCATCATGAAAAGTGTAGAGAGTTTGGTTTATGTGTTGGAACCTTCCTCTATTTGGGAGTTGGATTCGTCTCATTCTTTGTTACTTGTTTTGGTCTTTTAGAATGAGATAAATCCTTGAGCATTGCGTGTTTTGTGCATCTTTTGTTCTTTGGCTTTTGCCTTGTTCATTTGTTGAATTTGTGTCCTTCCATGTGTTGATTTGGCTCTTCGATACAATTTGGACACCGTTTGTTGTGTCACACTCTTGTGTGCTACTTCTTGGTTTACTTGGTGTTTTAGTTCAAATTGTATCTCATTTTTGGTTCTTGAGAGTCTTGTGCATGCATATTTACTACATGTTTATTTATATAATGCTTGATCTCTTGATCCAATATATAGGGGATTCTCCACCAAATCCTATCGGCTAAGATGTGCATGAAATTCAATTTCATATCAATATGCACATATTTATGTGGAGGGTCTTCTATGTATTGTAGTTGGACTAACTACTTTGGACCCAATTTGTTTGGGAACATAGTGTACTTAATTGTGTTTTAGGTACATTGGAGATATATTGGACGTGTGTCACATCCATTAGGAAGAAGTGGTGCCTACATGTCAATTGGAGGCAAGCTAGGATTATCAATGAATTCATATCCACTACATCCTACCAACTATATCTCGGTAACAAGTATCTCTATCATGCATACTTATATTGTTTCCAACCTTTTGTAGGTTGCGTGTTGGCATGAGTTTGTGTTTTTGCATATGTTGTGCTTATTTGTTTTTGGGGATATCTCTCTATTGCAAATGTGAGTATGGTGAGATGAGTGCATATAAGTGGGCTATACAAAATCATGATGATTCACCAATCCCAAATATGTCAATCTAGCAATTTTATTGCATATCTTTTCCTCATTCACTCTCATGTGCAATAGTGAGTATTTTGCAAAGTTGATTTTATTTTATGATTCTTCTTTCCTTTCTCCATATATTCCAACTATTTCCTTTTCCCTTAGAAATAGTTGTAATATATGTAGTGTGTTATACAAAATGTGAGTATGGTGAGATGAGTGCATATAAGTGGGCTATACAAAATCATGATGATTTACCAATCCCAAATATGTCAATCTAGCAATTTTATTGCATATCTTTTCCTCATTCACTCTCATGTGCAATAGTGAGTATTTTGCAAAGTTGATTTTATTTTATGATTCTTCTTTCCTTTCTCCATATATTCCAACTATTCCCTTTTCCCTTGGAAATAGTTGTAATATATGTAGTGTGTTGGTGTTTTGAAGTTCCTTGATGTACAATAAGATATAATTGAGCCTTTGGCCATGCTTTCAAGCAAAAATCTTATTAGTATATTCTATGACTTCCTTTGTTTTTCATGTGCCTTCTTGTGTATCTATTTTGTGTGCATGTTTCTTTGTGGGCATATGTCTTTGTGATATTTTCCACCTAGAAACTTATACACACAAGAGAAGATAAATCTTTGGTTATGTTTGTTTCTCTTGGATACCACCCTTTATATCTTTGTGACTCTTTGGTGGCTTCCAAATTTATTTTCCTATGAGTGCTTGTCCCATTTGCTTGCATCTCCGAGCACTCATAATTTTGATCTCTCTTGCCGTGTATTGTTAAATGAGTTTGTAGAAGTGAGGATTCCATGATTGTGCACTTTGTTTCTAAATATAATTATATAATTGGTGCATAATCCTTGGGGAGCTTCTATAACTCACTTAAGAATGCTAATTTGCCTTTCTCTTTGTTTGAGGTTTAAATGTCTATGGGGGAGTGAGGATTCCATACTTGTGCATGATGTATTCAATTCAATGATTCTAATTTGTGCACAAAGATTAGGGAGCTTCCCTATTACATCTAAACACTCATGTGTTCGTATCATTTTGTCTTGTGTTGTTTTGGTATCAATTGATGCTGACAATTGGTATTTTTGGATCCACTACAAGGAATGTGGTATACTATGACCTTTGAATGTGACCCCAAAAGAAATCGTCATATATTTATGACGATATTGCTGCAGATGGTCATGAGCTGTTTGGGAGGGGCAAAGGATAGCAAATGCATGACGATTTGGCCCAAAAACGTCTTAAATTCATTACATGAAATCGTCATAAGCTGGTATGTACTGTTTGGGGCCTTCTGTGGAGCTTACTACGATGATATAAAATCGTCATGATCAGTAAAAACATCGTAGTAAGTTAAGCACTAGGGTGACTGTGCTGCCACCTTACCCATGTGATCCACGTGTCGCTCCTACGTGGTAATTTTAATTTTAACTTGTTTACCCTATTTTTTTAATTTTAATTTTTCTTTTGGGCCGCTTGTGTTACTTGTATACCATTTTGGACCGTTTGTGTTACTTGTATACCGGGTGGGCCGATTCGCCCATGTCGGGCCCAAATAGCCTCGTTGGCCCAGGTAGTATTAAGCAAAAAAGGGTGCGCGAGCGGGGACTCGAACCCACGACCTAGCGTTGTGAGAAACATGTCGTGACCGGTATGCTAGAGTTGAGTTGTTGTATACAAGGTAGTAAGGATTTTATCTATAGTATTATTGGTAGTCTACTTAATAGACTGACGATGCTCCAACGGAGCAGCACACTTAGCAGAAAACAGAACACGCACACACGGCGGCGGGGCGACGCTGAACGGTGGTGACCGACGGAGGGGAATGGGGAAGGGGTGGGGATCTGGACCGGTGGTGACCGGAGGAGGGGGAGGGGGCGGCGGCAAGGCGGAGGGGGAGGGGGCGGGGGCAAGGTGGAGGGGGAGGGACAGGTGGTGACTCGCCTCGGCCACGGCACGCAGGGGTCTTGGGCGGTGGCCGGCGGAGGGGCTGCGGCGGTCGTGACAGGAGGAGAAACTGAGCCGGTGGTGACTGGAGGAGGGGCAGCAGCAGTGGTGACCGGCGGGGTAGGCGGCCACGGCGAGCACTGAAGCTCTGTTACCTCACCCGAGCCCTGAAGCTATCACGGTATGCACCCCTCTCTTCTCTCCCCTGTTAATTTCCCTCATGTTAATTCCATGTAGGTTTTGGTTTAATTCCATGTAGATTGGCAGTGATATGACGTTTAGAATCAATTCAAGCATGTTAATTTCCCTATTAATTTCAAAGGCTGGTTTCATTAGGGTTTCAAAATCCTGTTAATTCCATGTAGGTTTTGGTTTAATTTCTGCTAGCTACTATTTGTGTGTACACTTCAGTGCAATTCTAACTTGCAACATTTTTCGGTCTTTTGCAGATGGACAGAAGCTGGATAACAAAAGGAGTTAGAAGGCTTTCTTATGAGCATCTAAGGGGAGTGGATGAGTTCATACGATTTGTTCATAGAAGTGTTCCCGATGATGCTCAAGTTATGCCCATGCCCCAGCTGTATGAACCGCGTTCAACAAACTACCAAATGTAGAGGCTCATCTACTAATGTGTGGGATGGCATCCACGTATGATAGGTGGATCCATCATGGAGAGCCTTTACATCCAGAACCCGGAGCTGAACCTGAACCTGGCGGTGATGATGGCAGTGAGTTTGTACAAGATGATGTTTCGCAAGAGGATGTTGGTTTTGAGGCAGAGGATGGCTATGAGGATGATAGAATCCCTGATCTGTTTAGGGATTTGTACGAGTCTGAACCGCAAGGTGCTGGAGAGCATACAATCTATGCCGAGCTGATAGAGGAGGCCAAGCGTGCAGCTAGTGATGGTGGGACATTGTCCAGATTTTCTTTTACCGTGAAGTTACTCCACGTCAAGTCCTTCTACCGAATCAGCAATGTTGCCTTCAACGCAATACTCCGTATCTTGACCATCCAATACCCTAAAAGTGCAATTCCCAAGTCTTGTGAAGAAGCATTGGGTATAATCAGTAGATTGGGGCTTGGTTATGATTCAATCCATGTATGCCCGAACAACTGTATCTTGTTTCGGAACACGTATGCCAAGCATGACAACTGCCCAAAGTGTGATGCCTCTAGGTGGAAAGATGTGGATGGGAGGAAGCAGATACCGGAGAAGGTGTTGAGGTACTTTCCTGTGATTCCAAGGCTACAGAGGATGTTCATTTCGAAGAAACAGTCGGAGGATGTACAATGGCACAAGCTAAAGCGGCAACCCGTGGATAATGAACTTAGCCATCCAGCTGACGGAAAGGCATGGAAAGATTTTGACGATAAACATAAAGAGTTTGTCGCCGATGCGAGGAACATCAGACTCGGCCTTGCCACAGATGGCTTTAATCCATTTGGAATGAGCTCGAAATATAGCATGTGGCCGGTATTTGTCGTGCCATACAATCTTCCACCATGGGCATGTATGGATCAGTCCAACTTCATGATGGCTTTGTTGATCCCGGGTCCAAAATCTCCAGGAAAGGATTTTGATGTCTTTATGGAGCCCTTGGTAGAAGATTTGCTCAAGCTCTGGGAGGGTGTCAGTACCTATGATACCCTGAGCCCTGATAAGTTTGATCTCCATGCTGCGGTCGTATGGTGTATCCATGATTTCCCGACGCTGCACACTTTGTCTGGGAGGCTCGGGTCTGGTTATCAAGCATGTGTGCGTTGTGACAAGGCTCCGTGCTCGGAAAGAATAAGGAACAAGATATGTTGGACCGGGGGCCGCCGTTTTCTTCCTCGCAACCATCCTTGGCGAAAAAGCAAGGATTTCAATGGAAAAACTGAAACCCGCGACCAGCCGACGGAGTTCACTAAAGAAGAGCTCGAGCAACAGCTTCACAATGTGAAAGATGTGAGACCTGGAAAACATCAAAAGAAAAGGAAGCGTGAGGATGGTTAATGCTGGGACCGGAGGGCTATTTTGTGGGACCTCCCTTACTGGGCAGATCTCAAGTTGAGGCACAACCTTGATGTAATGCACATCGAGAAAAACATATGTGATAATCTGCTTGGCACATTTATGAACATCGACGGGAAGTCAAAGGATACAGTTAACTCTAGGCTTGATTTGGAAGACATGGGCATAAGAGAAGATTTGCATTTACAGCCTATTGAAGGTGGAGAGTCGTTTGAGATGCCACAAGCATGGTATACAATGACAAAAGAAGAAAAGCTTGCATTCTGTGAACTTATAAGAGCGGTGAGATTTCCAGATGGGTATGCCGCTAACCTAGCAAAATGTGTGTCTCCTGATGGATGCAAGCTCCAAGGACTGAAAACTCATGATTGTCACATCCTCCTCCAAAGGATTTTACCGGCTAGACTTCATGGAATTTTGGATAAAGAAATATATGAAGCAGTTGCTGAGCTGGGGAATTTCTTCAGAGAGTTGTGCTCCAAAACACTGAAGCTATCTGTTCTTGAAAGACTTGACAAAGAATCGTAGTTATCCTTTGCAAGCTTGAAAAGATCTTTCCTCCAGCCTTCTTCACAGTGATGGTTCATTTGACTGTGCATTTACCCAAAGAGGCAATGCTTAGAGGCTCCGTACAATACGGCTAGATGTACCCTATCGAAAGAAGGATGCTAACATTTAAGCGTTATGTGCGAAACACCGCTAGGCCTGAAGGGTCGATTGCCGAGGCATATGTTGTTGATGAGTGCCTTACATTTTGCTCGAGGTACTTCAACGATGTGGAAACAAGATTCAATCGGCCGGGCAGAAATAGAGAGCGGGATGATTCGCACATCGGTGATGTCTTGGTTTTCAACCATGGTGTAAACCTTCTTGGAGGGTCGGAGTACTTAGAGGCTGGTGATGACTATGACAAGATGCATTGGTATGTGCTAAGGAGTTGCCCTGAGGTTCTACCATATATCAAGTATGTCATCTCTTGTGCATGCACCCTTATCTTTTTTCTTGAGTTGGAAGGAACCCATGTGCAAGCCCGATGATTTAATTAACTTTATGTTTTTGTTGGCATTGCAGGTTGTGCAAAGAAGAACTTAATAAGAAAGATAGATGCATCAATGCTGACAGATGGCTCGCGAAGGGATTTGCTAAATGGTTTAAGAATCATGTGAGTTCTTTAGTCTTGGAATCCATTGGCACATGATTTTTTTGTGTTTTTGTTATTAACCCTGGTTTATCTGTGCAGATTGGAAAATTGCATAAGGACAATAAGGTCAGTGATGATCTTTTTGCTTTGGCATCCGAGCCGGATAGGCGAGTGAGGCTGTATTCAGCGTGTATTGTTGACGGTGTCCGCTACCACACTGTTGACCGCGAGAAAAATAGAAACACGCAGAACAGTGGAATATTTGCCGAGGGAGACCATGATGGTGAAGACATGAACTTCTATGGTCAGCTCAAAAGCATCATAAGGCTCTAGTACAACTCCAGCAGAAGCGTCCATCGATCGGTCGTCTTGTTCCATTGTTATTGGTTTGATCTTGGTGGCACGAAGACAGGGATCCAAGATGACGGACACTTCAAGAGCATTAACCCTAGAAGGTGCTGGTATAAGAGTGATCCATTTATTCTAACGACACAAGCAACAAAGGTGTTCTATATGCCAGACACCTATTAGCATGGAAATTGGCAATTTGTGCAAAAGTTTCAGCACAGACATTTGTGGAGTGTGAAAGAAACTGAAATGGAGAAGGATCTCAATGGTGGTGGTGGTGTGGGTGGTCTAACATACCAAGATGATAACACTGATGAAGTTCCAATGCAACAGAAAGAACCCGGTGTGCATACCAGATTGCGAAGGATCCAGGAACAAGTGTTACTTGATGCTTCATTCATAGAAAACATTAGGAAAAGAAAGAAGGAGGGCCATGAACGCGAGGATGATGAAAACATGGTGGATGACACAGCCCACCAGTACTGTAGCGATGGTGAAGATAATTTCCAGAGGCATTTCGACGATCATGATTAGTAACAACATGCAAGGTAAATTATATCCTCCATTACCTTTTCTTTTTTATTTCATTGCTAGTGGCTCACTGGAAACTGCTAATCTCTGTTGCAGCAGTGAGGAGGAGCAAGACCAGGGAGCAAGATCATGTCATTTTTATCCCGGCTGTAATCTTGACATTTTAGTTGTTTGGAAGATCATGTGCTTATCCCGGCTGTAATCTTGACATTTTAGCATAGTTTCGGAAAAGTAATACTTGAATGGTGTACTGACTGTTATATGATTTCTGATGTTCTTCTGTGACCAACCTGGGCTTCTCTAGATCAGATTGTGTGAGTTCTGAATCTATCAGAGAAAAAAGGAAAAATAGTGAGGGGCCTGGGACTTGAGCACAGGACCTCCTAATATTCTATGTGAATTGCCATTGCGCCATACTAGTAATCTTGTCAGATACAAGAGCCCAAACTTTTTTATACTTATCACAGGAATCACAGCTAGATACAAATAATAGCCCAGGATCATTTCATATATCACAGTACTAGCGCAGAATCATTTCATAGATCACAATAGTAGCACAACATCATTTCATAGATCACACTAGTAGCACAAGATCATTTCATATTGATCACAGTAGTAGCATAGGACCGTTTCATAGATATAAGTACTAGCATTTCATAGATATAAGTACAGACCATAGTTCACAACTAGTCTGGGCATTCCAAAAGGAACATGCTAGCTACATGACCATAGTTCAACCTGTAGCACAACAACCTGATAGCACCTGACAGCAACATGACCATAGTTCAACCAACAGGACCATATTTACGACCAACACAACCAGCTGATTACTTGACCTTCTTAACGATCAGCTTAAGTCCATCCATAGAACTGCGGCGGAAGCGAAACATGAAGATATCGCCTTGTTGCATCCCGGTCGCCGCCACCACATGGGACCAGTTGGTCGTAAGCTGTGCTCCTTGACACTTCCCTTTACCCATAATCATAGTGACTACTATGGGCTTATGGCCGCTACAGAAGACCCTTGACTTTGCTGGGAAGTCCTTGTACCACTTGATGTAGGCATTGGTGAAGGCCCTTGGTAAATACTACAAATTAATTGAACCAATCAATCAATGGTAGAAACAATTGGGAAATACTTCAGTAATCAAAGAATGATCATCAAGGGACAATTTGTTTACCATTTTAGCACTTGGCTCTTTGGTGTTCGATGGCTGCATGGTGCATACAAAAACTTTTAATGTGGGTTTTTTCCTTGCAAGTTGCCTCAGGGACATCACTTGAGTCTGTTTCAGAGCAACCTTGTTGCCATACACACACCACTTATCAAAACTGGTACATTCCTTTGTCTTGGGACCTACATGCAAGGAAAAGCCACATTTTCAAATCTGCAATGCAAATAGCATGAGTAAAAGATAAAGTAAAGGAACAATGGCAGAAAAGGATTTTTACCTCGACGCATGACAATCTTGTTGGCAACGGCGGCTGCCGCAGCAGCTTTCTTAGCAGCTTCTTTCATTGCAGCAGCCTCCGCAGCAATGGTAACTTCGTCATCCGAGCTAAGCTCGATGGCCCCAGGATAGTCCATGGTCAACTACCAAGAAAAGCATGACAGCAATGTTAACATACAGAATGCACAAAATCAATGAAGCTAAAAGAGAATGCCCAAAATTTAGGCTTATCAAGTGAATCAATGTGGCCTCAAAATCATATATGCACTTCAGGCCAGGCATTTGATGAATGTTGCTTACTTTGCAATGTTGCTTTGCAATGTGGCTTATCTTATATTTATCTGCAGACTACCACCTAAATCCTTGTAACATGCAGACTACTCCCCACAGAGAAACAAATAGGTGTATCAAATAAAACGGATCTGAATCAAAATGTAATGGTGGGTAGGGGCTTGTAGGGAAGGGGAGCGAGAGGGGCTACGGGGGAGGGGCAGGTCGCGGCTCGCCGGACGGGAAGCGCCGACGCTGGCCTAGATTTCGAGCAAGATGGGGAGGGACAGGGGCTTACGGGGAGGCTTACCGGGAGGGGGACAGGGGCTTGCGGGGAAGGGGAGCGAGAGGGGCTACGGGGAAGGGGCAGGTCGCGGCTCGCCGGACGGGAAGCGCCGACGCTAGCCTATATTTCGAGCAAGATGGGGAGGGACAGGGGCTTACGGGGAGGCTTAAGCGGGGAGGGGGAGAGGGGCTTGCGGGGAAGGGGAGCGAGAGGGGCTTACCGGATGGTGCTCGCTGGCGGTGCTCGAGGAGCGGGTGGAGGGAGGCAGATCGGCGGAGCTCCAGGAGGGAGGAAGGCAGATCGGCGTCGGCGGTGCTCGAGGAGGGAGGAAGGCGAATGGCTCGAGGAGGGGTAAGGAGTGGGTAGCAGATCTAGTGCTCGTGATTTTTTGCAAAAATGATTTTCAGGTTCACAATACGATGTTTCTTCATAGATCCAGTGCAAGTTTAGCGAGTCCCATCCCCTAGCTAAGAACCTTCATTCCCGCCGTTTTGACCAAAGTTTGAAACGCGCATAAAAATTTCAAAAACGGTCCGAACAATGTAAAACCTTCGCGTCGCGTCATTTTATGTGACACGGTTCCAAGGAAAAATATCAAACTTGGTGTATTGATTGCATCCCGAAAAAACCTTCTCAGAAATGAGCTATCATGTTCGAGGTTTCATGACTTTTATGCCAAACGGCCAATGTTATGGCTAGAGTCGCGGCATAGTTTGTGATAACATGCCCATATTGTGCACACATGTGTATCATGGGACAACGAACAATGTGGCAGGAGGAAGTTTTCCTTTTCGTCGCATAAAAAATGTATTTTCCATTTTTTGACTGCCAAAACCGGGGCGTTCTGTGAAGCAACCACCGAGTGACAGTTTCAGAATGGAACCAAACCATTTAAAAAAATACTGGAGCACCTTACATGGACAATTTCCTAATCGTGGTATCTAAAACCTTTTCGTCCAACCCTCGTGAAAAAGACAAATTCCTGCCGAATCGGTAGGAAGTGGGCCCGGTTTGAACTACAGGTACATGATCTAGTGCTCGTGATTTTTTGCAAAAATGATTTGTAGGTTCACAATACGATGTTTCTTCATAGATCTAGTGCAAGTTCAGCGAGGCCCATCCCCTAGCTAAGAACCTTCATTCCCGCCGTTTTGACCAAAGTTTGAAACGCGCATAAAAATTTCAAAACGGTCCGAACAATGTAAAACCTTCGCGTCGCGTCATTTTATGTGACACAGTTCCAAGGAAAAATATCAAACTTGGTGTATTGATTGCATCCCGAAAAAACCTTCTCAGAAATGAGCTATCATGTTCGAGGTTTCATGACTTTTATGCCAAACGGCCAATGTTATGGCTAGAGTCGCGGCATAGTTTGTGATAACGTGCCCATATTGTGCACACATGTGTATCATGGGACAACGAACAATGTGGCAGGAGGAAGTTTTCCTTTTCATCGCATAAAAAATGCATTTTCCATTTTCCGACTGCCAAAACCGGGGCGTTCTGTGAAGCAACCACCGAGTGACAGTTTCAGAATGGAACCAAACCATTTAAAAAAAATACTAGAGCACCTTACATGGACAATTTCCTAACCGTGGTATCTGAAACCTTTCCGTCCAACCCTCGTGAAAAAGACAAATTCCTGCCGAATCGGTAGGAAGTGGGCCCAGTTTGAACTACAGGTACATGATCTAGTGCTCGTGATTTTTTGCAAAAATAATTTTTAGGTTCACAATACGATGTTTCTTCATAGATCCAGTGCAAGTTTAGCGAGGCCCATCCCCTAGCTAAGAACCTTCATTCCCGCCGTTTTGACCAAAGTTTGAAATGCGCATAAAAATTTCAAAAACAGTCCGAACAATGTAAAACCTTCGCGCCGCATCATTTTATATGACACAGTTCCAATGAAAAATATCAAACTTGGTGTATTGATTGCATCCCGAAAAAACCTTCTCAGAAATGAGCTATCATGTTCGAGGTTTTATGACTTTTATGCCAAACGGCCAATGTTATGGCTAGAGTCGCGGCATAGTTTGTGATAACGTGCCCATATTGTGCACACATGTGTATCATGGGACAACGAACAATGTGGCAGGAGGAAGTTTTCCTTTTCGTCGCATAAAAAATGCATTTTCCATTTTCCGACTGCCAAAACCGGGGCGTTCTGTCAAGCAACCACCGAGTGACAGTTTGAGAATGGAACCAGACCATTTAAAAAAAATACTGGAGCACCTTACATGGACAATTTCCTAACCGTGGTATCTGAAACCTTTCCGTCCAACCCTCGTGAAAAAGACAAATTCCTACCGAATCGGTAGGAAGTGGGCCCGGTTTGAACTACAGGTACATGATCTAGTGCTCGTGATTTTTTGCAAAAATGATTTTTAGGTTCACAATACGATATTTCTTCATAGATCCAGTGCAAGTTTAGCGAGGCCCATCCCCTAGCTAAGAACCTTCATTCCCGTCGTTTTGACGAAAGTTTGAAATGCGCATAAAAATTTCAAAAACGGTCCGAACAATATAAAACCTTCGCGTCGCGTCATTTTATGTGACACAGTTCCAAGGAAAAATATCAAAAATGATCCGAACAATGCGAATCCTTCGTGTCGCGTCATTTTATGTGACACAGTTTAGTGCTGCATCATTTTATGTGACATATATTGTACCCGGGGAAAAACTTGTCTTTTTCATGAGAAATGGATATAGTTATATACAATAAATTGCACAATTGTACATAAAAGTGGATAGGAACTTTATTTAAGCAAAATTATGTGCAATAAGAAATGCAATAACCTTTTAACCCCATAAATCAAAAAAATCATAACCCAAAACCTAAAATTTCTACCGCCAAAACCCAAAAATTCTCCCGCCCACGCTTCTCCTGCCCACTAATTTTAGCAGACCCATCCATCCCGGTTGGACAAACCGGCCCACCCATCCCCACCTACCGACCCGTTCCCCATCCCTCCCCACCTACCATCCCATCCACATCTCACACCTCCATTCCCCACCCATCCCCACGACGCGAGCGGCGATGGCCCCGCCCGCCCGCTCCGACTTCGGCTGTGCGCGCTCGCTCCCACGCACGACCGCCATGCCTTCTCGCTCCGACGACGGCCCCGCGCGCTCACTCCCATGACGGCCACGCGCGTTCGCTCTGACGACGGGCATAGGCTGGTAGCTGCGACCGACCACGACGCTAGCAAAGACGATGACCACAGAAGAGGAAGCAGTCTTCCTCTGAGTTCGACAGCCAGGCGAGTTCCTCCTACTTCCTGCCGTCTAGGGTTAGGCATTGGATCTCATGGCGTTTCTAGGGTTAGGGTTTGGCTCTCATGGCGTGTCTAGGGTTAGGGTCTGGCTCTCATGGCGTGTCTAGGGTTAGGGTATGGCTCTCATGGCGTGTCTAGGGTTAGGGTCTGGTTCTCATGGCGTGTCTAGGGTTAGGGGGTTAGGGTCTGGCTCTCATGGTGTTTCTAGGGTTAGGGTCTGGCTCTCATGGCATCTAGTGTTAGGATTTGGCTCTCATGGCGTGTCTAGGGTTCTATGCTTCGATCCAGGGGCATACTGTCTCGTCAGATGCCCCAAGTTTATTAAGAGTTGCTTATTAAACTGGGATCTACAGCTATCTATAGCTATCTGCACTCTACAGCTATCTGCACTCTAACTTGGGATCCCAGAGTTTCTTATCAAGTCTATGCTTCGAAGGCGTGGTTACAAAATTGGTTGCTTATACTGATTACTTGATTATATTAATTGGTTGGTTATAAAATTGCTTGGTTACACTAGACAATTGCTTGGTTAGTCAAATATGAAGCAACTCTATTAAACTGCAGAGCTAATAAACTGTAGAGGTGGCCTTGCTTGCTTGATTGCTGCAGTAGTAGCGGTAGTCATAGCTGTGAATGTCTCTGTTAGCTTGTGTGTCCTGTGTTATCCTGTGAATGTCTCTGTTAGCTTGTGCATTGTGCTTGTGTTCTGTGATGTTGTCAAGTTCCTAAACAAATTCATGTCCCAATGGGATGTGCAAAGGTGATCTTGTGATTTTGTACATTGCCTGAATCTTGACCAGCTGGAGTACATTGCCTGGATTCTTGTCAAGTTCCTAAACAGATTCATGTCCCATTGTCTGTTGCTCAAGGCTAGTGTTTAGTGTTGCTATAGTAGTGTTAGCAGTAGGATTACTCCAGCTCATGTCCTAGCTTTTAATAAGAGGAGAAATTGGTACTGCTATTCAGTGCATTGTGGTAGCAGTAGGAATAACTTAGTTCTTTGCTTACTATTCAGTGCATTGTGGTACTGCTATCTAACCACATGGTTATTGCAGGAATCTATCATGGGATTTCGCAAGTGGACATCAAGAACCTAACGGCACCAGTCCAACCACCTCGACATCAGCAATGGGAAGGATGACAAAGAAGCCACAGCCCGCTGGTATGCAAATTGCTCCTCGTGTTTATGCTTGCTGCTATAATCTGCTATGTTTCTTGATGTTTGAGACTTTTGTTTATGCTTTAGTAATAGTAAAGCATGCTATAATCTGCTATGTTTCTTGATGTTTGAGCCTTTTGTTTGCTGCTATAATCTGCTGGTATGCTATGTTTCTTGATGTTTGAGCCTTTTGTTGCTATAATCTGCTATGTTTCTTGATGTTTGAGCCTTTTGTTTCTATGCTAAGCTTGCTGCTATAATCTGCTATAATTTGAGTTTTGTCTTGTAATTACCTGCTCTGTTGTCCATAGTAACTATACATTAATAGTAATAGTAACTAGCCTTTTGTTTATGCTTTAGTAATAGTAACTAGACATTAATAGTAATAGTAACTAGACATTAATTATGGTTAGGATTTGTTCACTAAGTTTATATTTTCAGTATAGAAATCTTTGGTCAATCTACTAGATTTAATGAAACTAAAACCTGGTAAGATACATTAGTTGTTTGAGTTGTCTTGCTCCCCTATGCATTTCAACCATCCATCTAATGCATATTTTCTTATTCATGTATAGAAGCACCCCTCACTGAACTAGAGAAGATTAGGGCTAGGACAATGATACGGAACAACCGTGTGTTCCAATCTCTTGGCATCTCCAGGATAGCCTCAATGATTAGAAACTCAAATGGTGGTAGGGAAGTACTAGCTGAGGACTCCTCCGCATCTGCCATAACACAAGGAGAGAGCTCGGAATACACTCCTAGAGAGGAAGATATTATTGAGGAAGAAGTTGATGATACTGTAGTGAACAAGATTGTAAAGGTGCAAATTCTAACTTGTTTGGAGGGGGGTTTACTTGTTTGATGTCTGCTTTTCCTTGTTTTCCTTCATTCTATGCTTCCATTGTTTTATTTCTAACTTGTGGTATAATGCTGTTCATGCGAGGTCCCGAAGGTTCCTAGGAGAAGGAAGAAGTGTGCTGCTAAGAGGAAGAGCAAGAGTACAAGTACCTCAAATACAACTACAACAATGGCTCCAGGAAGAGTGTTTGCGTTACCACCAGGAGGATCAAATAAGTTGCGGTGTGTTGATGAACATGCTACTGCTAGAGTCACAAGGCAGAAAGCGAAGGTGGTTGCTGCAGCTCATGAAGAAGGCCCGCTTCACAAAGATGGTGGAAGCTCAATGCAAATGGATGATGGGTCTATGTCCATGGATGAAGGAAGTACTGTCCGTTTGGACCTCAGCCCTGTTGCGCCTACGGTGGACAGAAATGATGACTTCAATGAAGAAGCTGAGCGGCCTATTGGTGATGAAGGCAAGTTCATCTTGTACTTTTTTCTTTTACTCGTGCATTTTCTAAATGTAAGCAATTCTGTTGTACATGTGTTGTAGTATAGATAGACTCCCAATTATTGGCTAGATAAAAGATTTGATCATATGTATGTGAGTACAAGATCTGGTGCTACTACTTATATGCTGTCCTAAACTGATGTTGTACTGTTTTGCATGTACTGCTGATCTGCTGTAGCTTTGCTTGATAAGCTTTCCTACTTATATGTTGTAGCTTTGCTTTGCTGATCTATTGTAGCTTTGCTTTGCTGTAGCTTTGCTTGATAAGCTTTCCTACTTATAAGCTTTCCTGCTGATCTGCTGTAGCTTTGCATGTACTGTTTTGCATGTACTGCTGATCTGCTGTAGTTTTGCATGTGCTACTACTTATATGTTGTCCTAAACTGATGGTGCTACTACTTATATTACCGATGTACATCTGATCTGCTGTAGCTTTGCTTGATAATCTTTTACTTGTGCCAATTTTAATTAGTTGTTTCTATTTGTACTGTTGTAGCTTGATAAGCTTTTACATCTGATCTTCTTTGTCTTTGCTTGATAAGCTTCTAGTATAGATATACTAACTGGCTTCTAATTACTGCCCTCTATTTCAGATAACTCACTTGTGGTAGTCAGCCGCACGAGAAAAGGTTCAGACCTAGAGAAGATGACCAAGGGGCTAGGAAGCAAAGTGAGGATTGAAATTGCTGAAGGGATGAAACGCCTCGAGAGGCATGTGCTGGCTGCAAAGTTTGCATCAGAAGGTGGGATGATTGCTAGAAACCATACGCCGATCCTTCCACACTTCAAGGAATACAAAAAGGACAAGAATAGGGTGAAAGACTATATAGGAAAAGTTGCTGTAAGCTCATGATTCCTTAGCTGAATGTGTTTTTTTCTACTATTTTTTGTCATTTGGTTACTTATCTTGTCATTGCCTTGTTTGCTGCCTTTGCAGGAAAATTTTGAGATGGACACTACTGCAAAGGAAGTTAAGGTAGCCTGCACTGATATACTGAAGAATGTTTCAAAGCAAAGACGACATTTGGTCAAAAAGAAATTTTTCGATCAAGTACCAGCAGCCGAACTCAGCATCAAGTCCCCGGTTTCATACATCTCTGATGACGAATGGCAAGCACTGCTCAAGCTGTGGACAAGCCTAAAACACATGGTATTCTGCATTGCTTAACCTTTGCATTCTGTGATTACCTTGCCTGTGTACTGTAGGCTTTATATGCTATCAACTACTGTTTTTTGAATTTCGAATGTTGAAGGAATAGAATAGCAGTTATTTAGATCTGTCAAGTAAACTTCTAATATTGGATGAACAAAGCAACAACAGAGTGAAGTACTTCATTTTATTTGATGCTTTATGTGATAGGATACATTATCTGGTCAAGTTTTGTCAATTAGTTTATATTCTAGTATGCAGATTGTTGAAAATGTCTTATAAAAATGCTCCCATATGTAGGACACATGCCAAAAGAACAAGACCAATCGAGGACTAGTCAAATTTCAGCAGAAGACCGGTTCACGGTGCTATCTTGCTCATCTGTATGCAGCTGTAAGATACTCTTATAGTTTTCTTTAGGCATAATTAAATTGTGTCCTTATAAGCCTGTGTCCTTATTAATGTTGGAAATCATTCCAGAGGGAGGAACGTCAGGGTGAAGAGCTTAATGCCATTGACATGTTTAAGGTCACCCACAACAGCAAGAACGCTGGTTTCTTTGTCGCAGTTCAAGATGCTATAGTGAGTCACTCCTTTCCTGGTTGTGATTAAATCTGAGAATGGTTTCATGATAACCAGGTCCATTGGTTTGGGTTCTGTGTGTGGGCTTGTTTAGTTCTGCCTAGGTTTCTTTAATGGTCTACTTGATAAGCCTATTAATGTTGGAAATGGTCTATTTGTGATAAGCATGTTACTCTTCATTTCTTACTAGAAGGTTGCTCTCCAAGTATGTTGTAGTTGCAGTCTACTTGAAGAACTTATACTACTGTCCATTTCAAATTTCTTTTCTTCTGCTCCTACTGGACTACCTTATTTTTCTAGGATTGTGCTCCTATTGTTTGTGCTCATGCTAATGTTTCCTAACATCTTTGAGCTACTGATTCCAAATTGCAGAGCAAAATGGAAGCTCAGATGGCTAAGCCGGTACCAGAAGGGGAACAGCCAAAGTCTGCTGTGGAGGTGGTTGCCCAAGTTCTCACCAATGAGGCGCCGTCAAGCACATTCCTGAAGAATGTTGGCCTCTAGACGGGCTCCAAGAACAAGATGAACAGTTCACATGCGGCTGTATCTGCTCATGTCCGTGACCTGCAAGAGAAGTTGCAGAAGTCTGAGCAAAGAAGTGAAGAGATCTTTGAAGAATTGGCTGCAATCAAAAAGGCGGCGCAGGAGGCAGAAGCTGCACAAGCTCAACGGGATAAGGAGTACCAGGTGCTGGTCAAGAGGGCGCAAGAGCATGAGGAGAAGCTTGCTCACATGATGGCTTTATTTGGAGCCAAAATTACTGGGATGTAGCTGTTGGTCAATGGGTATCTTAGTACTGTCTTTTTAGTGATGAGCATCTTGCTGTTATTTGAGTACCTTGCTGTCATTTGAGTATCTTGCTGTTGTTTTGGCTGTGAACCTGATGTTACCTGATGATGGTGACTTTGAACCTGATGCTACATGATGATGGTGGGCTGTGAACCTGATGTTACCCTAGTATTTGAAATGATACCTGATGCTACATGATGTTAACTTAGTGTTTGAAATGCTACCTGATGTATTGAAATGTTGCTTTTGAATTTCAAATCTTGATTTCCTGTCTATTTTGTTTGGGCTGAATGAAATAGTGGCCTTAGTAAACAGGCCACAGCCCAAAGTAATGAAATGGCCATAGCCCAAAGTAATCTGGACTGGCATTAAAGGCCTTGGCCCAGAAGAAAGTATAAATGAACATTTCTTTTTCAGAAAAAGAATACTGAATTATAATCTAATAGACTGAGTAAGGCCATGGCCCAAATGTAAGCCAGACAAAAAAAGGCTAAAAGCCCTAAAAATGCTAAGTTTGGCCCAATAACTCAAAAAAAATTACCAGAATAATAATTCATAATGGACCGAATTAATGGGCTGGCCCATATAACAATCAGTATGGACCAGGCTGAATTCACTTTAAGACGTTTTCATTTCGTCACAAAGATCTGCCACGTCGGATCGTCCACGTGGCATGGGCTGGTTGCACATGACGATTTTGGAACGTCATAGTGGTTATGACGATCTCAAATCGTCATAGTATCTTATGATGATTTCAACAAAATCGTCGTTATAGTTCATTAGCGACGCCCAGCTTTCGACGATCTCAAAATCGTCACAGAATCGTCATAAACGCACTATTGTGACGATTTTGTGACGAAAATAGAGGGTCATATAATGCCAGATTCCTTGTAGTGATCTTTTGATTGCTTGCTTCATTTGTTGAAGCTTCTTTCATTTCCTTTTATTTTTTGCAATCTTTGGGTCCTCAATATAGTCTTACTTCCTCCCAAGGATCCATCATTGGATATGTGCATATGCACACCTTTAGAGGAATTCTCACTATATTAGCCGTCTAAAACTTTTCACCCATTTTGGCAATCGATGCCAAGGGGGGAGATGTTTTGGAGGGTTTAAGGGAAGTTGGTTTATGCTTTGAGTTGGTTCTTGAGCATTAGCCTTGCATGCTCTTGCATCTTTGTTGTTGCTTTGCATGTTTAATATGTAGAGTAAACTCAACCACCCATAATGGTTGGCAATCTATGCAATGAAATTCAAGTTCATCACATATGCATAGATTGTGGGGGAGTTTGCTCAATATATTGTGGTTGTACCAACATCACATACTTGTGTAGTATTTGATGTTGGGGCATCCTTTTTGGTCATTAAATTCCTTATTTAAACCCTCTCTAAGGGATTTTCATCAATTACCAAAATGGGGGAGATTGAAAGGGCATGTATGCCCCCATGTGTGGTTTTGGTAATTAATGACAATTCCTATGGACTAATGTGCAAATTGAGTTTCACTTGTAGGTTTGTCCATTGGCATCGCTTGGACCATGTGTTGGTTTCAAGGATGAAAAAGAAGAAGCATCTTCCAAGGGCTTTGTGCCTATTGGAATCAAGTAGAAGAAGAAGATAAAGTATGCCTTGAAGAAGAAGAAGAAGATGGAGTTCCTCATGGCTTTCTTCAAGACATCATCATCAACTTCATCAAGCAAGTGCAATCAAGAAAGGTGTTCCATCTTGAAGGTGACAAGATCGTCTACATCAAGCTCAAGTGGGATGCTCAAGGCAAAGGTATGATCTTGATAGGGTTTCTATTTTACCGGTATCTTGTAGTGTTGGGAGACCGGGTTTAGGATAGATAGCCGTAGTATCAAGAGGGGCTCTCGAATGGGTGACTCGTTCGTATCTTTCGGGAAGAGCTCAAACCTTTGCATATATAGCATCATCTTTCTTGATTGTTGTTTGGTTCTTGTCCATGTGAGGATCTAGAGCTTGTGGTTATCTTCATAACAAGCTCTAGTTCATCAAAAACGGATTTCCCATGCATATCTTATTGCGTTTTTGCTCTTGCGGGTTTTCCGGCTCCACACCTTGGGAGGTATCTCACATATATATTCATGGTGTTTTCTACCTTGGTGATACCCAATATTTCGACTTTTTGTTGGATTCTACGCGTCGCTATCTTTCCAACAAAATTGGTTTCATCCCAGTTAGAGTTTCCAAGCTCAACTTCTTGCGTTTTGGGTTCTGGAGGTTTTACCGGTTCGTCGCTTCTGAGAGGTCATACCTTTCTCCATTTTATTTTATCCTCTCTTGTTGGACTATGATGTTTCTTTGCATAATATTGTAGAGATTTTTGTTCTCTTCAAAACGAGCCCAAGATCATCGAAATCGGAGTCCGGAGTCAAAAGTTATTGTAGTTTTCGTGCAATGTTGTCCAACGTTTTTGCTTGAGCGGTAGTACCGGCCCAAGTTCCAACCAAAGTTCCGGTAAATCTCGTTTTTCTTCTGTATCTTGTGTTTCTATTTAGAGGTAGTACCGGTGGGGTACCGGTAGTTTCGGTGGGGCGCGAATCTGGCCCAAACGGGCAGATTTCTCTTGCCCTATTTAAGGGCCCCCTCTTCCCCAAAGTTTCCCCAACTTTGGAGGTCATTTTTGCTAGCTCTTCCACTCTCTCTCCTCCATTGTTGACCTTCAAAAGCTTGCCCTCTTCCCTTCTCCCTCCCATGATTCTTGCATCTCTTTGAGGGATTTTAGAGAGGAGATCTAGATCTACAATCCCCACCAAACCAAATCCCTTCTTTGTGAAGGAATCATTGGGATCTAGATCTTGGAGGGTTTTATGTTCTCCTCTTGTGTTCTTCCTCCCTTATTCCCCCAATAGATTTTGTAGCTTTGGTGTAATTTGAGAGTGAAGGACTTGCCTCTTGCATTTGGTGCATAGGTTTGAGTTCTCCTCGGAGATTCGGCGAGTTCAAGCCCTTGGGCTAGTTTCTCTTGGGTTCTTGGAACCCTAGACGGTTGTGTGGTTGGATTGTTGACCTTTTGTGGTCTTGTAGCCTTTTGTGGCCTTGTTGCCTTTCGTGGCTTTGTAGCCTTTGTGGCATTGTTCTTGGGAGCCCTCCAATTGTTGTGGAGTTTGCCCCAAGCCTTGTACGGGTTCGGTGACCGTCCTCAAGTGTCCCATAGTGGAACGTGAGTAGGCCTTTGTGACGAGCTCACGGGAGAATAGGGTGAGCCTTTTGTGGCGTCGGTAGGTTGCGTGCCTTCGCATCTTTGGGTGAGGCCTTGTGTGGCGTTGGGTGAGCATCGTGCCACCACACCTCGAGGTGAGCCACTTGTGTCGTTCGAAGTATATTGCGCCCCCGCACCTCTCCAACGGAGACGTACCTTCTTTGGAAGTGAATTTCGGGAAAAAAAATCATCGTCTCCGCGTCCATCGATTATCTCTCAACCGAGCCCTTTACTTATGCAATTTACATTGTGATAGCCATCGTGCTTGAAGTACTATATCTTGCTATCACCTTGTTGCTTGTCTTACTTAGCATAGGTTGTTGGTGCACTTAGTGAAACTAGTGGATATAGGTTTTGGCTTGATAAATTAAACTTTAAGTTTTATTCCGCATTTATTAGAGCTTAAACCGTAATAATTTTAAATCGCCTATTCACCCCCCCCCCCTCCCCTCTAGGCGACGTCCATTTCCCTTTCACCTATGGCTGCACCTAATTAGGCTCCGCCCTAAGGGAATAAAACTTGATAACTTATTCACCATATTGTGTAGAAATCTTTATGCTAAGTAAATCCATGCCGCCCTCAGGAATGCTTGCCACATATAAGTATACACACTTGAGCTTGTCCTCTTGCTGCATAGAGGATTTGGGCTTTCTCTTATTGAGAGCATTCACTTATTGCTATTTACTTTCAGCATTTTATATTCTTGCAAAACTACAAACCCAAAACACCAAATCTACTGCATTTACTATTATTTCCTTTGTCAAATTTGCTAACAAATACCTTCAGCTCCTCATGGGTTCAACAACCTTTCTTTATTGAAAAGTAATACAATTTATCTCCTGTACTTGGGAGCCATCAGGTGGTCACACAGCTCCAGCTTCAGTTGCGTTTGCAGTTGTGGTGGCAAATAGGGCACCATGGACCGCTACTGGCTCTGGCGTCACATGTTCTGGTTCCGGTGACGAGGAGCCATGGTGCGCGAGCGAGAACGATGTTTGGATGCCTAGGGCTTGGTCCGACGGTGGAGCGGGAGGTGGGTACTTGGGAGAAGGAGAGTGATGGGCCGTATTGAGGTGTGTGAAATGTGATGGTATCGTGCACTGGCTAGGTGCTATTTTTTGGAAGCTAGTGATGAATGCAGTGGAGGGGAGTCGAGCGTTACTACTTCCATCATTTGCTTCGGGGACGGGTGAGGAGGCTTGAGCTGGAAGGAAGGTCAGGGACACATGATGCTTTGGGAAATATGGTGGCGTGGGAAGAAAATAAAATGCATAAGGGTGGGAATTTGGTCTTTTTGGTTTAGCCGGTCTGGTCTTTTTGGCCTTCCACAGTTTTGGTCATCCTAAATTGATATATGTAGTAAGTTCGGACCTTAGGATTATTTTTACTTGGTATTTGATTTTTTTGGTCCGGTCCTTGGTCATGACCAAATATAACGATATGTCTTTGTTCACCACTTTCCTTCCTCCTTGGCTTATCGTCCCTCAAGGGTGCAGTGGAGGATGGAGCAGTGACGATAGAGATAAAGTAGTAGTTTTTTGGGAAAATTGGCGGCTCCCGTTGGGTGGGTAGGGTTGTGGCGATAGAAAAACATGGATCTAATGGGTGGGTGGAGCTATGGCGGTGTAGCTGGCGGCGTCCTTCTAGTGGGTGGATGTTGTGGCTAGCGGGGCCCGGCTGGGTGGATGGAGATATGGCTCTGTCGGGCGGATGGCGGGATCAGAGATGTGGAGGCATCAGGGATCAAGGTGGTTATGGTAGGGAGACCTGGAGAAGCACATATAGGAGTAGAATCAGAGGTATTTGACTAGTCCGGTGGATGCCTAGGTAGGATATGACGCTTGTGCATCTCCGCTCCCAGGGTGTTGAAGATGAGATGGCTCGTGCTACAACATGTCGATGACTGCTAGGTTAGGGAGAGAAGTTAGATGTGGGGAATAGGAAAAGGAACAAGAAGAATTAATAGAGGACGTATGGGCTTCGGCACTAAGATAATATGATGTGTTGCGGAGAAAAGCTCGACCATATCGGTCTCTCCTTCAAGCGACGACCGAACAACCTAAAAGCTTGCAGTTTTGCGATTCCTAGCACCAAAACTATGAAGACCGAATATATCATTTTCTCAGGTTCGGTCTCATTTTTCTTTGGTTTGGCTCTTCGGTTTAGGTTTTTTATGCCCAAACTTATGCACAGAGAGGACCCGCACACGATCCCTTGATGTTGCTACCCTAAAAGGCTAAAACCCTCCTCTCTCAAGTGCACTAGTTGACTTTTCTAACCTCGTTGTGCCCCTAGCCAGGAGCCTTAAATTGAGCCTTATCTCAAGTGTACTAGTTAAATTGATTTGGCTGTCATTTTTTCATCAATTATTCCTAGTTGAAAATTACGATTAAATAATTGAAAAGCTCAAATTTGCATGTTGTAAGCTAGTTCTCTACATTTGGTCATTCCAAAGAAAATTAATTGTATTGTTAAATTTTGAAAGGTCCCTTATAGTTTTCAAAAGTTATCCCAAATTTTAGAAACATCCTCAAAATTCTGAAGGCTCTCAATGGAAAAAAATAGTAAAATAAGTTTCATACAACTCTTTGTCAAATTCCGAAAAACATTTATAGGAAATTATGTATGGTTTTTTAAGTTGGGACCACATTTAGTTGAAAGCTCATTTTTCCAAGAGATGGTGCGAATGTTGTTTTAACATAAGATCAAGTTTTATGTGTAGTGGAAGCTTACTTTATTTGTTGGAAGTTGCTTTGAAGTTTTTCCAGTTTTACGTTTTTATGATAACGTAAAAAGAAAGTGATGTCAATTCGGGAGAGGACATGTGATTTGGATATTCCACCTATGTGTGTGTGGTGGTGGGGGGAGGGCTACTTCTAACTTCTCAAAACACTAAGTTGTTAGCATAAAACTGCAACTTTACATGTCAAATTTCTCAAATGGTACCAGTTAACCTTTAAATCGTAAAAAACTACCCGCTTGAAAACGAGTTGTCGCAAAATGCATTGATTATCGTCTGATCACGAATTGACACGGTAACTGACAGTGGGACCCACCTGACAGGTCGATGTGGCACCCAGTTAACGCCTCTCTAACAAGTCCATTAAGACCGTTAGCATAAAACTACCACATTTATAGTCAATTTTTCCAAATGGTACCGGTTGACGTCTCAATCGCAAAGAACTATCACATCAAAACCAAGTTTTCGCAAAAAAACCTGATATCACGAACTGATGACGAATCTGACAGCGGGACCCACTTGTCAGGAGCTATTTGTTGACATGGACTGGGTCCCACATGTCGGCCCTATTAAAAAGTCTAAAAATATCATAAATTAAAAATAAAAAATCTATTTTTTCTCTCAATAACGTTGACCACACCACCACCGGCCTGCCCCATCCACCACTGGCCCGCACCGCCACCGCTCCGTCCACCACTAGCGCCTCCCCGGTCTACCACGCCTCCACCAGCACCGACATGCACGACCGTCGTACCGTCCACCATTGACGTCACCCTGGCCCACCCCGTCAGGCGCCGCCTCCCCGGCCTGCCCCATCCACCATTGGCACCGCCTCGACAAGTACTAGTGTCGTCCTGACTTGTCCCCTCGTCGCATGTACACCACAGGCACCGCCTGTCGCTGCCCTGACCAGCACGGTCGTTGCCCCGGCCTGCCCGTCGTTGTCCTGTTCACCACATGTGCCGCGCCTCGAGTAGGAGGATGTGAAGACCACAACCTGGTCGTGAGGAGGGGCGCAGAAAACCAGGGCGGCGCGTGTGGAGCAGGACTTGGAGCTGACGGTAGCGCGGTTGGAGCAAGACGACGACGCAGGCGGAGCTTGGCGCGGGTGGAGGTGGTGGTGATTTTTCATAATATATTTTTGGACTTTAAATAGCACTGACATGTGGGTCCCCGTCCACGTCAGCAAATAGGCCTGACAAATGGGTCCTGCTGTCAGATTCATAGTCAATTCGTGATTCGTGATATCAGTATTTTTTGCAAAAACTTGGTTTCGATGTGGTAGTTTTTTGCGATTGAGACATCAACCGGTACCATTCGGAAAATTTATCTATAAATCTGGTAGTTTTATGCTAACGGTTGTTAACGGCCGTGTTGGAGAGGCGTCAACTCGGTGCCACATCGACCTGTCAGGTGCGTCCCACTATCAGTTACCTTGTCAATTCGTAACAATCAGTTCCTTTTGCGACAACTCGTTTTCAATCTGGTAGTTTTTTGCAATTTGGAGATCGACCGGTACCGTTTGAAAATTTTGACAAGTAAAGTGGTAGTTTTATGCTAACAACTCCAAAATAGATGAGCCATTGGGGAATACAAATGTGTGAACCCCTGAAATTATCCTCCACGATAATGTCATCATAGTGTCAAGGCCAATAGTGCATGTCACCACTACGCGTTCTTGATGGTGACAAGTACACCTTGATACCTAGATCATGCATTTAGGTTGAATGACACACATGTTTAACTCCATTAGGATCTCCTATTTAGTGAGGATAACAATAAAGTTGTGTCCATATGATTTCCCTTTTTCAAGTTTACCCACTCCTACCAATGGATCAACTGTTCAACAATAGACATGTGAATGGAGCTAGTTAGTGAGATGATGCCTTGGAAACCACAATATAATGGGGAACAAACCATATAATCAAAGCTACATCGGCAGCCTCTACTAGCTCACAAAAAATGCAGCAATGATCATTGAGGTTGTTCATGTGTGTGTACATGTGCGTTCGTGTGTGACTCTATGTCTATGTATGCATGTTGGTGTATGTGTTGAGGAGGTATGTGCATGTGTGTATGTGACAAATGGCATATAGGTCATATCCCACCTGCACAAGCATACACTTGACAACCCGCCCTCTTATGGCAGTTGTCGAGGGGCATGTCGCAAACCAGAGAACCTAATCTCCTCTCAAATAAATATCACAAACATGGTTATAAAGGATTGTGGCTCCGCATGCTTCCACTAATGCTCTTGGCAGCTATAGATGCCATCGACCAAAAAGCATCACTATCTCAAAGCTAGGCATGGACCCACATCCTCTAGGTGTTTGACCCTAGTGACATAATAGTTGGTGGTTTCTTATGTCAATTGAGTTGATGACGCATGTGTTGCCTCCTCGCCCTCTGTTCTTCCCCTATCATGTTGATGATTGTTAGCCAGGTTTTGCAAAGTAGGTAATGATGACATTGTAGATCTTGTAGAGGATATTGGGATGATATAGGAGATATTCTTCATACTCGATGGTGGCGCTGAAACTGATGAAGTAGATGCATCGCAGATCAATGAGGGAAGATGAGGTAGGGTGGTGTCAGTCAGTCATTTAGTGAATCAGCAAGGGTCTTGATAGTCATACCTAGTTAACATAGGTCATGATGGGCGGTCTAGTAGAGGAAGGAAGGTCGCACCGTCCAATGTAGTGGAGGCATGAGGCTCAACAACTACCAAGGGCTTAGGTTGGCAGCTTGATTTTGCAACCCTACTTGGTTGTTGATAGCATGGGGAGAGAACTCTTAAGGATAGAGACTAAACAAGGGAAGTGACTGGTCTTGGAGAGATAGATAGTAGCTAAGGTTTTCTATACTGGTTATATAATTTTGAAGTATATTTTTATTGCGGGAACACATTATTCAAAAGGGATAATATTCACAATATGTGCAATATGTTTTAGATTCCAAAATAATGTGTGTACAATTTTTTAAACTTAAGTGTGGGCAGTTTAGCACAACACGCTAATATGTATGTGCAATTTGGGGTCCCAGATGAGCCTTTTTGTACTACTCTTTTACGCTAGAATGAACGTTGGCAGATTGATCACACAATATTTTGTATTAATGCATAAGCAACTCCTTCAATGTCTAATTTCTAATTAGCTATGTAGCCAATAAACCAAACTAATTAAATGGGGATGCCACAATTTTTAAAATGTTTTGAACAACCTCAAGGAGTACATATATTGATACAATAAATTAAGCATGTCACAACATGTCCGCGGATCCATAGAGACCTCATCCTTTATTACTTTGTTAAGTACCTGAAATTACCAATCGACCCAAACCAAAGTTAGTTGAAATCTAGATGTAAAATAGCATGATGGTGCTTGAGTAAAAATACAATATTTTAGTTAAATAATGAGTAGGACAATTACCGTCCTCATGGTTTAAGTATATTCTGTCTGCTCGCAGTGTGTTCTCTTAGGCATTCGATGCACCAGTCAGGGAAATCTATCTTGCATTTTGTCACCTCATTGAACAATGAACTATATGGACAAAGTAACCTTGTTTACTTACAGATAAATTATATAATTATACAATGATTAATAATATGTTTGAGTATATGGGTGTGTACATACTTATTTTTTAATAAAAAACACACGGACTCATAAGCATCTTTAAGATAACATATATCAAACATACATACGTCCATACTCACAATAATATAATATTTTTAAATTGTATATTCTAGTCATACCACTCATAATAAATCACTTGATGTCAATTCAAGATAATACTCTTGTTTTTAAACTGTGCTTAGTCAGCCACAAGAAAAGTTATGTTAAAAAATCTTATTAAACCACGAGTGTATAGCCAATGATTAGATAAAGGTTACAACATTTTTCTTGTTGGCCTAACAAGATCATGTTTCTTTTGGTCATTTAGAAGATTGAAATAGTGAATCACTTTTAAGTAAATCTTCAAAAGGAACATATAAAACATGTATAGAACACCTAGAAATATATGTATGTATATTTAGAATTGCCGAATAAGATGCATGCATGTGTACCTTTTGCACCGCATAATCATGTTATGTCGTAATCCATATGATGGACATACATAATGTCGATGACGACCATGATATAACAACGCTTGTCCAACAACATGAGAATATAGAAATGTTTCCTAGAGCAGCAAAATATAATATAAATAAATGAGATGTCACATCTTTGTGGATCCATGTATATTCATAGTCAATAAAATATGAAAAGTAGTACGGAGTAACACGTTTAAGTCATTCCTTCAATAATGAGATTAGCATATATATAGTCGGGTAGTAGTCTAGTAGAGCCAGCTTGGGTGCACTCATCCTCCTAGATTCAAGTCATAGTGCTTAGTAGAGATATGTAGATATGTACAAGGGAGATGTTGACAAATAGTCTAGCCTAGATAGGTAACGTGGACTACTTTTTATCATGTGTGCCGCTGAAAATAAGAAGCGAGATTGGTGTTTAGTAACTAAATAAGATTGAGCTTGAACAAGTTTGCTCAGAAATGGGTTATTAATATGGACATGATGTATGTATGAAAAACTACAAGAATTAACTTAGTTTCTTAAATATTAGATAGAGGTCTTGACGAGAGTATATTGCAAACAAACACTGCACTTATCAATCATTTGCATTAATTGTATTGAAATGGAAATTGAAGTCTTATATAAATCTCAACACGTAATTTTAATAATAAAGAATTCCATATATATGCGTACAAGAGTATAGGCTGCATCCACCACACGCGTGCAGTGTGTACCAATTGGATGCATGCCTAAAAAATAAATCAAATGGCAGTAGCCTTGAAATAGGCATCCAATGAAAAATGGTAGATATTTAAGAGAGAACTCTCATTTCATGAAGTGTTTTACTTATATTAATGTAATTATTGAATAGTTAATCTAAAAAAATATTGACGCCAAAAATACATATCCGAACTATAAACAATCATTTGCGGGTTAATAATTTTCTAGTCTCAAGCACTAAAGGAGACTAGTAGAGGGGAGATCGGTTTTAGTTACACTTGCAGAAAAATAACCTTTCGATAATTGTGAACATAGTTAACATACTAGAAAGATTACACTGTAAATAGAGTACCTCATGTTTTGGTCCTGAATTAACATGGTTTCTACAACGTCTACCAACAAAGTATATTTCACCACCAGTAAATTGTTTGCCTAGGCAGACATTTAGTGTAATATCAGAATCATCCACATGCATCCCTGCAAAATACAATTTTAGAAGATAGCAGAGGTTATAGGCCCAATAGGATAGAAAATGTTAGTATAGAATGCAAATATTATTATGATAATACAAGTAGCTCATCTGAAATATCTTCCAGAGTGTCGCAAACTAAACTAGCACTCCATTGAAAAACCCCAACGATCAGAACATGTGCATACATAAACATAATAAAAATGAGAATTTTTTAGTACTGCATGGATATATAGCTAATTATTTTTCTCATAGTACAAGGGGTAATTGGAAAAATAATAACTGCTGAAGGTTATGTGCTTGCTGCTTGCTAGCATACGTACCCATGGCATTGTCATCTTCGTTAAAAGAAAGTTCACCCTCATCTCCACCATATGGAACAACAAAAGAATTTTGCGAGTCGAGACATCCACCCCCAACTTCAGGGAAAAGAACTGTAGAAAGCATGAAGGAACTAAATATAATTTCCTTTAAATGTTGATTTCTTCGGAGCATAAACATAACTATAAATTACTATTCTATGTATGACTCTTTCCCCCTTTCACAAAAAAAAAGCATTAAATATCTTTGCAAGCGGGAGATGACCTTTTGAAATAGGTGAGATAAACTGTTTCATGAGGTCGTCAAGCATCCCTTTCATTCCAATATCAGAGATAGTTGTTCCACGGGCAGGCTCGCCCAAGCTATCTGGGTCATTTATCTCTTGTTTTTCTCTAAGCCTAGTTTTGAAAAATTTCAACCTATAAGTATGAAAAAAAAGGATTTAATCAGTTGAAGCCAAAGGTGCAAATGCAAAGTGTACATCTAAAAACTTGAAAGTCATTGCAAAATTACTTTAAATATCAACCCAAGAAAGAACAAGAAGATAATCTAGGCCATATGCACCTCGCTCATGAGCATTTCGCAGAATGCCGGTCGCAACATTGGAAATGTGTACACTTTAGGTGTCGGCTCTTCGATGATATCAAAGAAGCTTTCTATTGTGTTCCCACGAATGGCTCGGAGAAACGACGGCAAGAAGAAAGCACGAGGGTCCATTTTGTACAGTTGGAGATGTAGAGGCTGCAAAATGTTGAACGGGTAAATAGGTTGTTTATACAATTGTATATAAGAAAGAAAGATAGTGCATGTGTAACATACATCCGAGATACTGCTTAAATAAACATAGAAGTAAATATCTAAGCAAATAAAAAGATAAGTCATAGATACACTTCTGAGCATAATTATATATACAACTCGAGGAACGTCATATGAAGTTTATGTTATATTTCCTTTTGATTCATGAATAAAATAGGATAAAAACCATAAACTAGCAAGTAGAACCAAGATGAAAAACGGGGAGTTGTGCACAAGCTTAACTAGTGCATGGAATTTTCTGAGAAAAGACCCAATTAAAAACTAAGCAGCACCTGAACTTACTTGAGCATTCGCTCATTTGAGCTTCCGACCGTATGCATAGATATAACATGGAAAAATAATTGTTAAGACAAAACCATATCTAGTCGACTGTACTAAATAATTGATAAAGATCAGGAGTCTTTTTTATGTGTATCATCTACAACGTCGATGACCGACAACTGTTTTGGAGCCGTTGATGGTACGGGTGCTACATCTTCTGAAATGGTGCAGATGCATGCACATGCGGAGGCGTCCCTCTGTGCTACCGTCCCTCCACGGCACGCTGTCGAGACTCCGCGGCACGTGCCGAACTGATGCGGCAGCCTGCCCAGAGCCCACGCCAGGTCGCTATGCCCCTGCTACAGCCTACATCGATAAGTACCAGTGGCGCTGCGGTCTCACCTAGAACCCCAGCTGGGGTTTTCGGCATGGGACTGACGGCATCTAGACTCACCAAGGCGGAGACAGTGATGCAAGGCCAGGATATTCTCTCAGCTACGAGCTGCAAGGTGCCGCAGCCAACTGAGGCATAGATCATTGCTTTCGGAGGAGTGCCACCACCGACGGGTCTGCGCTCAAGCGGGAGGAACCCCTCGCAGATGCTACCCAGTTGGAGAGAGCAATGCTGCTCGCTCAGCGCCGTGATGATCTTCTGAGCAGAGGTGAGATTTTAAATAAGAAATTTCCATTTTATATTTTTCTGAAGTGGAGATGGTGGATAGGGCTAATAGAATTGGGATGTCTATGGACACTAATGAAAACATGCAGTATGTGGCAGCAAAAACAATAATCGAAACTGAGATTGAAAGCTCGCTAGTTATTTTAAAGAAAAAAGAGGCAAATGTGGAGGATGGAACGGGTTTTAGAAGTAACTTGTTTGTATCCCATGCATCTGATCTTTGTCAAGATCTCATCGAGGACAACAGCCCGAGTTGTGATGACCTTCATGAGTATGTTGCTCGATGTGAAAAGAAGGTTACACCTACTCGTATAGACGAAAGTCTTATGACAGGACAAATTTGCGCACAAGCACGTGGAATAAAATTAAGCCAAATATATCATAATGTCAGGATTGAAAGGAATGACTTGGAATAGTGAGGGTTTTAGGGACCCCTGGAAACATCTTTTCATTCATGAGTCAATAAGATACTACCGTTTAGACTTCATCGCGTTGTTAGAAACAGGTAGGTCTAGTTTTACGGTACATTTCTTAAAACACCTAGCTACAGGGAGAGACTTTAGTTGGTTTGTCTACCGCCACATGGACGATCGGGTGGAATCCTGGTAGGTATTAACATGGAAACACTTCAAGTCAAGAATGTCGAGACAGGAGATTTTTGTGTTAAATTATACATGAGGTCAAAATATGATGGGTTTGAGTGGTTTTGTTTTTGCCAATGTATGGAATTGTGCAAGATTCACATAAGACAGATTTCTTCTTTGAATTAGTGCGTATGTGTCTGCTAGGGGTGATTTCAATATCTTACGTAAACAAGAAGAAGAAAGTAGATGGCCTTTTATGTTTAATGATATCATCGAGAGTCTTGACCTTAGAGAGATTGTGCTCTCTGGTCGGCAATTTACATGGGCTAATCATAGGGATAATCCGAATTATGAAAAGTTGGATCGTGTCCTTGCAAGCGTAGAGTGGGAGCAAAAATTTCAATTAGTATCAATAAGAGCGTTAACACTCTGACCATACACCATTACTTATTGATTCTGGGCACCACACACATATTGGTAATAAACCTTGTTTCTCTTTTGAGTTATCCTAGTTGCGGCAGGATGGTTTTGATGAGATGATAAAAAACTGAATGGGAATCGGTATCCAGTGGGATACTCCAATTCAGAAGTGGCAAAATAAAATTAGACATTTGCACCGATTCTTGAAAGTATGTGCAAAAAATATAAGTGGTCAATACAAAAAAGCGAAAGAAATATTATTATCCATCATTGATGAACTGGATATAAAAGCTAAAACTAGTCCATTAAATGGACTCGAAAAAGAGAGGTTAAAAATGTGAACGGATATGTGAACAAACTCAGGCACGATGAAGAGACTAAATGGGCTCAGCGTGCTAAAGTAAAACATGTTCAAGAAGGAGGGAATAACACAAAATATTTTCACCTAATTGCAAATGGAAAGCATAGAAAGAAAAATATTTTTCAACTTAAACAAGATGAAGGAACCATTGTAGGGGAAGATAATCTAATAGTCTATATCACAAAGTACTATAAAAGGCTTTTTGGAGAGCCAACTTATAGTAGTTTTTCTCTAATGGAAGAACAAAATGAGGATATTCCATAGATATCGGCTGAAGAGAATAATATCCTTACATCAGTTTTCACTGAGAAAAAAGTTTTGATGTTATTTCTCAGATGAAACATAATAAACCACCAGGACCAGATGGGTTTCCTGCTGAGTTGTATTAAAAAAATTGGGATGTCCTTAAAAACGATCTCATGGCACTTTTTGGGCAATTGCATACGGGAGAATTGCCCTTATTCAAGTTGAATTTTGGGATGATTACCTTGTAACCCAAAAAGGAGAATGCGGTTCAAATTCAGCAATATAGACTAATTTGCCTTCTCAATGTTAGCTTCAATATTTTTACTAAAGTGGCAATTAATCGCATTACGAACTTGGCTCGTATGGTGATTAGACCAACCCAAACCACCTTCATGACGGGACGACATATCCTTGAAGGAGTAGTTGTCTTGCACGAAACCATTCATGAACTTCATTGTAAGAAGCTAGATGGTGTGATCTTCAAAATTGATTTTGAAACGCATGTGATAAGGTAAAATGGACTTTCTTGCAGCAAGTCCTTCGCATGAAGGGTTTTCATCCATAATGGTGTGAGTGGTTTAAATATTTTGCGCAAGGTGGTAGTGTTGGAATAAGGGTAAATGATGATATTGGCCATTATTTCTAGACACGAAAAGGATCGAGACAAGGTGATCCTTTGTCTCCAATGCTTTTAATATTATTGCTGATATGTTGACTATTCTTATTGCCCGTGCAAAGGCGAATGGGCAAGTGGGCAGTCTTATACGTCATCTAGTTGAGGGAGGTGTATCCATTCTTCAATATGTAGATGACACTATACTGTTTATGCAGCATGACATGGAAAAGGTTGTTAATATGAAGCTAATACTTTGCATATTTGAATAATTATCAAGGTTGAAAATTAATTTTCATAAGAGTGAAATTTTCTGTTTTGACAAAGCTAAGGATATGGAACATGAGTACAAGTAGATTTTTGGCTGCGAGACAGGTTCCCTCCCTTTGCGGTATCTTGGTGTACTTGTCCATTACAGGAAATTGCGAAACTGCGAGTGGAATCCAGTGGAAACTCGTTTTGTCTCTAAGCTTTTTTGTTGGCAAGGAAAGCTACTTTCTTATGGGAATTAGTTAGTCTTAATGGTTCTGAGTAGCTTACCTATGTTCATGCTTTCTTTCCTAAAAATAATTAAAGGAGTAAGAAAGCGTTTGGATTTCTATAGATCTAGGTTCTTCTGGCAAAGCGATGATGTCAAGAAGAAATATAGAATATCAAAGTGGAACATTATTTGTCATCCAAAGGATCAAGGAGGGTGAGGAACCGAGGTCCTTGAGATTAAAAACAAGTGTTCACTCGGCAAATAGCTTTTTAAACTACTTACAGAGAAAGGAATGTGGCAACAAATGATACACAATAAATACCTACAATGTAAAACTTTGTCTCAAGTAGAAGCTAAACAAACTGACTCCCTCTTTTGGAATGGCCTAATGAATGTGAAGGATATGTTCTTCACAAATGGCTGCTTCAAAATTGGAGACGGCGAAAGTGTACGTTTTTGGGAAAGTTTTCACCAGCAACAAGTGGACACAATGGTTATACTTATGTCAGGATTAATGATGATGGTAAACCTAAGCGATACTCCTGATCATTTTACTTGGAAACTTACTTCCACATGTGTTTTCACAGTCAAATCCATGTACCTTGATCAAATGAATGGTCATACAAGGTTTTTGCAAAAAAAAAATACTTATGGAAGCTAAAAATTACTCTAAAAATAAAAAAAATCATGTGGTTCCTCAAAAATAAAGTTTTATTAACAAAGGACAACCTAGCCAAACGAAATTGGCATGGAAGCCAAAAATATTTCTTCTGTGATTCATTGGAATCCATTGAACATTTGTTTATTACTTGTCCTTTTGCTCGTATAATTTGGCGTATGGTTTACTCTGCTTACAACATATCTCCACCCTCCAATGTTCTGAATATGTTTGAAAATTAGCTAAATGAGGTTGATAAGAAAAACAAAGCTCGCATACGGATTGGGGTATCAGCTTTATGTTGGTCTATTTGGACGTCTAGAAATAACTTGGTTTTTAACGAGCAAACTGGTACTAATTTTTTATAGGTTATTCGATTGGCGACGCACTGGATTGAACTTTGGTCCAACCTACTCCTGGCGGATCAGCGGTAGCACATGTATACTGGTTGCGACCAGCTGCTGACGGTCGCCCGAGACTTCTATTTCGATGCTACTGGGTGGCGGCACACTAGCCGTTTTGAAGAAAGGATAGCTACTTGTTGCGGTGATACTTGTCTCAACCATTGCTGATCCATGATTATAATAAATAGAACCTTCCGAATCATGCAATAAAATGGATGTGTGCATGATGTAGAGTCCGGGACTCAGTTCCCCATTTCGAAAAAAAAAAAGTCTTAACACATTACAGTTATTTATTTTGTTTGAAGTAGAAACCAAAGACCATGTATCTCTTGCACGTCATATTTATATCCATTAGATTGTAGATTTTTGGTTAGTTACGCCTGCAAAAACTCTCATACAAACAAAGGGAGGATAGATGGAAAATAAACAAAAACCAAGGTGCAGAACACCTCCACCGTATATACATGGGTAGATCAAGGGCTAACCTTATATGATGAACAGATCCTCTTCCTGTACTGTATGCAGCTCTCCATCTGCACGCAATCTCCAAACCAGTTAATTTCAAGCAGATGTTTATAAGAGAAATATAGTAATATCCAAAAGATATCAATACACACGAACACAGCCAAAAAATACACACGAGCACACCCAAAACAAATATACACGAACACAGCCAGAAATATAGTAATAGCAACAACACTAGATAGACCAGGATGCACACAGCCAAAAATACACACGAACACACCCAAAAATACCATGAAAGCACTGCTGCAACTGCAAAGTACTGAACGCTCGGCTCACAATCCTCATGTTCACGGTTTTGACATGGCCTCGACTAGGCCTTCCGCCCTCGATGGAGGCGCCGCTGCATCGAGCAGGCCCTATTGGAGCCATGGCACTTCAGTGGATCAGTAGGCTAGCAGCACCCAACGACGATGCATAGATCGGGAGCAGAGGAAGACACGAGATCAAACATCAATCTGCCAGAGATCGCCCAAGACGTTTGGTTGCATACCTCGCTCCATCGCACGGCCGGCCAACAACGGATCTGAACCGGGATCGGCCGCGCGGACGGAACGCAGTTGGAGGAGTGCCAGCGCATGTTCAGAACCACGACGTGCATCTCCATCTTCCTCATCCTCACTACGCCGGAGAGCATTAGGTGCTCGTCTGAACCGGGCAGCTGAACTCGCGATGCATGGAAGCCCTCCATGGTGATTGGAGCCGCTGGCTTGGGGAAAAAAAGGATCGGCCGATCCGGAAAAAAAAAGGGGGAAACGGTTGTCCCGCCGCCGCCGTCGACCACACGAGCCTTTCCCGGCGGCGGCGAGGCGGGACTAGCGTGGTGGGGCGCAGAGATCGGCTGTGCCGCCCGGACGACCAGTTAATTTCAAGCATAAGTGCAAACGAAGTTCCTCGAGGGAGATATATATACACGTAAAAGGACTTACACGGGCAAAATCCTCCCGCGAGGGGTCATGGCCGGCGAGGATGCGCTGCATGTACTCCAGCTTCTCGCCGCGGGGAGCGCGCAGGAGTGCAGGCGGCAGATGGCGCTCCATACGCTCGTATATCCATTTCGGCGGATAGGGTGGTGGGATCTCGCTCGCGTCCACCAGGTCGGAGTAGTCCTCCGTCTGGTGGCCCTGGTCTGGGAAATGACGGAGCCGCGGCACAGGAAGTGGCCGTTCCCGCACCGGCTGCGGCTGTGGCTCGGGTTCCGGAGGCATCAGGAACCGTCGGGGTTTGGTCTTTTGCCGGTGACGGCGCTTCGACGGCGAACGCATGGTCACGAGAGGTCGCGAGCTAGGGATTTGGGCGGCGGCGGAGAGGAGCTGGGCGGCGGCGGGAGGAAGGAGAGGGAGAGGGGACGGAGTCGGAGCGCGTGAGAAATATGAGCGAGGGCAGGGCAGCGTGATCACTTTTGGAAACAAGTGAGAGGAGAGTACGGGGTTACCATTACGGGCTGGGAGAGACGCATGAAGAGGCTGCAACGAGTAAAACGTGTTGTAATAGGTTGAATTGACAGAAATATACATGACAAATTTATTTATTTTGAGAAGGTCCCAAAGACCCGATAAAAAGCTACAAAGCTCTCTACTCGTAAAAAAATTACACATAAACAAATCAGATTGTGACATGGTCTTAAAAGCTACCAAAAATAAACAAACAATTATGTAAGGAATGTCGTTAGAAGCCGACAAACGGCCCGCCAGAACCGACGACATCCTCCTTAATTCGCACGATTTTTCTCCCTCTAGGGTTCTCATGCAGCGGGATCATGTGCCGTGTGCTTGTCTTCCTCCTCTTGTCCAGTACTCTAGATACGCGCTTCTACCCGCCATTTTTGGCAATGTTGGGCTGGCTCATAAGCCGATAAATCATTATCTACGAAAGGCCATAAAGATTGAAAAACATAGCACCAAGAAAAATAGTGCCTACTTTCTTGCATTGCTGATTCAAGATTTCTGTGCAAGACCATGAGCTTGCCCAACGTATGTCCCATTGATGTATATCGCTCTTGACTTCGAAACTATGGCACGACGAGCACACTTCTCGGGCAAAGCTACGCTCTAAGGATTAGATGTGCCATGATCAATCACTAACATGTTATTGCACAAAGTTAACAAGTGGCAATCAATTTTATCATGATTAAGCAAGCACCCAAACAAATAAAAATGCAATTCTCAGGAGCCCATATCCCAAAACTATTTCTCACATGAAATACAGAACGACTTCGCATGTAAAAATTGTTCGTTATGGATCAATGGTCCTAAAGAGTGGTAGAGCTTGAGTGTAAAAAGGTCTAGAATATAGTTCATGTATTGGGTCATATCTGGTCAAAATTTATGTTATACATGTACTAGTATTGTGTACTTTTTATGTTATACATATACTAGCATAGATCATAATTTAATATAACCTAAACCAAGATCATGGTAATGTTATACTTTGTTGGATTACCAGACTCTCACTGGAATCTAGATTTAGTTGTACTACTTATCCTTATCATGGATCCCTCACATTGTCAAAGCGTTATCGGTGCAACACCTCTAAGGTATCCACGCATATAGGGAGGAACGTTGTGTGGCGGCTTTCTATGTCCATCATGATCGCACAACTTGGGTGTGAAAGAAGTGACAATGTTTCTAGAACCCTAGAGAAATCAACACTTAATCGTGTCCACACCTCTGACTTATATAGATATCTCGATATGGTCCCCACACTTATGGTAATAATAGTTGTATTCACCATATCCACTTTGAGTCGGTTCCAACACCTTCAGTGTGTGGCCCTATAGGCTCATGAACACTTGGGCACGACTCAAGTAGCACAAGTGCATACTGAATCCCGGGGCACATGGCTAGTAGTTGCCCTAATAGGATATGTGTCAACTCCCAAGTTCTCATAAAGTTATTGAGGAACCTTCTCATCATGTCTATGCAACATTCTCTTTGCCTTGTGGTATATAGTGGTCAAGGCTCAGGTGAATACTTGCGTCTATATCTGGATGCTCGACCTCTCTGTTCAAACTTGTGATGTAGACTCCTGAGTGTGTTTAACATGTACTTAACCTTAGTCGAATGACGATGTAGATCGAGAGGGCTCATATATACATATATATATATACATATATATATATCGCTATTTGACATCCTGGGTGTAGAATAGTTATTCTTCATCCACCTCATATCTTTCAAACCGTATAAGATTTTTACGTCACGTAAATTTTCTCTTACCTCAGAAGTTAAGAAGAACATAAGAAAATTTAGACATGTCGTTTACATGCCGTAAAAAATACGACGTAAAATGCGAATTTTCTATGTTTTTTATACTATAATGACTCTTAAATCGTATTTTTATGTCGGTTTTTTTACGTTTCTGATGAATATGAACATAATTATTAGTATACAAAACAAAAATTTATGTACGTGAGAACATAAAAATATGTGGGGTGCAAAATAACTATTCTGCACCCTGCACCCTGGATGCTGAATAGGGTTTCTATCGACGCGGATTTGCTACACACAGGTATAGCTGTGCAAGGCTTAGGACCGTTGGATATAGAGATCACATGCATATGCTCTTTTAGATGCTAGGGGTTGATTGAATCTAGTTTCGTTTTAGCCTTTGTTACGTCGATGCACAGAACAAGCTTTGTTTTGGTTTCTTTTCGCTGTTTCTTAACCTATGCGTGTGCCGACCGTACGGCGGACGTCCAGTGTAGAAAAAAGGAAAATGTGGCGTCATGTGATGCTACCACCGATTCAATAGAGGGGTTAGCACTTGGTGGCTTCAAAAATGTTGTCGCTATTGGTGTGAATTGTTTAGAATAGAGTAATGATGTAACAGTTTAGGCTGATCTAGGCGTTTTCTCTATCCCTTGTATCCACCACGTTTACAATATTGTAAAAACGGGAGCATTTTAATTGAGAAAATGCAACCAAGAAAATATTTTCATTCTGTAGATTTTATTGACTCCGTGTATAGTTTATGCTTGTCCTTATTGAAATGCATTAGACCATAGTCCGGTGTGAAAAAATAATGATAAGTCCATTTAGTTTGGATGTAAAATATGATTATGGGATAAGAACAAAAGAATAAGATCTGTTCTTAAATCTAGGCAGATATAGTAACAATATTTTAGACGTCGTGGGAAAGGTTTCTTAATTTTTTAACTAATATGGACATCCCAAATTTGTTAGAAAACGTTCAATATAGTACTGTTTGATTATTTGTCGACAGATTTTTTTTCTTTGTTTCACTGTTTCCCTAAGTTTCATACCGTACCAAAAGCTTAGATCAGTTTAACAATAACAAGGACACATGTTCTTAAATGGTACAAAAATCACCGCGCAAAAAAGGTATTGGTTTTGTTGAGAACTGTATAGTTGGATCCTTGCAAAGTTTTGCATAGTTAGACAAGGAGGAAAAGTAAAACAGGCTTAGGGTTTTATGCATGTAGACTTTTGTGTAGCTGGCTAATTTGATGAAACATTGAATAAGGCTTAGTTCGGTTTGTGCTAGTGCGCATGTTGCTTGATTGTAGCTAGCTAATTTGATGAAAGAATGAATAAGGCTTATTTGGGTTAGGGTTTGTGCATGAAACAACATAGGGTTTGCATGGTAGTAACGGCGTTAGAAATGTCATATGGGGATCAAGTCTTTTGGGTATGGTAACATGTGCTCCCTATATCAAAATAGGAGAGAATCAACGGTGGATAGGTATCCACAGCTATGCCCGTGTTTAGCTGGCTACTTCCCATATATATATATATATATATATATATATATATATATATATATATATATATAGAAACCCTATTTAGCACCCAGGATGCAGAATAGTTATTTTGCACCCCACATATTTTTATCTTCTCACATTCAGAAATTTATGTTTTATATGCTAATAATTATGGTCATATTTATTAGAAATGCAAAAAAATCGATATAAAAATACAATTTTTGAGTCATTATAGTGTAAAATACATAGAAAATATGCATTTTATGTCGTATTTTTATACGGTATGTAAACAATTTTTTTTATGACATGTCTAAATTTTCTTATGTTCTTCTTGACTTTTGAGGTAAGAAAAAATTTACATGACGTAAAAATCATGTACGGTTTGAAAGATAGAAGGTGGTTGAAGAATAACTATTTTACACCCTAGGTGTCAAATAGCGCCACTCTCTCTATATATATATATATGTATATATATATCGACGCGGATTTGCTACACACGGGCGTAGCTGTGCATAGGCAGAACACCGTTGGATTTAGGGATCAAATGCATGCAACCTTTAGATTGAAGTGGGGTGGAACATGGCTGAGATAACGTTGTTAGTTTTGTGCATGCATGCAAGAATCTAGGGTTTGCAATGGATTCCAATTTAGCACACTGTTTTGACTACAAACAACACTTGTTTTGGTATGTGCTTGGTGGCCGCATGCATCCATGAGAATACGAAGAAAACGAAACAAAGGTTGTTTTGTTTATTGCGGCAGCCATAGGTATGGAGCAAAGTAAAGCTTGTTTTGAGTAGGGTTGCTTCTTTCTACTATTTTTTGGCGGGAGAGAATTAATTCTCGCGCGACCCTGTTGGATCTTTTTGTGTTTTCGCGCGCTACATGCTACTATACTGCTCTATAAAAAATAGTTAGCCGATGGCAGCGGCATGCACGACGACGGATGAAGTAGAACAAAGAAAGCAATCGCCGATTCCACCTTGTTTATCCAATGATCAAGGAAATTTGATGAAAGAATGAATAAGTGATGCTATGGCCTTGCAGCTCGTAAAACAAGAGATAAAAATGAAAAGAAGTTGTTGTCTATATGCAGTAGCTAGTGTCCTCGTTTTAGGTTGTTGCTACTATAACTAAAGCAACGAAACCACCATAATATGAGAAGCTTAGTTTTCTGCATGCATGCAAGAATCTAGGGTTTGGCATGTATTTCAATTTAGCACACTGTTTTGATTGCAAAAGTTTTAGCATTTAAAATAAGAAAGGATTGAGAACAAGGATTAAAATAGGTTTTGCATGCAAAAGCTTTAGACTATGTGCCATGCAAAAGAGTGCCCTAACAAAATGTTGTTTTGATATGTGGCCGCATGTATCCATGAGAATATGAAAAAAACGAACAAAGGTTGTTTCGGCAGCCATAGCTATGGGAGCAAAACAACGCTTGTTTAGGGTGGCTACTTTCTGCGGTCCATCAACTAACGGAGCCAACAGCCGAACTAAATGATACACCGTTTTAGCTATGAAAATATGTGCTCTCTATATCAAAAGTGGAGAGAATCAACGGTGGATAGGCTATGCGCAGCTACGCCTGTGTGTAGCTGGCTATTTTGTATATATATATATATATATATATATATATATATATATATATGTATATATGTATATATATAAACCCTATTCAGCACCCAGGTGTAGAATAGTTATTTTACACCCACTCTATCTACACTCTGGGTGTCAAATAGCGCCACTCTATCTTTCACCCAGGGTGTAGAATAGTTATTCTTCACCCACCCTCTATCTTTCAAACTGTACATGATTTTTATGTCACGTAAATTTTTTCTTACCTCGAAAGTCAAGAAGAACATAAGAAAATTTAGATATGTTGTAAAAAGAATCTTTACATGCCGTATAAAAATATGACATAAAATGCGTATTTTCTATGTTGTTTACACTATAATGACTCATAAATTGTATTTTTATGTCGATTTTTGTGTGTTTCTGATGAATATGAACATAATTATTAGTATACAAAACATAAATTTCTGAACATGAGAACATAAAAATATGTGGGGTGCAAAATAACTATTCTGCACCCGGGGTGCTGAATAGGGTTTATATATATATATATATATATATATATATATATATATATATATATCAAGTTCGTAGGGGGCAATTGAATTGATCGACCATGCATCGCAACATGATTCACGACAAGCCCTAAAGATACATGTACAACTATCCAATTGCGATGTAGCATTTGATATCCCTAAACTTGTTATTCACATACCGAGAACAGCTCCAGTCCCCAAGTCTAGGGCATTGTACATGAGACTTACAAATGACATATTTTGTTGTGTCTCTAAATGGGTATGTTTAACTTGGGTTCACCAGTATGATTACATACTATTGGGACGATATATATATATATATATATATATAGATATATATGTTCATGACTTGTAAAACATGATCATCGTGTTTGCATACCCTTATTAACTAGGGGTAGTTAAAATAATCACCATACGATGCATGCTCTGCTAAAACAAGTCATGTACTTCTTGATACATATCAAGACTCTGCTTAATGACAATATTAATAACTTGTGAATAGTAAGTCATATAATCATCTCCACAATTGCGTCGATGAGACAAACACATAGTCCCATCTAAGCTCTGCCATTGTTCATCACACGATGGTATGCATGGAAACAATTGAGGGTGTGCAACTGAACTTCCCTTATGTTCGATAATTAGAGGTACTAACAAAAGCCTACATCTCCAGTTTCTTTAGTACACTTGATAAGGTTGTAACCTGGAGGCCCGAACTTCACATATTCGTGGGGTGTTTGATGGAGAAGGAAAATAACATGATGAACTTGATGGAAAACACACACACAAACATGGAGATAACTAGCAAAACAAACTCGTAGGATCAATCCTGGCAATAAACCACCAACGGTGCAACCTCCGGACCTCAAAAGACAAGCCAACAGTCGCCTATCTAATTGAAATTGATTCCTTCTTACTGGCTGGTCCATCGATCCAATAAAACTCTAGCAAGGAAAAATAGAAACCAATAAAACACTATGGAAGATTGGCACTACTAGAACCTTGGGAGAGAAGATGGGCATGTGCATACTAGAATCCCACATCATAGAGAAAGATTAGCTACATGAAGATCGGGTAATAACTCCATGGAAGGAGGCATTGGAATCCACATGGAGATATTATCCATTAAGTGGAGGGGAAGGGATCCATAGCTCTATCTCATCTTTTCATCTATCTTGGCTTGTCTCATATCTGAGCCACAAGGGTATATTTATAGTACTAGGGCCGAAGGATGGATATGATTACAAGGCATCAGCCCAAAACAACACAGAAAATGCTCTGGTTGGTTGGCTAGTAGGTTGAACCGGAGCTGGAAGCAGATGGTTCGGTTCCAGGGTCGTTTGGAACCGAAGAAGCTCCGGGAAGTTGTCTGGCTGAGGTTTGGTTCTGGTTTGATTCTAGGGTCGGTTGAACCAATACTAGGACCGACCTAGCTTCTTCAGCTCCTTTTTTCTTCCTTCTTCCTTCTTCTTTCCATGCTCGTCTCTTGTCGGGTTGGATCCTCGCACACCATTGGCTTCCTCCATTGATTTTGCCATGTTCAAACCAAAAGGGGCAACAAGTATGCGGGTGAAGTAGTATACCATTCAAGAGAGGCATGAGTAGACACACATAGAGGATGGAATGCACCTTTGAGTGATAGCACGACGTGTCATTAGTCGTTGAAGCACTTGACATGGTGATGATCGTATGTTGGGATGTATCAGTACTATTCTCACTTGATATATTTATAACCATAAATTGTTACTTGTATATATTCTGGTATTGTGTATTTCATGTCATGTATTATTGTTGATAGGTCTATTTGAAACCAAGATGTATGTTTTAGTGCACAAGGTGCATTAAGTGATTCATTACTGGTCCAAACTAGTATTGTTTACATAAACTCTCTAGTAGGACCCTATATGCAACCAAATATGCATAGAGCATCTTAATGGAAAATACTACTACATCATTTCATCATGTATTTTTAACTACCATAGGCTACAAAGCTCATATAGTTATTCTTCACACCATTCATATAATTTTACCCTCAACTATTTCTCTTCCGAAGTTGGTGTCGACCTCAACATAGAGTAGCATCCCCTGGTGCTCTACCTTTGTTAAAAAGGCCACACACACACACATATGATGATAATACCACATCGTCATAAACATGACATGTTGAACGATCATTCCTAGAGCCTCCATGCTCACACTTTTGCCAATAAGAGAAAGAATGGAGATGCCACTGAATACAACTCGCGAATTATTAGATCTAAGCCAAAATGCAACGGCCAATAATTTAATGGATGAAAACACATACCATTTTCACGATAGCTTAGAGGATGCATGGCGAATGATGTTAGATAGAACAACATGATAGTTTGGTGGGATAATATGGGACGGTCCAAATAGGGTGTCCAATTTCGTGAGTTGGATGGTTCAACAATTATTTGGTCGGCAAGACTAAACAGGTAATAGGATCAATTGACTGAATTTGATAACTCACCTTTGTAGTTGTGACTGTTAAACATTTATAGAAAAAATCAATTGCATTGTCATGCTTAAATTAATAGATTGTCAAAGATGAGCTTGGGATGATAACCGCTTAAAATAAAACTTACTTATCCTAACAAGAAATATTTAGCGTAGTAAAATATAACTCATCCTAAATCTATTCTCTATGAGAGAGAGGATGTTCTGAGCAGGCACTCAGGTGTACACCTCTATCTAGGTTGTTCATATGTGCATTAAGATCTAGATAGGCCTTTTTTTAACTCTTAAACAACTTCTCTTTTTTGTATCTCTCATACCATACAAGTTCTGAAAATTGGAAATTTTCAGTTCATTGTAACATTTGAGATGTAATGTTGAAAAAATATTTTGGATTTTTGACACTAAAATATATATTTAAATAATTTATTTTGAATTTAAAATATTCTAAATTTAAATTGCACACAAACGATCTGAACTACTTTCCCACTTTCTAGTTGTAATGGTTCAGTTTCGGTAACCTACAAAGTTTCAAGTCCATACAGGATATAGTTTGAGAGATACGAAAAAGAAAAAGTCAAAAAAAAGTGTGGGTGTGCCAGCGACGCCATGGGTCCTTCCCGTCTCCCATGGCCGTAGGGCCTTGGAGGCGTGGCGGACCACGGCATCTCGCCGGCGGGAGGTTTCAGCGTTTTCTTTAGACTATTTTCAGTATCTTCTTCAGGATGTTGAGACGGCGGCTATGTCCTGAGGTCAGAATAAGGTCCTTCCCGCCCTATCCTCGTTTTGGTGGTGTGTCTAGCATCAGCGGAGGGCGCGTGAAGTCATGTGTCCGACGGGTTTCTTGGGATCCAATCGTTTTTCGTATGTGTGTTTTGAGGTCAGTCTCTTCCGATCTACGCTGTTCATCTTCGACGATGGTCGCTGCTCTGGTGCGCTGGTCCTTTGGGGTCTTAGCACGACGACTTCCTATCCGTCTACTACAACAAGATTTGCCCAGCTCCGGTGATGGAGGGGCAAGGACGGCGGCATGCCTTCGGCTTTCTAGTGTTTATTGTAGTCGTCTCTAGGTGGTCCAATGACCTATTCTTAATTTTTATTACTTTTGGACACTTTGTATTGATGTTGATGATTATTAATAGCTCGGTGGAATTTCGCAAAAAAAAGTGTGGGTGTGCACATATCATGGTTTTCACTAACAACTTTTCCATCTATTAAAAGTAACTCAATGCTCTCATTCACCTATTTGGTCGAATAAGCTTTTGTAGTATTTTGGAAGAATATCATCTGTAGTCGTTTTGGCGGTGACATCCTACCAACCAAACTGGCAAGTACACCAACAATGTTCGGTCAACTTTATCAAAAACTACATCAATATTACATGGACAACGCTGAATCCATTTGTAAACAACAATAAAACACACACCATAACTTAGGGAATCTCTACCGGGTCAACCCAAATGGGCGACCCAAAACGTCCGATTCTGTCCATTGGGTCGGGATGCAAACCATTTTGTATCGTGGTCTGGCCTGTCCGGCCAGTCGCGTCCAGCGGCGCGATCCATCTATCTGTCCTGGGTGTTGCATCATCGCTAGCCAATTTGGCCAATCAGCACAAATGCATATATAAATACACAAATTGACAAGCAAATAATGTGGCAAACGTGTGCTATTACCTTTTGGGCATCGCCAACAAGTGGTCAGTTGCTCTAAAATATGCAAAAGGGGGATATCTCATACACTATGTACAAAAAGTGGCAAGTTCCTCCCAAAAAGTGGCATTCACCGTCGCCATTGCACTTCAAGCATCACAAGCCCGGATGAACTGCTGCCTCCTCGCGACCTAAGCCCCGCGATCGAGGTCGGTGATGGTATCCAAGTCGGTGAGCATGATGTCATTCTCCTTGGCAATGATCTTGGCTTCGGCCTCCTTGGCCTTGGCCTTTGCCTCCAACACCCGAGACCTGGCCTCGGCCTCCTTGGCCTTGGTCTCGGCCTCTATGGCCCTTGCCTTGGCCTCAATCTCCATTATCCTAGCATTGGTGTTGGCCTTCTCCACCTCAATAGTCCTTGTCTGGAGCTCGACAAAGGTCTTTTCACCGCCAATCTTCCCTCTCGGCAATTGCCTCTTCCTTCTTCTCCAGGATATTCCTCAAAGTCTCCTGGAAGGCCAAGGACCCAGCCTGATGGGTGACGTCGGCCTTTGTAGCCTTATGGCCTCCAGGCCGGTAGGCACGGGCGGCAGTCCCGTTGCCTATAGGGTTGCCAACGCATTCGCCATTGCCGTGATCTAGGTTGACAACACCGCTCGTCGAAGCATTTCCCTTGCCATTGTCCTTCTTCTTCTCGTTAAGTTCTTTCCAAAAGGCATAGCTAAGCTCCCAGTTTTTGCAGTCCTTGATCAACACCCAACAATGGGACAACATGAAGGCATTGTTGTCATTCACCTTCTTGAAGTGCTCCATTGCTTTCATGACCTACACACATGAATGAAAATAATGGCTCAATGCATATGAAACACATTGACAAACAGAGAAAGGGGTTTTACCATGTCAAGCGGCATCATGCCACTTATTGGCCTTTTCGTCACCGTCTCATACGAGTCTTGGAACTTGCTACACTTGCCATGGATGGTGCCCCATCGCTTGGAGAGGGAGAGATCATTTCGATCGCTATAGAAGGCGTCTTGTAGCCTTATGGCCTCCAGGCCGGTAGGCACGGGTGGCAGTCTTGTTGCCATTGTCATGATCTAGGTTGAAAACACCGCTCGTCGAAGCATTTCCCTTGCCATTTCCCTTCTTCTTGTCGTTAAGTTCTTTCCAAAAGGCATAGCTAAGCTCCCAGTTTTTGTAGTCCTTGATCAACCCCCAACAATGGGACAACGTGAAGGCATTGTTGTCATTCACCTTATTGAAGTGCTTCATTGCTTTCATGACCTACCCACATGAATGGCAATAATGGCTCAATGCATATGAAACACATTGACAAAGAGAGAAAGGGGTTTTACCATGTCAAGCGGCAGCATGCCACTTATTGGCCTTTTCTTCACCGTCTCGTACAAGTCTTGGAACTTGCTACACTCGTCATGGATGGTGCCTCATCGCTTGGAGAGGGAGAGATCATTTCGATCGCTATAGAAGGCGTCTTTCCCAAACTTCCCATGCTCATTGGAGAACTTGCCCACCCATTTCCAATAGGAAAGCCCTTTTTCTCGCTGCCGCATAGTGGATCTTGCGAAATCTCTATCCATGCCTTGCATAGGATCTTGTCCTTATCGGTGGTGTAGCTCGAGGTTCGTTGGCTCAACTTCTTGTTGTTGACAAGTGACACCACAAGTGTAGCGGCCAATGACGCGGCCGTGACCCCCTCGCCCACGGAAGTGCCATGGTTTCCAAACAATGCATCATCCGTAATGTTGTAGGCATCTTGTTGAGTCTCTTGTTGGGTCTCTTCGTCCTCGCAATAGTCGTTGCCACCCTCATTGATCATGTTGTGCATGACGCCCTCGCCATTGTTGGCCACGAAATCCTACACACAAATGGGCCATGACAAAGCGGCAGGCGCAGGCTACTGGCAATGGCAAAAGAATTGTCGCGACCATACAATGTCATTGGTGAATGGCTATTGCTCCGACATTTCATCGAACAGGTCGACTGGAACCGGCATGTCCATGGTAGAGATGAACCGTTGCTCCTTCGACGCCTTCGGGGTTGTGCCCATGGACGTGGGAGTGCAGTTGAGGTTGATGGCGAGCTCTTCCGTCTCCGACGATGCCGTGCAGGGAGAGACGAACCAGGAGAGCACGTCCACATTCCTATCGTGGCCGCCAAGCCATGGTGTGTGCGGGTATGGCATCCTGGGAGGACCTGGTGGCCGGCCGCTCGGTATGGAAGTGACCGAGCTGGTAGAGGACGCGCCAACCATGGCTAGGTCAGGAAGAACGACGGTGCCCCGAAAGTGGCAGTCAGTGCCTCCTGCTTCATCATGATGACAGCGTGCTTGGCGGCATTCACTACGAGCTTGTAACATCCCAAAACTATAATCCCAGGGTTATTAAGATCCAAACCTATCCAATTTAGAGTTAACAAAAACTTTTCTATTTGAAAATCATTAAGCATTCATATGTGTGTGCATTTAAATTAGGAGTTGTTTTGAATTGCCATGTTTGATTGATCCATTGATTGTAAAATGATTCTAAGGTGAATTAAACATCATCTAGATCATCCCCAAACAAATTCCAAAGAAAAACAAATCAAAAAGAATAAAACAAGCAAATGGTCATTTGTGCCATTTTAATCACCATGCCTACTTTGGCTATTCCTAGAACTCAAATCTTAACAGAAACAAATGTGGATCTTTGTACCCCTTGCTAGTACAAGTAGTGATGTACCAAGGCCCACTTTGTTTCATCCCAAAAGCTTTCAAACTCTAATTTTAAAAAACAATTGAAAATTCAATGTAGTTCATATGTATAGATCACACTTATTCAAAAACCACTCAAATGAACTCCACTTTCAAAACCCAATAACACCCAGATGCTTAAGCATAAGTTACATCACTCCACCAAAAATCAGCCCAAAATTCAAACTTTTTCTCTTGCGGCCATTTGATCGAATAGGTTGCAGACAGAATCAAATTATCCTAACTATTACTGTTTTTGATCAAATCTTGTCGAGCCATTTGGTGTGCATTGATCATCCTTGTCTCCCTCAAGTCCAAACAGACCAAAACCAACCCTATCTCTAGCCCCTGGCGCCAGTGCCATGCTGCCCCAACGCCATGCTCGCCGGCCAACCTTTCCAACACAGCCGCAGACCGCCAGCCCCTCTCCACCGCTCCAGGAAGCACGGCGTGACCTCATCGCCCCCCACGGTCCACCCCATGGCTACTGCTAACCCTGGACCACTCCCTAGCCTTGCCGCCCTTTCTCTCTGCGCGCAGCCAGAGCGCCCTCACTGCCAGCACGCCACAGACCGCGCCTCGACCGTAGACCACGCACGCCGCTCCGCCTCGACCCTAGCACCTAGCCAGACACGGCCGTGCGCCGCCGCGCAACCCACAGTCGCCGAGCACCGTGTCGAGCACCGCCTCTGTCTCCTAGAGCGCGCAACGCTCCCGACCACATGCCACCACCCCTAGCCGCGCCATTAAGCCGTAGAGCACCACCAGGAGGCAAGCCATCGTCCGCCTACCTAGCGCATGCCTCTAGCAGCCTGTATCAACGTCACCGACGAGCTCGCCGTCGCCCCCTCGGTCCCCTCGTCGAGCCTATATAAGGAGCCCTCCCCAACACCATTTCTTCACACCACTCAACTCCCCTCTCACCACTGATCCTTCCCCACCTCTCACCGGAGCCGCTCGAGCCATAGTTCGCCGGAATTGCTCTGGAGGAGCCCGCTATAGAGGAGGAGAAGTCCCCGTCGATTTCGTCCACCCCTAGAGCTGCCGCGACCTCGCCTGAGCCCGCCGTCGCTGTCTAGTTCGATCCCCTGCGTCGCCGCACTAGCTGGAGCCCTGGTACGTCCCCAGTAGACCCCCACTGTCGGTTTAGGGTTCGGTCTCGCCGGCGATGAGCCCATCATCGACGACGACTGTGTGTCGTCGATCTGTGTTCTAATCGTGTGGCCCAGATCGCTATATACCATTTTGAGTTTTAAGTGTCGCTGATAGACGGGACCCCCTGTCAGCAGCCCTCTGCGCCGCTGAGCGTCACTGGGCTGGCCCATTTCCTTTCCCGCACGACCCAGTTAATTTTTTCATTTAGGTTTGAACTCAATTATGTCCCTTAGTTCAAAAATCAATTCAGGAAGATTTACAAATCCAAATTGAGTGATTCCAATTTTGTTGGAAAGCTTCTGAAAAGATCTATCCAATACCGTTGGATTTAATTCAATTGGAGTTAGAGATCTCTCGTAGTAAAAATAACAAGACAGAAGCTTTTGCATATTCAAACATTTTTATAAAATCAACCCTAATAGCTTTTGAGTTGATTCCAACTCTCAAAGATCATATTTAACCATACCTATCTAAATATGTAATAATATAAAGGTTTACATGCAGTGACTTTGGACTAGTACCAAAATAATGCTATATAGGCATTTCTAGTCACTTTAAATCACATTCCCATATATTAGAATATGTGGTGATGACATGTGTCCACATGATCCCATATTTTAATTGGAGAATATTAAATCTTAGTTAATTGCAATGAGTAGAAATTACTTTTATTAACTAAAAAGAATGAAGGTAGTTAATTAAACCTTGTGATGCTTGTGATGATAATAGATCATCAAATGTGTGCCTTAGAGTGCTAAGTAGACTAGTTAAGTATTGTTTGGTGATTGTGTACTCTGTATGTATTTATAGACGATAGTACCGAGCAAGCTTACGAGGAGGAAGAGTTCTACCAAGAGGAGGAGGAAGAAAACTTCAACCACTGCACTAATCAAGGCAAGCCATCATTAACAATGCATGCCAGACCTTACAATCTAGATAACCTAAGCAAATGCAATAGGCATGCTTGGTTATACCTTTTGACTTATACCTATTCCTAGATTTAATTCCAAGCTTTACTTTTCCCTACTTTACCAAAGTTCCTTACTTGTTTAAAGGTAGCCTAGAGAGTATAAAACTTGACCTATCTAGTTAGACTTAGATGTCATTCTGTGGCATGAGATTGAGATTAGCATCCCACCTTAGTGAACACTCTTAACTTAGTAGTTTAGAGCTAAATCAAAACATGAGTCACTTTAGATGGGAATACTTGGTGAAAATGAATTGTGAAAACCTTGGAATGATGAGTCATTCTATTGAGATGTTTTGACATGTGTTGAGAAACACAAATGGTTTATGATGATGAAAATGTTGAGGCATGTGCCTTGGCCCTTTTATAAAAACTTATGGTTGGGTTCAGATGCGATACCATTCCAATTTTACCGTACAACCACAATACCTGAATTGGGTAAGGCTTAGCCAGAAGTTTATATGCATCAATATTAGTTCCCTCGCGGGAGAGGTTTGAGCTGAGGCTACCTCTCGATGTTGTCCACCTATGCAGTGCCCAAGATGACAGATGGTCATGGTTGGGAGGCCATGCTCATAGGAGAGGTGCTTATACTAGGGTATGTAAAGGGAAGGTTATGTTTGATTATCTGCATACTAAGTATGATGATTTAGGGTTATCCCTGACAGATGTATCGAAGCTTGTGGTGAAAGTGTACCACCTATGCAGAGTGTCAAACTATTCGAATAGTCGCGTCCGCGGTTATGGACAGTTGGAGTGGCCATACTGTTCCGTTGTCAGATGTTTTCAAAATGACTTATGAAATGAATGATGAATCTTGACTTGACCACAACAGAGTTGTGACTTTGATGATTAAGTTCCCACTTAGGTGTTTTCAAACTTCTTTTATCTTTCTTTGTTTCAGAACTCAGCTTATGTTTCAAACTTAACTTTATAAGTAAACTTAGAGTTTAGCATTCCTACTAGAACTATTTTACTTGTTAGTGGTAGTTTGCGAGTACTTAAAGAGTACTCATGGCTTTGTCCCTGTCTATTCCTATGGCCAGACTATGAAGGAGACTACCAAGATGAAGGACAGTAGGACGGCTATGATAACTAGGATCATCTCCCATCGTCAGCATTGCATGTGACTCTGAAGATGGACCCCACCGCTACGCTATTGATTCCTCTTTTTGATTGTACTAAGACTGGATCATGAGATCCTTTATATTTGTGTAATACCTTATTTATGGTTTGTAATGGATGATGTACTGTGATATCTAATATGTTATGTCTCACAAAAATGGTAATCATGGGATTGCGATGTATGGCATAACAGGCACCTAGGATAAAAAATCCAGGTGTTGACAAGTTGGTATCAGAGCCATCCTGACCATAGGAGACCCTAGTTAGAATGGACGTCCGAACAAAAACTTAATTTCAAAACCAAAGTGAGTACTTATGAAAACTATTCCTCTCTTACCCTTGGGAACTCATTCTTTCTCTAAAAAAATCATGTTCCTCCACATTCTTACATTACTACATAAAATTTGACACACTTGATCACTTCACTAACTTCCTCATCCTTAATTCTTATAGATGGAGACTCAGTTCAGCAAGTTCTACCAGTTGGGCAACGGAGGCCAACTGATCTTCGAGAGGGATCTAGATTCACTGTCTGAGATCTTGGGACGCCCACATCCGGAGTTTCTTGGAGCTCAACTTCCTGGACCCCCAGGAGAAGATTTACAGTGGCTAGTCACCGCTGATCTTCGAGGAAGCATAGAAGCACCAACGTCCGGGAGAATCCAGTTCTCCGTAAGAGAGAACAACTGGCTAGATGGATTAGCCAGGGCAATGCATGAAGCTCTCGCACGTCTATGTGCCCTCAGTGTCAACCAAATCCAAGGAACCCGCTTTGTTCACTATGCAAGGCGTGACTTCATGGGAATGCCAATGGAGATGCCAAGTCACCTAGAGCTGAAGCGTCAAGTGCAGAACCTTGACTTCCTGCTGTACGATCGCCAGAAGGAATTGGACAATGCTAGGGAGTTTGCCAACCACAACCATGCCATTGCCGCCCAGAAGGCCCAGATTTTCTCACTTCTTGTCAAGGACCGTCAGTCTCTTCGCCTCCAGCGTGAAAAGAAGGATCGCACCATCGACTGTCTTCGTAAGAAAGTGGCCGACCTCGAGAAGACCATCAAGGAGCAGGAAGCCAACTTGTAGCAAATGAGGAAGAAGAGGAGGGTGAAGACATCTAGGGAGATAAGGATTCTTACCTCAGCAACGATGATGACTTTCTGGAGGAGGATGTCGTGCACTTCTACACCGACGATGAGGACTCTGACTTCATCGACGATGAGTAGATGAACTAGATCACTGTCGTAGAATGAGGAGTATCGGTCTCATTGTATCATAGCTTGTAGAATGGTTCTTAAAACCATATGTTTTCCCTTGTTGTTGTGGTGTGTGTGTGTTTGTATCGGTTGCTGCTTGAATGAATGAAAGGAAGTTAGTTGCAAAACATGAGTCAAACTCAAAGTTTTAGCTTTGAAATCAAAACCGTGAACCTTAGAACTTTCCCTCTTACCCCTTATCCATCTCAATCTTCAGATGACTCGTGGAAATCCCGGAGGGAGCAGCTCATTGCAGGACCCAATGCTACAGATTATGCAGATGTTAGTTGTAGACCGTGAAGCAAGTAGGGCAGAGCACCAGGCCAACTTAGCAACACTACAGCAGATCGCCCAGATGGCCCAAAACAACCAAGGGCATGGATCTCAGGATCATCATGGGTCCAAACTCAAAAACTTTTAGAATACCAATCCCCCAATCTTTAGTACCTCAGAGAACCCACTAGATGATGATGACTGGTTGCAGACAATGGAAAACAACTTAGAATTAGCAGGAGTGGATGCAAACGAGAAAGTTCTCTTTGCCACCCACTATCTGGAAGGAGATGCAAGAGTATGGTGGAACAGTATCCGCACAATGAACCATGGTCAAGTGATGACATGGGAAGCCTTCAAAATCAAGTTCAACCGCACCCACGTGCCGCAGGGTCTAGTCACCAGAATGAGGGATGAATTCCGCGACTTGAAGCAAGGCAGAATGACTATGGTGGAGTACCATGACAGATTCCTGTCTCTTGCAAGGTATGCACCTGATGAGATCAACATGGAGGCCAAGAAGAAGGAGAGATTCCTGAACGGACTGCATGATGAGATGCAGACTGTCCTCGTTAACATCCATTTCGAGGATCTCGAAGAGTTAGTCGACTCTGCCATTCAGATGGAAGGAAAGATTAACCAGGCAAATGACAACCGCAAACGTCGTATGATGCACCAAGCTGGATCCAAAAGTACCGTCCCAACCCCTCACCAGAATATGCACCAAGGAACAACCGACCCCCAATGTCTAGCCCAAGCTACCCCAACCGTAGCGGAGGCAATGTGAAGTCTGGAGGAAACAACAACAACCCCGGCAACACCAGCAATTTCAACCGCCCCTCCCAAGAGTAACAACAACAACACTACACCCTGAACAGGAAGCAATCATGTGCCCGTGGCAGCAAAAGACAAGTCCCAAATCACTTGTTTCGAGTGTGGAGTGAAGGGTCACTATTCTAATGAGTGTCCCAAGAAGATTGCCGCCACTGCCAATGTGAATGCCCTAGCTCAACAGCAGCGTCGTGTTCAACCAGGAATAAGATTTGCCCTAGGGAATCCTCAAAACCGCAACGGTCGTCTCTTCCACATGAACACCGAAGAAGCCCAAGAAGCGCCAGATGTAGTGCTGGGTATATTTTCTGTCAACTCAGTTTTAGCGAGAGTGTTGTTTGATTCTGGAGCATCGCATTCATTTGTCACCGAAGAATTTGCATGCACTAGTAATATTCACCCAACCAACTTCAAGCATGTCATGATAGTTCAAATCCCTGGTTCAACTACAAAAGCTAGAAAAATTTGCAAAGTTGTGCCTATCAGAATACATGGAATAGATTTTTATGCCAACCTAATAGTACTTGGAACCAAAGGATTGGAAGTAGTACTAGGTATGGATTGGATGTCATGGCATAAAGGACTGATAGACTGTGCTAAGAAAGCCATCACCATGACCAGTAGTTCTGGAGTAACCGTAGAGCATATATCTGAGACATTACCCCGTCAATTCAAGTGCAACAAGAGTCTAGCCCTGCCCACCATAGACCAAGTCAGAGTAGTCTATGAATACCCCGACGTATTCCCAGATAAATTGCCCAGTATGCCCCCGGATAGGGATATTGAGTTCATCATCAAACTAATCCCCGGAACCGGACCCATAGCCCAGAGACCATATAGCATGAACCCCTCAGAGTTAGTGGAACTGAAGAAGCAGTTGGATGCTATGTTAGCAACTGGCTTGATTCAACCAAGCCCATCACTGTGGAGATCACCAATGTTATTCGTCGACAAGAAAGATGGAGGCAACCGTTTGTGCACCGATTACAGAAAGCTGAATTACGTCACAATCAAAAACAAGTACCCTTTGCCGAAGATAGAAGATCTATTTGATCAGTTGACTGGTGCCCAAGTATTCTCAAAGATTGATCTTAGGACTGGTTATCACCAACTCAAGATTCATGCAACGAATATTCTGAAGACCGCCTTTACTACTCGCTATGGTTTATACGAGTATACGGTTATGTCTTTTGGATCAACCAATGCCCCTGCTTATTTCATGAATCTCATGTGGCATCCTCGTTTGGTCTCGAGGGGGGAACACCAGGATGGGTATGTTTGGGTGTTGCTATCAGGTTGGATCCGGATAGGTCTTTCTTATCCCTCTCTAATAGCCGCCAGTTTTACTGAGTCTCTATAGGTTGTTTAGTGCTGCTGCGCTGCCGCTTCAGTCCACCATACCTATGTAGGTAAGGACCGCCGAATTCTAGCCTTGCCGTGTACTGGCCTCAGTACTGACGCTCCTCTTTTTCCTTTGCCCTTTGTCGGCACCCCTTTTGTTTTAGCAGGTTTAAGTTCGATGTCGTTAGCAGGGTTACCCTTCCGGCTTGGCCTGGGCAGGGTTATGCACGCCATTGGTTATTCATCAGGGCTCTTACCCCATTTGCATCTTGTCTGTAGTCGGACGCTCTATCGTTTTCAAGGTGATTTGGATCTTTGAATTGTATATCTGTATTCTTGACTCGCTGGTCGCTGTTGTATATATATATATCTGTTCTGTGGGTCCCATCGAGGACTGTTGTGTAATGGTATTACTTTGTTTTCCACCCGCACGAAAGTGCCTGGTGGGCGTCCTTGAATCGTTTCTATGCGGGTTTGGCAGAAAGGGCTAAAACTTGCATAGGGCCGATTCGAGGGTGTTACAGGGTGGTATCAGAGCTCAGCAGTTGCGATACCCCACAAGTCCAGCATGTAGGATAACCTAGCTAACGGACGATCTAGAGTGTCAAAACTATTTTTGTAAAATCGGTTGGATAGATCTGATTAGGTCTGCTTTTACTCCTTACCCCTATGCTGTTATCCTCTTACCTTTGCATGTTTTGATGCTACTCTCTTATCTTTTCTTCGAGTCCAGGAATTCTCGTGGTTGGGTTTCCGTCGTACCTTCAGGGTTTCGCTTCCTCCTTTGGTAACGGTGCTTCTACATCCGGTATTCGTGCTATCTGAGGGATCCTTCATCTGTTGGACTTCTCTCTATTCCTTCTTATGCCTTCCGGTGTTTTCTGACGCGACGACATCATCTACGCCAGATCTGATGCAGCGTCTGCATCACTCCTTTGTTCTGGACCTCGCTTGTCGAGATCTTCAGTCTTCATCCGAGAGTTGGTTGCATAATTCCGCTATTCATGTACGGAGTAATGATATGAGTGCGGGATGGAGTCGCGACCATACAACTACTCTTATCATTTACTTTTGTATATTGAATCGGTGGATCCGGCAATTTACTCCGTCCACGGAAGCTAGAGGTGGCTTTATTTGTTGGTATCTCTACCTTCGCCCTTTGTTACCGGAGTGTCCTCTCGACAATCACGGACTATGACCTCTTGTTAGTGGTGTCGCGAGGATCTACACGAAGCGAGAAGATTCAGATCGCCAGCCTTCGTCCCTGTACCATGAGGCGGATCTCGAGGGCGAGATCCCTTGGTAGTGGTGTCGAATTGTGGCATCCCGCAAAAACCACTACTAGAAAGTCGTGGCGTTTTTGGTGCATTGCATCATCATGACTGCATGCTCATGTCATCATGCCACATTGCATTTGAGTATCGTCATGTCATCCTGCATTTTGGTTGCCTAAAACTATTTTTTATAAAAGCCTATTTTTGTTTTCTACATATCCCCTTCTTAGTTTCAAATTATAAAGCCCGGTCCTTCCGGATATTTTAATTGTCTAAAACCCTATTTACAAATGTTTTATTTTAAACAAATAAAATGATTAAATAATAAAACAGTTTTTTTATAAAATCCGGGGAGGCAGCCACCGGCCAGGCCCAAAAGGCCCAACCAGCAGTCACCTACCACCCGGCTAACCTCTACCCTAATCCCCACCCCACCCAGCTAGCTCATCCAAACCCTAACACCACACATCTCCACCTCGCCGCCAGTCGCCACCCCTACACACGTGCGGTTCCACCTGGCCCACCTCCTGCCTTTATTCCCGCCCACACCCCATCGCCACCCACCCCGCCTGGCCTCACTCCCCAGCACGCTCCACACCGACCGGCCGCACCCCCATCTGGAACCAAACCAACCCTCGCTCGCTCACTTCCCGCTCCCATCCGCTGACTAAGCCTACCTGGGCGCGTCTCCCCATCCCGCCAGCTCACCTGCCCCGCGGTCCCACCTACCTAACCCTGCCGCGCGCGTCTCTCTCTCTCTCTCGCGCGCGCGAGACCGCACGACGCCACCACCTACCCCGCTCCTCCCCAGATCCCGCACCGCCACCGCCTTGCTCGGCCTGCCGCATGTGCAGGGCTAATGTGCTGCTGCTACTATGGTACTATTGTCGTGCAGCTGCGTTGAGCCCTTCAAGTTCTGCCGTCTGAACCACGTCACCTAAGACCAAGCTCATCAAGATCTGCGGGGAAGCTATGAACTCGAGATGTGACAAGTTACCACATGATCTTCTTGTCGGCCGGTACCTCGGAAGAATGAACGTGGTGACACTCGAGGGGCCAGCGACGAGATCCCCGGACGCCAAGGTCATCGTGGCACTAAACAAGTTCGTCCCCGGATGGATGTGACCCGAAGACGTCAAGTACGCCGATACGGAACCAACAAGTTCTACATCAGGAAACCGAAGGACGTCAAGTTCTTCAGCCGGAACGACAATACCGTCGACATGACCCGAAGACCGCGGATGTGACAAGATCGTCTCTCGGACGCCAAGTCCTTCGGCCCCGGAAAACCGACGACCCGACCAAGATTCGAAGACCGAACCCTGGCGCGCCAAGTTCTTTGACCCCGAGGACCGGTCCATCGGATGCGACAAGACCTCCTTCTCGGAACCACCAAGTACTTCCTCTCGAACGCCAAGTCCCGAACCCGAAGACCGCCAAGATCACCGCCAGATATGCCAAGTTCCTCATCCCGGATGCCATGACCATCTACACGGATTCGAAGACCCCGGTACCCGATCCACTCAAGTTCGCCGTCGATGATAAGATCGACCGCTTGGAACCCAAGTACTCCATCTTGTATCCGAACCTCGCCGTCCCCGTCGAACCATGTCGAACCCCCGGAACCCAAGATCTTCCGAACCCCAGATGTGTGCCCCTAAGCCTCTATTTTTATAATATGACATATACTTGTCACATATTAAATTGTGCATGCATGCATACTTGTCTGTGGTTTGGGGGCATTATGCCGATTCACCTCATAATTAAATATGGAGTCAATATGCGGGATACTTTTGTCTTATTCCGGACTCCATTTAAATTTGAGTAGCGAACCGATGCCATGTTTTGCCTTGTTAAGACAACATTTAAATTGCGGGGTACCTAAATAACTGGAACCTATTAATTAATTATCGGGACCCCGGTTCCGCTTAATGTTGCCTAATTGCACCGCATCTTTGCCATGTCATGCATCATATCATAAGCATGCCGGATCTTCTGATGTAGTATTAAATATTGCATTCGGTGTTTGTTCTAGTGTTTTCTTCTTCGCGGATTAGGCCGATGAGTTGATGCGAGTATCGACAAGTTCTCCAGATATGAACCTTCGACAGTGTTTTTCAGGCGAGCATCTCTCCCCCTTCTACCTATTTTGCATTTATAGTTTTTATTTCCTCCTATTGATCTATTGCTATCCGTGTCGCGATGCTTTAGTTTCCGTGCACCAGTTATATCCCGTGCAGCCTCTATATTGCCTTGGACACTGCCTATTACATGTGTTTGGTAGATAGCTGGCCTTGCGAGTTGTAGTTGCTTGCTCAGGTGCGATCTCGTGTTGTCAAGTACCACCGTTGTTGGAATGCTGGCAGATGTTTATGGTGGAGATGATCATGCCTTTAAACACAACTATTTAGTTTGATAGATATAACTAATGCAGAGGCATCGGTGGGCAATAGATGTTATTTGGTTCTTCCACGCTCACTTGTGTCCCGTAGGCCCTGAGTACTTGATACCTGTTCCTTGACTATTCACACTATCCACATACGGGAGACTCTATGAATCCCCTTTAGCCAGAGCTTGATTCATTTCTTATTTCTTGGGGCCACAAACTAGTTTGGGGCTTTATTATTATCCTGTACTTCTGCCATGTTACTGCTTTATTTAAGATTGTGCGTGGAGCACCTGTACTGTTTTGGATCGTAGAATGTTTTCGCGGTATCAACAATCCTAGTCACACTTTCGGGTTCCCAGTCGTTTACAGCCATTGACACAAATCCTGGGTCCGTTCCGGAGCCGGCCAACTTCGTTGCGGGTAGCTTAGTGGGGTGGCCCCCTGAAATATTTTATGAATCCAGTGATTGCTTTGTCGTGAAAGCCTCGTTGGGTTTTGAGTTAGTTTTTCCGAGGTTGATCGAGTGTGTGTTGCTATTTGTGCATCCCTGCAGGGTAAAACTTTCTGAAAGCCGTGTCCGCGGTTATGGACGACTTGGAGCACAGTATCTCGATCATAGACAAGCATAACTAAAGTAGTGCTATAAATTTGACTTAATATGTGACTAGTAATCAGATTCAACTATAACGGAATGGATATTAAAACTGCCAACAGCTGGTGGATCTGGGTTGTTTTGTGACATGTTGTACCTGCCTAGTAAGTATTGCAACTCCAATGGAATGAAATAAAAGTGCCAACAACTGCTGGGTTTTCGGATTCCTCAGGACAATTATATCTGACTAGTAAATGTTCCAACTATAACGGAATGGTGATTAAAACTGCCCACTACTTATGCTATCAGGATGACTCATGATATCTATATCTGACCAGTAAGTGCTTCAACTATAATCGGATGAATAAAACTGCCAATTGTGTGAGTTTCTTGGTTTGACTTCCTCGTTTGGTCTCGAGGGGGGAACACCAGGATGGGTATGTTTGGGTGTTGCTATCAGGTTGGATCTGGATAGGTCTTTCTTATCCCTCTCTAACAGCCGCCAGTTTTACTAAGTCTCTATAGGTTGTTTAGTGCTGCTGCACTGCTGCTTCAGTCCACCATACCTATGTAGGCGAGGACCACCGAATTCTAGCCTCGCCGTGTACTGGCCCCAGTACTGATGCTCCACTTTTTCTTTTGCCCTTTGTCGGCACCCCTTTTGTTTTAGCAGGGTTACCCTTCCGGCTTGGCCTGGGCAGGGTTATGGACGCCATTGGTTATTCATCGGGGCTCTTAGCCCCATTTGCATCTTGTCCGTAGTCGGACGCTCTATCGTTTTCAAGGTGATTTGGATCTTTGAATTGTATATCTTTATTCTTGACTCGCTGAGTCGTTGTTGTATATATATCTGTTCTGTGGGTCCCATCGAGGAATGTTGTGTAATGGTATTACTTTGTTTTCCACCCGCACGAAAGTGCCTGGTGGGCGTCCTTGAATCGTTTCTATGCGGGTTTGGCGGAAAGGGCTAAAACTTGCATAGGGCCGATTCGAGGGTGTTACATCTCATGAATAAGATCTTTATGAATTTCCTGGATAAGTTCGTCGTTGTGTTTATCGACGATATCCTTATCTACTCCAAGTCATAAGAAGAGCATGAGCAACATCTGAGGATCATCCTAGAAACCCTTAGAAAGCATCGGTTGTATGCCAAGTTCAGCAAGTGTGAGTTTTGGCTGAAACAAGTAGGATTCCTAGGACATATTGTGTCTGCTGGAGGAGTCTCTGTTGATCCCGCCAAAATTAAAGATGTCAAAGAATGGGAAGCCCCAACCACTCAAACTCAAGTCCGTGCATTTCTCGGATTAGCGGGATATTACCGCAAGTTCGTAGAAGGATTCTCGAGCATCGCCAGGCCCATGACCCAATTGCTGAAGAAGGACAAGAAGTTTGAATGGACCGACAAATGTGAAGCTAGTTTCCAAGAGCTGAAGAAGAGATTGATATCAGCCCCAATATTGATCATGCCAGATATCAAGAAGCCGTTTGATGTGTATTGTGATGCATCCAAGATTGGTCTCGGATGTGTATTGATGCAAGAAGGCAAAGTCATAGCATATCTGTGTCGACAACTGAAGCAAGATGAGCAGAACTATCTGACCCATGATCTTGAGTTAGCAGCCGTAGTTTTGGGATTGAAGACATGGCGTCACTATCTGATGGGTAATCGCTATGAGATTTACTCAGATCACAAAAGCTTGAAGTATATTTTCACTCAGAAGGAGCTGAATATGAGGGAAAGAAGATGGATAGAGTTAATCAAGGATTACGACCTTGACATTCACTATCACCCTGGCAAAGCCAATGTGGTAGCAAATGCTCTTAGCAGATTGCCGTGTAGACTAAACACCATGATCAAGGAGAAGCAACCAGGTTTGTATGAGGAGTTGGAGCAGTTTAGAACTGAGCTAGTTAGCGAAGGATTTTTAGCTAGCATTGAACTTCAACCCACTTTGATTAGCCAAATCAAGGAAACCCAAAAGGGAAATGAAAGTACCGATGGAATCAAACGTCGTATTGGTACAGGAAAGGTACATGGATTTACCGAAGACGAAGAAGGAGTTCTATGGTACAAAGGACATATATGTGTGCCAGCAAATTTGGAAAGCTACATCGCCAAGTGTGATATCTGTCAAAGAGTCAAAGCAGAGCATCAGAGACCCGCAGGACTGTTGCAACCATTGCAGATTCCGGAATGGAAATGGGATTCCGTCGAAATGGACTTTATCACCGATTTACCTACTTCAAGTAGGGGAAATGACTCAATCTGGGTCATCGTTGATAGACTGTCCAAAGTAGCTCACTTTATACTCGTCAAGACAACCTACCAGAGTTCGAAGCTAGCAGAGTTGTATATTGCTAGAATTGTTAGTCTACATGGAACCCCCAAGACCATAGTATCAGATCGAGGAACCCAATTTACGTCGAGATTTTGGCAGAAAGTCCAGGAAGGATTAGGAACCAAGTTGAACTTCAGCACAACTTATCACCCGCAAACTGATGGATAGACTGAAAGAGTCAACCAGATCTTAGAAGATATGTTCAGAGCTTGTGTTTTGGAGTATGGATCAAAATGGGAAGACTGCCTGCCTTTCGCAGAATTCTCATATAACAATAGTTATCAAGCTAGTTTGCAAATGGCCCCATTTGAGTTCTTATACAGAAGAAAGTGTCGTACCCCTTTGAATTGGTCGCAAGTAGGAGAGAGTCAGATCTTCGGACCCAAAATTCTCCGAGAAGCCGAAGAGAAGGTTCACAAAGTCCATGAGCACCTCAAAACCGCCCAGTCTAGACAGAAGAGTTATGCTGACAAGAGAAGGAGAGACCTGACTTTGAATGTCAGAGATTTTGTATATCTCAAGGTTTCACCATTGAAGGGAACCCAACGCTTTAGTCTGAAAGGAAAGTTAGCCCCCAGATATATCAGACCCTTCAAGATTCTGAACCGTCGAGGAGAAGTATCATATCAGCTGGAACTGCCTGTAGAGATGTCTGCCATCCACAATATGTTCCATATCTCGTTACTTCGCAAATGCCTAGAAGTGCCAGAGAAGACCGAAGTTTTCAAGAACATTGATCACCAAGTCATTGATATCAACAAGGATTTGACGTATCGTGAAGTGCCCATCCGTATCTTAGAGGAAGCTTACAGAACCACCAGGACCAGAAGTATCAAATTTTTCAAGATTCAATGGAGCAACCATACCGAATAGGAAGCCACTTGGGAGCGAGAAGATTACATTAGGACAGAGTTCCCAGATCTCTTTAGTTCCTAGTTTTCTTTCGTAAATCTCGGGATGCGATTTTGTTTAAGGGGGGAAGGTTTGTAACATCCCAAAACTATAATCCCAGGGTTATTAAGATCCAAACCTATCCAATTTAGAGTTAACAAAAACTTTTCTATTTGAAAATCATTAAGCATTCATATGTGTGTGCATTTAAATTAGGAGTTGTTTTGAATTGCCATGCTTGAGTGATCCATTGATTGGAAAATGATTCTAAGGTGAATTAAACATCATCTAGATCATCCCCAAACAAATTCCAAAGAAAACAAATCAAAAAGAATAAAACAAGCAAATGGTCATTTGTGCCATTTTAATCACCATGCCTACTTTGGCTATTCCTAGAACTCAAATCATAACAGAAACAAATGTGGATGTTTGCACCCCTTGCTAGTACAAGTAGTGATGTACCAAGGCCAACTTTGTTTCATCCCAAAAACTTTCAAAATCTAATTTTAAATGACAATTCAAAATTGAATGTAGTTCATATGTATAGATCACACTTATTCAAAAACCACTCAAATGAACTCCACTTTCAAAACCCAAGCACACCCAGATGCTTAAGAATAAGTTACATCACTCCACCAAAAATCAGCCCAAATTTCAAACATTTTTCTCTTGCGGCCATTTGATCGAACAGGTTGCAGACATAATCAAATTAGCCTAACTATTACTGTTTTTGATCAAATCTTGTCGAGCCATTTGGTGTGCATTGATCATCCTTGTCTCCCCCAAGTCCAATCAGACCAAAACCAACCCTATCTCTAGCCCCTAGCGCCAGTGCCATGCCACCCCGACGCGATGCTCGCCGGCCAACCTTGCCAACGCAGCAGCAGACCGCCAGCCCCTCTCCACCGCTCCAGGAAGCACGGCGTGACCTCATCGCCGCCCACGGTCCATCCCACGGTCATTGCTAACCCCTGGACCACTCCCTAGCCTCGTCGTCCTTTCTCTCTGCACGCAGCCAGAGCGCGCCAGAGCGCCCTCACCGCCAGCACGCCAAAGACCATGCCTCGACTGCAGACCGCGCACGTCGCTCCGCCTTGGCCCCAGCACCCCTCCAGACACGGCCGTGCGCCGCCACGCGACCCACAGTTGCCGAGCGCCGCATCGAGCACCGCCTCTGTCTCCTAGAGCGTGCAACGCTCCTGACCACATGCTACCGCCCCTAGCCGCGCCATTAAGCCATAGAGCACCGCCAGGAGGCAAGCCATCATCCGCCTACCCAGCCCATGCCTCTAGCAGCCTGTATCAACGTCACCGACGAGCTCGCCGTCGCCCCCTCGGTCCCCTCGTCGAGCCTATATAAGGAGCCCTCCCTAGTACCATTTATTCAAACCACTCAACTCCCCTCTCACCACTGATCCTTCCCCACCTCTCGCCAGAGCTGCTCGAGCCATAGTTCGCCGGAATTGCACCAGAGGAGCCCGCTACAGAGGAGGAGAAGTCCCCGTCGATTTCGTCCACCCCTAGAGCTGCCGCGACCTCGCCTGAGCCCGCTGTCGCTGTCCAGTTCGATCGCCCGCCTCGCTGCACTAGCTGGAGCCCTGGTACATCCCTAGTAGACCCCCACCGTCGGTTTAGGGTTCGGTCTCACCGACGACGAGTCCGTTGTTGATGACGATTGTGAGCCGTCGATCTGTGTTCTAATCGTGTGGCCCAGATCGCTAGATACTGTTTCGGGTTTTAAGTGTCGCTGACAGACGGGACTCCCCTGTCAGCAGCCCTCTGTGCCGCTGAGCGTCACTGGGCCGGCCCATTTCCTTTCCCGGTGACAGACAGTTAATTCAAGTCTATATTTTTCCATTTAGGTTTGAACTCAATTTTGTCCCTTAGTTCAAAAATCAATTCAGGAAGATTTACAAATCCAAATTGAGTGATTCCAATTTTGTTGGAAAGCTTCTGAAAAGATCTATCCAAGTCCGTTGGATTTAATTCAATTAGATTAGAGATCTTTCCTAGTAAAAATAATAAGACATAAGCTTTTGCATATTCAAACATTTTTATAAAATCAACCCAAATAGCTTTTGAGTTGATTCCAACTCTCAAAAATCACATTTAACCATACCTATCTAAATATGTAATAATATTAAGGTTTACATGTAGTCACTTTTGACTAGTACCAAAATAATGCTATATAGGCATTTCTAGACATTTTAAATCATTAATTATTAAACTTGAACTTGTTAAAATGTGATCAAACCTTTAAATCACATTCCCATATATTAGAATATGTGGTGATGACATGTGTCCACATGATCCCATATTTTAATTGGAGAATATTAAACCTTAGTTAATTTCAATGAGTAGAAATTACTTTTCTCAACTAAAAAGAATGAAGCTAGTTAATTAAACCTTGTGATGCTTGTGATGATAATAGATCATCAAATGTGTGCCTTAGAGTGCTAAGTAGACTAGTTAAGTATTGTTTGGTGATTGTGTACTCCGTATGTATTTATAGACGATAGTACCGACCAAGCTTACGAGGAGGAGGAGTTCTACCAAGAGGAGGAGGAAGAAAACTTCAACCACTGACTAATCAAGGCAAGCCATCATTAACAATGCATGCCAGACCTTACAAGCTAGATAACCTAAGCAAATGCAATAGGCATGCTTGGTTATACCTTTTGACTTATACCTATTCCGAGATTTAATTCCAAGCTTTACTTTTCTCTACTTTACCAAAGTTCCTTACTTGTTTAAAGGTAGCCTAGAGAGTATAAAACTTGACCTATCTAGTTAGACTTAGATGTCATTCTGTGGCATGAGATTGTGATTAGCATCCCACCTTAGTGAACACTCTTAACTTAGTAGCTTAGAGCTAAATCAAAACATGAGTCACTTTAGATGGGAATACTTGGTGAAAATGAATTGTGAAAACCTTGGAATGATGAGTCATTCTATTGAGATGTTTTGACATGTGTTGAGAAACACAAATGGTTTATGATGATGAAAATTTTGAGGCATGAGCCTTAGCCCTTTTATAAAAACTGATGGTTGGGTTCGGGTGCGATATCATTCCAATTTTACCGTTCAACCACAATACCTGAATTGGGTAAGGCTTATCCGAAAGTTTATATGCATCAGTATTAGTTCCCTCGCGGGAGAGGTTTGAGCTGAGGCTACCTCTCGATGTTGTCCACCTATGCAGTGCCCAAGATGACAGATGGTCATGGTTGGGAGTCCATGCTCATAGGAGAGGTGCTTATACTAGGGTGTGTAAAGGGAAGGTTATGTTTGATTATCTGCATACTAGTATGATGATTCAGGGTTATCCCTGACAGATGTATCGAATCTTGTGGTGAAAGTGTACCACCTCTACAGAGTGTCAAACTATTCGAATAGCCGCGTCCGTGGTTATGGACAGTTGGAGTGGCCATACTGTTCCGTTGTCAGATGTTTTCAAAATAACTTATGAAATGAATGATGAATCTTGACTTGACCACAACAGAGTTGTGACTTTGATGATTAAGTTCCCACTTAGGTGTTTTCAAACTTCTTTTATCTTTCTTTGTTTCAGAACTCAGCTTAGGTTTCAAACTTAACTTTATAAGTAAACTTAGAGTTTAGCATTCCTACTAGAACTATTTTACTTGTTAGTGGTAGTTTGCGAGTACTTAAAGAGTACTCATGGCTTTGTTCCTGGCTATTCCTATGGCCAGACTATGAAGGAGACTACCAAGATGAAGGACAGCAGGATGGCTATGATAACTAGGATCATCTCCCATCGTCAGCGTTGCCTATGACTCTGAAGATGGACCCCTCCGCTACGCTATTTATTCCGCTGCTTGATTGTACTAAGACTGGATCATGAGATCCTTTATATTTGTGTAAGACGTTATTTATGGTTTTTAATGGATCATGTACTGTGATATCCAATCTGTTATGTCTCGCAAAAATGGTAATCCTGAGATTGCGATGTATGGCATAACAGGCATCTGGGATTAAAAATCCAGGTGTTGACAGAGCTTGTCGACGCTATCCCTGGAGTGCGCGGCGAGGATGCGCTCGGTCTCCTCCCGGTGCTCCTTGTCGAGGTTGGCAGTGATGATACAAGCTTTCGTGGCTCCCCGCCAGCCAGCACGCTTGTCCGAATCAATTTTCTGCTCTTCCGACGTCATATCCTTGGCCGGCTTCTTCGGCCGGCCACGCTTCTTGGCGGCGGGACCGCCGGAGGGCGCACCATCGACCATGGCAGCGGGATCCATCGCCTCCGCTCCCGCTCCCGTTAGTGGAAATTTGAGAGAGGCTTTTTGGAGGGAAGAGTGGAGTGGTTTGTGTGCCATCGGCGGGAGGTACTGCCAAGTTGGAGGAAGGATGCGGGAGGACAAGCGCGTTGTCCGGACCGACTCAACCGTGGCCCAAATTTGGTGCATGGATTGGTCGGTTTGCGCGAGTCGGTCCGGATGGGTCGTCCCGCTGGGCCGGCACACGGCCGTCCGCCAGTTCGCGCAAACCGGTTTGGACGGGTTGGGTCGACCCGGTAGAGATGCCTTAAGGGCCTCTCTGGACCGTCGGACCGCCATGGTGCATAGGATGATGAGAAGCACATGTGATCAGATGTCTGCTAAGTGTTGAATCCCAACGGAAACAAAACTGGGAAAAGTCAAGGAAGTTTCAGGATAACGGTTAATCCATGAGAGAGAGATGGTCTTACTGTTCTAAACACACATATTTATAAAAGAAATGTAGAGTTGTTATCTCATGGCTTTTGAAACCCTATTCGAATTTTGAGAGACATGCTTTTTTAGGGGATTTTCTTGACGTCTGACCCTCTTGCCAGGAATGCTACTACAAAGAATTGAAGTACAAGAGGCACCCATACAAATTTGATGATCTCGTTCTTTTTATCCGGATGGTTTTAAATATTTAGGAAAATTCTTGAATGCAACTTCAATCCAACTGTAGCCCTCTGCTACACGACTAGATCCTGAAATACTAGCATGTCGGCATGTGTACATTTGATTCTGTTTTCTAAAAGCACATATGAGTAAAAACGACCCTCCCCCCCCTTCGCGTGTCGCACCCCAGGGCGACACCGGGGGCATCACCGCACGCCGCCAAAGCTCCCTCGCCACTGCCGCTGGCCTCGTCGTGGTGGCGGCGGCCCCGCCACCGAAGGTGGTCCGGGGTGGATGGAGGCCGGAGTTAGCCGCCATGGCTATTGGGGCAGATGTAGTCGGATCAACGACGGCTGGAAACCAGGGTAGCTTCCCTGGTTGGGGTGGTGGCGGAGGTCCCTCCCGGCGGCGCCATGACCGGCGGCAGAAGTCTAGGGCCAAGTCGGCTGGTGTTGGAAAACCTAGATCTTTCGATCTGGGGCTCCGATGCTACCTTCCCGGCCCCCTTCGCTACTGGTAGGGCCGGATCTGGTGGGGTCGACCCTACCCTGCTGCCATCTCTCTCGTTACTGGCCTAGCCGCTGAGTTGCTAGTACGATTGGTGCGGCGGATCTTGCAGGTATTTGACTAGGCCGATGATGCCTAGGTAGGATATGATGCTTGTGCATATCCGCTCCCAGGGTGTTGAAGATGAGGTGGCTCGTGCTACAACATGTCGATGTCTGCTAGGTTAGGGAGAGAAGTTAGATGTGGGAATAGGGAAAGGAACAAGAAGAATTAATAGAGGACGTATGGGCTTGGGCGCTAAGCTAATACGATGTGTTGGGGAGAAAAGATCGACCATATCGGTCTCTCCTTCAAGCGACGACCGAACAACCCTAAAAGCTTGCAGTTTTGTGATTCCTAGCACCAAAACTATCTGAAGATCTAATTTATCATTTTCTCAGGTTCGGTCTCATTTTTCTTTGGTTTGGCTCTTCGGTTTAGGTTTTTTATGCCCAAACTTATGCACAGAGAGGACCCGCACACGATCCCTTGATCTGGCTACCCTAAAAGGCTAAAATCCCTCTCTCAGTTGCACTAGTTGACTTTCCTAACCTCGCTGTGCCCCTAGCCAGGAGCCTTAAATTGAGCCTTATCTCTAGTGCATTAGTTAAATTGATTTGGCTGTCATTTTTTCATCAATTATTCCTAGTTGAAAATTACGATTAAATAATTGAAAAGCTCAAAATTTGCATGTTGGAAGCTAGTTCTCTACATTTGATCATTTCAAAGAAAATTAATTGTATCATTAAATTTTGAAAGGTCCCTTATAGTTTTCCAAAGTTATCCCAAATTTTAGAAATTTCATCCTCAAAATTCTAAAGGCTCTCGATGGAAAAATAGTAAAATAAGTTTCATACAACTCTTTCTCAAATTCCAAAAAAACATTTATAGGAAATTATGTATGGTTTTTTAAGTTGGGACCACATTTAGTTGAAAGCTCATTTGTCCAAGAGATGTTGCGAATGTTGTTGTAACATAAGAGCTAGTTTTATGTGTAGTGGAAAGCTTACTTTATTTGTTGGAAGTTGCATTGAAGTTTCTCCAGGTTTACTTTTTTATGATAACGTAAAATGAAAGTGATGTCAATTCGGGAGAGGACATGTGATTTGGATATTCCACCTATGTGTGTGTGGGGAGGCTACTTCTTACTTCTCAAAACACTAAGTTGTTAGCATAGAACTACAACTTTACATGTCAAATTTCTCAAATGGTACCAGTTAAACTTCAAATCGCAAAAAACTACCAGCTTGAAAACAAGTTGTTGTAAAATGCATTGACCATCGTCTGATCACGAATTGACACGGTAACTGACAGTGGGACCCACCTACCAGGTCGATGTGGAACCCAGTTGACGCCTCTCCAACAAGTCCATTAAGGCCGTTAGCATAAAACTACCACATTCGTAGTCAAATTTTCCAAATGGTACCGGCTGACATCTCAATCGCAAAGAACTATCACATCGAAACTAAGTTTTCGCAAAAAAACAATGATATCACGAATTGACGACGAATTTGACAGCGGGACCCATTTGTCAGGAGCTATTTGTTGACATGGGCTGGGTTCCACATGTCGGCCCTATTAAAAAATCTAAAAATATCAAAAAAATAAAAACAAAAAATCTAATTTTTCTCTCAATAACGTTGACCACACCACCACCGGCCTGCCCCATCCACCACTGGCCCGCACCGCCACTGCTCTGTCCACCACCAGCGCCTTCCCGGTCCACCCCACCTCCACCAGCACCGACATGCACGGCCGCCGCACCGTCCACCATCGACATCACCCTGAACCCGCCTTGGCATTGTCCCGTCCACCACCGGCGCCGCCTCCCCAGTATGCCCCGTCCACCATTGGCGTCGCCTCGACAAGTACTAGCGTCGTCATGGCTTGTCCCCTCGTCGCATGTACACCATAGGCGCCGCATGTCGCTGCCCCGACCAGCACGGTCGTTGCCCCAACCTGCTTGTCGATGTCCCGTTCACCACATGTGTCGTGCCTCGAGTAGGAGGATGCGAAGACCACAACCTGGTCGTGAGGAGGGGTCCAGAAAACCAGGGCGACACGTGTGGAGCAGGACTTGGAGCTGACGGCGGCGCGGTTGGAACAAGACGACGACGCAGGCGGAGCTTGGCGCGGGTGGAGGTGGTGGTGATTTTTCATGATATATTTTTGGACTTTAAATTGCACTGACATGTGGGTCCCCATCCACGTCAGCAAATAGCCCTGACAAATGGGCCTGCTGTCAGATTTGCAGTCAATTCGTGATTTGTGATATCAGTGCTTTTTGCAAAAACTTGGTTTCAATGTGGTAGTTTTTTGAGATTGAGACATCAACCGGTACCATTCGGAAAATTTGACTATAAATCTGGTAGTTTTATGCTAACGTTAACGGCCGTGTTGGAGAGGCGTCAACTGGGTGCCACATCGACCTGTCAGGTGGGTCCCACTATCGGTTATCGTGTCAATTCGTGACAATCGGTTCATTTTGTGACAACTCATTTTCAATCTGGTAGTTTTTTGCAATTTGGAGAACGACTGGTACCATTTGAAAATTTTGACAAGTAAAGTGGTAGTTTTATGCTAACAACTCGAAAACACTATAAGATGAGCCATTGGGGAATACAAATGTGTGAACCCCTGAAATTATCCTTCACGATAATGTCATCATAGTGGCAAGGCCAATAGTGCATGTCACCCTACGCATCCTCGTTCTTGATGATGACAAGTACACCTTGATACCTAGATCATGCATTTAGATTGAATGACAATGATGTTAACTCCATTAGCATCTCCCATTTAGTGAGGATAACAATAAAGTTGTGTCCATATGATTTCCCTTTTTCAAGTTTACCCACTCCTACCAATGGCTCTACTGTTCAACAATAGACATGTGAATGCAACTAGTTAGTGAGATGATGCCTTCAAAATCACAATATAATGGGGAACAAACCATATAATCAAAGCTACATCGGCAGCCTTTACTAGCTCACAAAAAATGCAGCAATGATCATTGAGGTTGTTCATGTGTGTGTACATGTGCGTTCGTGTGTGACTCTATGTCTATGTATGCATGTTGGTGTATGTGTTGAGGAGGTATGTGCATGTGTGTATGTGACAAATGGCATATAGGTCATATCCCACCTGCACAAGCATACACTTGACAACCCGCCCTCTTATGGCAGCTGTCGAGGGGCATGTCGCAAACCAGAGAACCTAATCTCCTCTCAAATAAATATCACAAACATGGTTATAAAGGATTGTGGCTCCGCATGCTTCCACTAATGCTCTTGGCAGCTATAGATGCCATCGACCAAAAAGCATCACTATCTCAAAGCTAGGCATGGACCCACATCCTCTAGGTGTTTGACCCTAGTGACATAATAGTTGGTGGTTTCTTATGTCAATTGAGTTGATGACGCATGTGTTGCCTCCTCGCCCTCTGTTCTTCCCCTATCATGTTGATGATTGTTAGCCAGGTCTTGCAAAGTAGGTAATGATGACATTGTAGATCTTGTAGAGGATATTGGGATGATATAGGAGATATTCTTCATACTCGATGGTGGCGCTGAAACTGATGAAGTAGATGCATCGCAGATCAATGAGGGAAGATGAGGTAGGGTGGTGTCAGTCAGTCATTTAGTGAATCAGCAAGGGTCTTGATAGTCATACCTAGTTAACATAGGTCATGATGGGCGGTCTAGTAGAGGAAGGAAGGTCGCACCGTCCAATGTAGTGGAGGCATGAGGCTCAACAACTACCAAGGGCTTAGGTTGGCAGCTTGATTTTGCAACCCTACTTGGTAGTTGATAGCATGGGGAGAGAACTCTTAAGGATAGAGACTAAACAAGGGAAGTGACTGGTCTTGGAGAGATAGATAGTAGCTAAGGTTTTCTATACTGGTTATATAATTTTGAAGTATATTTTTATTGCGGGAACACATTATTCAAAAGGGATAATATTCACAATATGTGCAATATGTTTTAGATTCCAAAATAATGTGTATACAATTTTTTAAACTTAAGTGTGGGCAGTTTAGCACAACACGCTAATATGTATGTGCAATTTGGGGTCCCAGATGAGCCTTTTTGTACTACTCTTTTACGCTAGAATGAACGTTGGCAGATTGATCACACAATATTTTGTATTAATGCATAAGCAACTCCTTCAATGTCTAATTTCTAATTAGCTATGTAGCCAATAAACCAAACTAATTAAATGGGGATGCCACAATTTTGAAATGTTTTGAACAACCTCAAGGAGTACATATATTGATACAATAAATTAAGCATGTCACAACATGTCCGCGGATCCATAGAGACCTCATCCTTTATTACTTTGTTAAGTACCTGAAATTACCAATCGACCCAAACCAAAGTTAGTTGAAATCTAGATGTAAAATAGCATGATGGTGCTTGAGTAAAAATACAATATTTTAGTTAAATAATGAGTAGGACAATTACCGTCCTCATGGTTTAAGTATATTCTGTCTGCTCGCAGTGTGTTCTCTTAGGCATTCGATGCACCAGCCAGGGAAATCTATCTTGCATTTTGTCACCTCATTGAACAATGAACTATATGGACAAAGTAACCTTGTTTACTTACAGATAAATTATATAATTATACAATGATTAATAATATGTTTGAGTATATGGGTGTGTACATACTTATTTTTTAATAAAAAACACACGGACTCATAAGCATCTTTAAGATAACATATATCAAACATACATACGTCCATACTCACAATAATATAATATTTTTAAATTGTATATTCTAGTCATACCACTCATAATAAATCACTTGATGTCAATTCAAGATAATACTCTTGTTTTTAAACTGTGCTTAGTCAGCCACAAGAAAAGTTATGTTAAAAAATCTTATTAAACCACGAGTGTATAGCCAATGATTAGATAAAGGTTACAACATTTTTCTTGTTGGCCTAACAAGATCATGTTTCTTTTGGTCATTTAGAAGATTGAAATAGTGAATCACTTTTAAGTAAATCTTCAAAAGGAACATATAAAACATGTATAGAACACCTAGAAATATATGTATGTATATTTAGAATTGCCGAATAAGATGCATGCATGTGTACCTTTTGCACCGCATAATCATGTTATGTCGTAATCCATATGATGGACATACATAATGTCGATGACGACCATGATATAACAACGCTTGTCCAACAACATGAGAATATAGAAATGTTTCCTAGACCAGCAAAATATAATATAAATAAATGAGATGTCACATCTTTGTGGATCCATGTATATTCATAGTCAATAAAATATGAAAAGTAGTACGGAGTAACACGTTTAAGTCATTCCTTCAATAATGAGATTAGCATATATATAGTCGGGTAGTAGTCTAGTAGAGCCAGCTTGGGTGCACTCATCCTCCTAGATTCAAGTCATAGTGCTTAGTAGAGATATGTAGATATGTACAAGGGAGATGTTGACAAATAGTCTAGCCTAGATAGGTAACGTGGACTACTTTTTATCATGTGTGCCGCTGAAAATAAGAAGCGAGATTGGTGTTTAGTAACTAAATAAGATTGAGCTTGAACAAGTTTGCTCAGAAATGGGTTATTAATATGGACATGATGTATGTATGAAAAACTACAAGAATTAACTTAGTTTCTTAAATATTAGATAGAGGTCTTGACGAGAGTATATTGCAAACAAACATTGCACTTATCAATCATTTGCATTAATTGTATTGAAATGGAAATTGAAGTCCTTATATAAATCTCAACACGTAATGTTAATAAAGAATTCCATATATATGCGTACAAGAGTATAGGCTGCATCCACCACATGCGTGCAGTGTGTACCAATTGGATGCATGCCTAAAAGATAAATCAAATGGCAGTAGCCTTGAAACAGGCATCCAATGAAAAATGGTAGATATTTAAGAGAGAACTCTCATGTCATGAAGTGTTTTACTTATATTAAAGTAATTATTGAATAGTTAATCTAAAAATATATTGACGCCAAAAATACATATCCGAACTATATAAATCATTTGCGGGTTAATAATTTTCCAGTCTCAAGCACTAAAGGAGACTAGTAGAGGGGAGATCAGTTTTAGTTACAATGTAGAAAAATAACCTTTCGATAACTGTGAACATAGTTAACATACTAGAAATATTACACTGTAAATAGAGTACCTCATGTTTTGGTCCTGAATTAACATGGTTTCTACAACGTCTACCAACAAAGTATATTTCACCACCAGTAAATTTTTTGCCTAGGCAGACATTTAGTGTAATATCAAAATCATCCACATGCATCTCTGCAAAATACAATTTTAGAAGATAGCAGAAGTTATAGGCCCAATAGGATAGAAAATGTTAGTATAGAATGCAAATATTATTATGATAATACAAGTAGATCATCTGAAATATCTTCTGGAGTGTCGCAAACTATCCTAGCACTCCATTGAAAAACCCCAACGATCAGAACATGTGCATACATAAACATAATAAAAATGAGAATTTTTTAGTACTGCATGGATATATAGCTAATTATTTCTCTCATAGTACAAGGGGTAATTGGAAAAATAATAACTGCTGAAGGTTATGTGCTTGCTGCTTGCTAATTTGTAGTAGCATACATACCCATGCCATTATCATCTTCGTCAAAAGAAAGTTCACCCTCATCTCCACCATATGGAACAACAAAAGAATTTTGCGAGTCCAGACATCCACCTCCAACTTCAGGGAAAAGAACTGTAGAAAGCATGAAGGAACTAAATATAATTTCCTTTAAATGTTGATTTATTTGGAGCATAAACATAACTATAAATTTCTATTCTACGTATGACTCTTTCCCCTTTTCACAAAAAAAAGCATTAAATATCTTTGCAAGCGGGAGATGACCTTTTGAAATAGGTGAGATAAACTGCTTCATGAGGTCATCAAGCATCCCTTTCATTCCAATATCAGAGATAGTTGTTCCACGGGCAGGCTCGCCCAAGCTATCTAGGTTATTTATCTCTTGTTTTTCTCTAAGTGCCCATTTTTGAAAATTTTCAACCTATAAGTATGAAAAGAAGGATTTAATCAGTTGAAGTCAAATGTGCAAATGCAAAGTGTACATCTAAAAACATGAAAGTCATTGCAAAATTACTTTAAATATCAACCCAAGAAAGAACAAGAAGATAATCTAGGTCATATGCACCTCATTCATGAGCATTTTGCAGAATGCCGGTCGCAACATTGGAAATGTGTACACTTTAGGTGTGGGCTCTTCGATGATATCAAAGAAGCTTTCTATTGTGTTCCCACGAATGGCTCGGAGAAACGACGGCAAGAAGAAAGCATGAGGGTCCATTTTGTACAGTTGGGGATGTAGAGGCTGCAAAATCTTGAATGGGTAAATGGGTTGTGTATACAATTGTATATAAGAAAGAAAGATAGTGCATGTGTAACATACATCTGAGATACTGCTTAAATAAACATAGAAGTAAATATCTAAGAAAATAAAAAGATAAGTCATAGATACACTTCTGAGCATAATTATATATACAACTCGAGGAACGTCATATGAAGTTTATGTTGTATTTCCTTTTGATTCATGAATAAAATATGATAAAAACCATAAACTAGCAAGTAGAACCAAGGTGAAAAACTGGGAGTTGTGCACAAGCTTAACTAGTGCATGGAATTTTCTGAGAAAAGGCCCAATTAAAAACTAAGCAGCACCTGAACTTACCTGAACGTCATATATTCTTTTTTCTCCAATACGCATCTGAATTAACCCCTTCGCTGATTTTATTTTCTTCTTATGTAGCCAAGGGAATGGTGGTTTCCGTGGTTTTGACGGCGGCAATGCTCGTTTCAATGCTGGCAATGGTTTCAACCTAATCAAGGCCGTGGCTATGTTATCCATGGTGGACAGGGAGGTAGAGGGCGAGGCTCGCAGGATTATGGGAATCCTAATATGGCAGCTTTCAGCGATGCAGGCACAGTTTGTCAAAAATGCAGCAGCTGCGATCGCCAAAGAATTCGCTGAGCAGGTAGGAGTTCTTCAAGGGATTACACAGCCTGGAGCTGCGTCAACTGTTGCTGCCATGCCTACTGAACCTCCGCGTCAGCCTCCTGTAGCACTTGGGCAGACTCCCACCCAGCCGCGGCAGCCTGTAGTGACCCAACGACAGCCTTCTAGGCAGATAGTGAATAGTTCTGCTAGCTCCGAGACAATCCATGGATGCGGTCCCATCTCGCAATAGTGCCTGACGAGAATTACCAATGGAGTGTATGCCAAACTGGGGAAAATGAGTATCAGGTGAACTTTCCAAGCAAAAAGGACCTTCTTACTGCTCACCATTTCGGTACGTATATGGTTCCGAATAGTCCTTGTTCCATGACATTCGATTTTTGGAGGTTGTCAGTGAAACCTGCTTGGTATGTGGACAAGATTTGGGTCTTAGTGCATGACTTGCCTGCTGATGCTCTAGATATGATTGCCTTACTTTATGGGCAATTGGTACTCTTTTCGGTTAAACGTTGGATGTGGACATGGCTTATACTAGGCAGAATGATGTTCTAATACGTGTACAAGTTGCATGTTTAGACCCCAGTCTCATTCCTAAAAGAATGGATATCATGATTAAGGATGATTTTTCTAAGTTACGTTTTCATGTGGAGGGCACTCCGCCCCTACCCCCACTCCTTGATGATATTCCCATGAGAGACGCTGGAAATGAAGGTGATGACCATGCATGATGCTGATCATTCAAATACAGAGAGGCAGAATTTTGGAGATGGAGGAGCTAATGAAAATGGAAGTGATATTGCTATGGAGGAAAACAATGATGAAATGCTTCTCAGCTACGAGTTATGGTGGAGACAGTGATGCAAGGCCATGAGGATATTCTCTCAGCTATGAGTTGCATGGTGCCGCAGCCAACTGAGGCTCAGATCATTGCTTTCGGAGGAGTGCCACCACCGACGGGTCTGCGCTCAAGCGGGAGGAACCCCTCGCGCGGATGCTACCCAGTTGGAGAGAGCAATGCTGCTCGCTCAGCGCCGTGATGATCTTCTGAGCAGAGGTAAGAATTTAAATAAGAAATTTTCCATTCTATCTTTTTCTGAAGTGGAGATAGTGGATAGGGCTAATAGAATTGGGATGTCTATGGGCACCAATGAAAACATGCAGTATGTGGCAGCAAAAACAATAATGGAAACTGAGATTGAACACTCGCCAGTTATTTTAAAGAAAAAAGAGGCAAATGTGGAGGATGGAACGGGTTTTGGAAGTAACTTGTTTGTGTTAGCTCTAATCTTGATATTATGTATCCGCACTAGTTGATTTCCTTTTGCATATAATTTAGATAGTTAAGGAGCTAGCTGATGGCTGTCATGAAGCTTCTGTGCGCTGAGATGGCGAGGTGCCAGGCCGTCGTGTGATGTGGCATGCGAGGTGAGATGCCGAGGTCGTGTGAAACGGTATCCTGTGTGGAGGAAGGAGAAGACAAGCAACATGGATTTCCCACATGTAAGAGGGGCCCCGAGCACCATCTCTTCCACACATTTGTTGGAGATTCGTGCAAAGTCAACACGGTCACCGCGGTAGCACAATTTGCATTTAAGCCCTCCTACTATTTTGGACTTAACCGTTGTCTTGAGGAGAGGATGACCACCCTAGGCCCCGACCCACTCGTTCTCCTCCCGATCTAGATCGAGGCTCTCTCCCCTCGTCACCTCCTCCCCTCCTTCCTTCTTGCTGATGAAGGCATGGCCTCAAGCGCCCTCCCCTGCCTCCCCCTCTCCACTTCCCACCCCGACGCCACTCCTAGTCCACCACCACCCTAGACCCCCATCCTTCCGGTCAAGACCTCGCCAACACGAGCTCGCCCTCTCCACCCCGCACCATCCCATGGCCAGTTCCTTCTCCACCCGCGAGCAAGTTGACGGTCGGTAGGATACTAGCCATGGCCAGGCCAGGACGTAGTCGAGGTAGGGACACCCCTCGTCAGTAGTTGCACTCCTAGGTCACCATGGAGGTGCCAAATCTGGGCATGTAGGGCATGGATACGACCTCCCCTCTTTTTTCATTTTTTTTTGATCCGTATATTTTTTTCGTGATTTTCTTTTTGTGGATCTGCTAGATCCTATCTGAATTATGTTGCAGGTTGAAACATGTATGTATCTTGATTGATTTTTTTTCATTTTTCTTGAATTTCCCGTGAGAGTGCGAATCTCAGATGGATCTACAAAAGTTACTCTGTCTTCATATGAATCCGTATGAATCTTGAGCAAAACAGGAATGAAACATACATGGATTTAATATGAAACTATGGAACTTCTGTAATGGGACGTTTGTAATTTCATAACAGAAATAAAAAAACCTAGTCTCGTAGTTTGTTGATACATCTATGTCTCTGATGTTTGATTTTTTCAGGCTTCGTTGTTTGTTTTTTATTTTCAGACCGAGCAATAAATGAAACATGTACGAACTATGAACGTTAAACACAGATCTTGGCTTTTGGACATAGATCTTGTATGTATTATCTAGTTCATGAGATTTTATATGAATCTTTGAAGAATCTTTTATGTATTCTCATATTTTTAATGAATCTGTGATGAATCATTGTTGATTTGGAAGAATTGTCAATGAATCTTACATGAATTTAGCGTACTTGTATGAATCTTTAGGTATATGGAACTTGTATGAAACTTGTATGATTTTCCCTTCAAAAAATCTGTGAAAAAAATTTCATATGTATAAAAAAACTTGTATGATTTCCCCATGAAACTTGTATGATTTTCCCTTAAAAAATCTTTGAAAGAAATCTGCGAAAAACTTGTATACTTTTCCCTTGAAAAAATCTATGAAAAAAATTCCATATGTATAAAAAACTTGTATGATTTTTCCTTAAAAAAATGTGTGCAAAAAATATGTGAAAAAACTTGTATGATTTTCCCTTGTATAATATTTTCCCTGTGTATGAGGTGGAGAGACAAACAACTACGAAATATGTACAAAACCTGAAAACACTGAGGGCTAATAAGCAAAACAGCAATAGACTAGAAAAATATGGTGGGAGAGTTGTTCTGTAAAAGTACTAGCACGAATCTCTAACGAATGGAAGGCTAAGACGGTGCCGGGGGCCCTCCTATAGGGGGAATGCATTTCCGGAAGACAAGCCTGATTGCATGCTCTAGTTTCAGCCGAGAGAGTCGTTGTTCAGTCAGTTAGTTATGCATACATAGGTTGTTACCCGCATGTGCATGGTTAGGTCTTGTTGTTAGCTTCCTGGAGCGAATCTAGGAGGAGATCTGAACAAGTGCGTGCGTGCGTGCATAGACTAGGTGGTGTTAGTGGGCGGTGTGGCGTCCTGGGTGAGTCCATTTAAGGCCATGTAAATCATCATTTTAGTAGAGAGATAAGAGAGAAAAAGTTAGGGCTGTGCGTGAGGCAGGCCAACGCCAAAAATACTCTTGTCTCCATTGTCTACCTTATGCTTGTGTGAGTTGAGAGGTAGAAGAAGAGGAGCTGAGCGATTCAGCTCCAACAGTTTGTATCCCATGCATCTGATCTTTATCAGGATCTGATCGATGACAGCAGCCCGAGTTGTGATGACCTTCACGAGTATGTTGCTCAATGTGAAAAGAAGGTTACACGTACTCGTAGACGAAAGTCTTACAAGACAAATTTGCGCAGAATCACGTGGATTAAAATTAAACCAAATATATCATAATGTCAGGATTGAAAGGAATAGCGGGTTTTAGAAACCCCGGGAAACATCTTTTCGTTCATGAGTCAATAAGAGACTACCGTTTAGATTTCATCGCGCTGTTGAAAACGGGTAGGTCTAATTTTATGGTACCTTTCTTAAAACACCTAGCTGCAGGGAGAGACTTCAATTGATTTTGTCTACCGCCACATGGGCGATCAGGCGGAATCCTAGTAGGTATTAACACAGAAACACAAGTCAAGAAAGTCAAGACAGGAGATTTGTGTTAAATTACACATGAGGTCGAAATATGATGGTTTTGAGTGGTTTTTTTTTTGCCTGTGTATGGAGTTGCACAAGATTCACATAAGCCAGATTTCTTGTCTGGATTAGTGTGTATGTGTCTGCTAGGATGATTTCAATATCTTACGTAAACAAGAAGAAAAAAGTACCGATGATGGACTTTTATGTTTAATGCTATCATCGAGAGTCTTGACCTTAGAGAGATTGCACTCTCCGGTCGGCAATTTACATGGGCTAATCGTAGGGATAATCCGACTTATGAAAAGTTAGATCGTATCCTTGCAAGTGTGGAGTGGGAGCAAAAAACTTCATTAGTATCGGTAAGAGCGTTAACACGTTCGGGATCTAACCATACATCGTTACTTATTGATTCTGGGCACCAAGCACATTTTGGTAATAAAGCCAATTTCTCTTTTGAGCTATCCTGGTTGCGGTGGGATGGTTTTGATGAGATGATAAAAACTGAATGGGAATCGGTATCCAGTGGGGACACTCCAATTCAGAAGTTGCAAAATAAAATTAGACATTTGCGCCGATTCTTGAAAGGATGTGCAAAAAATATAAGTGGTCAATACAAAAAAGAGAAAGAAATCATTGATTAACTGGATATAAAAGCTGAAACTAGTCCGTTGAATGGACTCGAAAAAGAGAGGTTAAAAATGTGAACGAATGTGTGAACAAACTCAGGTACGATGAAGAGACTAAATGGGCTCAGCGTGCTAAAGTAAAGCATGTTCAAAAAGGAGGGAATAAAACAAAATATTTTCACCTAATTGCAAATGGCAAGGATAGAAAGAAAAAGATTTTTCAACTTGAACAAGATGAAGGAACTATTATAGGAGAAGATAATCTAAAAGTCTATATCACAGAGTACTATAAAAGGCTTTTTGGAGAGCCAACTTATAGTAGTTTTTCTCTAATGGAAGAACAAAATGAGGATATTCCATATATATCGGCTGAAGAGAATGATAGCCTTACATCGGTTTTCACTGAGAAAGAAGTTTTTGATGCTATTTCTCAGATGAAATATAATAAACCTCCAGGGCCAGATGGGTTTCCTACTGAGTTTTATCAAAAAAAAATTGGGATGTCATTTAAAACGATCTCATGGCACTTTTTAGGGGAGAATTGCCCTTATTCAAGTTGAATTTTGGGATGATTACCTTGTTACCCAAAAAGGAGAATGCGGTTCAAATTCACCAATATAGATCAATTTGTCTTCTCAATGTTAGCTTCAAGATTTTCACTAAAGTTGTCGCATTACACTTGGCTCATAAGGTGATTAGACCAACCCAAACCGCCACCATGTCAGGATGACATATCCGTGAAGGAGTGGTTGTCTTGCATGAAACCATTCATGAACTTCATCGTAAGAAGCTAGATGGTGTGCTCTTCAAAATTGATTTTGAAAGGCATATGATAAGGTAAAATGGCCTTTCTTGTCGCAAGTCCTTCGCGTGAAGGGTTTTTATCCACAATCATGGAACCTTCCGAATCATGGAATAAAACGGATGTGTGCATCTATTGATGCAGATGCCTAGGCTCAGTTCCCCTTTTTTTTTTTAAAGTCTTAACATATTACAGCTATTTATTTTGTTTGAAGTAGAAGCCAAAGACCACTTATCTCTTGCACGTCATATTTATATCCATTAGATTGTAGATTTTTGGGTAGTTAAGCCTGCAAAAACTCTCATACAAACAAGGGGGATAGACGGAAAATAAACAAAAACCAAGGTGCAGAACACCTCCACCGTATATACATGGGCAGATCAAGGGCTAACCTTATATGATGAACAGATCCTCTTCCTGTACTGTATGCAGCTCTTCATCTGCATGCAATCTCCAAACCAGTTAATTTCGAGCAGCTTTTTATAAGAGAAAATAGTAATATCCAAAAGATATCAATTACATCTGTGCAACAACATGACATCTAGATAGACCAGGATGCACACAGCCAAAAATACACCCAAAAAAAAAAGCCCCACCGAGGCAAACAGCGACTTGAGACAACAGAAAGTACTGAACGCTCGGCTCACAATCCTCATGTTCACGGTTTTGACATGGCCTCGAGTAGGCCTTCCGCCCTCGATGGAGGCGCCGCTGCATCGAGGCCCTATTGGAGCCATGGCACTTCAGTGGATCAGTAGGCTAGCAGCACCCAGCGACGATGCATAGATCGCGAGCAGATCAGACATCAATCTGCCAGAGATCGCCCAAGACGTTTGGTTGCATACCTCGCTCCATCACGGCCGGCCAACAACGGATCTGAACCGGGATCGGCCGCGCGGACGGAAGGCACTTTGAGGAGTGCCAGCGCATGTTCATAACCAAGGATGAAGGAGATTGGCCCACGACGTGCGTCTCCATCTTCCTCACTACGCCGGAGAGCATCAGGTGCTCGTCTGAACCGGGCAGCTGAACTCGCGATGCATGGAAGCCCTCCATGGTGATTGGAGACGCTGGCTTGGGGAAAAAAAGGATCGGCCGATCCGAAAGAAAAGGGGAAACGGTTGTCCCGCCACCGCCGTCGACCACACGAGCCTTTCCCGGCGGCGGCGAGGCGGGAGTAGCGTGGAGGGGCTCTGGATGCAGAGATCGGCTATGCCGCCCGTGTCGTCCGCCAGGACGACCAGTTAATTTCAAGCATAAGTGCAAACGAAGTTCCTCGAGGGAGACACACACGTAAAAGGACTTAGACGGGCAAAATCCTCCGGCGAGGGGACATGGCCGGCGAGGATGCGCTGCATGTACTCCAGCTTCTCGCCGCGGGGAGCGCGCAGGAGTGCAGGCGGCAGATGGCGCTCCATAAGCTCGAATATCCATTTCGGCGGATAGGGTGGTGGGATCTCGCTCGCGTCCACCAGGTCGGAGTAGTCCTCCGGCAGGTGGCCCTTGTCTGGGAAATGACGGAGCCGCGGCACAGGAAGTCGCCGTTCCCGCACCGGCTGCGGCTGTGGCTCGGGTTCCGGAGGCCTCAGGAACCGTCGGGGTTTGGTCTTTGTCCGGTGACGGCGCTTCGATGGCGAACGCATGGTCACGAGCTCGGGAGCTAGGGATTTGTGCGGCGGCGGCGGCGGCGGAGAGGAGCTGGGGGTGGGGAGGAAGGAGAGGGAGAGAGGACGGAGTGGGAGCGCGTGTGAAATATGAGCGAGGGCAGGGCAGCGTGATCACTTTTGGAAACGAGTGAGAGGAGAGTAGGGGGTTACCATTACAGGCTGGGAGTGACGCATGAAGAGGCTGCAGCGAGTAAAACGTGTAGTAATAGGTTGAATTGACAGAAATATACATGACAAATTTATTTATTTTGAGAAGGTCCCAAAGACCTGATAAAAAGCTACAAAGCTCTACTCGGAAAAAAAATTACACATAAGCAAATCAGATTGTGACATGGTCTTAAAAGCTACCAAAAATAAACAAACAATTGCGTAATGAATGCCGTTAGAAGCCGACAAACGGCCCGCCAGGACACACGACATCCTCCTTAATTCGCACGATTTTTCTCACTCTAGGGTTCTCATGCAGTGGGACCATATGTCGTGTGCTTGCCTTCCTTGTCCTGTCCAGTACTTTAGATACGCGTTTCTACCCGCCATTTTTGCAACGTTGGGCTGGCTCATAAGCCGATAAATCATTATCTACGAAAGGCCATAAAGATTGAAAAACATAGCACCAAGAAAAATAGTGCCTACTTTCTTGCATTGCTCATTCAGGATTTCTATGCAAGACCATGAGCTTGCCCAACTGTATATCGCTCTTGACTTTGAAACTATGGCTCGACGAGCACACTTCTCGGGCAAATAAGCTACGCTCTAAGGATTAGATGTGCCATGATCAATCACTAGGTTATTGCACAAGGTTAACAAGTGGCAATCAATTTTATCATGATTAAGCAAGCATCCAAACAAATAAAAACGCAATTCTCAAGAGCCCATATCCCAAAACTATTTCTCACATGAAATACAGAACGACTTCGCATGCAAAAACTGTTCGTTATGGATCAATGTTCCTAAAGAGTGGCAGAGCTTAAGTGTAAAACGGTCTAGAATATAGTTCAAGTATTGGGTCATATCTGGTCAAAATTTATGTTATACATGTACTAGTATTGTGTACTTTTTATGTTATACATATATTAGCATAGATTATAATTTAATACAACCTAAACCAAGATCATGGTAATGTTATACTTTGTTGGATTACCAGACTCGCACTAGAATATAGATTTAGTTGTACTACTTGTCCTCGTCACGGATCCCTCACATTGTCCAAGCGTTATCGGTTCAACACCTCCAAGGTATCCACGCATATAGGGAGGAACGTTGTGTGGCGGTGATGACCCACAAGTATATGGGGTGTATCGCAGTACTTTCGAGGGAAGTGAAACTCAATTTATTGATTCGACACAAGGGAAGCCAAAGAATATTTATAAGCCTTAACAACTGAGTTGTCAATTCAGCTGCACCTGGAAACAATCTTGCTCATAGCAGTTTATCAGTAGCAACAGTTTTGTAGTAAGAACAGTAAAGTAACAGCAGTAGTAAAGTAAAGACAGCAGTAACAATAGCAGTAAACAGTAGGATTCGAGTGCGGTAGGCATAGGGATGGATGGATGGGCGTTGCATGGACAAGACAATTCACATAGCAATCAGAACATAGGGCAATTGCAGATAAATAAGATAAAGCATCCAAGTACTAGATAATCCTAGGCATGTGTTCCATATATAGTCATACGTGCTCGCAATGAGAACTTGCACAACATCTTTTGTCCTGCCAGCCGTTTGCAGCGGGGCCTCAAGGGAACTACTAGCAATTAAGGTGATCCTTTTAATAGAGCACCGGAGCAAAGCATTAACACTCCATGAACACACGTGATTCTCACATCAAAGCCATTCCCTCCGGTTATCCCAATTTCTGTCACTTCGGGGCCATTGGTTCCGGACAACAACGTGTGTATACAACTTGCAGATAAGACCATAAACAATACTATCATAATGAATCAATAACATGTTCAGATCTAAAATCATGGCACTCGGGCCCTAGTTACAAGCATTAAGCATAACAAGTCGCAACAAAGTCATAAAGCACTAATAGAAGATACTAGGCACCATGCCCTAACAATCTGATGCCATTACATGAACGATCTTATCCAATCCCTGCCATCCCCATAGCCTACAGTGGGGGATTACTCACTCATAGATGGGGGAAACATGGATGGTTGATGGAGAAGAGATGGTGATGATGATGGCGATGATCTCCTCCAATTCCCCGTCACGGCAGGGTTTCAGAACGGAGTTTCTGGTGCTGTTTTGTGGAATCTGGTGGTGGCAGCGGAGCGGAACTCCTTTTGAAAAAACTTCGAACCCCCCAGAGTTTTTAGGTCAGAAGGCTTCTTATTGGAAAAGAGGGAGACTGAGGGGGTGTCTAGGGCGTCCAGAACACCCCCCGGCGCGGCCTGGGCTAGCCCACGCGGCCGGGTGGTGTGGCCTAGGCCCAGCCCCCCTCCGTCTCGTATTCTGGATCCAGGAGTCTTCTGGTGAAATAGGATTTTCGGCATATTTTCCAGGATTTTCCTGATAGTTGATTTTCTGCACAAAAAGTAGACACTAGGGAAATTCTGCTGAAAACAGCATCAGTCCGCATTAGTTGCATCCAAATCATACAAGTTTAGAGGAGAAACAATAGCAAAAGTCAAGTAGATACGTTTTGGACGTATCAACTCCCCCCAAGCTTAGCTTATTGCTTGTCCTCAAGCAATTCAGTTGAAAACTGAGTGCGATAAAAGAAACTTTCACGAACACATTTGCTTCATGTGATGTATATATTCTCAACATGTGATCAACTACTTAGACAATTCATAATAAAGAGTATGCAACTAAGTTTACTTAATAGGCATTGCAAGCTATGAAGAGATTCCAACTCAAGAATAATAAGTAGCATGAAACATAAACATAAGCAACATTACAATGCTCATAACAAGGTATGATAGAGTGGTATCCCGCTTGCCTTTGACTATGAGCCAAGGCACCTCTGAAGTTCAGGTGAAGACTAGAAGTAAAGATATCAAAGATACAAGCATCAAAGTCATAACACAAATAACCAAGTTTTGAGACAAGCACAAAGAATGACAACTATGCTCTCAAGAAGGTGCTCATAGAATATGTGGAGACTCAACAAGGAAAACAAAAGGTTTTGAAAAGTTTGAAAGGCTTCCAAATGCTGAAAGTATGGTACTCGTTAGCTTTGAGCTCTCATTGCCCCTATCATCAGCATCTTTAAGTGGTTAAGGTTAAAGTGACACAACTAAGAGGATATGCTTGACAAGTTATAAACTAAAGTCTCATGCCCCTTACTCACGAGTACCGGACCTCATGATACTCAACTCCAGTCACAAGTAAGCGCTTGTTATTGTAAGTACATATGTATCATACAGAACCGCCAACGGGGTACCCCTTGCACATGATACAGGAGCTATTCCATAATCAAAATGACAAGGCAAGCAGACAATGAGCATCTCAACGATCTTTTTATTTACTATGTGCATAGATTTTTATTGAGGATGCTTCATAGAATGCTCATTATGGTTATGCTGCAAGTTTCCACCATGATTAGGCATGGCTTAGGCTAGCGGCCCAGGCGTTTCTCTAACACACATACAAACTCCATGATCTTACAAGTTCCACTTTTATTTCACACCGCCGGGATCCATAAGCAAAAGAATCATGATATCAACAGGGTACAAAGTACCCGTGGAATGTTGAAAGCGTTCCCCATGATACATGGTTCTGCTAACTTCAACTTATAAAGCACAAGCATATACGCAACAAAGAAGGATGCAATGGTTCAGGTTTATTGAATGCAAGAAAATAAAGTGTGCCATCAAGTTCGTGAGAGCTTTACTAACTAACTTTCTCATAACAAGCAAACATTTTATTCGGAAGAAAACAAGGCATATTGGATATGCACGGAAATAGCAAATGATGCTAATAGGTAGGTATGGTGGACACTTTGGCAACATTTGGTTTTAGGGGGTTGGAAACATGAGTAAAACATACTCAGTGAAAGTGAAGGTTAGCAATAGTAAGGGACCGACAAACGAGAGAGAGATAGCTATCATAATCATGCTTTCAACAAAACAGGACTAATCATGGCATGAAAGTGATTCAAGACCCTCAAGGCAAAATAATTCATCGAGGATTAACTGATTATTTCAGTCATGTGCATGCGTAAGCATGTGCCAAGTCAATTCAAATGAAACATTCAGAGGAGGATACCACAGTGTCATACCAAGTTATGAATAGAGTAATGCAAGCAAACATTCATAAGATAAGCTACCGACTATTAGCAAGCTGGAACTAATCATAAGAAAGTAAGAACTATTAAGCATCCATAAATAACATACACTCTATACGAACAGACTAAGCATGCCCACTATGATGATTATATGTACAAAAATGAAAACAAATAGAGTTCGTTACCAGCCTCTTACCACACCTCAAGTTGTCATTAATCCTCATTATTGCCCTTCACTTGTGTGGCTTGAATAATAACATGAAACCAAATTCCATTGAGGACTGCTGAACCCTGCAACAAAACTCACAAAACCAAAGAAGAACAACAAATATTTTTGGTGTTTTTGATTTTTTAACAAGAACCAAAAAGGGAGAACAAGCAAAGAAAAATCTTTTTGGGTTTTTTTCGAATAGTTTAAACAAAGCAAAAAAAGGAAAAAAGCAAACCAAGGCAAAAAGAAGAAGCAAACAAAGAGAAACAACAGAAATATTTTTGGTCTTTTTTTGTGTTTTAGAAAGCAAAAGCAAAGAAAGAACGAAAACTAAAAAGAGAACGAAACATGAATATACAAAGTACCGACGCAAAATGAAATGAAGATGAGTGCGATGTCGGCGTACCTCCCCCCAAGCTTAGGCTTTTGGCCTAAGTGGTTGTCAATCCCGGTATGAGTAAGGGTTCCAAGCAGGCGGGTCCTGATAAGAATGATCATAGTTGGGCCCTTGGGAAGAAGAAGAAGCTCCCCAATCATAAGCAGGCTGCTGATATGAAGACTCCCCCTCATTCGAGGGTTGGACCGAATCATCCGTGACCTCCCTTCTAGTATCCTACTCCTGCTGAGAGAGCTCTCCCAAATACGTATCAAACTCCTCCTCCATGAGAGACCATCCTACCCTGTTATCAAGGTTAAACAAAACAGGTGTCGGCAAAAGAATAACACGTTCGGACTTACTCCTTCTCCAACCAGCTTTGAGAAAGGTAATTTCATAAGACAACTCATTCAAACTAGCCCATGAGGAAACAAATTTATGTTGTATCATGGAATTAAGATCAAGCCTTTCTATCGGAAACTGTAGGTCTAGATGATGAGGCACTAAACCATGCAATGCTAGTAAACAAGAAGCAATGAGGCCTCCACAAATTCCACCTTTCTCGCGGTTAGCGGCAAGACGGAAAGCTATCAAAGCACCCAAGTTGTAAGACCTATCTCGTTTAAGAGCAGTAGAGATAAATGCTAGATCATAAGAAGATAACGTATTGGTAGTTTTCCTAGCAAGAACACACTTGGCAATAAAGTAGGCAAAGTAGCGAATGGAGGGGAGATGAATGTTACGGATTTTCCCACTCTCCTTCGAGAAGCTGCTCCCTTGGCAAATTTTGCGTATAAATCCATGAGTGGTTCAGGTCGCTCTTTAATCCTTCTACATGATCCCCACTGAGGTACCTTAATAGCTGCACAGAAGTCAGCGAGAGAAAGGTCGACAACAATATTGTAAATTTTGTAGTGGACCATGGGGTTAGGCAAAGAGTAACTAAATTGAAAGTCCTGCACCACAGACATGGTTAGCTTCACAAATTGACAAGGTTCATCTTCCAAAAGGTGTTCCAATCCTGCATTCGAAACCAAAGTGTGGAAATCTTGGAGAATTCCTACAGCTCTCATGAACTCAGAGCATGGATAAATGGAAGGAAAAACTTCCTCCTCCCGGTGGACCTTCATAACCTCAGGCACCCATAGTTCATGTTGGTTTAGTTGATGCTCATTCATCTTCTATTCTGAAATTTAAACACCTATTAAACAAGTGATTGCAAAGTGAATATAATGAAGGGTACTACTCATAGGGACTTGTAAGAGGCCTAAACATGCATCAAAACTATATCTCTAAGCATCAAACAAGCTTACAAGCTCTCATAACCTGTCACCTACAGCAGCAAAATACTCAAGATATAATCCACTAAACACAAATATACTTGGACAACGGGAGGAGTCACATACCGGAGAACAAATGCTCCAGATTTCAGCAACAAAGATGGGTTGAGCAAGGGAGATCAAAAAAATCAGATCAAGCACAGCAAGAACGCGATTTTGAGCAATGAACTGAAGCTTACTCGGGAGAGAGAAGAAAGTGGCAGGTGAGAGTGTTAGTGTAGGGCCAGGGTGGCCCATACCATGGCATGGCGCCACCTAGGGCAGGCCGTGCCACCAGGTGGTGTGCCTACCTGGTGGGTCCCCCTGGTACCTTCCAGGCACTCTTCTGCCCCTTTTTCACGTAAAAATTTAATATGAATTTTTTGGAATTTTTCGAGACACTTTATTTTTGGGCAATTTTTAGGAATAGAAGAATGATTTTCTGACAGACAGATTTTTGCAAATGATGCAATGCAAAACAAAGCAAAAGCTACAGAAGTTATAAGGCACACTAACAAGCAAGCAACTAACAACAGAAAAGAAAACTAAACGAAAGCAAAAACTAAAATGGATAGAATATAAGTAAACGGAGATAATCATGGTGAAAACATTGTTTTGTTCAATGAAATCATTTTGTTAACAAGTTTGATCAGGTCTTGTTACCAAAACAATTCCATATGAGACAAAACTTTGTATTCCACTAATGATTATGTTACCTCAACCTTGATAGCAATGGTCCCAATCATAATAGTTTCAAATTTTTCTCTTGCTGTGGGATAGTATATTTCTCCAACTTGAATGCCCTCAACATGTTCAATGGAATTCAAACCATAAGTCCTTTCAATCTTCTTAGGGAAATAGACAGTATGTTCCTTTTCATTAACATGGAAAGTCACCTTCCTTGATTACAATTAATAACAGCTCCTGTAGTATTAAGAAAAGGTATCCCAAGAATAATAGACATATTATCATCTTCAGGCATTTCAAGCACAACAAAATCAGTTAATATCAAGCAATTATGAGCCACTTGAAAAGGTACATCCTCACATATACCAACAGGAATAGTGGTAGATTTATCAGCCATTTGCAAAGATATATCAGTTGGTATTAATTTTTCCAGTTGAAGTCTCTTATAGAGAGAGAAAGGCATAACACTAACTCCAGCTCCCAAATCACACAAAGCAGTTCTAACATAATTATTTTTAATAGAGCAAGGGATAGTTGGAATCCCTAGGTCTCCAAGTTTCTTTGGAACCTTACCATTAAAGGAATAATTAGCAAGCAAAGTAGAAATTTCTTCATTAGGGATCTTCCTTTTATTCGAGACAATATCCTTCATATACTTTGAGTAAGGAGGCAATTTAATAGCATCAGTCAAATTAATTTGTAGGAATAAAGGTTTCATCCACTCACAAAACTTATTATAGTGTTCATCTTCCTTTGACTTGTGTTTCTTATCAGGGAAAGTCATAGGTTTTTGGACCCAATGCTCTCTTTCACTACCATGTTTCTTAGCAATAAAATCTTATTTAGTGCATTTAGTATTCTTAGTGTAGTTTTTAGGTTCTTCTTCAACTTTTTCTTCATTAGGGACTTCATTTTCTTCATTGCCACTTTCAGTTTCAGCATCAGAGACAGATATACTATTAGGATCTATAGCAGGTTCTGAGGGTTCTACAACAGTTTTATGTTTCTTTTTTTTTCTTACGAGTAGTACCACTATTTTCAGCTTGTTGAAAATCCTGCTCAATTCTTTTGGGATGCCCCTCAGGATATAGAGGATCCTGGGTAGCTGCACCACTCCTAGTTCTAATTTCATAAGCGTGTTTTTTCTTTAGCAGCATTAACTAGCAAGTCTTTTTGCACTTTAATGAGTTGATCTATTTGAGTTTGAACCATTTGAAAGTGTTTAAGAATCATTTTAACATCATTAGAGGTTCTTTCCACAATATCTTTTAACTCAACAATAGCTCTAGTGTTTTCCATTAGATGATTTTGCACCCTTTTATTAAAATTATCCTGCTTAACAATAAAGATATTGAATTCTTCTAAGCATTGATCAGGAGGTTTAGAGTAGGGGATATCATCTTCATCAAAGTGTTGGAGAGAGTGTACCTCAATAGTGGATGAGTAGGGGATAGGCTTACATAATTCTTCTATAGGAGGTAAATTTTTGACATTTGCAGCTTTAATTCCCTTCTCCTTAAGACATTTCTTAGCTTCTTTCATCACTTCATCATTTAATTCAATAACTCCCCTCTTCTTTGATGTTGGAATAGGCACCGGAATAGCAGGTTCAGGTATAATTGCTTCAGGTATAGCTGGTTCAGGAGGAGTCCAATCTTCATAATTCTTGCTTATTTTAGCCATTAGTTCCTCGGCTTCCTTGGGAGTCCTATTCTTGAAAACACAATCAGCACAACTATCTAGGTATGTCCTAGATTCTTCAGTTAGTCCATTATAAAATATATCAAGAAGCTCATTCTTAGGTAATGGACTTCCAGCATGTGCATGAATCAAAGCACAAAACCTTGCCCATGATTCAGGCAATATCTCTTTTTCTCCCTGTTTAAAATCAAAAAGTTCCTGCAAAATAGCATGTCTAGCACTTGGAGGAAAATATTTCTGCAGGAAAGTACTAATTAAGCAATCATGGCTATCAATAGATCCAAGAGGTAAATTACTAAACCAAGTTTTAGCTTCTCCTTTCTGTGAAAAAGGGAAAATCTTAGCAACAAAGTAAGTACGCATCTTAATATCACCAGAAAACAAGCCACTCATGGTAGAAATCCCATTCATATGTGCTACCGCACTTTCATTCTTAGTCCCACAAAAAGGTTCTTTCTCAACAATAGCTATGTAAGATAGATCGAGAGAGAAATCATAATCTTTATCTTTAATATTTATGGGAGAAGCAGCAAACTTAGCAACAGGAGACAATTTGGGCCTAATAGTACGCCTCTCAAGGAGACTCTTAGCAGCACTCCTATCATGGGTGTTTTTACATTATTTAATAAATTCATTAGTCATCTCAACATAACCATCTTCAATATCATAACTTTCACTAGATGCAGGTGAACTAATAGGTGTAGTAGTGTCTTCATTAGAAGTTTCAGTATTTCCAGCTATAGTTCTAGCAATCGTAGCATGTAGGAAAGGACCTAATGAACCACTCTTATCAAGCACAGTAGAAGCAGCATCATAAGTATCAGAAGGTTCAGATTCAGCAGTAGTAGCAGCGTGTAGCATGTGTAAGTGGTGGTGTAACGAGCTTACTCATAACAGACGGTGAATCAAGAGGAACAGAGGTGTTCAGAACCGTACCTCTTCTTGTAGTGGATGGTAAAATAGGAACCTTGCCATCACGAGACTTACCCATGATGGATGAATAACAGCGAACAATAGAGAATCCAAGTGAATTTGATAAATAAAGCTATGCTCCCCGGTAACAGCGCCAGAAAATAGTCTTGATGACCCGCAAGTGTAGGGGGTGTATCGTAGTACTTTCGAGGGAAGTGAAACCCAATTTATTGATTCGACACAAGGAGAGCCAAAGAATATTTATAACCCTTAACAACTGAAGTGTCAATTCAGCTGCACCTGGAAACAATCTTGCTCACAGCAATTTATCAGTAGCAACAGTTTTGTACTAGGAATAGTAAAGTAATAGCAGTAGTAAAGTAAAGACAGCAGTAACAATAGTAGTAAACAGTAGGATTCGAGTGCGGTAGGCATAGGGATAGATGGACGGGCGTTTCATGGACAAGACAATTCACATAGCAATCAGAACATAGGGCAATTGCAGATAAATAAGATAAAGCATCCAAGTACTAGATAATCCTAGGCATGTGTTCCATATATAGTCATACGTGCTCACAATGAGAACTTGCACAACATCTTTTGTCCTGCCAGCCGTTTGCAGCGGGGCCTCAAGGGAACTACTAGCAATTAAGGTGCTCCTTTTAATAGAGCACCGGAGCAAAGCATTAACACTCCGTGAACACACGTGATTCTCACATGAAAGCCATTCCCTCCGGTTATCCCAATTTCTATCACTTCAGGGCCATTGGTTCCAGACAACAACGTGTGTATACAACTTGCAGATAAGACCATAAACAATACTATCATAATGAATCAATAACATTTTCAGATCTGAAATCATGGCACTCGGGCCCTAGTGACAAGCATTAAGCATAACAAGTCGCAACAAAGTCATAAAGCACTAATAGAAGATACTAGGCACCATGCCCTAACAATCTGATGCCATTACATGAATGATCTCATCCAATCCCTACCATCCCCATAGCCTACAGTGGGGAATTACTCACTCATAGATGGGGGAAACATGGATGGTCGATGGAGAAGAGATGGTGATGATGATGGTGATGATCTCCTCCAATTCCTCGTCCCGGCAGGGTTTCAGAACGGAGTTTCTGGTGCTGTTTTGTGGAATCTGGTGGTGGTGGCGGAGCGGAACTCCTTCTGGAAAAACATCGAATCCCCTAGAGTTTTTAGGTCAGAAGGCTTCTTATAGGCGAAGAGGGAGACCGAGGGGGTGTCTGGGGCGGCCAGACCACCCCCTGGCACGGCCTGGGCTAGCCCGCGCGGCTAGGTGGTGTGGCCTGGGCCCATCCCCCCTCCGTCTCGTATTCTGGCTCCAGGAGTCTTCTCGTGAAATAGGATTTTCGGCATATTTTCCGGGATTTTTCCTGATAGTTGATTTTATGCACAAAATGTAGACACCAGGGCAATTCTGCTGATAACAGCGTCGGTCCGCATTAGTTGCATCCAAATCACACAAGTTTAGAGGAGAAACAATAGCAAAAGTGTTTAGGAAATTAGATATGTTTTGGGCGTATCAGGCGGCTTTCTAGCCCCATCTTGATCACACAACTTGGGTGTGGAAGAAATGACAATGTTTCTATAACCCTAGAGCAATCAACACTTAATCATGTCCACACCTCTGACAGATATAGTTGTCCCGATATGGTCCCCACACTTATGGTAACAATAGTTGTATTCACCATATCCACTCTGAGTCGGTTCCAACACCTTCAATGTGTATCCCTATAAGTTCATGACCACTTGAACATGACTCAAGTAGCCCAAGTACATACTGAATCCCGGGACACATAGCTAGTAGTTGTCCTAATTGGATATGTCAACTCCCAAGTTCTCATAGTTACCGAGGAACCTTCTCATCGTGTCTATGCAACATTCTCTTTGCCTTGTGGTATATAGTGGTCAAGGTTCGGGTGAATACTTGTGTCTATATCGGGATGATCAACCTCTCTTGTAGAACTTGTGATGAAGACTTCCTAGTCGGGTTAACACTTAACCTTAGTAGGATGACGATGTAGATCCTACTATGATACCTCAAGAGGGCTCATATATATCTCTCAAGTTCAGAGGGGAAAAACTTGACTTGATCGACCATTCATCGCAACATGATTCACGGTAATCCCTAAATCTACACGTATAACTATCCAATTACAATGTAGCATTTGATATACCCTAAACAAGTTATTCACATATTAAGAACATCTCCAGTCCCCAAGTCTAGGGCATGCAATATACATTGTACATGAGACTTACAAATAACATATTTTGCTATGTCTCTGCATGGGTATGTTTAACTTGGGTTCACCAATAAGATTACATACTATTGGGATGATATCTCTATGTTCATGACTTGTTAAACATGCTCGTCGACTAATTCATATACTAGTCAATAAGTACATGTTTGCATACCCTTATTAACTAGGGGTAGTTAAAATAATCATCATACAATGCATACTCTCATAAACAAGTCGTGTACTTCTTGATACATATCAAGACTATGCTTAATGACAATATTAATAACTCATGAATACGTAAGGCATATAATCATCTCCACAATTGCGTCAAGGTCATATTTCCAACATTGGGACAAACATGTAGTCCCGTCTAAGCTTTGCCACTGTTCCTTGCAAGATGGTATGCATGGAAAGAATTCATGGTGTGCAATAACTTCCCTTATGTTGATAATTAGAGGTACAAACAGAAGCCTACATCTCCAGTTTGTTTAGTATAATTGATATGGTTGCAACCTGGAGTGTTGATCTTCACATATTCTTGGTGGGGGTTGAGGGGAAGGGAAAATAACATGATGAACTCGATGGCAAACACACACACATGGAGATAACTAGCAAAAAACTCGTAGAATTGATCCCGACAATAAACCACCAATGGAGCAACCTCCGGAACTCGAAAGACAAGCCAACAATCGCCTATCTAATTAAAATTGTTTCCTTCTTACTTGCTGGTCCACCAATTCAATAGAACTCTAGCAAGGAAAAATAGCAACCACTAGAACACTATCGAAGATTGGCACTATTAGAACCTTGGGAGAGAAGATTGGTATGTGCATACTAGAATACCACTTCATAGAGAAAGATTAGCTACATGATGATCGGGTAACAACTCCATGGAAGGAGGCATTGGAATCCACATGGAGATATTCTTCACTAAGGGGAGGGCAAGGGATGCATAGCTCTATCTCATCTTTTCGTATATCTTGTCTTCTCTCAGATTTGAGCCACAAGGGTATATTTATAGTACTAGGGCCGAAGAGGTTGGTGCATGGAAGATTGCAAGGCATTGGCATGGGTATCACCCTTCAGGTACCCACTAATGGTATATTAGGTCTGACCCAACTAGAAGCCCAACATAATGGTGGGCTAAGGATGGTGAAACCCAAGATGAGCTAGCAGCTACGACATCTTGGAGGCCTAGGATCCTGGCGCGTGGATCAAAGGACAAGCCCAAAGCTTAGGAAGTTCTAGGGTTAACCCTTAGCCTGTAACCGACTCGGACACGGTACCTAAGACCTAGTGAAAAGGGGTAACCTCGGCAATGCCCATGGTTATGTACTTAGGGTTTCGTGGAAAAGAGAACGTTGGGGATTTCGTCGGTTGATCAGACCAACAAGGAAGTCAAAATAGTCTGATTACTATAGAAATTATGATTACAGACTGCTCAAAGCTTCGGTACCTCTCCGTTGGCTTCTCCTAGCCTTTATGTAATAGGTTGGGTCCAAAAGACATATAGGGATAGGTTACAAGTTACAATTACAAGACTAGTACAATGTTGGTTTCTACTTCTTTGTTGACCGCCAAGATAGATTTTGTCCGTTGGATGCTCTCCGGACTTTCCTTTACTCTCTACGGGTGTAGCATTCCAATTGTCTAACAATTGTAATGCTACTTGGTCTAGTAAGATAATGGCTACTTCCTATATATAATTGTTGCATCATAAATATATCATGCTCATGTCATCATGCCACCTTGCATTTGAACATCATATAAAACCCTTTCTTTTGGTTCTTCTCTCATGTGCATTATTAATTGTAGTTGCCTCTTGATATGGTATTTGGCTATTGATATATTGTTTAAATGCCCAAGTTGAGTTGGGGGCATATCTTTTATTCACCTCCATTATTTTTTTTCTTTTCACCACCTTATAACTCCACCATCCCATTAACCATGAGCTTGTATTTCTTTTCCTTTTGATAATTATTCTAGCTCATGTGGGTTGGGGTGGATCCAAGTCTAACATTTCTTTGCTTGGCGTTTTTCTCCACTTCTTGTGAATGCATAAGAATAATGCCATATCATTATTTTTGTTCTCACAAAATAAATCATGGCATTTATTATTTTGCATGGGCCATGCAACCTTCATCACCACCTTTTATCTTATTGGTTTATCCTTTTGTTTTATTGGATCTTTTCTTTGTGGATCATCTCCATCCCTTCCACCATCCCCATATTCCCATCCACATCATTTTCTTTTATTTTATTTTCTCCATGCATGATCCAAATGAGGCCTCTTCCCATAACCCTTTTCTTTCTCTTTTCTTGAATTCTCCTTCACCTCATCTTAACTTAATCAAGCCTCACTCTACCTCTTGGTTGATCTCATAAACACATTTTAAAACCTAAACCACCTAATAAAAATCTAACTTAACTTCCTCTCTCTATTTTTTCTTCTAACCCTAATTCTACACTAAACCCTAACCTTAACCTCACCTCTCTCTCTCTATCTCCCTCTCTATCATGTTGGCCCCACCTGGCCCTCTTTCTCGCCCTGGCCCACACCCCATCTAACCAGCTAACCACCCCAAACCCTAGCCCATGCCCTAGCCTAACCTGAGCTCACCCGAGCTACCCCTTCCCTTCTCTCTCTTCTCTCTACCGTCGTGCCAGCCCCACCCAGCTGCTGCCCACGCCATCCCCACCTGCAGCCCCTCTCCCTGCCCTGCCTGGCTACCCAGGCCGAGCCCCAGCGCGACCACGTGATTAGGGAGAAAGGGAAAAGAGCTGAGGCCACTTTTCCATCTACCCCGCTCCCACACGGCATCTCCTCCCTCTCCCTCGCTTTACCTCCGCCCCACGGCTCCCCTGTCTCGTCCAGATCCAACCCCAGGCCCTGCCTCTCCTCCCCTTCGTCTTCATCGTCGCCAGGACCTGTCGCCGGTCACCGCCAGTACCGCGTCGCCTCCCCTCGTTCCAGCCGTCCAGCACGACGTGGAGGTGGTCCAGAAGAACAAGGAGGCTCCCCTACTTCGCCTCGTACGCGCCGACGAGGAGGAGAAGCCCCAGCACCACCGGAACCAGCGCCGCCCGACGCAAACCCTAGCCGCCAGTACGCCAGCAACCTCGACGATCTGTCGCGCCTCCGGCCGTGCCACCACCACCGATCACCCCGCGGTGAGTCCCTTTTCCTCCCTGACACCATCCGCCTCGCTGTCGTCGTCTAGCATCGTCGTTCTTTTCGCCGAGTGCCCTCAGTGCACCGCCAGACGCTGGTGTCTGCACACACCCGCGCCGCACATAGCCTCATCTGGTCGTCTAGCCCCCACCTAACACCAAGCCCAAGCCACCGCAGCGGCTACGCCCTCCAAGCGCATGCCCAGATCCCCGGTTCGAACCCCCGTCCCGCGCTGCGTGGCGTTTTTCTTCGCCAGTCGTCAGCTCGCGAAGAAGAGAAACAGTGCCGCCGCGCGTTTTGCAGAAAACCCCCTAGCTTTTTCTCTGCTTAACCCGCGCTCCTCGCTAGCCCCACCTGTCAGCCGTCGTGGCCTTCTTTCAGAAAACCCCCCAGCTGCTATTATCCTAACCCGCGCTCCAGTTCGGTCCCACCTGCCAGCCTCAGCGAGCTCGTTCACTGTCACGTGGGCCTCCGCCGGGTGGTCCTACCTCGCAGTCGCCCGGGCTAGACAGAGCCCCGGTGTGAAAAGATTTCCGCGCGCGTGTGCCCCGCCAGCGATGGGCCCACCCGTCAGTGGCTATGGCTGGGTCAAGCTGGGTAATAAAAGTTTGCCCTGTTGTCTGTTTTAATTAAACCTTTTCAAAATTGAATTAAATTCAAATCAGATTTAAATAACTTTTCAAATATAAATCCAAATAATACAAATGATATATGTTTTTGAATCAGAAAAATGTGAGGAATTCAAATATGCCATTAAAAAGATGTTTTGAGCACTTTAAAATTTCGAGATGATTAAAATTACAATAAAATACCCTTTTCCTTAATTAATTAATAACTTTAATTCTACAACTCCAAATTTGACAAATAATATGTCTAAATCGATCAGCGCGACGAGCCCGTTCTATCTATGCAGTCCTTGTTCTGAATTGAAGCATGCATCATGTCATTCTTACAAATCTGAACTGTTTATGGCAATAAAAAGTGGACTAAATACATAATAAAATGCTTTAATTCTTGCACCACACCTCACCCTTGCCATGCTACTTTAATGCCATGTAAATTGTGCATCATTCATCATGGCATGCTTGTTTGCGTGTCGCATTTTAATTCATATGCTTGTGCACTTTATTTATGTTGGCCCTTGTTTGTTTGGTTCTTCTTCGAATAGACGCCCAGCAGGAGAATTACCAGGAATCACAGGAGTGCTACCCAGATCCATCTCTCGCTTCAACTGAGCTGCCAGACAAGCACTACCACATGCTTGCATACATACAGTACCTATCACCTCTATCTTATTCTTGCATCATTGAGTCGCGATTGCATTAAATTGAATCCCAAGTACTGCATAGCCTTTACTTTTAAACCCCACTGAAGCTTGTTCCTCCATCCCATGAGCCATTACTACAGGAGTTGTTTGAGCCATGCGAGTCGTAGAAAATCATGTGTAGGGTATGTGAGTGTCTGAAGAATAACGAGGTACATAAATAACACAACCTGAGTAGTAATAGGATAACTAATGAAAGAGGCACCGGTGAGCAATATCTGCTATTTGGTTTTTCATGCTCACTTGTGTCCCGTAGGACCCCGAGTACTTGATTCCTGTTCCTTGACTATTCGCACTATCCACATCTGGGAGGCCTTATGGACCCCCCCTGAGCCAGAGCTTGATTCATTCTTATTTCTTGGGGCCACAATTAGTTTGGGGCTTTATTACTATCCTGTACTTATGCCATGTTACTGCTTTATTTAAGATTGTGCGAGGAGCACCTGTACTGTTTTGGATCGTGACACGTTTTCGCTGTATCGACAAGCCCAGTCACATTTTCGGGTTCCCAGTCGTTTACCGCCGTCCACACAAACCTTGGGTCCGTCTCGGAGCCGGCCAACTTCGTTGCGGGTAGCTTAATGGGGTGGCCCCCTAAAATATTGCTAAATCCTGTGATTGATTTGTCGTGAATACCTCGTTGGATTTTGATTTGGTTTTTCCGAGGTTGATCGAGTGTGTGTTGCTATTCGTGCACCCCTGCAGGGTAAATCTTTCTGAAAGCTGTGTCCGCGGTTATGGACGACTTGGAGCACAGTTTCTCGATCATAGACAAGTATAACTAAAGTACCGTTTTTAATTTGACTAAGTACTTGACTGGTAAATAGTGCAATACTCATGGAATGGTTAATAAAACTGCCAACGGATGATGGGGGTTGTTCGTCCGCTTCCTCGTTGGTAAGCGAGGAGGAGGATGGATCTGTTAATTATACTGTTATAACTGTTGTTCTTAATTCACGGACATCCGTCTATCATTGGTTAGGCGGATGGTTAGCGAGTATCTGTAGAATTGTTAGGTATTATCTTTTGCTGCAATTGCGTCACCCCAGGTTGTGTCCCCTTTAGCGACATAAAGACTTGCTGAGTACCCCTAGGGTCTCACACGATAAATTGTTTGATTCAGATGAACAGGTATATTCGCAAGATGGATACTGGGTGGAAGCGACAGATGATGTTGGCAACGATCATTCGGTGTAGAGATTCCGGGAACGGGGATCCGTGAGATCTGTGGGCGGGATGTGTTTATTTATGGGGCATCTTATGCCGATTTGCTTCTTATCTGTACTCGGATCTTGTTTTCCGCTTCCGCCTGATACTCTGATGTTTGTTGTATGAGGAGCTATCCTAAATTATTATCTCTATCTAGGATATTTGAATCTTGCCGTATGGCGTTGCATTATTTCTATTACTTTTAGATGGAATGGCTCTGAGGACTGTTGTATGTGGCTTGCATACATACTCATTTGTGTATGTAGTTGATCCCTTCGCCTGCCGATTACGCCGCTCGTTCTTCTCCCGTTGTCTGAAAGTGGTTAGGACGACCGAAAGGTCTACCGTGAGTGGCTCTGGGCCCCACCGTACTATTTTAACCACTTTCATTCATCCAGGCATGTAACTAAGAGCGTAATTCACCGAGGTAGTTACAATGGGCTTTGTGGGCCGCGAGCCTTTGTATGCTTAGGGTAGTAAATCACGGGGACCCGATTGTTCATGCCACTGTCAGTGGCCCCGAGACTCCATACGAATCGTAGATTTGGGTTGAGTCTCAAAGACATTTTTAGCTGCAAATCGAAGGTTCTCATAAGTAAATATTTTAACATTCTTTATATATATTGTCGCAGGGATTTGGTATAATAGGTCTGATGCATCCGACGGATCGGGAATCAGTAAATTGCTCCTGTTAAAAACACTGTGAACCTATATCAATTTCAAGTCCCTAGGCTTGAACTCGGTATTTGTTGGCGTAATTCAGTTCAAGCCACTAAGATCTTACCGAATACTGAATTCTAATGCTTTTATTTTGGGTACCCAACACGTCTGTCAGTATTTTTCATCGTATCATGGATATGGATATTTTACTGGCAGAGCGCATTCGTGTGCAGTTACCAGGCAGCACGGGACTGATCCTGGTGTCTTACCTTCATGTCGTGGACACAGCATTCAGACATATTATCGCGGCGGGCGCGATCTGAGGATTTTTGAGATTTTATCAACTACCTTGTTTGGTTGTTGGAATTGCTGAAGTTGTCAGCTTTATATTATCGGGTGAGATATAAGCGCCCCCGATGGGAGTAATCGTCTGAGGATACAACCATGTAATTCTCATCGGTTTTTTATTTTGTTTTATTGGGTGCGCTTTCAATGCGCGAGGATAATATTCATCCGAAGAGTTTTTCTACTTCGGGTCCTGTCTTGTTTTGTCAACTCTTTTAGAGAGTATTCTTATCTATCGGGTGCGCGGCTACAGCTAGCACTCCCGATGGGAGTAACCCCCGAGTCTATGTTCGGATGCTTGTATCGGCACATAGGCTCAGAGTAATGTCTTCAGTTTAGAGGGTACTCAACTCAGTCCTTGTTTATTCCAATCCTATTTCAAAATTTTCATCGGGTTCATGGCGAGCGCTCCCGGTGGGAGTAGCCCCTGTGGCTATGTTCGGGTGCTTGCACCGGGACATAGGTGATGACCCACAAGTATAAGGGGTGTATCGCAGTATTTTCGAGGGAAGTGAAACCCAATTTATTGATTCGACATAAGGGGAGCCAAAATATTTATAAGCCTTAACAACTGAGTTGTCAATTCAGCTGCACCTGGAAACAATCTTGCTCACAGCAGTGTATCAGTAGCAACAGTTTTGTAGTAGGAATAGTAAAGTAGCAGCAGTAGTAAAGTAAAGACAGTAGTAACAATTGCAGTAAACAGTAGGATTCGAGTGCGGTAGGCATAGGGATGGTGGACGGGCGTTGCATGGACAAGATAATTCACATAGCAATCAGAACATAGGGCAATTGCAGATAAATAAGATAAAGCATCCAAGTACTAGATAATCCTAGGCATGTGTTCCATATATATCATACGTGCTCGCAATGATAACTTGCACAATATCTTTTGTCCTGCCAGCCCGTTTGCAGCGGGGCCTCAAGGGAACTACTAGCAAGTAAGGTGCTCCTTTTAATAGAGCACCGGAGCAAAGCATTAACATTCCATGAACACATGTAATCCTCACATCAAAGCCATTCCCTCTGGTTATCCCGATTTCTGTCACTTCGGGGCCATTGGTTCTAGACAACAACATGTGTATACAACTTGCAGGTAAGACCATAAACAATACTATCATAATGAATCAATAACATGTTCAGATCTGAAATCATGGCACTCGGGCCCTAGTGATAAGCATTAAGCATACCAAGTCGCAACAAAGTCATAAAGCACTAATAGAAGATACTAGGCACCATGCCCTAACAATCTGATGCCATTACATGAACGATCTCATCCAATCCCTACCATCCCCATAGCCCACGGCGGGGGATTACTCACTCATAGATGGGGAAACATGGATGGTCGATGGAGAAGAGATGATGATGATGATGATGATGGGGATGATCTCCTCCAATTCCTCGTCCCGGCAGGGTGCTAGAACGGAGTTTCTGGTGCTGTTTTGTGGAATCTGTTGGTGGTGGCGGAGCGGAACTCCTTCTGAAAAACATCGAACCCCCCTAGAGTTTTTAGGTTAGAAGGCTTCTTATAGGCGAAGAGGGACACCGAGGGGGTGTCTAAGGCGGCCAGACCACCCCCTGGCGCGGCCTGGGCTAGCCCACGCGGCCAGGTGGTGTGGCCTAGGCCCATCCCCCCTCCGTCTCGTATTCTGGCTCCGGGAGTCTTCAGGTGAAATAGGATTTTCGGCATATTTTCTGGGATTTTTCCTGATAGTTGATTTTCTGCACAAAAAGTAGATACCAGGGCAATTCTGCTAAAAACAGTGTCAGTCCGCGTTAGTTGCATCCAAATCACACAAGTTTAGAGGAGAAACAATAGCAAAAGTGTTCGGGAAAGTAGATACGTTTTGGACGTATCAACTCCCCCCAAGCTTAGCTTATTGCTTGTCCTCAAGCAATTCAGTTGAAAACTGAGTGTGATAAAAGAAACTTTCACGAACACATTTGCTTCGTATGATGTATATATTCTCAGCATGTGATCAACAACTTAGACAATTCATAATAAAGAGTATGCAACTAAGTTTACTTAATAGGCATTGCAAGCTATGAAGAGATTCCAACTTAAAAATAGTAAGTAGCATGAAGTATAAATATAAGCAACATTACAATGCTCATAACAAGGTATGATAGAGTGGTGTCTCGCTTGCCTTTTTATTCTCTGAAGTTCAAGTGAAGACTAGAAGTAAAAATGTCAAGGATACAAGCATCAAAGTCATAACACAAATAATCAAGTAATGAGACAGGCACAAAGAATGACAACTATGCTCTCAGGAAAGTGCTCATAGAATAAATGGAGACTCAACAAGGAAATGAAAAAGGTTTTAAATAGTTTGAAAGGCTTCCAAATGCTGAAAGTATGGTACTCATTAGCTTTGAGCTCTCATTGCCCCTATCATAAGCATCTTTAATATGGTTAAGGTGAAAGTGAGGTCCAATTTGAGTTATATGCTTGACAGACTATAAACTAGAAATCCCATGTCCCTTGAGTACGAGGGCCGCTCCTCATGCTACTCAACTTTAGTTACCGGTAAGTTCTTGTCATCGTAAATACGTGTGTATCATAGAGAACTGCCAACAGGGCACCCCTTGCCCGATGATACCGAAGAATCCCCATATCAAAATGAGAAGGCAAGCACACAATGAGTATCTCAGCAATCTTCTTATTTACCATGGGAAAATGGTGCTTTTTTCTCTCTTTCCTCTTTTCTCAAATCTCTTTTTTTTCTTTTTCTCAATAGCTATTGATACATTGCAAATGTATCTATAATTTTTGATGTTCCATGCTTAGTTTTATCTACTTTCTTGTGTTTTGTTCCAACTTTGGAGTACTTTCTTGGACTAACCTATTAACAAGTGCCATAGTGCCAGTTGCCTGTTTTCTGCTGTTTTTGGTTCCAGGAAAGTCAGAAAATCAATATTCTCGGAATTGGACCGGACAAAAGCCAAAGTCGATATTTTACCGGAAGACTCACGGAGCCAGAAGAGAGACGGAGAGGGGCCACAGGGCGGCCACACCATGTGGTGGCGCGGGCTAGCCCTGGCCGCGCCACCAGGTGGTGTGGGCCCCCTGGCAGCCCACCGACCTTGCCTCTTCACCTATAAGAAGCCTCCCGATGCATAAACCCTAGAGAATCAAGCCTCCAGCCACGAAAAGTTCCGCAGCGCCGCTGCCACCGAAAAAGGAGATTCGGGGGACAGAAAGTCTCTATTCCGGCACCCTGCCGGGATGGGGAAGTGCCCCCGGAGCCATCTCCATCGATCTCCACCACCATCTCCATCACCATTGCTGATTCCCATGATGAGGAGGGAGTAGTTCTCTCTCGAGGCTAAGGGTTCTACCGGTAGCTATGTGTTCATCTCTCTCTATGCGTGATCATATTATGATCATGAGCTTGTAATCTATAGATCTACCTTGCTACTCAAGTGCTTTAATAGATCTCTGCTCTCCCCATGTGTGTGAAAGTGATAGCGTGCACACCATGGTGGCACTTAGGCTAGAGATTACAAATACTTGTTATGAGTTATATTTTTAGTTGGATGTCTCTATGAAATTGTGGTGTTTGTTGGACTCATCTAGTACTCAAGGTGACAGTGTCGGGTTATCTAGATGGGAAAGGCGAACTTTGAGGTGTGATGTTATAGCCCTACCATGGATTAGAGTGTCCAACCAGAGAGTAATTCAGTGTAGTATCATAAAGAGAAGAATATATTTATATGAGAGTGTTCACTAGTGAAAGTATGATCCCTAGGCCTTGTTTCTAACCATTGAAACATTGTTTGCAATCAGATTTGTTACATGTTTGCTTGCTTCCATCTTTATTTCAGTTTGCCTTTAGTCTTTTCCCACATCAACCGCATGCCAGCAAGCTATTTTCTATCACCATTACCACTTATAATTATCCATACCACTTTTATTTCACTATCTCTTCGCCGAACTAGTGCACCTATACACCTGACAAGTGTATTGGGTGTGTTGGGGACAGAAGAGACTTCTTGTATATTGATTGCAGGGTTGCTTGAGAGGGAATACCTTTGACCACTTCCTCCCTGAGTTCGATAAACCTTGGGTGATCCACTTAAGGGAAAACCTGCTGCTATTCTACAAACCTCTGCACTTGGAGGCCCAACAACTCTCTAGAAGAATAGAAGTGCATAGACATCAGCTATCTCTCTCTTTTTTTATAAGAAGAATGCTTCATAGATATCATTATGGTTACGCTGCAGGTTTCCACCATGACGGCATGGATTAGACCAGCAGCCCAGGCGTTTCTCTAACACACATACATAACTCCATGGACTTACAAGCTCCCCTTTTATTTCACACCGACGACATCCGCAAACAAAAGAGCATGGTATCAAGTGGGTATATATTTACAGGCGTTGAAAGCATTCCCCGTGACAACACGGTTCTGCTAATCCCCAGCCTATAATTTGCAAGCATATAACTTTCATGGACAGTCACAATGGTTCAGGTTTATTAGGTGCAGGAAATAAAGTGTGCCATCAAGTTCGTGAGAGCTTTACTAACTAACTTTATCATAGCAAGCAAACATTTTATTCGGAAGAAAACAAGGCATATTGGATATGCACGGAAATAGCAAATGATGCTAATAGGTAGGTATGGTGGACACTTTGGCAACATTTGGTTTTAGGGGGGTTGGAAACATGAGTAAAACATACTCAGTGAAAGTGAAGGCTAGCAATAGTAAGGGAGCAACAAACGAGAGAGCTATAGCTGTCATAATCATGCTTGCAACAAAATAGGACTAATCATGGCATGAAAGTGATTCAAGACCCTCAAGGCAAAATAATTCATCGAGGCTTAACTGATTATTTCAGTCATATGCATGCGTGAGCATGTGCCAAGTCAATTCAAATGAAACATTCAGAGGAGGATACCATGGTGTCATACCAAGTTATGAATAGAGTAATGCAAGCAAACATTCATATGACATGCTACAAACTATTAGCAAGCTGGGACTAATCATATGAAAGCAAGAACTACTAAGCATCCAAAGATAACATACACCCTACACCAACAGGCTAAGCATGCCCACAATGATAAGTATATGTACAAAAATGAAAACAAATAGAGTTCGTTACCAGCCTCTTACCACACCTCAAGTTGTCATTAATCCTCATTATTGCCCTTCACTTGTGTGGCTTGAATAATAATATGAAACCAAATCCCACTGAGGATTGCTGAACCCTGCAACAAACTCACAAAACCAAAGAAGAACAACAAATATTTTTGGTGTTTTTGATTTTTTGAAAGAAGAACCAAAAAGGAAGAACAAGCAAAGCAAAATCTTTTTGGGTTTTTCGAATAGTTCAAACAAAGCAAAAAGGGAAAGGCAAACCAAGGCAAAAAGAAGAAGAAGCAAACAAAGAGAAACAATAGAAATATTTTTGGTGTTTTTGTGTTTTAGAAAACAAAAGCAAAGAAAGAACGAAAACTAAAAAGAGAACGAAACATGAATATACAAAGTACCGACGCAAAATGATATGGAGATGAGTGCGATGTCGGCGTACCTCCCCCCAAGCTTAGGCTTTTGGCCTAAGTGGGTGTCAATCCCAAGCTGGCCAGGATGAAGTGTCACCGCGGTACGACGAGGAGGTACCCTCGTCCTGGTGCGAGCTCGAGTACGTCCCTCCGTAGTGCACAGAGTAATTGTAGGAGGGCACATCCTCCTGGTGCTGCTCGTGGAAACCCAGCAGGCGGAGCTGCTCGTACACCTCCTCCTTGGAGCGCAACCACGGTCTCCTCTGAACACTAAACAAAGTAGACTGCAGCAAAGGGATCTCCCTCTCATCCCCGTCAGTAAACAGCATCCTATATACTAGACCGTCCAAATCAGAATTAGCAATGACAAAATGATGAGTTTTCATAGCAACAAGGTCAAGCCTTTGTGGTGCCAATATAGTATCATTGGGGTACACTAAAATCCCTAATGCATTGACCATACGTGAGGCAATGATGCCCCCATAGATAGGCCCCCTAGCAGTTAGGCGGCGAGCAATAAGCGAGCCAAGGTTGTACCGAGTGTCATTGTTAAGCGCAGCAGGAAGGAAGGCTAAATGATAGTTGGAGATATTACTCGTATTCTCCCTACCAAGAATGCTAGTAGCAAGATAATGTGCAAAGTATCTAAGGGCATGGAGTTGGATGTTTCTTATATTTCCACGCTAAGCCACGCGGTCATCATCATTGGTCACCCCTTGGTAAAGCTCCAGCAAATCAGTGGGTCGCCCTTGAATCTTCTTCACAGTCCCTGTCATGCTTACACCTACAACACTGCAAAATCTTTCCAATGACATGGTAAAGGACATGTTATAAATTTTGAAAGAGACAGTTGACTGATAGGGCGTGTTAGTAAACACGAAGCTCTCAACAAAAGTTTTAGTGAGCATAGCGTATCTCTCACTCTCATCTTGCATATATGAGGTCAAACCAACCCTCTGAATCAGTAGCAAGAAATCATCAAGAATCCCTGCAGCTTGTAAGAAAGTAAAACAAGGAAAAGTAGATGGGTGAGCATCCCCATCATCCCCTTCATTACCAATACGAGTTGCAATGAGATCTTCATTGTATGATGGCCTAAACTGAGAGGCTGATCTTGAGGGCCTCGACCTCCTAGGTGCATCCCTCTCAAATATCTCTCCAAAGGTATGGTTGTTCATGCTTGATATTCTGAAATTGAAACACCTATTAAACAAGTGATTGCAAAGTGAATATAATGAAGGACACTACTCATAGGGACCTGTAAGAGGCCTAAACATGCATCAAAACTATATCTCTAAGCATCAAACAAGCTTACAAGCTCTCATAACATGTCACATATAGTAGTAAAATACTCAAGATATAATCCACTAAACACAAATCTACTTGGACAAGCGGAGGAGTCACATACCAGAGAACAAATGCTCCAAATTTCAGAAGCAAAGATGGGCTGAGCAAGGAGATCGAACAAATCGAGGGCAAGCATAGCAAGAACGCGATTTTGAGCAATGGACTGATGTTTGCTCAGGAGAGAGAAGAAAGTGGCAAGTAAGAGAGTGAGTGGAGGGCCAGGGGTGGCCCACACCATGGCATGGCGCCACCCTGGGCAGGCCGTGCCACCAGGTGGTGTGCCTGCCTGGTGGGCCCCCCTGGTACCTTCCAGGCACTCCTCTGCCCCTTTTTTCAAGTAAAAATTTAATATGAATTTTCTGGAATTTTTTGAGACACTTTATTTTTGGCATTTTTTAGGTATAGATGAATGATTTTTTGACAGAAAAAGATTTTTTTTGGAAATGATACAATGACAAAACAAGGCTAGAACTACAGAAGTTCTAAGACACTCTAACATGCAAGCAACTAACAACAAAAAATAAAACTAAACGAAAGCAAAAACTAAATGGATAGAATAAAAGTAAGCGGAGATAATGATGGTGAAAACATTGTTTTGTTCAATGAAATCCTATTGTTAACAAGGTTGATCAGGTCTTGTTACCAAAACAATTTCATATGAGACAAAACTTTGTATTCCACTAATGATTATGTTACCTCAACTTTGATAGTAATGGTCCCAATCATAATTGTTTCAAAATTTTCTCTTGGTATGGGACAATATATTTCTCCAACTTGAATGCCTTCAACATGTTCAATTGAATTTAAACCATAAGTCCTATCAATCTTCTTGGGGAAATAGACAGTATGTTCCTTGTCATTAACATTAAAAGTCACCTTTCCTTGATTACAATTAATAACAGCTCCTGTAGTATTAAGAAAAGGTCTCCCAAGAATAATAGACATATTATCATCTTCAGGCATTTCAAGCACAACAAAATCAGTTAATATCAAGCAATTATGCGCCACTTGAACAGGTACATCCTCACATATACCAACATGAATAGTGGTAGATTTATCAGCCATTTGCAAAGATATATCAGTTGGTATTAACTTTTCAAGTTGAAGTCTCTTATAGAGAGAGAAAGGCATAACACTAACTCCAGCTCCCAGATCACACAAAACAGTTCTAACATAACTATTTTTAATAGAGAAAGGGATAGTTGGAATCCCTGGGTCTCCAAGTTTCTTAGGAACCTTACCATTAAAGGAATAATTGGCAAGCAAAGTAGAAATTTCTTCATTAGGGATCTTCCTTTTATTTGAGACAATATCCTTCATATACTTTAAGTAAGGAGGCAACTTAATAGCATCAGTCAAAGGAATTTGCAAGAATAAAGGTTTCATCCACTCAGAAAACTTATTATAGTGTTCATCTTCCTTTGACATGTGTTTCTTATCAGGGAAAGGCATAGGTTTTTGGACCCAAGGCTCTCTTTCACTACCATGCTTCTTAGCAATAAAATCTTCTTTAGTGTATTTAGTATTCTTAGTATGCTTTTCAAGTTCTGCTTCAACTTTTTCTTCATTAGGAACATCATTTTCTTCATTACCATTTTCAGTTTCAGCATCAAAGATAGATATACTATTAGGATCTTTAGCAGGTTTAGAGGGTTCTACAATAGTTTTATGTTTCTTTTTTCTTTTCTTACGAGTAGAGCCACTATTTTCAGCTTATTGAGAATCATGCTCAATTCTTTTGGGATGCCCCTCAGGATATAGAGGATCCTGGGTAGCAGCACCACTTCTAGTTCTAATTTCATAAGCATGTTTTTCTTTAGCAGCGTTAACTAGCAAGTCTTTTTGCACTTTAATGAGTTGATCTATTTGAGTTTGAACCATTTGAAAGTGTTTAACAATCATTTTAACATCATTAGAGGTTCTTTCCACAATATCTTTTAACTCAACAATAGCTCTAGAGTTTTCCATTAGATGAGTTTGCACCCTTTTATTAAAATTATCTTGTTTAACAATAAAAATATCAAATTCTTCTAAGCATTGATCAGGAGGTTTAGAGTAAGGGATATCACCTTCATCAAAGTGTTGGAGAGAGTGTACCTCAATAGTGGATGAGTGGGGAATAGGCTTACATAATTCTTCTATAGGAGGTTGATGTCTACGCACTTCTATTCTTGTAGACAGTTGTTGGGCCTCCAAGTGCAGAGGTTTGTAGAACAGTAGCAATTTTTCCCTTAAGTGGATCACCCAAGGTTTATCGAATCAGGGAGGAAGTGGTCAAAGGTATTACCTCTCAAGCAACCCTGCAATCAAGATACAAGAAGTCTCTTGTGTCCCCAACACACCTAATACACTTGTCAGGTGTATAGGTGCACTAGTTCGGCGAAGAGATAGTGAAATACAAGTGGTATGGATAATTATAAGTGGTAACGGTGATAGAAAATAACTTGATGGCATGGAAAAGACTAAAGGCAAACTGAAATAAAGATGGAAGCAAGCAAACATGTAACAGATCTAGTAGCAAACCGTGTTTCAATGCTAAGAAACAAGGCCTAGGGATCATACTTTCACTAGTGAACACTCTCATATAAATATATTCTCTTTATGATACTACTCTTAACTACTCTCCGGTTGGACACTCTAATCAAATGTAGGGCTATAACAGCACACCTCAAAGTTCATCTTTCCCATCTAGATAACCCCACACTATCACCTTGAGTACTAGATGAGTCCAAAAAACACCACAATTTCATAAACACATCCAACTCCAAATATAACTCATAACAAGTATTTGTTATCTATAGCCTAAGTACCACCATGGTGTGCACGCTGTCACTTTCACACACATGGGGAGAGCAGAGATCTATTAAAGCACTTGAGTAGCAAGGTAGATCTACTTGATTAGAAAGCTCATGATCACAATATGATCATGCATACAGAGAGAGATGAACACATAGCTACCGGTAGAGCCCTTAGCCTCGAGAGAGAACTACTCCCTCCTCATCATGGGAATCAGCAATGGTGATGGAGATAGTGGTGGAGATCGATGGAGATGGCTCCGGGGGCACTTCCCCGTCCCGGCAGGGTGCCGGAACAGAGACTTTCTGTCCCCCAAATCTCCCTTTCGGCGGCGGCGGCGCTGCAGAACTTTTCGTGGATTTCTGATTGATGATTTAGGGTTTCTATATCAGGAGGAATATATAGGCGAAGGGGCAAGGTCGGTGGAGGCCGGAGGGGCCCACACCACCTGGTGGCGCGGCCAAGGGCTAGCCCATGCCACCATATGGTGTGGCCAGGCCTTGGCCCTCCTCCGTCTCGTCTTCTGGCTCCATGCCCCCCTCGGTAAAATATTGACTTTGGCTTTTGTCCCGTCAAATTCCGAGAATATTCATTTTCTAACTTTCCTGGAACCAAAAACAGCAGAAAATAGGCAGTTGGGACTGTGGCTCTTGTTAATAGGTTAGTCAAAGAAATCATATGAAAAGTACTCCAAAGTGTGGACAAAACATAAGAAAGTAGATAAAACCAAGCATGGAACATCAAAAATTATGGATACGTTTGCAATGTATCAACATACCCAAGCTTAACTCCTGCTCGTCCTCGAGTAGGTAAGTGATAAAAAGAAAGAATAATTTTTGAGGTAACATGCACCATCACAAACTTGATCAAAGTATTTGTAAAACATTGATAGCTAGGTTCATAGTACTTCAATCATAACATGAAAGACAAAGTTCTAGCAATAAGACAAAGCAACTATGTTGCAACATGAAAAGGCACAAACAAAAGATTCATGAATAACAATGCTTTGCAAGATGTTTGTTTGTTTCACATAAAAGAAAACATAGCATAGTGGCATTCAGCTTGTCCCTCATAGAGTAGCAAATATAAATGCATAGGACACCTTCAAAGTTCATAAGAGTGACTAGATAAAAATAGTTTAAAACAAGCAATATCAAGTTATGCATCGATCAACAAGTCTTGGGACAATGCACATAGAACTAAAAATGTCCACTATGCTCTCAAAGTAGGTGCATAAAGATAGAAGGTGGAGACTCAACAAAAAAGTAAAAGAAAGGCCTTCATAGAAGGAAGTAGGGATTCAAGTCTCATAAAGAGCTTCCAAAAATTATGGAACTTATTAGCTTTCAGCTCTCATTGCCCCTATCATAAGCATCTTGAGGGTGATTAAGGTTAAAGTGACACAACTAAGAGGATATGCTTGACAAGTTATAAACCGAAATCTCATGCCCCTTACTTACGAAGACCGAACCTCATGCTACTCAACTTTAGTCACGAGTAAGCTCTTGTCATTGTAAGTACATATGTATCATAAAGAACCGCCAACGGGGTACCCCTTGCACATGATACAGGAGCTATCCCATAATCAAAATGACAAGGCAAGCAGACAATGAGCATCTCAGCGATCTTTTTATTTGCTATTTGCATAGGTTTTTATTGAGGATGCTTCATAGAGTGCTCATTATGGTGATGCTGCAAGTTTACACCATGATTAAACATGGCTTAGGCTAGCGGCCCAGGCGTTTCTCTAACACACATACAAACTCCATGATCTTACAAGTTCCACTTTTATTTCACACCGCTGGGATCCATAAGCAAAAGAACATGATATCAATGGGGTACAAAGTACAAGTGCAATGTTGAAAGCGTTCCCCATGATACATGGTTCTGCTAATTTCAACTTATAAAGCGCAAGCATATACGCAACAAAGAAGGACCCAATGGTTCAAGTTTATTAGGTGCAAAAGAAAGTAAAGTGTGCTGTCAAGTTCGTGAGAGCTTTAATCACTAGTTTTCTCATAACAAGTTTAATTTGGAAGATAAACAAAAGCATGAATATACTTGGAATAGCATAAGCTAATAGGTAGGTATGGTGGACTCTCTGGAATAACTTGGTTTAGGGAGTTGGATGCATGAGTGGAACTCATACTTGGTTGTGGAGGCTAGCAAAAGACTGTGAGCGACAAACTCAGAGAGCAATAATGGCCATAATCATGCAGACCGACAAAACATCATTGATCAAAGCATAAAGTGATACTAAAAGTTGAAAATTAAAGGATCATAAAGACTTATGGTGACTTTGGATAGTCATAACATGGTGTGAGCATGCGCCAAGTCAACCCAAATAAAGCATCAAAGGAGAATACCACAATACTATGCTTTAATATGCTAAAACAACGCATGATTCTTCCAAGGCATGTTAAAAAATCTCAATTGTTTATAACAAGTCATGCTACAGCAAAGAATACTAAGAATAAAGCCAAAACAATATCAAGCATGGCATGACAAAGCATAGGCCACAGTCAAAAAACAAACTCTCTTTACCACATAAGCATGAACTTTCCTACTCTTTTCCAAACCAAACCAAACTATTTGAAAACCAATGTATGAAAGAGGGGGTCCAACCAATTTATTCAGAAATCTAAGCAAACAAAGCAAACGAAAACAAAAAAGAAGACGCTCCAAGAACAACACAACTGTGCATGAAACGATAAAAATGAAGCGTCTGGAAGAAACCTGGGATTTTTATTGATGAAGAGAGGGATGCCTTGGGCATCTCCAAGCTTTGACGCTTGTACTTCTTGGATATTTCTTGGGGTGACACGCGTGGCATCCCGAAGCTTGAGATTTAGTCCATCCTTCATCTCATTATTCATTTCTTCCATACACTTGAAATTTTTCCTTCATACAAAACTTCACACAATCTTTATTAGCAACATTAGTGCACTCAAGATAATAAGTCTTTGGGTTCAGTTCCAACACCAATAAAACTTCCATGAAAACACAAGCTACTGTGTCACTTCCCTCAAAAATCTCAAATCCCCAAAAGAACTCAAAAAGGAACAAACAAGAAGCAAATGCAAATAATGGCAGAAATTTGTCAAAACAGACCAGCAGGTAAATACGAATATTTTCGAAGACCTTATGTTGCTCAAATCGAAAAGTGTTGAACTAATGAAAGTTAGATAACAACCTGGGGCACAGGCATAAAAATTAACGACTCAAAACGACGTACAAAGATTTTACACGAATTTTTACAGTGAAGCACCAAAATCTGTTTCGGGACAGCAACTTTCCCAATCATTACTTCTCTCTCATTAGAGGTTACTCTTGGCAGAAAAAGCAAATAAAAAGGATAAGGAGTGGTTATTACTGAAGTAATAACTTCCAAGACTCATCTAAAACTTTTGGGTTATCTCCCAATAAGTACTTTTCTTTAATGCCTTTAAGTTAGGCTTGATAGTTTGAAAAGATGCTCACATAAGAAATATGAATTGAAGTGAAAGAGAGCATCAAGAAGCAAATTCAAAGAACATTTAAGTCTAACCCACTTCCTATGCATAGGAATCTTGTAAAGAAACAAGTCATGAAAGCACAAAGCAACAAGCATAGTAAAGCAAAACAAGTGCAACTTCAAGACTTTCTACATAAAGAGGGGAAACTTAATATTATTGAGATGCATAAAACCATGTTTCCCTCTCTCATAATAAGCATCATGAATAAAATTAACAATATAACTATCATATAAAACATTCTTATCATGAGCTACATGCATATAATCATTATTACTCTCCACATAAGCATAGTTATTCTTATTAATAGTAGTGGGAGCAAATTCAACAAAATAGCTATCATTATTATTCTCATCACCATAATCATCAAATATAGGAGGCATATTGTAATCATTAATTTTCTCCTCAATAGTAGGTGGACTGAAAATATCATATTCATCATTGTAATCATCATATATTGGAGGTTTGGTATCATCATAAGCAATAGAATAGCTATCTTCCAAAGCCGGGGAACTAAAAAGATCATTTTCATAAAAACTAGCTTTCCCAAGCTTAGACTTTTCCATAGCATTAGCAATAATGGTGTCCAAAGAATTCATACTAACAACATTGCTATTAGCATTCAAATAAAGTTCCATAGGTTTTCTAATTTTCTCTTTAAACACTTCATGTCCTAACTCAAGGTAAATATTGTAAAGCTCTCTAATTTTGTTGTTGTTTTCCATTAAGCCTAACTAGTGAAAACAAGAAAAAAAAAGACAAAAATGCAAAATCTAAAGGAAATCTTTGAGCACTCACGCCGGAGGATGTGAGTACCTTTTACCTTACCTCCCTGGCAATGGCGCCAGAAAATAGCTTGATGTCTACGCACTTCTATTCTTGTAGACGGTTGTTGGGCCTCCAAGTGTAGAGGTTTGTAGAACAACAGCAATTTTTCCCTTAAGTGGATCACCCAAGGTTTATCGAACTCATGGAGGAAGTGGTCAAAGGTATTCCCTCTCAAGCAACCCTGCAATCAAGATAAAAGAAGTCTCTTGTGTCCCCAACACACCCAATAAACTTGTCAGGTGTATAGGTGCACTAGTTCCGCAAAGAGATAGTGAAATACAAGTGGTATGGATAATTATAAGTGGTAACGGTGATAGAAAATAACTTGATGGCGTGGAAAAGACTAAAGGCAAACTGAAATAAAGATGGAAGCAAGCAAACATGTAACATATCTAGTAGCAAACGGTGTTTCAATGCTAAGAAACAAGGCCTAGGGATCATACTTTCACTAGTGAACACTCTCATATAAATATATTCTCTTTATGATACTACTCTTAACTACTCTCCGGTTGGACACTCTAATCAAATGTAGGGCTATAACATCACACCTCAAAGTTCATCTTTCCCATCTAGATAACCCCACACTGTCACCTTGAGTACTAGATGAGTCCAACAAACACCACAATTTCATAAACACATCCAACTCCAAATATAACTCATAACAAGTATTTGTAATCTCTAGCCTAAGTACCACCATGGTGTGCACGCTGTCACTTTCACACACATGGGGAGAGCAGAGATCTATTAAAGCACTTGAGTAGCAAGGTAGATCTACTTGATTAGAAAGCTCATGATCACAATATGATCATGCATATAGATAGAGATGAACACATAGCTACCGGTAGAGCCCTTAGCCTCGAGAGAGAACTACTCCCTCCTCATCATGGGAATCAGCAATGGTGATGGAGATGGTGGTGGAGATCGATGGAGATGGCTCTAGGGGCACTTCCCCGTCCCGGCAGGGTGCCAGGACAGAGACTTTCTGTCCCCTGAATATCCCCTTCGGTGGCGGCGGCACTACGGAACTTTTCGTAGATTTCTGATTGATGATTTAGGGTTTCTATATCGGGAGGAATATATAGGCGAAGGGGCAAGGTCAGTGGAGGCCAGAGGGGCCCACACCACCTGGTGGCGTGGCCAAGGGCTAGCCCGCGCCACCATATGGTGTGGCCAGGCCTTGGCCCTCCTCCATCTCGTCTTCTGGCTCCGTGTCCTCCTCGGTAAAATATTTACTTTGGCTTGTGTCCCGTCCAATTCCGAGAGTATTCATTTTCTGACTTTCCAGGAACCAAAAACAGCAGAAAATAGGCAGCTGGCACTGTGGCTCTTGTTAATAGGTTAGTCAAAGAAATCATATGAAAATTACTCCAAAGTGTGGACAAAACATAAGAAAGTAGATAAAACCAAGCATGGACCATCAAAAATTATGGATACGTTTGCAACATATCAGAGGTAAATTCTTGACATTTGCATCTTTAATTCCCTTATCCTTAAGACATTTCTTAGCTTCCTTCATCACTTCATCATTTAATTCAATAACTCCCCTCTTATTTGATGTTGGAATAGGCACAGGAATAGTTGGTTCGGGTATAATTATTTTAGGTATAGCTAGTTCAGGAGGAGTCCAGTCTTCGTAATTATTGCTTATTTTAGCCATTAATTCCTCAGATTCCTTTGGAGTCCTATTCTTGAAAACACAATCAGCATAACTATCTAGGTATGTCCTAAATTCATCAGTTAGTCCATTATAAAATATATCCAGCAGCTCATTCTTAGGTAATGAACTTCTAGCCTGTGCATGAATCAAAGCACAAAACCTTGCCCATGATTCAGGCAATATCTCTTTTTCTCCCTGTTTAAAATCAAAAAGTTCCTGCAAAATAGCATGTCTAGCGCTAGGAGTATTTCTGCAGGAAAGTACTAATCAAGCAATCAGGGTTATCAATAGATTCGGGAGGTAAATTACTAAACCAAGTTTTAGCTTCTCCTTTTAATGAAAAGGGGAAAATCTTAGCAACAAAGTAAGTACGCATCTTAATATCATCAGAAAACAAGCCACTCATGGTAGAAAGCTCATTCATATATGCTGCCGCACTTTCATTCTTAGTCCCACAAAAAGGTTCTTTCTCAACAATAGCTATGTAAGATAGATCGAGAGAGAAATCATAATCTTTATCTTTAATGTTTATGGGAGAAGCAGCAAACTTAGCAATATGAGACAATTTGGGTCTAATAGTACGCCTCTCAAGGAGACTCTTAGCAGCGCTCCTATCATGGGTGTTTTTACATTCTTTAATAAATTCATCAGTCATCTCAACATAACCATCTTCAATATCATAACTCCCACTAGACTCAGGCGAACTAACAGGTGTAGTAGTGTCTTCATTAGGAGTTTCAGTATAGCCATCTATAGTTCTAGCAATCGTAGCATCTAGGAAAGGACCTAATGAAACACTCTTATCAAGCACAGTAGAAGCAGCATCATAAGCATCAGAAGTTTCAGATTCAACAGTAGTAGCGATGTGTGTAGCATGTGTGTGTTGGTGTAACAAGCTTACTCATAACAAATGGTGAATCAAGAGCAACAGAGGTGTTTAGAACCGTACCTCTTCTTATAGTGGATGGTAAAATAGGAACCTTGCCATCACGAGACTTACCCATGATGGCTATATAGCAGCGAACAATAGAGAATCCAAGTGAACTTGATAAATAAAGCTATGCTCCCCGACAACGGCGCCAGAAAATAGTCTTGATGACCCACAAGTATAGGGGGTGTATCGCAGTATTTTCGAGGGAAGTGAAACCCAATTTATTGATTCGACACAAGGGGAGCCAAAGAATATTTATAAGCCTTAACAACTGAGTTGTCAATTCAGCTGCACCTGGAAACAATCTTGCTCACAGCAGTTTATCAGTAGCAACAGTTTTGTAGTAGGAATAGTAAAGTAGCAGCAGTAGTAAAGTAAAGACAGTAGGATTCGAGTGCGGTAGACATAGGGATGGATGGACGGGCGTTGCATGGAAAAGACAATTCCTATAGCAATCAGAACATAGGGCAATTGCAGATAAATAAGGTAAAGCATCCAAGTACTAGATAACCCTAGGCATGTGTTCCATATATAGTCATACGTGCTCGCAATGAGAACTTGCACAACATCTTTTATCCTGCCAGCCCATTTGCGGCGGTGCCTCAAGGGAACTACTGGCAATTAAGGTGCTCCTTTTAATAGAGCACCGGAGCAAAGCATTAACACTTCATGAACACACGTGATTCTCACATCAAAGCCATTCCCTCCGGTTATCCCGATTTCTGTCACTTCGGGGCCATTGGTTCCAGACAACAACGTATGTATACAACTTGCAGGTAAGACCATAAACAATACTATCATAATGAATCAATAACATGTTCAGATCTGAAATCTTGGCACTCGGGCCCTAGTGACAAGCATTAAGCATAACAAGTTGTAACAAAGTCATAAAGCACTAATAGAAGATACTAGGCACCATGCCCTAACAATCTGATGCCATTACATGAACGATCTCATCCAATCCCTACCATCCCCATAGCCTACAGCGGGGGATTACTCACTCATAGATGGGGGAAACATGGATGGTCGATGGAGAAGCGATGGTGATGATGATGGGGATGATCTCCTCCGATTCCCCATCCTGGCAGGGTGCCAGAATGGAGTTTCTGGTGCTGTTTCATGGAATCTGGTGGTGACGGCAGAGCGGAACTCCTTCTAGAAAAACGTCGAACCCCCCTAAGTGTTTAGGTCAGAAGGAAACTTATAGGTGAAGAGGGACACCGAGGGGGTGTCTGGGGTGGCCAGACCACCCCCTGGCGCGGCCTGGGCTAGCCCGCGCGGCCAGGTGGTGTGGCCTAGGCCTAGCCCCCTCCGTCTCGTATTCTGGCTCCAGGAGTCTTCTGGTGAAATAGGATTTTTGGCATATTTTTCGGGATTTTTCCTGATAGTTGATTTTCTGCACAAAAACTAGACACCAAGGCAATTCTGCTGAAAACAGCGTCAGTCCGCGTTAGTTGCATCTAAATCACACAAGTTTAGAGGAGAAACAATAGCAAAAGCGTTCGGGAAAGTAGATACGTTTTGGACGTATCAATAGGCTCAAAGTTTAGTCCTAAAAATGGGTACTGAGGTATATTTTTTGTACTTACCGAATATTTCCACATTTTTGGCCACGCATGACGTCAGTACTGACGAAGATGGCATAACGCAGTTTTTGAAAAATAAGACCCGATGGGATGTTGCAATGTTGGGTCCGTGTTGTAGTAATGATGACGCTTTAGTGGCGTGTCAGCGGTGATTTTTGACCGCACGACCCCCTTTATGTGCGAGAATTGACACACCATGCAGATTTCCTCCGTGTTTACCGTGGTAATAACTGCCCATGATTTTTATCCTTTTGGCAAACCTTGCCACATGTCTCCATCCTTTGTGTCCTGATATTTCGGTGCCCTTATCCAATGGCAGAATTCTACGTTCCTCTTCCTTATAAGCTAAGGAGAATACTTTTACTATTTTACTATTCCCCCTTTGTTCCGCACTTCTTCTTCCTCCTCGCGCCGCATCTGTGCTTCCCTGCTTTCTGTTCTCACTTTCCCTTGTGCGCACCTATACTTTGCCTCCCAAGCTACCATGGGCAAGAGCAAGGGTGGTTCCTCCACTACTACCACCAAGGTGACAAAGATAAAAGCCATTGGATGGGCCCCTTCCAAGTGCACCGAGCAAGAGTTGTGTGAGGCACACGAGGATAGCCTCCTCGCTGATGATTCCTTTAAGGTTCCTAGGGATGAAGCTATTCTAGCGCCTAAAGAAGGATGGCGGGTAATGTTTTTGTCCTTCCTTTACCGTGGCCTTTCTCTTCCGGCCCACGAATTCCTTTGCGGCCACCTCTTAGCGATAGCTGCGGGTCAAGATATATCTCCTGCCAATCCTGCGACTGGCGCTCTCTCTGGTAGTACTACTCCCGTTGTCAACCCTTCGACTGAGGCTCCTTTAGCTAGTTCCACGCTATCAGCCGTGAACTCTTCCTAATTGCCTAGCTTGTGCCTTTCGGCATTTTATTTTGTTGTAATGTATTTGATGTCCCGTACTTATCTAGCCTTTCGCTCTAGAAGACAGAATTTTCTCCTTGTATTTATATATATATGATGCCCCTGCTATATCTATTGCTATGTATGTGTTCTATATGGCTTGCTGAAACTCATGTCTTTCCATTTGCCCTATCAGATAACTATCGATCCGGCTTCTCCTTTGGAGACATCCCAGGCCCCTGATGTGCACCCAACATCATCTAAAATAGTTGCACCCGAAAATGCTATCGTTCGCGTCGTGGATCCGTCGTTGTATGCCGAGAAGATTGAGCAAATAAAGTGGCTTGAGAGCAAACTTCAAACCATGCAGGCGATGGTGGATGTGTCACAGTTGAAGATGCACAAAACTTTGGATCACGAAGCATATATCTTGGAAGAAATCTCTAGGGAGAGCGAAAAAATGCTCTGTAAGCTTTCCGCAAAGCCCCCGAGTCTTGTTATTTGGTCGCTGAAAGTAACCTCTTGCTTTTGCCAGGTATACAATTATGTGAGAGGGAGGAAACTTAGTGTCTTCAAAATCGAATGAATGCTTTGATGGTGTCTTCTGAAGGTACGAGTAGTGATTTCTGGACTGACCACCATCATGCCTATACACTGGCACTTCTCCAGGATCGGGTATCCGAGGTGGAGGAATTTGTCGAGTGCCGCCGTTGGACGCTGGCCATTATATACAATGCCATGTTTCCCCGAGATCCTCAACCTCAAGGTCTTGCCGAATTAATGGAGAAATTTCGGCAAGGCGAGAGAATTTACCACTTTGTGAAGTTGCAAGTTGTTGCAGGTGCGAAAGTTGTGCTTTCTTGGGTGCACGTGCATCATCCCACACTGGATTTGGACGTTGTGTCGCGAGGGTTGCCTCTTGCTCCTAGGGGTGGGATGATTAACATGGTCCCTCATTATGTGGATGCTTGGAGGCCTGCGATTAGAATTGTCCGCCAATGCCTAGAGGAAGACGAGATTTTTTCCTGAACTTCGAGTTGTGACACACGGTGTGCTCCTGCAAAATAAACATGTAAACTATATAAAGTTTTATTTTTCTATTGATAGAATATATGTTGTTTTCTATGTGTTTGGTTGTTGACTTCTTTGAAGTTGTTTATGTGAGACCCTTTCATTTGCCTGACGCCCTAGGGCTGAGTCAGCTATTCAGGTCAAAGCATTTGTATACTTATAGGAGGACACGAAAGGTGTGAGTGTGCTCTATTTTGGCATAGCCCCCAAGTATTGGGTGGATGTTTTTATTCATGTGGTCATCGATGGATCCCCTGAGTATTGGTTTTGAAAATTTATGATAATAGTAAAGAAATTGAAGGCTGAGTTTCGGAAACTTAGCTTTATTTATTATCAAATATGGAGGTACATATTTTGGTGTAATCTTCTAACCATTGGCCTTATTGTATGAAAATTGCAGAAAGTAAAAATCCTAAGCATAAAACTTTGTAGCCGTACGACGTTTCGTAGACTGGAATTCTTGATGTCTTTTGCGGGTACCCTTCCAGAAGTTTCTTCGTCGTGCTTGATGACTCAAATAGGTTCGTGAATTATTTGGACTGGAGGACGACTTCAGCGTCGCGGACCAGAAAGAAAGGTGTTCCTTGCGTGGCGTTGTTTGGGGTGGTGAAGTCGATGCATACGCGTTTTTCGTTGGGACACATACTGGGTTGACGACCTACATTGCCTTTGTGATTTCTGTGACAGACCACAAGTTTGTGAGGGTATGGAGCTTTTGTCCAATGGCCCTGCGTTCAGGTTCCACGAAACGTCGAGGCGACTGTATCTTCAATTTGGCATCCTAATATAATTTGAGTGCGTGCTCGTCGAGTTTCCTGGAAATTCCTGGCATGTCAGCTGGTACCCATGCAGAAATTTCCCAATGCTCACGGGGGAAACCGACAAGCATGCTTTCCTATACAGGACAAATATTGGAGGCCACATAGGTTTTCTTCTTCGGGTATGTAGGGTAGACCTGAATTTCTCTTGTAGTGTCTGAAGTGTGGTTGGTCATAACCCGTCCCTCTGGTAGGGGCTCTGTGTCTACTATTTTCAGTTGAGCGAACTCCGTTTCCAACCCGAAATATTCGGAGTTTGTTGAATTCTCGATCACAGTTATTGAGTGGGTGAAGTTGCCTTTCACGGTTATGATTCCGTTGTGTGTTGACATCTTCATTACCAAGTACACATAGTGAGGTACTACCATGAATTTCGCAAAAGCTGGGTGCCCTAGGATCGTGTGGTATTGTGATGGCCAATCCATGACTTCAAACTCGAGTTTTTTACACCTGAAATTGTTCCTTGATCTGAACACAACATCGAGATAGATTTTTTCTAAAGGAATTTTGGCTTTTCCTAGGACTATGTCGTGGAAGGATGTGTCTATTGGCGCCAGGTTTGTTAAGAACAGTTCATTACTCGTAGTGTTTTGGTGTAGATTAGTAAAAACTTTACTCATGTCAAAACCACCGATTTGGGCTTCTACTATCGGGGCTGAATGACCCGCTCGTGGCACTCGAAGTGGGTGTGTGTATATTAGTAGTGGTACATAGTGGCTAGGCATATTTATTGATTTAACAAAAGAAATGATTATTAAAAAGTGTATGTATATATTTTTGTGTATAAACAAACAATGATTATTATAAAAGTGTATGTAGTATACATAAGAAAGTGTAAGTATATAACAAAATGTATGTATATCTAATTTTCTTTCGTATGTTTAATTCGTTATTTTCTTAATTAGTTGTTTAGTTATTTTGGTAGTTCTTTAGTTACTTTAGTTATTTAGTTGTTTAGTTATTTTAGTTACTTAGTTATCTTAGTTACTTAGTTATTTTACTCTAGATACGCGCTTCTACTCACCATTTTGGTAATGTTGGGCTGCCTCATAAACCAATAAATTATTATGTACAGAAGGCCATAAAATTTTGAAAAACATAGCACCAAGACAAATAACGCCTACTTTCTTGCATTGCTTATTCTAGATTTCTACACGAGGACCATGAGCTTTCCCAACATATGTTTCTTTGATATATACCGCCCTTGACTTCAAAACTATGGCACGACGAGGTACCAACTACTCGGGGAAAGCTATGCTCTAAATATTAGGTGCACCATGATCAATCTCTAACAGGTTAGTGGTAATCAATTTTATCATTATTAAGCAAGCAACCAAACAAATAAAAACACAATTCTCAGGAGCCCATATCCCAAAACTATTTCTCACATGAAATATAGAACGACTTCGCATGCAAAAATTGTTCAGTCATGGATCAATGTTCCTAAAGGGTGGCAGAGCTTGAGTGTAAAAAGGTCTAGAATATAGTTCAAGTATTGGATCATAGCTGGTCTAAATTTATGTTATACATAGTATTGTGTACTTTTTATGTCATACATATAATTGTTCATCATGGATCAATGTTTCTAAAGTGACAATGTTTCTAGAACCCTAGAGCAATCAACACTTAATCATGTCCACACCTATGACAAATATAGGTGTCTTGGTATGGTCCCCACACTTATGGTGACAATAGTTGTATTCACCATATGCACTCTGAGTAGGTTCCAACACCTTCAATGTGTGGCCCTATAGGTTCATGACCACTTGGATATGACTCAAGTAGCCCGGGTACATACTAAATCCCAGGACACATAGCTAGTAGTTGTCCTAATAGGATGTGTCAACTCTCAAGTTCTCATAGTTACTGAGGAACCTTCTCATCGTGTCTATGCAACATTCTCTTTGCCTTGTGGTATATAGTGGTCAAGGCTCAGGTGAATACTTGTGTCTATATCGGGATGATCAACCTCTCTTGTCGAACTTGTGATGCAGATTCTGGAGTCGAGTTAACACTTAACCTTAGTCGGATGACGATGTAGATCCTACTATGATACCTCGAGAGGGCTCATATATATATATATATATATATATATATATATATATATATGAAAAATACTTCTTACTCCCGGGTGTAACTACACCCACGTCTCATATACTGTCTTACGAAAGTATTTGTAATACTTTATCTATTTGAGTATGTTCATATACTATATCTAAGATACTTCCAAGCAAGTTAGGTGAAAAAATTGCAAATACACCTATAGTTTGCACTATATATGTAAAATACCGTCATATTTGTACGTACAAAAGGAGTACGTGAATAAAAATTACATACTACCAAAAAAGTAGTATATATACTGCCCAAATATTCTTATATACTTCATACTACCTATATATAGTCTCCAGTATGATAGATACTGCATAAATTACGTGAAACATACGTGGGTGTAACTACACCCGGTGTAATATAAATATAACCTATATATATATATATATATATATCTCAAGTTTGGAGGGGAAAAACTTGACTTGATCGACCATGCATCGCAACATGATTCACGACAAGCCCTAAAGCTACATGTATAACTTTACAATGTAGCATTTGATATACCCTAAACAAGTTATTCACATATTAAGAACATTCCCATTCCCCAAGTCTAGGGCATGTAATATACAATGTACATGAGACTTACAAATCACATATTTTGTTGTGTCTCTGCATGGGTATGTTTAACTTCGGTTCACCAATACGATCACATACTATTGGGATGATATCTCTATATTCATGACTTGTGAAACATGCCCGTCGACTAATTCATATACTAGTCAATAAGTACATGTTTGCATACCCTTATTAACTAGGTGTATTTAAAATAATCATCATACAATGCATGCTCTCATAAACAAGTCATGTACTTCTTGATACATATCAAGACTATGCTTAATGATAATATTAATAACTCATGAATGCGTAAGGCATATAATCATCTCCACAATTGTGTCAAGGTCATATTTCCAACATTGGGACAAACATGTAGTCCCATCTAAGTTGTGCCACTGTTCCTCACACGATGGTATGCATGAAAACAATTGATGATGTGTAATAACTTCCCTTATGTTCGATAATTAGAGATACAAATGGAAGCCTACATCTCCAGTTTCTTTAGTATACTTGATAAGGTTGCAACCTGGAGTCCCGATCTTCACAGATTCGGGGGTGAGGGAGAGGGAAAATTACATGATGAACTCGATGGGTAACTAGCAAAACAAAGTCATAGAGTCGATCCCGACAATAAACCGCCAATGGAGCAACCTATGGAACTCGAAAGACAAGCCAACAATCGCTTATATTATTGAAATTGATTCCTTCTTATTGGTTGATCCACCAATTCAATAGAACTCTAGTAAGAAAAATAGCAACCGCTAGAACACTATGGAAGATGGGCACTACTAGAACCTTGGGAGAGGAGATTGGCATGTGCATACTAGAATACCACATCATAGAGAAAGATTAGCTACATGAAGATCAGGTAACAACTCCATGGAACGTGGCGTTGCACATGGAGTTATTATTCACTAAGGGGAGGTGAAGGGATCCATAGCTCTATCTCATCTCTTCATATATATTGTCTTGTCTCATATTTGAACCACAAGGGTATATTTATAGTACTAAGGCTGAAGGGGTTGGTGGATGGATAAGATTACAAGGCATTGGCGTGGGTGTAACCCTTCGGGTACCCAATATTGGTATATTAGGTCTGATCCTACTAGAAGCCCAACATAATGGTGGGCTAAGGATGGTGAAACCCAAGATGAGCTAGCAGCTACGATGTCTTGGAGGCCTAGGATCCTGACGTGTGGATCGAAGACGAACAAGCCGAAAGCTTTCGAAGTTCTAGGTTTAACCCTTAGCCTGTAATCAACTTGGACACGGCCTAAGACCTAGCCTCTCATATAAAGGTTGGGAGGAGCCATCGAGGAGGCTCTCTCTGGAACTCATTGAAATCTGAGCTAGGCAAGATCCAATCTACATCATAGCCATTGTGGCAACCTTGTAATCATCACCATAAATCAAGATCAGAAAAGTAGGAGCAGGGTTTTCCCTCTAGGAGCCTCAACCTGGGTAAATTGTGACCCCTTTCCTTGTTTGTTAGATGACGAATTCACCAGTGCACCTCTCTTCCTCTAAACCCAATTCCATCAACCATGGGAATTGCCATGGATACCCCATGTCACACATCAGCCAAAAACAACACATAAAATGCTTCAGTCGGTTGGCTAGTCGGTTGAACCGGAGGTTGGAACCGAAGAAGTTCCTAGAATTTGTCTGGTTGAGGTTTGGTTCTGGTCTGGTTCCAAGGTCGGTTGAATTGGTACTAGGACCGACCCATCTTCTTCAGCTCCTTCCTTCTTCCTTCTTCTTTACCATGATTCTTTCTTGTCGGTCTTGGATCCTCGCACACTATTGGCTTCTAATGGATGTAAAATAAAACCATGTATATCCGTGTTGAAACCATATATTTTTCAAGAATTTGATGAAATATCTCTGTAGCATTGCCAATGACTAATTATTACATAGATATGCAAATCCTCTTGTTTATCTTTCTACTTGCAGAACTAGGCACTTTTATGACAAAATATGGAGCAATTAATGGACAATTATGAGTTTCCAATATTCCCAAGTCAATGGTGCTTCGGAGAAGGTATCCAGATGTTTTAACGAGCACCCGTACGGGAAGGTCCCGTAGTACGATGCGTCGGAGGCTTCTCCAAGTCAAACCAAGAAACTTTTGTGATGGAGACTATATAAGAATCAACTCGCAGCCACCAGAAACATGCTTAATGCCATTCTGCAGAACACATCTGAATCCATTTGCATCTGAGGAGAGAAGATCCCATCTTCATCACCATAGCCACAACTCCTCTCCCTGCTCCATAGTCATAGTAATCTACTTGTAATCTTGATCTCATCACAACTGGCAGTATTTTAAGAATATTTATTATATTTATCTTAAGAATTTTCAATACAATGTTTATGATTGTTGATCTAATCATGTATGAGTAGTCCTCACGGGCTGAGGGTTAAGGCATATCCTCACAGCAATTATGTGTAAATTCTAATAACATGGGATATTGTGTTATGATTGGATATTAGATCTATCATTTTGTATTTTTGTCTTTTGCCTCGATCCGAGGAATTTTCAGGTACCCAAGACCCCGAGGGATTGATCCAAGTATTAAGGTGAGATGAGCGGTGATCAGCTTCTACGCGTGAAACCCAGTGACAACAAGGGGAGTACATTAGTTGTTTAGAGACCCATTTCAGAGTAATGGTAACGTCATTGATCATAATGCTTTGGTCTATTTTACTTAATAACTGCACAGCCCCGCGCGAGGTGGTGTAGAGTTAGACAAAAGTCTATAGTAAGCGTTACTGACAATTACTATAGTAGTTACAGATGTACCACCCATAATCTTCATCAATATTATATCACAAGCCATGAATGATACGATTAAGTTTATATTCATCCTAACATATGTGTATAGCTGCAGGTGAATCCTTAGTCTGATCTATTTCCATCTATTGATATAAAACCACAAAAGGTAAATGTGAAGGGTCAGATAAGTAAAAATACTATGAGTTTTCAGGATCTTGTTTAAAGTAAGCCTACACCAAGCGAAGGCTTCCTAAATATTCGATAATCCTAGGTCTACTAGGGAAAAAGAAGTTATACTACAATCTGTAATCTGGATCAAAGGTATCAGCTTCCTCCATTGATTTTGCATGTCCATGCTTGAACCTAAAGGGGCAATAAGTATGCGGGTGAAGTAGTATACCATTCAAGAGAGGCATGAGTAGACACACATAAAGGATGGAATACACCTTTGAGTGATAGCACGACGTGTCATTAGTCGTTGAAGCACTTGACATGGTGATGACCATATGTTGGGATGTATCAGTACTATTCTCATGTGATCTATTTATAACCCTAAATTTGTACTTGTATATATTCTGGTACTGTGTATTTCATGTTATGTATTGTTGTTGATAGGTCTGTTTGCAACCAAGATGTATGTTTTAGTGCACAAGGGGTTCAATAAGTGATTCATTACTTGTCCAAACTAGTATTGTGTAGATAAACTCTCAGGTAGGACCCTATATGCAACCAAATATGCATAGAGCATTTTAATGGAAAATACTACTACATCATTCAACTAGCATCGACTACAAAGCTCATATAATTCTTATTCACACCATTCATATAATTTTATCCCCAACTGTTTTCTCTTTTGAATTTTGTGTCGACCTCAACATAGAGTAGTGTCCCCTGGTGCTCTACCTTTGTTCAAAAGGCCACACACACAGATGATGATAATACCACATCATCATAAACATGACATGTTGAACGATCATTCCTAGAGACTCCATATCACACTTTTGCCAATAAGAGCAAGAATGGAGACGCCATTAAATACAACTCACAAATTACTAGGTATCTAAGCCAGCAAAATGCAATGGTCAAGAATATAATGAATGAAAACACATACCATTTTTGAGGCTGCTTATAGGATGCATGGCGAAGGATGTTAGATATAACAACATGATAGTTTGGTGGGATAAGATGGGACGGCCCAAATAGGATGTCCAATTTGGTGAATTGGATGGTTCAAGAATTATTCGGTCGGCAAGACTAAACAGGTAATAAGATCAATTGACTGAATTTGGTAGCTCATCTTTGTAGTTGTGACTGTTAAACATTTATAGAAGAAACAATTGCATTGTCATGCTTAAATAACGGATGGTCAAAGATGAGCTTGCGCTGATAACCTGTTAAAATAAAATTACTTATTATCCTAACAAGGAATATTCAGCGTAATAAAATATAACTCATCCTAAAATATAACTCATCCTAAAATATAACTCATCCTAAAATATAACTCATCCTAAATTCTGAGCAGGCACTCAGGTGTACCGTGTACACCTCTATCTAGGTTGTTCATATGTGCACTAAGCTACGCGCTAGGCCTTGTTTAACTCTCAAACAACTTCTCTTTTTGTATCTCTCATACCATACAAGTTTTAAAAATTGAATTTTTTCAGTTCATTGTAACATTTGAGATGCAATGTGGAAAAATATTTCGGATTTTTTGACATCAAATATTTTGTTTTAAATTTAAAATATACTAAATTTAAATTGCACACAAAAATTCTGAACTATTTTCCCACTTTCTAGTTGTAATTTTTCAGTAACCTAAAAAGTTTCAAGTTCATATGTGATATAGTTTGAGAGATATGGAAAAAAATAGTCAAAAAAAGTGTGGGTGTGCACATATCATGGTTTTCACTCACAATTTTTCCATCTATTAAAAGTAACAGGATGCTCTCATTCACCTATTTGGTCGAATGAGCTTTTGTAGTAATTTTGGAAGAACATCATATGTAGTCGTTTTGGCGGTGACATCCTACCAACCAAACCGGCAAGTACACCAACAATGTTCGGTCAACTTGATCAAAAACTACATCAATATTACATGGACAACGCTGAATCCTTGTGTAAACAACAAGCACGTTCTTTATATAAAACACACACAAGAACTTAGGGCATCTCCACCGGGCCGATCCAAACGGGCGACCCAAAACGTCCAATTCTATCCATTTGGGTCGGGCCACAGACCATTTTGGGTCGTGGTCTGGCCTGTCCGGCCATCCATTTGTCTTCCCTGGGTGTTGGCGCCATAGCTAGCCAATTTGGCCAATCCTTTGCCTATCAGCATAAATACATATATAAATACACAAATTGACAAGCAAATAATATGGTGGACGTATGGCATTGCCCTTTGGGCATCGCCAACAAGTGGCCAGTTGCTCTGAAATATGCAAAAGGGGGCAATATCATACACTCTGTCCAAAAAATGGCAAGTTCCTCCCAAAAAGCGGCATTCACCATCGCCATTGCACTTCAAGCATCGCGAGCCCGGATGATATGTTGTCTCCTCGCGACCCAAGCCCTGCGATTGAGGTCGGTGAGCATGATGGCATTCTCCTCGGCCATGATCTTGGTTTTGGCCTCCTTGGCCTTGGCCTCTGCCTCCAACACCCTAGACCTGGTCTCGGCCTCCTTGGCCTTGGCCTCAATCTCCATTATCCTAGCCTTGGCATTGGCCTCCTCCACCTCAATGGACCTTTTGTGGAGCTCGACAAAGATCTTGGTGGTCGCCTCTTTCTCTTTGCGCCGCCTCTCTTCCCTCTCGGCAATTGCCTCTTCCTTCTTCTCCAGGATCTTCCTTAAGGTCTCTTGGAAGGCCAAGGACCCAGCCTGGCGGGCGATGTCGGCCTTCGTAGCCTTGTGACCTCCAGGCTGGTGGGCACGGGCGACAGTCCTGTCGCCTACAGGGTTGCCAACGCATTCACCACTATCGTCATCTAGGTCGATGACACCGCGCGTCGAAGCATTTCCCTTGCCATTGCCCTTCTCTTCTCGCTAAGTTCTTTCCGAAGGGCATAGCGAAGCTCCCATTTTTTGCAGTCCTTGATCAACCCCCAACGATGGGACAACGTGAAGGTCATGTTCCATTGCTTTCATGACCTACACATATGGATGGTAACAATGGCTCAATGCATATGCAACACATTGACAAGGAGAGGAAGAGGTTTTACCATGTCAAGCGGCATCATGCCACTTATTGGCCTTTTCGTCACCGTCTCACACGAGCCTTGGAACTTGCTACACTTGGCATAGATGGTTCCCCATCACTTGGAGAGGGAGAGATCATTTCAATCTCTATAGAAGGCGTCTTTCCTAAACTTCCTATGCTCATGAAAGAACTTGCCCACCATTTTCCAATAGGCAAAGCCCTTTTGATCGGCTTCGCATAGTGGATCTTGTGAAATCTTCATTCATGCCTTGCATAGGATCTTGTCCTCGTCGGTAGTGTAGCTCGAGGTTCGTTGGCTCAACTTCTTGCCGTCGACAAGTGACGCCGCAAGTGAGCGGCCAACGACGCGGCCATGACCCCCTCACCCACAGAAGTGACATCGTTTCCAAACAATGCCTCATCCTAGATGTTGTAGGTATCTTGTTGAGTCTCTTGTTGGGTCTCTTGCTGGGTCTTTTCGCCCTCGCAATAGTCATCGCCACCCTCATTGATCATGTCGTGCATGATGCCCTTGCCATCGTTGGCCACAAAATCCTACACACAAATTGGCCATGATAAAGAGGCGGGCGTAGGCTACTGTCAATGGCAAAAGAATTGTCGTGACCATACCATGTCGTTGGCAAATGGTCGTTGGTCTGACATTCCATCGAACAAGTTGACTAGCGTCGGCATGTCCGCGGTGGAGATGAATCGCGGCTTCTTCGACGCCTCCGGGGTTGTGTCCACGGCCGTGGCAGTGCGGTTGAGGTCGATGGCGTATCCGACGACGCTGTGCAGGGAGAGACAAACCGGGAGAGCGCAGCTACATTTCTACCATGGACGCCAAAAGAAGGTGTGTGCGGGTCTGGCGTCCTGGGCGGACCTGGTGGCCGGCCGCTCGGTGTGGAAGTGACTGAGCTGGTAGAGGACGCGCTAGCCATGGCCAGGACGAGAAGAACGACGGTGGCACCGAAAGCGGTGATCGGTGCCTCCTGCTTCATCATGATGATGGCATGCTTGGCGGCATTCACTACAAGCTCACCGACGCTGGCCCTGGAGTGCGTGGCAAGGATGCGCTCGTTCTCCTCACGACGCTCCTTGTCGAGCTTGGCAGCGATGATGTGAGCTTTCGCGGCTCCCACCGGCCAGCGTGTTTGTCCGACTCAATTTTCCGCTCCTCCGCCGTCATATCCTTGGCCGGCTTCTTCGGCCGTCCGCGCTTCTTGGCGGTGGGACTGGCGGAGGGCACACCATCGGTCGTGGCGGTGGGATCTAGCGCCTCTGCTCCGCTCCCGCCAGTGGAAATTTGGGAGAGGGTTTTTGGAGGGAAGAGTGGAGTTGTTTGTGTGCCACTGGCGGAAGGGACCGCCAAGCTGAAGGAGGACGCGGGAGGACAAGCACGATGTCCGGGCTGACGCAACCATGGCCCAAATTTGGTGCATGGATGGGTCGGTCCGGATGGGTCGCCCCGCTGGGCCGGTGCGCAGCTGTCCTCCAGTCCGCGCGGACCGGTTCGGACGCGTTCGAATGGGGTGGGTTGGCCCGGTGGATCCCTTAAGGTCCTCTTTGGACCGTCAGACCACCATGGTGCATAGGGTGATGAGAAGCACGTGTGACTGGATGTCCATTAAGTGTTGAATCCCAACGGAAACAAAACTGGAAAAAGTCAAGGAAGTTTCAGGATAACGGTTAATCCATCAGAGAGAGAGAGATGGTCATACTGTTCTAAACACACATAGTTGTAATCTCATGGCTTTTGAAACCCTATACGAATTTTAAGAGACATGCTTTTTTAGGGAATTTTCTTGACGTCTGACCTCTTGCCGGGAATGCTACAAAGAATTGAAGTACAAGAGAGCACCCATAAAAATTTGATGATCTCGATCTTTTTATCTGAATGGTTTTAAATATTTAGGAAAATTCTTGAATGCAACTTCAATCCAACTACGAGGAAAATTCTTGAATTCTGCTACCCTGCCAGCATAGCTACGAGGAAAAAAGGTTTTTTTGATGTCTCAAAAAAATGTCAACATTTTGAATTGGAACCCCGTGGACTCAATAGCAAGGTGCGCTGCGACGCCGTATGTGACCTGGTCAGGGACACCGGGGCCACCATCGTCTACCTCCAGGAAACAAAGCTCGCTTCCGTGGATGCTGCAAAAATTTCTTACACTTTGGGGCCCTCTTTCTCGGAGAATTTTGCTTTCCTACCTGCCGACGGAACTCGTGGTGGTGTTATCCTGGCCGCCTCGTCAGCCTACTTCAATATCTCGAAGGTCAGCAACACCGCTCGAACGCTATCGGCAACGATCAGCATGCTTGACGATGGCTCGAGTTGGACCATCACTGTCGTCTACGGACCTCAAGGGGAACAAGAAAAGGTTGAGTTCATCGATGAGCTCCGTGACCTGAAGCCGGTCGTCCGCGACTCTTGGTTGTTGTTGGGCGATTTCAATCTCATCACAAAAGCTTCCGACAAAAACAACGCAAACATCAACAGACGGCTGATAGGAAAGTTTCGGGCTGCTCGTGACTACCTACAACTAAAAGACATGAGTATGGAGGGTCGCCGCTTCACCTGGTCGAACGCCCAGCACGACCTGGTCCTCACTAAGATTGACCACGTCTTTTTCTCTGACGGATGGGATAGTATCTTCCCCAACGCTTGTCTGCAGGCAATCACCTCGGCCTGCTCTGACCACGCCCCCCTCCTTCTGCAGGGGACGGTGGAAACTTCCCACAAGCCTTCCTTCAAGTTCGAGGAGTTCTGGCTCCGCATGCATGGCTTCAAAGAGACGGTCTCAGAAGCTTGGGGAAAGCCGATCCTTGCTATTGACCCCATCAGGCGCATTCACATCAAACTGTCACGCACGGCCAAGGCTCTAAAGAAATGGCAGCGGCACAGCTGTGGCAACCTGAAGATCCAAATCGCCATGGCAAAGGAGATCATTTGGAGGCTCGACTCTGCGGAGGAGGCTAGACCGCTATCCGAGGAGGATCGGGCCCTTCGCCGCCAGCTAAAAGCCTCCTACTTGGGTCTGCTAGCCATTCAGAAAAAAAAGCTCCGCCAGAGGTCTCGCCTCACCTGGATCAGACTCGGGGATGCTAGCACTAAGCTTTTTCACTCCCATGCGAATGGGCGGTGAAGAAAGGTGCACATCCAAAGCATCTCTACGGCTACGGGTCTGGCAATCAAGAAAGAAGACAAGGAGGCTGCACTTCTCCGGCACTTCCAGAGCCTGTTGGGATCGAAAGCAAGAAGGCAGTTGGGACTTAACTGGGAGGCGCTTGGATACGTGCCGAGGGACCTATCTGATCTTGAGGACATGTTCGAGGAAGCGGAGATCAAGGAGGCCATTTTCTCGTTACCTTCGATCAAAGCCCCGGGCCCTGACGGTTTCATCGGCGCTTTCTTCAAGAACTGCTGGGACATCATCAAGCATGACATCGTGACGGCTATCACTCAGTTCACGAGTCTGCGAGGCAACTGTGCAAACTTGATTAACTCAGCCAACATCATCCTCATTCCCAAGAAGGCCGGGGCGTCCGTGATTGCCGACTATAGGCCGATCAGTTTAATCCACAGTTTATCAAAGATCTTCTCCAAACTGCTTGCCACTAGGCTGGCGGTTATTTTGCCTGAGCTAGTCTCCAAATGCCAGAGTGCTTTCGTTAAAAAGAGAAGCATCCACGACAACTTCCTCCACGTGCAGAACCTGATCAAGGAGCTTCACGCCTCCAGGACTCCCAGCCTTTTCCTTAAGCTCGACATCTCAAAGGCTTTCGACTCGGTGGGATGGGCCTACCTGCTGGAAGTCATGGCGGCGATCGGCTTCGAGCAGCTTTGGAGAGATTGGGTATGTCGATCCCTTGCCTCGGCGACCTCTCGGGTTCTTCTAAATGGCAACCCCGGAACCCCCTTTTCGCATGCCAAGGGTCTAAGGCAAGGGGATCCGCTATCCCCGATGCTCTTCATCCTCGCCATCGACCCCTGCAAAGAATTCTCTCCCTGGACACATATCAAGGGATCCTGAGCCAGATCCGCTCGCGCACGCCCCGATGCAGAATCTCGCTTTATGCTGACGACGCGGGAATCTTTGTCAGCCCCGTCAAAGAGGAGCTCTTGGCTGTGAAGGCCATCCTAGAAGGCTTTGGGAAGGCCAGCGGGCTCGTCACCAACATGACCAAGACGGAGATCTTCCCTATCAGATGTGCAGACATCGACCTTGAGGACGTACTGCACGCCTTCACAGCAAAGATTGTCGGCTTCCTAGGAAGATACCTGGGACTGCCTCTTCACTACCGCCGTCTTCGAAAGATCGACCTTCAACCCCTAATCGACAAAATTTCTGGAAAGCTGCCTGGGTGGATGGGAAAGAACATCGCATGCCCAGGTAGGATCGCTCTCACCAAATCCGTCCTTATGGCCACTGCGGTTTACCACGCCACGGCTATCCCCCTCTCCAAATGGGCCAGAGATAAGATCACTCGCACCGCGAGAAATTTCATTTGGGCGGGTGACGAAGGGGAGCACGCCGCTAAGGGCAAGGCCTTGGTCAGCGGGGCAACGATCTGCAGGCCGAAAGGGATGGGCGGACTGGGTATGCCAGACCTGTTAAGGCAGGGCCGCGCCCTCAGACTTCGGTGGCCTTGGTTGCAATGGACGGACCCTCAGCGCACCTGGGCGGGCTCTGAACTTCCCTGCAATAAGAAGGACATGGCCTTGTTCAGAGCCGCAACTAAAGTCACCCTGGGTAATGGACAAACTGCTTCTTTTTGGCACGACAACTGGTCCAGTCTCGGCCCCATGTGCAACCTTCTGCCAGACCTTTACAATATCGCGACAAGGAAGAATCGCGTGGTGGCCAAGGAATTCAACGAGAGCACATGGATCAGGTCCATCGCACGTCTGAACACCCCGACGCAGTTGAACTAGTACCTCCGCATTTGGGAGATTGTTCAGAACACGACCCTGACGGCCGACCATGCGGACACCATCAAGTGGATTCTGACTGCGGATGGAAACTACAGCGCCAGCTCTGCCTACCATTCTCAGTTCCTTGGGAGCCACCCTAAGTTTAAAGCAGAAAAAATTTGGGAGGCGCACGCGGAGCCGAAGTGCAAGCTTTTCGCTTGGCTAGCACTACACAACAAACTGCTAACGGCTGACAACCTGGCATTGCGAGGATGGGATCATGACCCTGTATGCGCCCTCTGCCTCAGTGCCCCCGAGACGGTCAACCATCTTCTTAAGGACTGCCCCTTCACGGCCGCGGTTTGGAGCCTCGCCCAGCTCTGGAGCAATAATACCGAGGGGGCTCTGGGCCTGGGGTTTCCCTCCATCTCAGACTGGTGGGACAGGCTCACTGATGGTCACCCCGCAAAGGAGCGGCGTACGATTAGCGGGCGTCTACTTTACGTCATATGGAACGCCTGGAAGGAGAGGAATCGAAGAATCTTCACGGGAAAACGCCTAACCTTCGTTGAGGTCGCGGAGATTGCTAGGGAAGATAGTACACAGCGGGCTAGGGCCTTCGCGACGGTAGGCGAGGCAATCCCCGCGGAGCCAGATTAGAGGTTTTTTGTGTTTGTGGCTTGTTTGTGTCCTACTAGGACGTCTCTGGCATGAACCTCACCATGCACCACACCCTGTACGTCTTGTTTGGGGTTTCCCTCTAACTTAATGAATAGGCAGTGCTCCTGCCGGTTGCTCAAAAAAAAAAAACTTCAATCCAACTATAACCCTCTGCTACACGAGTAGATCCTGAAATACTAGCATGTCGGCATGTGTACATTTGATTCTGTCTTCTAAGAGCACATATGATAAGGTTTTGATTTTCTTTAAGATGCATGGTATTAAGTATAGAATTACCCTTATAATTCTTCAATATTACCCTTTGTGATATGTGTGTAAAAATCACATGATAGATGAACCGAGAGTACCACTCCGGTTCCTTATGGTTCTAGACTTGCACGGGTGCTCGACTTTTCGTGGATTTATTCTAGTATGATTTTCTTTCAGTACGTGTCCTTCAACTACGACATCAATCTAAAAATGTTGGTTCAGTCTCTCCAGATGCTCATAAAGGTATGGTGTGTGGGCGCGCATACTTTTGGGGTGTACTTCCTCCGTTCGAAAATATAAAACGTTTTAGCTTTGTGAATTAAATTGTATCTAGATATCTTTTAGTGTATAGATTCGTAGAGGTTTAGAGTGAACCTATACACTAAAAGTGTCTAGATACACTCATCGCACAAAGCTAAAACGTCTTATATTACCGAACGGAGGGAGTACATCTGAACAAAGTAACTCATTGCCACTTTGAATGGTCATTTCATTGAGGTAGTAAATGGATAGATTTATTCCCAAGTAAAAGGATATATTTTTCAAAACAAAAATAATATTGTATTTTAAAAAGTGACAACTTGTACTCCGGTAGCTTTTAGTTTGGTAAATCTCCGAATAGCCCTATTGTTTGATGAAAAATGTGTAGGATAAATTCTGCTCAATAGTTACAGAGTAAAAATACCATAGATTTTTTTTAAAAATTTAGAAATATACCTTCGCTATTTAAAAAAAACAAGATGAAATATAGATAGAACATTTGCTAAAAAAAAGGGTTTCAGTGTACCGTAGAGTCTCATGTGCTTTCGAGTATATCATGTCACCACTTTGTTCAAAAAGCCCTAGAATAGTCGACTACCCACAATGTTGCCTCCCCTCCGGGCTCTACTCTTCCCCACCTCCTGCCCCCCTTCCCATGAATTATTCCCTTCCCCACATCCAACGTTCCTCACTCCCATGGCCTCCCCGGTGAAGCCCCAGGGACGGGGGTGTGTGTGTGTGGGGGGGGGGGGGGGGGAGGGGGGGCACCGCCTCGAGGACGCTCCCACCGAGGATTCCCGCGCACTTCTCTGCCATTGGTTGGAGTTCGCCTCCGTTGTCCACTTCCTCCAGGTGAACCCCCGCTTCGCCTGAATTTTTCTCTCCCCCTTTCCGCTCCCAGGCTCCCCTGATTTGCTTCGTCATGGATTGGGATTCACATATGTTCAAGCTGGTGATCGAGGTCGACCTAGGGCTCTTTGCCGACGAGAAGGAGACGGTGTTCTTCGCCGACAAGGGTTGTTTTATTGCCGCATCATCAAAGTTCGTACCACATATAGCATCAATGACATCGGTAATGTGCCATCGCTTTGAGTTGGCTAACTCTATCGGGTGCTAATGCTATTGAGGCACAATCTGATTCGATATCAATATTGTGCGGGACAAGAACAAATGTGGAACGAAGCAACAGCAGTTTACGCAGATTGTTCGGTAATTTTAGGATTGATTGGGAAGGTTAAATTCACTCATGTAATAGCTAGGTCTTGATAGTTGTTACAGATCCTCATGTAACGAGGCGATAAGTCCCGTACCTTTATTCTCCAAACTAGTATTATTCCTAAGAAAGAGTCTCATCTGTAAAAAAAATGTTTCATGTATAAAAATTCATGATTTTTCAGGACTTAAAAATAATGTTAGTATCAAAGAAGTGGCAACATGCGCTGGGCAGGTACTTGTACGGTAACTCGTTTCCACGCGAAAATGGTCCTATTGTTCTATGAAATGAGATGAGAACAAACTTCTCCCAATAGCTACATAAGTAAAAAAAAAACATATTATTTCCCTCAATCCAAATTAATGGCATTAACTTGTCTAGATTCGAATGTACTCCCTCCATCCTAATTTATGTTGCATATAAGGTTTTATCATAGTCAAACTTTACAATGTTTGACCAAGTAGTTTGATTTAAATATGAACCCATACAATGCCAAAATAATATTATTAGAATTGTCTTAAAATATATTTTCATAATATATGCATTTCATATCATACATATTCATATTATTTTGTATATTCTTGGTCAAACTTTGCATTGCACGCAAACTTATGCGCAACATATTATGGGAAGGAGGGAGTATCTACCAGTAGATACATCTAAATCTAGACAAATCTTATCATTAATTTGGACATGAGGAAATATTTCATAGCTCAGAAATATAATTTAGACAAATCTTATCATTAATTTGGACAGGAGGGAATATTTCATAGCTCAGAAATATAATTTTACCAGTTCTTAGAAATCGAGATCACGTATATCCGGGTTCCGTTGCACTGTAGAGTGCCATGTGCTTTTTAGTAAAGAAACGTGTCACCGCTTTGTGAGGAAAAAAACCCTATAATACTCGACCGCTCACAGACACAGTGCCGCCTCCCCTGGCGCCTCCACTCTTCCCCGCCTCCCGTCCCGCCCCCTGCCCACGAATTCCCCCCCTTCCCGCCCACCCAACGCTCCCCACCCCCATCCCATGGCATCGCCGGCGAAGCGCGCGAAGCCCTCCTCTCCGGCGAAGCCCCCGGGGTCGCCGCCGCCACCGCCAGAGGACGCCCCGCCCGAGGACCCCCGCGCGCTCCTCCGCCGCCGGTGGGAGCTCGCCTCCGTTCTCCACTTCCTCCAGGTGAGCACCCGCTTCGCCTAGGGTTTTCTCTCCCCCTTTCCCCTCCGGGGCCTTGCTTCCGCGTAACCGGATTGGGGTTCGCAGGTGTTCGAGCCGGTGATCGAGGCCGACCTGGGGCTCTCGGCCGACGAGATCGAGACGGCACTCATCACCAACAACCGCGATCTCGCTCGCGTCCACATTGCCCTCCTGAAGGTGGTAGTGTTATCCTTTGCACTGTCCCATTAAACGTTTTCTCCCTGATGGGCATAACTCCAGTACTACACATTCATAGCACATTAAATTCGCTTTACTGATCTGATTTGGTTCGGCCATCAGTGTAATTGCGAGTGCAGAGACGAGATCAGATGCGTAATGGCATGATTGCAATCTGTTAGTAATTTTTTTAATCACTCGATCTTAAAACAAACACGTTTTTCTTTTCCCTTCTAATTTTTGTTTCCACTAACTGCATACCGTGCATACTTAGTTATTCGTGTTAACGTTTATGAAACAAGAAAAATAATTTGATAAACAAGGTAGACCATCTTGACACTGACTAGGATGAACCAATAATGTTAAAAACCTCTGGGGTCACAAAACATGGCGTTCTAGTGCCGTCTGACTTTCTCAGCAGGACTTGTGTGCCGCATATTTCATGGTTTACGTACATGTAACAAAACGCGTTTGTTGTTTATTGTATGTACTCCCTCCGTCTCAAAATAGATGTCGCAATTTTTTCTAAATTTGGATTTATCTAGACACTGTTTAGTATCTAGATTCATCCAAATTTAGACAAATTTTCGACATCTATTTTGAGACAGAGGGAGTATATGATATATTGCCTGTACATCTGCTAAAATGGGTTTTCTGACCCTAGACATGTTTTATTATAGTTTTTCTTGCCTAACATAGTGAATTATTAATTTGTTTCCTTTGTACCATACCATGTTTGTCCCAGATGTTGTTTGCTAACTTGTGCTAGTCAAATGTATCAGGGAATACCACCGGTCAGCAAGAATCTCAATGTTGATGATGGATGGGTAACAGAAACTGCCAAGAAACTGTCCGATTGGTGGTCTTGGGTAGGTTGCTAGAATACATTGCTCAGTGAATTTATTAATAGTAAATAAAATATACTAGCCCAGGCCTTAATAATTTTGGTTTCAGGTTGCTGAAGGTACCAACCCGTTCAAAGCAAATCCTGGGTATGCATCGTCGTATTTTAAATAATGTTCTGCGTGTGTATTACTATGTTGATTTTTCATCACCGTAACTTACGTTGGTGCAGTAAGGAAGTCGAGACGTTTAAGGAGCTGGATCCAGTAACTCGTTTATTTATACTCAAAGCGCTCTGCGAAGTTCGGTCAGAGGTATTGCTTTTGTGGAACACGTTCTCAATTGCTCAAGTTTCAGCTAGCTGAGTAATTTTGTTCAATGAAATATCAATAAGTTTTCTCGAGCATTTTATTCACATTAGATTTATAGAAATTATCTATATTGCAGCAAAACGATGCAGTATGGTACGTTAATGATGAAATGAAGAAAGGAGTTAATATTTCCAACTTCCGGAAAGAAAAGTTAGGGAGTGCCAATGATGGGAGTGTATACTGGTGTGTGTTTTGTTCCCTTTTCTTCACATTTTCCATAATCTACCATCTCCAGTCACTGAATTTACTTTTCAAGTTTTTGGATATTGCTGGTAACAGCAAATGTTGACCAAAAGGTCTCGTAACCTTTGATGGGGGCAAAACATAAAATGCCCGTGCGATAAATTTCAACACTTATTTGGCCATAGGCACACATGTCGTAGACACAAGGTGGCCTGCATATCATAGACACATGGGGTGGGGGGTCAACGTTGCAGGAACATAAAAAATTAACCCTTGATGTAATGACTTTTTTCTACAATCCTCAAATTTATCATTTGATGTCAATGAGGCTGTTATCACTTATTGGGCTATCGGCTCATCACCTAGTTAAGTTGTTTCTGTATATTCCAAACTTCCAAAATAGAAGTTACTGCAATCTGTAATATACATGGCTTGATTATATTGGATAATTGAAAGAGTTGAATTACACCACAAGCTATTACCATAGTCCATAGATATACTTGATATTGGTCTTGGTCTTCCTTATGTTTTTTAATCATGGATGATCAAATTGAGATGCTAAGGCAAGCAACTGGTTTTAAGTGCAAAAGATGTTTTGATGGCTGTTCTAGAAACTTGATAGGATGTAATTGGTTGATAAAAAATTCTCCTCCATTCTTGGTATTGCCCTTCTTGGTTTTCAAATGACCACTATTGTATCGACAGTAAGAGCTCTTCTAATATGTCACATGCTTCAGTTAAAGTGACGCTTGACCAAGGATTATGAGTCCAACGACTAGTCTAGACTAGTCCAACGACTAGTCTACAAGTCCTAAACTGACTGTCGACTCGGTTGGTCGACTCGACTATTTCTCGAGTCGACTGAGTCGAACGACTAATCCTGGACTAGTCTAGACTAGTCCTGCTGTTTGAGTCCATCGACTCAATTTTAGCCGGATAAGTGAGGCACTCGGGAAGAAAATTGGGAACCCTAACTATTCTAGACTCGCTACATGAAGTTCTAGATTCTAGCATTATTATGTTACGTAATTTATGTCAAACTTATGTCAGGTTTAGTTACTAAATCTCCTGTCTGGTTGCCATACATTATAGTATTTTGTACTAGCTACTGTTGAAGTACATATCGACTAGTCGAGCAGTAGTCTAGACTAGTCTTGACTAGTCTATGAGTCGGTACCCCAGCGACTCGGCTCGACTCGTCGACTCGTAATCCTTGCGCTTGACATTATTTGGCAATCGTTTACCTTGAATCTTTTCATTTAGTGCTTGTTTCTTTTAAACGCACATTCCAGAAAGTAATTGAGAACCCCATTGGTACATTTTTATGTTCTTGCTGACACTTGATTAACTTTCCTGCTTGCTAGGTATGTTGGAGACTCAACTGTTGGCCATAGGTTATTCAAAGAAGATGTAACAGTTGATTTTAAGAAGAACTGGAAGGGGAAGAATGGCCGTTTGACAAAACCGGTTCTCAATATTCACTGGGAAACAGTTGCAACTAACCTCAATGAGTTTCTTGATATATCAGTTAGGATTCCTGCTGACATGTTTTTCATGTGTATTTCACTTTTAGTACCAATATTTGATGTGTAACCTTTACAGGAAAAGTTATGCAGCAAGGGTCGATCTGAATCTGTCATTGGAGAACATCTTAAGGAAAATACCGTTCCAGCTGTTGAGAAGTTTGAAAAGGTAGCTTCCAGCTTGCTTGCATTTATTGTTATGTTCGCATTTATTCTTGGCAGCAGATTGTACTTTATCATGCTGATGGTTTATCACTCCATTCTCACTTGTTCTTTAACTTGCAGAAGAAAGAGAGGGAATTAAAACGTCGGCAGCAGAAGGATGAACGAGCTTTTGCTAATATTTTCCAAACCCGCGCTTTACGTGAACGTAAACCTGTCAGCTACGATTACTGTAAGGAGCTTCTTTGTTCAACAACCTTAGCTTAATGTGAAAAAATGAATTGTCATGATTGTTCCTTACATTAGCAATAATCTTGGTCTTCATGCCCTGCAGCTTGGTTGTTTATATTGAAAACTCATGCTCTTTTGGCATCGCTCATTCTGTAGTCAACTTTATGCATCTATTTGTAGTGTACCCTTTCTAATCATCGTAAGGCAAGTTTAGGGAATGCAACGCTGATTCTATTTGTTGGTGTTTGTTTGTAACTCCCACAGAACAGACCAGTACTGTGGTTTAACATTTGCAAAATGTAATGTGATGTAGCTGGCTTGCTTCCACTACTTTCCAATTTTGTAGAAACTGATATTATAAATGTTAAATAAATTTTGACGGCCTGCTATCCTTTAAAATTGATATCCTGTATTTGTGTTGTGTGCAGCTGATTATGACCGTTCCATAAAGGAGGCAATAAAAGCTGGAGCGTGAGTTAAAACCACTCCACCACTGCTGTTTCTCTCTAGTTTATTAGAATTAGCATTTAGCTGCTCTTGGGCAATAGAAGCATGAGCAAGTTTCTTATGGCATTTCTTACTGCCTTTTGAAAGTGCATGTTTCCTTGATATCTTACATTATAAATAAGCATGCTTTGCATTTTGCACATATGTTTCATTGTTTGGGAATGGTGCATATAGAAAATTCTGAAGGAGAAAAATGATGCTTGGGTCTTGGTTCCAGGGATTTGATGCTGTCTATTTTTTCTTACATTATAAATAAGCATGCTTTGCATTTTGCACATATGTTTCATTGTTTGGGAATGGTGCATATAGAAAATTCTGAAGGAGAAAAATGATGCTTGGGTCTTGGTTCCAGGGATTTGACCTTGTCTATTTTTCCTGGAAGAAACACCAAAAGTGGAGTGTGGATTGCATTCTCATTTGCTTTTCATCTACTCCCTCCGGTCCATATTATTGTTCTCAACTTTGTCTAGATTCGGATGCATCTAGTCAGACAAAGTTGAGAACGTTAATATGGACCGGAGGGAGTACTGAAATTTTACTAGTTTCCCTTTTCTTATGCAACGTCAAATGCATTCTTGTTGAAAAAACCCCATGTACTTTAATGCAGGAAAGCAAAGGAATCTGATCCACCTAAGGAGGCAGGCAAGAAGAGAAAGCATGTCTCAGAGCAGGGAGACAATGGAGGCAATGTAGGATCTGGCATCAGTCCAGAGAATCATGAAGATAGAGAAGAGGAGGACGCCAAGGACCTAGATGATCCTAGTTCTGACGACGATGAAGCCTCAGACTACAATGATAAGGATGACGGCTCCTCCAGCATCGATGAAGACACTGATTCCTCTGATTCCCACGAGAGCAACTCGGAGGAAGAGGTTGTTGTGACGCGCAAGAGGACTACTCGTCTTGCTGCCCGTAAGATCGAGAGCAAGCCTCGACCAGGGCTTCGCCGGAGTCGAAGAAACATGAAAAGTGATGATGAAGAGATGGCGCAAGCAGGGCAGGTTACGCCTGAAGCAATGACAAAGAAAACGACTAGGCAACGACCGACTCCCATCTCCAAGCAGTTATCCATGTCAGGCACTGAAGATGATGATTCACAGTCAGGTGCAGGCTCCGAGTCAGGCTCTGAAGATGATGCAGTTGCAGACTCTGAGTCAGGCTCTGAAGATGATGCAGTTGTAGACTTGGCGTCAGGCTCTGAAGATGATCAGTCAGAGCCTGATGCAGACTCTGGGGAGGAATCTGTCTCGCCTTAGGTGAGTATCTATGCCTCCTCTTTTGCATTTGGTGTTGTGGAAGTTGGCGAGTTCAACAGGTTTAGGGTCCTCACCGGTTCGCCACTTGTACCAGCTGGGGGAAACCAGACAGCAGCAACTTTTCCCCCATTATTACCTAGTTAGTTACCTTCAAAGTCATGGGAATACATATATACATTGTTGTGATTGTACATACTTGTCAACGTGTTGTGTGTCGGTGGTCAGCGCTAAAATTGAATTCTGCTTTATAAAACTTAATAATTTTATCAAGGTGCAGATTTTGGCATGCCTGCGATGTTAGGAATGAGGTGGTGCATGTTTGTGGTACCAGATCTAGTGGCTTATTTGATTCAGCCTTCTAGCCCCCATGCTCTTGCAAGGGTTACCAAGGTTGAGAGGTCAAACTAGTTGTGGTTGTGCGGCCTGGTGACATAGACTTGACTATCAGCCATGCCATGGAATCTTGAGATGAGTAGCTTTTTTACTGAAGAATAGGGATGAATTGACATGAACAGGCCGATTAAGTAGTCGAACTTATCTGAGCTGATCAAAGAGTGAAAAAAAACAGGAGTATATTAGCTTTGCTCAAGATTTACAAGATGGAGTGACACAAAAAAAGATTTCCTAGCTGTATTCACGAACGACGACAAGTTATTGCCATCGTGCTCCTCGTCGCCGTCCGCCCGTCCGTCCGTCGGATCGATCAGTGCACGAGGTAGGTGACGGCGAGCGCGGCGGCCATGAGCAGGTACGCCACCGCCTGGTCGACCCTCCTGCCGTCGCCGGCCACGATCGCCTTTCTCTCGCCGCCCTGCGCCACGCCCACGTTGGGTGGTGTGTCGACGGCCGCCGCGTGAGTCATGGCGTGAACGAGAGATTGATTCTTCTCGCCGGCACGACGGTAGGTGATCAGACTCAGAAACGCCCTTGGACCGGCGAGGAATCTCGGTGGTGAAGGTTGGTTTGTGATTCGTGGACGGGCGGGGCGATTTGGCGTGTTTATATAGGGGAGTTGGTTGAACTGGCAGTCAAACGTGCGTGCTCCTGGTGGCAGACGGATGGGAGCTTCTTGCTTAGGCGCGTAAAAGTCGTTCGTTCCGAAGCTTCTGCCGGGTTTTCCGTGGCTGGCAGACATCTGGAAGGGGCCTTGATTTGAACGAAAGCGCGTCCAGAATCCAGATCCATCTATATAGCTTGGTACCGGTGACAGCGTGCACTAGTCTGCCGCTTGACTAGGTTTTTTTCTTCTAATTCCCATTTTTTCTCTTTGCTACCTAGTTTCACTTTGACGTTTTTCTTTCTTTCCTTCTCTTTTCTCCCCTCTTCACTTTTTTTAGTTTCACATCAGTTCCCATCATAATTCATGTAATTGTTCATGTAGTACTTATTTCGACACAAAAAGAGAGGATTACCACAAGTAAATCTGCCATGTTTGTCTGATATAAGGGTGCAATTGTTTAGCATATAATATCCACTTTTTATAGATGTTGAAGCATAGTTCCATTTTGTGCGCATGAAGTACTTTTGTGATCAATCGGAAACATTTTCCTGATTTATATGAATATTTCAATTCAAAATATAATAAACAACATAAATTATACTAACAAACCAAAACAAAACTGAACTATAAGGTTTTGATACTCCCTCCCCTCCGACCCATATTAATGACCTCAACTTTATCTAGATTCATAGGTATATAGTTACATTTTTTAGACTAGATGTATTTGTATCTAGACAAAGTTGAGGACATTAATACGGGCCAGAGGGAGTAGTATTTTCTATTTTTAAAAGCTATTTATAGACCTATTATCCGTACCTCGTTGCACCATGCATGTAGACCAACAAAGTACTAATATACACTAGAACTTCCGGAAATCCAATTTTGCTCGTGGGTGCAAATAAATCCATTTTTGAAAAGCACATTTCAGAATGTCAAAAAAAATTAGAAATTAAATATGCATGTGCTACGTTCGTATACAAGTTTTTGGGAAAAGGAAACATATTTTATTCTCCACATAAAAGACAAATTTCGGTGTTGCAACTTGACGATAGTTTTAAAAATCAGACCGGTTCGATGGTTTAACCAAAAAAACCTAAACCGATAGACTCACCGGTTTTTAAGAGCCACCAGTTCAAACAGCAAAAAACCAGAAAAAAATGTTTACTAGAGTAATCGAACTCGTGAACCTTATGGTAGGCATAAATAGTATCACTTGGATACGCCATGTTTTTTTAGATTACATATTGAAATATACATTATATATACTTTTATGGTTATTTTGTTTCAAAATTTGCTTAAATTTTGATGAATTAAACAGTTTTTTGTCGCCATCGAACCAATTAAACGGTGGACCGACCTGTAAATCAGTGAACCAATCGTCTCACCGGTTCACTGACCGGTCCGGTTTTTAAAACTATGTATATTCACGGACATTTATTTTGTCTTTTTTACACAAGCCATATAAAATATTCATTTTTTTCTAAAAACATTGTGTATCAACATAGAATGTTCAGATGTACATGCGAAATTTTTGTTCAATTTATTTTTGACATTTTAAGTTTTATTTTTCATGCATTTTTCATAATAGGTTCATTGGCACCCGTGAGGCAAAACGCCACCTCCGGACACCCTCCGCCTCAAAATAGATGTCGCAATTTTTTAAAAAATTTGAATGGATGTAGACACTATTTGGAGCACCTGTCATGTCATCCATGATAGCACGTCATCCATGATAGCGTGATGTCCCGTGTAGTGAGCCTATGCTCCCCCACCACCATCTTCACCCGCAGCGCCATCTTATCGATGTCCGCCTTCACCCCCAGCCCTTCGCCTCCTAGCTCCCCCGGTTAGAGACGACATTCTAGAAAACCAGCAGCCAGATCCAGTCCGTCTGGGTGGCGTTGCTCACACAAAAATACGTGCGCTGTCAGAGCTTGACACTATCTAGCAGCTCGAGCCGAGGCATGGGCAAGGATGACGGTAGATGGCGGCGCAGCCAGCGTCCACGTCCTTATGAACCGTCTGAGACTTCAGAAAAAAGAACTTCAGAAAGCTCCCGATGTTAGGCTTGATGCCAAGATAGGACTCTCATCACCCAACGTGGAAGGCGAGTTGCGCCATGGTGTTGGCGCCAAGGTGATGAAGACGAAGGCCGAAGAAGTTGAAGAACTCAATGAGGAAGTCGCTCACGGGCAGGCCAAACCTGCGAGCAAAGTGGGCGAGGAAGACGACACGTTCGCCCTCCATCGGGTTCAGAACCTGCTTCCGCTCCAACGGCAGACACGCTTTCACCAACCTCTCAGGTGGGAGGAATCTTCCCCGCTGGTACTTCGCGATGAGCTACTCGGTGACCACTGAGCCGCACCACCCCCCGCGCTGCATCGGCATCATGTCTGCTGGCAGCGCCGTGGCGGAAAAGCGAGGCCTCATCGTCACAACGACTCGTGGTGGCTCCAGCGACACTTTTCTAGCAGAGTGGTGTGGGCAGAATAGCAGAGAAGCAGCACGCAGAAATGTAGCGGCGACAATAAGAAGAAGGAAAGAGGAGGAACTGGGCGAAGGGGAAAACCCCATTGGCCTAGTCCCATATTTATTTTGTGGCATGTTCATGTCGGTCTGTCTCCACATGGCAAGAAACCGCCCCACTACCATGGCAGTTTGGTTCTAGGATCTTGTGCGGCAACAGAACTGCCCACAGAAGATCCGGGAAGAGTTAATGAGGCGTGTGCAGGGTTACCAAAAACTATAGCGACAAGACATCTCTCAAAGCCGTTAGTCATGGATGACACGAGCGCTGACCTCAGCGGTCAGGCGTTTCGTCTCCAAGCTTCGGCTACGCCAGTCGGCCACCTCCATCATCGTTCCACCTAGTGGGTGTCCACCGATTTCGCATCCGATCAACTCCAACCCGGTAGCACAAACTACAATCTGGCAAGCCCCAACCGGCGCCGTCAACAACTACAACAACTCACTCAAAAGCGCACAAAAACTTCTCCTCAGGGCGAAGTCCCAGCGCGCTCGGGGGCTAGTGTCAGGGGGATTATACCCCCGGGTAGGCCCAGCCAGGCCGGATGTCCAACAAGTATGAAGACCAAGCCGGTTGGCCCCCTCCAACCGGTCGACCCTCAAGAGCACCCGGCTGGCCCATCTAGCCGGTCAACCAGAGGATCAGGACGGGTGTCCAGCTCCAACCGGTCACCTCAGAATCAGCACTGGTTATCCGACACGCATGATGATGAAAGTATAGCATGCCTCTAGATCCCCGAAGGCGCGTCAGATAAAGGAGCGGCGGCTCCATACTATGCGATGGGACACCGCCTGGTGCGGGCTAAAGCTATAGCAGCAGGTACGACGGAGCAGTGTAGTATCCAGACTATTGCATCGGGTCCCACTGCCTGGCCCCCACCAGCCGGTCTTGCCTTGTAGTCTGCACCCCCGACCAACATATAACGGGGTGCAGCACCTTCGTTGGGAGGATCGATCTCTCTTCTTCCTCCAGTTTCCCGCAGTTCATCTGAGATACAGCTCTAGGAGCACTTATATTGGGCACTTCGCCTCCATATAGTAAGATATTGCAGGAGTAGGGGTGTTACCTCGCCGAGAGGGCCCTGAACCTAGGTACGTCAATGTGTTAGCATTGTTTGTGCCCAATCCCGTATGCATAAGCCAACATTAGCCCCTGATTATCCCCTCTCTAACCATCCTTGATGGTACCGTCGTGTTCCACACCACGACACTTAGTAGATCTGCGATATTGCTTGGGTCCTTTTGCCATGGCCTTTCCAATAGAGATTATAGTTCTCCCCAATGGACTTCAACTTCAGGAAAAATCTTGCGTCTTTGTTTTTTCTTAGTTATTTATCTCCTTGTTTTACCTTGCTAAGTCATAAACTCTAACTTGTTTGCTCGTTTACCTTGTTGACCAAGTTACCCCTGTCTCATGCAGGATTGCACCACCTAGTTGTATTTTAGTCAAACTTCAATTTCATACTTTCTAAAAGTAAATGAAAACGTGCACATTTGTAATCACATATTCATCATTCTCCTCCAGTCGATCATCCACGGTTCTCCAACAATGGCCTCCAACTTAAATATGGCTCACCCAGTTCTCTCCTCTCTAGGCCCACTCCTTTGATAGAGTATCGATGTTGTTGCCACACTCCATCCTCTCTCTTCCACCTCTTGTTGGATCCTATCTCATCTTGTGCATTGTGCTGACAGTACAAGAGCCTCCACATCCACATTCATCTCGCCCCATTAGTCGTAGCACGCCGCCACCAACAACCCGAGTGGCGCCTCCTCCATACGCATCATCCTTGACGATGTGTTTGCACAATCCACATGCCCCCACCTCCACATCTACGACCTTCACATCCAACTCATCAACGGTGATATTCCACCACATCGACAACCTAAGCATGACAACCTAAGCATGATCGTCCTTCAACTCGCCATTGGAAGCTAGACATCCACGTCAACCTTGACTATGTGCCACGGTGAAGTGTGTGTGCATGGGCATGAGTCATTTGCAATTTTTGTTGGATATTTGTTTGAAGTTGTATGGATTAAAACTATGATTCATAATAAACATTATAGTTTGTCATGTATATGTATATACAATTCATTGGTGAAAATGTTGCATAAAATGAAGGTCAGATAATAGGAAAAAAATGGTAGACAATGACAAAATAGTGAGCAAATGTGAACACATTATTATGCATTATATATGGATAAAATGCCGCGAAAAGCAACATGGGATGCATTTGATCATTGTGTTTTTCTTAAATGTGTATCAAACAAGTGCAAGTAAATAACCATCCAATTCAATGGTTCGATGTTGTTTGTTGGGTATGCCAATAACCAAGTTCAAGCGTGTGAAGAGAAATAAGTTATGATCATATGCACAAAAAAATAGGTGGTGAACTCTCAAAAAGGAATACAATATATGGAAGTCATTGATCCAACATGCATCTGACATAGGAAGAGAGCATGTCACCCTTAACATTTCATCTAATAATGAGGGGCGAAACTTGAAATAAAGGTATTCTCATTTTTGTAACTTATATATTTTATTTGTTTTCTCGATAATAATTTAATTTAATCTCTTCAGTTCTTTTTATGATCTGGTGGTGTGTTATTTGCTTTGAAAAACTTGATATTATTTGTTCTTAGCATGAAAATTGCTATTTGATTTGAATCTATTAGTTGTCTTGAATGCGCAAGGTCATGAATCTATATTATTTGTTTGCAATTTAATGTCGTGACTCTATGTTGTTTGGTTTAAACAGGTAACATCTCATGACTTTTGTCTTAATTTTATGTTTAGTGGTAGATGAATTCCACAAATGATGCATTTGATGAAGATGCATATGTGTATTATGTTGTTTCATCTTTGTACTATATAAGAGGATCAGAAGGTTCCTTTTGTGCATAGAACTTTTCCTTTGGCGTAGTAGATACAATGGGATGAGGAGAAGCTCACTAGTACACAATGTCGATATGGAAATAGGTAAAAAAAACCATCGACAATGGAAAAAGGGTACATTGTTAGGGACGTATATCTGATGTGAAGACCACTATGGCAACACATGAAATAACCGTGGCAAATATAACGGATTGGCAATGGTCGTCCAATTTTTTTGTTTACGTAAGCATGTGCTCATCGGTTATTCTTGTGGAAAATTTTTGCACTAAGCTGCTTCATGTGTAAACAACAAGTAAATACATCTCACAACACATTAAAATGCTAACAACACACGAAGTAAAACGAAAAAAAATATTTATAACTTAGACCAATGTCATCATTACCTTTCTACCAATATCACAGGTTACACATTAATTGTCATATCAATAGTAAGAACATCACAACTTTTGAGAGAAGAAAAATGCTAAGAAAATGTCGCATTGTATTTGTAAAAGGGTGGAAAGAATTGAAGATATATTTCTTCAATCCTTTTCACCAATCTCCGGCAGTGCTAGTGCCAGTTTATCTGTCTTGTCTCATCTCAATTTTCTGAGAGAAGGATATGGACATGAAGGAAGTTGTTGTCACCAGAACCTCCAACACCGCATGTGTTGGCACTCGTTTTGGGCTTGTAGCTAATCAAGAAAAATGGTGAGAGACACTCGGAAAGGTCCACTTGGAGGATTATTAATCCTCATCGAAGAGAAATCGTATCAAGTCAAACCATGACCAGTCTTAATAGCCGATTATGCTAGTATTCAGAGAAGACTCGAAGACTGATATATGAAGACTTCCACTATAACTCCTTTAATATGACCTCAAATGAGAAAGTGTCGAACATGAAAGTTTTGTGTCTCATCGAAACAAGCAACTTTGGTTTTTAAATCATCACGATCCAAATTAATATACAAATTTTAGAGCCAAAATATTACAGAAAGCTGAATTATTGGTGATTCAGGCTGTGGTCGCCCGGCCCTAGACAACGTTTGCCCTTAGGCGAGAGCAATGGCCTGGGCGATCCAGAAAACCTCCTAATTTGATTAGTCTTCTTACGACTTAATTTAAGAAATCAAGATCAACTTGGATGGAAAAGTGCAAAACATGAAAGTTCTTCGTTTTTGCGAGGTGAACAACTTTGCTTTTGGAGACATCTTCATTGGAACAAGTATACGGTCTCCAGAATTGAAATACCACCGAACAGAACTAAAATCGTTCTGTCAAAATACGAGTTTTATATGAAAATAAGGGGAAAGACTATCCAGATCAGGTCATATGGAAAACTGACCAACATCAAAGTTGTTCTTTTTTTAGACGAACAACTTTTCTTTTACAACATTTTGATCAGAGCTTGTTTACTATCTCAAAAGTGATTCGGAAGGTACATGCAAGCTTTTGACCAAACAATTACGCATATTTCCGATTTGCTTATTCGAGTTGGACCCAACTAGGGTTTTGGACGCGAATCCAACCCTCTTTCTTGCATGGAAAGTCCAACCACTCCTCATATACATGAGGGTGAAGGACGATTGAACCAAAATCAATCGAACAAATCAATCTACTACTTTTTCGTGTTCGTATATCTTTTTACTCCCTCTCCCTTGTATCTTTCTTCTCATTCTTCGTTGTTCTTCAAGATTGGAGGTCGTGAATCCACGAGGCTCTAGGGGAGGCCAGGCCGACCTAGGGAATCCCATAGCCACCACGACACCCTGACGGGTCCCTCCCAGACTAGCGGGGTTTTGGGTCTTCAAAAGCGTCCGTCGGACTATCTTGTAGATCGTGCTTCCAGTGAGCCTCCCTCGGTATGTGCTGCCATGCATCGCGCTCGGCACTGATGGTACACGGTGATGTGTTCATGTGCAAACACAATTTTTGGCGACTCCGCTAGGGTCAAAGCTTTGAACGATTCCAGCTCGTTCTTGCTACGAAGAGAGCGTCATCAAGAGGCTGCGATCTATAATGGTCTCATGAATTCTCAATATGCGTTGACCCAGCATACCACTGCATGATGTAGTACACTATAGTCATTGACATAACACTAATGAAACACTGTTCCACTAGTATTACATCTCTCAGAGTGGTACAACAGAAACATAATAGGTCCAAGACATGACTACAGATTACAACTCGACTCACTACAAAAGATCTAGAGAACACTCTAGGTTATATAGAGAGAAAGCAACTTATTACAAAGAAGAACCATAAATAACAACTCATAAAGATTGTACTAATAGACTAGCATCTAAATTATTTGGCTTACAATTGCTACTATTGCAATGCTCTACAGAAGTAGGTTCTATGGCTAGAGATTATACTCCTAACTAATCAAGACTTTGTCTTCACTTCTGTTGATGTATGTTGACTTCATTGACTTTATTGAAGAACTTTAGCTTCTTGTAACCATCCTTTAGAGCATCCTTCGATGTTGGCGTCGTCTTCACTGGCTTTAGAATATAGCAAGGGTTAAGAAGATATGTTTGAGTACGAGCGTACTCAACAAGTTCACTAAAAAGGAGTGTTTGATGCACTATCAAAGACCACATGTCGTAGGCTATGCAGGTTTTCATAAACATTTCTTTAAAGATTGCTTTTATTATGAAAAACTATGTTCATTAGCCTTCACGGGTTTACCAGAACTTCGTGGAGTTCCTTTCCTGCCGCATTTGTAGCTCCTTCCTACAAGGATAACAGTCACGACTTGCGCATCTGTTGGCATGCGAAAGGAAGAAGATCCAACTGACTTCTTCGTCCATTCCAAATCTCATGGTTAACGCTTATTATCCGGCGCAAGAATCACTGGCGATATTGGTTATTTAAGTCCTAGGTAATATGTTCCTTTACCATCAGAACTTCTATAGTAGGTCACCACTTGGTAAATAACCCATAATAATATCATTATGAAAATAGCGTTTTCTGACCTTTTTGAAATGCAGGTGATGACAACATTCGATTTGTAAATACTTGATAGAAAATAACCAAAGGACATGAGCAAGTGTGAACTTGCCTTTTGTGATTGCAAGATTATGCACTCGCGGTCTTCGAGACAATAGAATATTCAACATCTAAAAACATCATCATTGGTCTTGGAATGACTAATGTTTATAGAAGCAATATGCTATTATGCACAAGTAATGCTATGCATTTTATATAACTCCCGAAGTGAATTCCCAATATTATAAGTGAGTTGATGTTAGATGTTTTCTTTAATATTTGGTTTAACTTCAAGTTTACTTCACAAGTAATTATATCTATAAGGAACTTAAGATTAACATACAAGATACAAAAGTAGAGTGCAATAACAATCTAAGATTGAATTTGATTTTCATATGTAAATATGATGAAAATCCATGTGTTGTGTTGTTAAGAGTTGAGAGAACAATTAGAAGATAGTGGTTTGAAGTGGCAAAAAGAATAACATTTGAAGAAAATGTTGTTTATAAGAAGTGTATCAACCTTGAATAATTATGGTATTAAGGTTATGGTTTCTAATAGTTACAAATGATGTTGAGTTATCATACTTTTTGGTTGGTTTTATAACAGACCAAAGTTAACTATAAAAGTAAATATGAATTTTTAAGTCATGATGTTTAAGGTATTTTAGACCAAAGTTAACTATAAAAACATGAATAAGTTTAAGACATGTTGTTTATAACAATATTAAGTTCTAGGTTTTCCTAACCCTAATCAAGGTTGTAAGATCTTTTACCTCTAGTATAAATTTTTGTTAGATTTTATCTTCTAAGTGAATAGCTTCTATTAATATATATGGAAACTAACTTATAAGCAAGTTTAATAATTTAGATTAAATTAATATAGCTAAGTATTCAAAGATACGTGGCTGGAGTTTAGATTTGTAAGTTACTCAATATAGTTCTTTTCATATAATACATTTTAATTTGAATTATAAACAAATAAATATCTAAGAGTGATTTTTGTGGAGCATAATAATCATTACTATGGCTTTATCTAAGTAGAATGGATATTTTAGTTTTCTTTAAATGTTTTACCCCAATTATAGAGGTGAAAGTAATTTTAAAGTATTAAAATTTCATTTTTATAATTATTCATGAAAGAGTATAAATTTATTCTAGGCAATAAATTCTAAATACTTAAATAAAGTTGAAAGTGTAACACCCCATATATCAGTCCTATCTGGCAATGCTACACAAACTTTAAACGCTTCTCATATTGATACGTAACTATAAATTTCAGCAGAGTCTCCTTTTTTATGGAGACATCCACGACAACAAGATAATAATAAACCACCAATTTTATCCATACACATGACTCCATGGTTCAACAAGAACGAGAAAAATCGCATATCCAATATGTCTCTTAATAGCCAACTCAGTAGCCACATAAGATACACCAAACCTTACGGTAAAAAATAAGTCAAGAGCAATCTTGAATGTGGTTAAACTACACTCTATATAAAGTATTATAATTGGTGAAAGTAGTGTGTATATAATGTAAAGGTACTACTCCCAGTCCCATGCATATCGTCCTCGGTGGAACCTAAAAACATAGAAGCCACAAGGGTAAGTACAAAGACTCAACAAGTTCATTTAGGCATAATAAATAGTGCATAAGTCAAAACACAAAACCTTTATTAAACACTCGTCCTACGTGAATCACACATTAATATGCCTACATGCTCATCTCACCTCATTGCGTATACCGGTATCGCTTGAGTGGACACCCTTCGGCATCCACTCACTCCAACTTGTGAAGGGTGCCTCCAAAGTGGATCGCAACCCATCAATGAAAGTCGCATTGTGCCCACCGAAGTAGGTCACATTATCATCATTAACATCATGATATGCAAATATGAACAAGTGCAAGTGGAATACTTCCCACACATTTCCCATCGTCATCACCATTTTACCATAATTATAATCATCATATATCATGAAATAACAGAAAATAGTGTAATAAAAGTAGAGTGAAGAGAGATATGCAAAGTCATTATCCTATCAAGAACTTGCCTAAACCACGTGAACTGTACGACTCCTAACCAGAAGTACCACCACCTGCTATTGAAACATATATCACTCAATACATATCATCACTTCAAAATCATACAAGCAAAATCGGGTGTCGCTCCTAGGCGCAAAGACTCTGTCACTAACCTTCACAAGGATAAACATGGAGCATAGTCTAAATAGTACAATCAATCTGAACCACAAAATTGCCGGCTCAGCTAGAGACTTAAATCTTAAAATACTGGTCCAACGGGACATGTTGAAACTGAAGTCTAATAATGCAAACCTGGAGCATCGTTTGGTCCCTGACCAAGATGCTACAGACCACGCAAGCACACTATATAGACACAATTCAATTAAAGGACATTAACAATATTAATATTATTCTAATTCTTGTAGTGGCCAACGGAAAGAATATTTTCAGTATACCGATTGTCTACTTCAGTATATTTTTCCTGACAAAACTAACAAGCTGTAGTAGTGCAGCCACTTGAGCAATCAACCGCATCTTTAAATTATTTCAGAATTACTAACACTTTGAATCCCTTCTATCACTACATACTTATGTAGCTCACTAGTCACACAAGGTCATGGTGCCGACAGATTAGACCAAACGGGTGGCAGATTAATAAATATTGGAGCAGTATTTTCCTTTGCAGCTCTAGGCACGAGCACTAATCCAAAAATTTCTGGGAAGGAAGAAGTGCAGAATCAAATGGGGATGAACCAATTGGAAATTGCGCATCTGGTCAGCAGCGACAACAAAGGAACGGCTGCAGACTACGTCTTGACAAAGATGGTCACAAAGAGCTTCGTCATGACCTCGAAATCTCACAGCGACAACAACGACCCGACAACGGCAGACTTGATTGGGAGAGCAACCGGCGGGATTCATCAACAACAGGAGATCCAAAACTTCGGCACTGACCTAGGGCACTTTAAGTGGCGGTGCATCTAGGCACAAAGTCTGAGTCTAATTGGGCTTTAAGTCCAGCCCGTGACTTTCTCCTCCCTTTCTTATATGAAGACATAAAAGATGGTTGTCACTATTTTAACTAACAATATCGTATAGTGCAAGTGGTACCTGCATATGTGTGTTTGAGATTAGATCAATGGTTCAAGTACTAGTCATTACCATTTTTTATTTCTTTTTCTCTTCTATGCCTCTAAAATTACTATCCCAGATTATTGTTAGCTATTAGTGTTGTTATATTAAATTTTTAGAAAGTAATTAAACACACACAAATTATTAACATCAAAATACAGGGTATTACATTCTTACCCCCTTAAACAGAATTCGACCCCGAATTATTTCTCGCTTTATTACTCGTAAAGACATACAATTACATATAAAATAATGCATCACATGCAATCCATAGATACTTCTAGATATTTCTCGGGCATGCGAGAGTAAACCACCCAAGTCATACTGTTGTGTCGACATGTGGTTAATTCCAATAACATCCCGAGGCAATAATAGAGCGAATAATTCATAGAATACTCTAGCACGAGAAACGAAAGCACGCTCAGAAAATCCTCACTCAATGACTCCTATACTTTAGCGTCCTATGGCTCAACAATCTCTCACACTCATCTGATATCCTCATCCTCATAGGATAAACCATAAATATTAAATTATCATAAATCGTAATTGGTATCATGGAAACGTGTCACTCTCTACCATAAAAATTCTTCCACAACATGGGTACATGGAGCACATTATCCACAGCTTTCATCAACTCACACCACTCAAGTCGGTAGGTTAACTTTCCTACTCGAGCGTCACTATCATGAAAGGTTCAATGTACCACGGACTGAATTCCCCTTTGATATAAAATCTTACAAAAAAATTGGTGGTTGACGCCTTTAAGAGTGCATTGTGGCCACCTTGAGTAACACATTCGACCTCTTTAATTCATCAAAACTCTTTTGCTTGTTATGTACTATTAGCATATGATGTCTAATCTCAGCTGATCTCTCTACTAGTTTGTTGAACCCAATCTCATCCAAGCACTACTTTCTGACCCACGACATTGCAACAAAAACTTCCTTACATGCAAATCCTCGGAAGCAATATCCACCAATAGCAAATGATCCTCCTAACTCCCTTGCTAAGATATCACATACACCTTGACATATCTTGTACAGTTTGGATGCGCTCTGACTGGCCATCTATCTAAGGGTGAAACTCCGTACTGTAGCTAAGGCACTCCTGCGAGCCCTCCCAAAACCTTGATACAAACTTAGAATCATCAAGGAAATAATAGTTTTACGAACACTAAGCAACCATACTTCATCATTCTCATATATTGATGCCAAGTCAGTAGAAAAGTCTGAATGTACAGATAGGAATACAATGACCGATTTTGCTAAGTCGGCCCACGACTATCAAATTTTATCTTTCCCACTCAGGTACGAGGTAGGCAAACAAAAAAATCCATTGCAATGCCACCCAACGACTAAACTAGAATGTTCAAGAATTGCAGCGGTCACGCTGGCCTCTTATGCGCAGCCTTGGCCACATCAACTTCCATTCTTTTAAACAAATAAGTATTTTTTAAGTCCTAGTACACCTTTGTCTCTCCAAGATGAGCTGTGTAGGGGGTACGATGTGCCTCCCTCAAAATGTCCTCCTTTCCCTGAGGCTTTTGTGGCACACAAAGGCGACTATGGAACTAATCAGCTCCAGTCCCATCTATAGTGAAATCCTTGGTTTCTCCCTTCTAGAATATGCTCTCGCACTTGTTGTAACAACCAATCATTTTTATTGTGCTTCACTCACTCTATCTGGAATAGTTGGCTACATGATGAATTGTTTTTTCTCTTGGTACCCCAGAAAAGAATAAGAGATGCCCATCTATTCAAAATCAGTAGCGATACAATCTATGGTGGGACAAAGGTACTTCCTTGTGACTAAAAGCATCTACAACCACATTAGTCCTACCTAGGTTGTACTGGATAGTACTTTATCAATTCTATCCACTGTATTTGCCTCAAGTTCAACTCATTCTCTATGAAAAGGTGTTTAAGACTCGTATGATTAGTGATCATATCATAAGATTGTGCGTGAGGATACAGCCTCCAAATCTTGACTACAAGGACCGCGCAAGTTCTAGGTCACGAGAAGGATAGTCTTGCTCATGCCTTTTCAGTTGACTAGAAGCATAAGCATTAACATTTCTATCTTGCCTCAACACACACATGACCTACAATACCACTTTCAAAAGAGAAAACTAAAATTTCTTTAGCTTTGCTAATCTTTTATTCATAATTAAAGTTACATAAGCCTTAAATGGCGCTTATGGTTTCCTTATGTCTAGGAATATAAAAGAATATAATTAACAAATATTATCACAAATTTATCAAGGAATCTACATGACATCATTCTCTCCATAAAGATGGCATGGAATTGGTTAGTTCAACAGATAATCATGTCATCATAATGCCCACATCTAGTGGAGAATCCAATATTTTCAATATCATGTCCCCTCACACGAATTTGATTATAGTCATGTTGGAGTTCAATCTCCCCGAATGGCTTAGATACAAACAAGTCATCAAATAAGTCTTCAACATCAGGCAATGGAATATTTGCTCCTGGCGTTTATTGCATCAAGAGTAAATCCACATACTTTAGCCAATTACCATGTCCCTCTTGGCTATGAAAAAACATAGCGCTCCCCATAGTGAGACACTACGTTGAATCAAACCCTTGGATAACAGATCATCCAACTTCTTCAATACTTCTTGAAATGGTCATGACAAACAATGAGGAGACATAGAGGTAGGTCGAAAGTCAGGGAAGATCAATGCAGAAGTCCACACACTCTGAAAGAACTTGGAAGCAAGGATGATATCTTGGGCATAGACAATTGTTCTTGTCCGTGGTAAATCATGGAATCCTTATGGAGACCGTTCATGACCATTTAAAGCTCAAGATGCTTTGAACACAACTATAGAGCACCACATAACCTATCTTAAACTCTCATGGTGGTCTAGCATAGTATATTTCTAATATGGTACTATAAAAATGAAGGTATAGCCTCACCACATCTCTCACGCTTGGTTGCAGTCACCTCTACTACAAGTTGAACATCATAAAATTTTATGGTTTAGGCTTCACATCATAGTCTCTTAGCTAATTAAGGGAATTGGCACATACCGATTCACCACTCCAATGTACAAGAGCGAATAATAAGGGTATTTGGTATGGGGGGCAATCCACCACGCACCCAAACTATTAACAATGTAATTGAAATAGTGTATCGCGCAACTCTAACACTTGGGAATCCTCACTCACATTGCAAATAGATTTCATGGGCACAAACCAGACATTCGAGGTTGACTCCCATCTATCGTTCTTGCAAAGCCACTACAAAAATCTAACATGTCAATCTTTCAAGAACACCAAGGGTTGCATATAGTGGTCATATTTTTTAAATGAATAGTGTCACTTCATGGACTAGGACTACCGACTTGATCTACAAAACTAACACTTATAGAGGATAAAGGAAGGATAAACTCCTCACCTAGAATAGCTACCAAGGAAAAGGCTTTTAGAAACAAGGCAATTTTCTAAAAAGGTACAACTAGGTTTCCTCCATGGAGAGTAATGTGTCCCCATTCTTTGTACTCAACAAAGGCATAAGGGGCACTAAAGAATGACAAGTAAGAATATAATAGATAGAGAATGGGACAAATAGAAGGTGTTAACTCTAGAACACTAATCGTCGGCGAGGACATTCAAGTACATGATTGAAAATATTTCATCAATCTCAAAGAATAATCAAACATTGATAATTCAACTAATGGATGATAATCATCAAATCAAGGCAAATGCAAGTGATGCACTACAAAGAATAGATAGATGTCAATAATGAAGCCAAGTGGAAATACTTGTGTAGGGGACAAGGATAAAGGTATTTAATTGGATCCAGATAAGTCTCCACAATATTATGTCATCTATTCCTCTGTTACAACATCTAGGTTACCTAATCCAGCTTTATACTTTTGAAAGCCAATATTCTTATCCACCTCATCTTTAAGATTAGCCAATCGTTCTCTCAAATTCCTTTGGGATAACGTGACCCAATATCGAACCTTCAAGTAGTTCTAGGCAACAAATCTTTATTCTTTCGCGATAGAATTATGTTAAGATCAAACTTTGAGGCCAAAACCGAACTCTTCAACTACCCCCTCATGAGTCCAACGAAGTAACACAACTATCTAATTCTATCAATCTAATAACCTCATCAAGTTATTCACACTTCCAATGTTGAACTCGTCAACCATGAATTTATTTGCCCCTATTTCTCTCTCGGTCTCTCTTGTCATCTACCCACAACAACGGGACAATGGAAACTGAAAAAAAAACTTCTAAGATTTTCAGGAAACTTCTTGTCCACACAAAAATAACATATCGGAATAAAGGTGATCAACTATAAAATATAACGGAAGCGTAAATGCAATGCATGACCCAATCCCATCCTATTGTGCACCAGTGTGTCAAGTTTTAAGTTGATAAAATTTGAATCAAGTTTTTAGTTGTTTAGGCTAGATACAGATTTAGTTATTGAATTTGTTTGGAAAATTATCCTATTTACTATAAACTACTCCCGGGACCTAAATCCTAGGCTCTGATACCAATTGTAACACCCCAGATATCAGCTCTATCTGGCAATGCTACACAAACTTTAAACACTTCTCATATTGATACGTAACTATAAATTTCAGCAAAGTCTCCTTTTTTATGGAGACATCCACGACAACAAGATAATAATAAACCACCAATTTTATCCATACACACGACTCCACAGTTCAGCAAGAACAAGAAAAATCGCATATCCAAGATGTCTCTTAATAGCCAACTCAGTAGCCACATAAGATAAGCCAAACCTTACAGTAAAGAATAAGTCAAGAGCAATCTTGAATGTGGTTAAACTACATGCTATATAAAGTATTGTAATTGGTGAAAGTAGTGTATATATAATGTAAAGGTACTACTCCCGATCTCATGCATATTGATGGCTCTGAAATATAGCCATCCACATCCATATTTAAACTGAATATTATTCATATTTTTTATGAAATATCTCTCTAAACCCTGCCACTGATGCCTAATATTCAAAGGGATATGCAATCCTTTCTCTCTATTTTTTCCTGCGAAAATAATGTCGTTTGAAGATGAGAATCACTACATTAAATTCAAAGATACAATATTTCCAACAACTAGAAGAAACCAGGAGCCGTGAGGTGGAGACGGATGCTTTAACGACCAACTATACAACCGGAAAAAAATTCCGACCATATAGTTCTAGTCGTATAGTTGGTGCCGCCACCGCTAGGTCAAACAGAACAACTTTCGTGAAGGGACCCCTATATAAAGAAGCCTCGGGCAACGAGAAAAAGGCATGCCTCGTCCAAAAGTCTCTGCCCCAGATCATCAGTTGCCTACAGATCTCAAAACCCTTCTCCATTTATAGCCATATTATACCACTTGTAATAGTAGATCTCTTCCATAATTAGCGACATTGTAAGACTATTGTTATCAATCTTATGATTTTCATTACAATATTTGTGATTGTTGATCTCGTCTCTATGGGTGAGTAATTCTCCTTGGGCTAAGGGCTTCGGCCTAGCCATGTAGCATTTGTGCATGTTATTTGTCATAGATGGGATCATGTATTAGTTGGTATGACATGATGATTATTGTATCCTCTCTTGCATCAATCCAAGGACTTGTCAGGTACCCAAGACCCCGAGGGTTGAGTCAGGTATAGGGAGTATGAGTAATGACTGATCTGCAGGTTGGGAACCCTGATACCCACAAGTATAGGGGGTTAGATTGCAAATGTATCTATAATTTTTGATGTTCCATGCTTGGTTTTATCCACTTTCTTGTGTTTTGTTCCAACTTTGGAGTACTTTTCATATGATTTCTTGGACTAACCTATTAACAAGAGCCACAGTGCCAGCTGCCTGTTTTCTGCTGTTTTTGGTTCCAGGAAAGTCAGAAAATGAATATTCTCGGAATTGGACGGGACAAAAGCCAAAGTGCCTATTTTTCCGGATGTCATCAAGTGCCAGAATACGAGACGGAGAGGGGCCAGGGGGGCACCACACAACCTGGCCGCGCGGCCAGGCCTGACCCACGCCGGGGGTGGTGTGGCCGCTCCCGGCACCCCCTCGGCCTCTCCTTCTGCCTATATATTTCCCTCGGGACGAAAACCCTAAGTGCGTGATCAAAAAATCTACGAAAGAGTCTGTAGCCGCCGTCATCTCCATCCCTAGATTGGGAGGGATCTGAAGCTCTTCCCAGCACCCTGCCGGAGAGGGGTACCCTAGAGGCCTTCTTCATCACCATGCAAGCCTCCGGTGTGATGCGTGAGTAGTTCATCCTTGGACTACGGATCCATGTAGTAGCTAGATGGCTGGTTCTCCTCCTTTGTGCTTTCATGTCTAGATCTTGTCAGCTCTGTTCATGATCAAGATCATCTATTTGTAATTCTGCATGTTGTGTTTGCGGGGATCTGATGGATATTGAGATGCTATTTCAGATTGATTATTGATTCTATCATGTCTTTGTTATTTGTGATCTTGCATGCTTTCCGTTGTTAGTAGCTATCTTGGCCAAGTAGATGCTAGCAACTCCAAGAGTTAGTATTTATGCTCGATAGTAGGTTCATACCTCTGGTAATCTGGGGAAGTGACAGAAATCTCTAAGGTACTAGATGTGTTGTTGCTACTAGGAAAAAAACAATCCTTTGTTCATAGAACAATCGTATTGTTTACTTTACATGCAGTTCGTAAAGCAATAATCTGTTGCTTGCAACTTAATACTGGAGGGGGTTCGGATGATAACCTGAAGGTGGATTATTAGTCATAGATGCAGTTGGATGGTGGTCTATGTATAATGTTGTAATGCCCAATCAAGTCTCAAAGGAGTCAAGATGATTAGTATATGCATGTATTGCTTTATCGATGTTTGTCAATTGCCCCGCTGTAATTTGTTCACCCAGCATGTTATCTATCTTAAGGAGAGCCACCTCTAGTGAACTATGGATTCCGGTCCTTGTCTTTTACATTCAATCTACAATCTTTTACTACTTTGTGTTTACTTTCTGCAAACTTTTACTTCTTTCCATTCGATACGTTTAATCCTTTGTTTTCCGCAAAACACGGTGAGATTGACAACCTCATAGCAAGTTGGGGACAAAGTTCTGTGGTTGTGTTGTGCAGGTCTCCACGTTGCTACTAGCACCGGTAGTGCGCCCTGCCAAAACTCAGCTAGTAACACCTTTGGGGTGTTTCCTTGCTCCTACTACTTCGATTAAACCTTGGTTTCATAACTGAGGGAAACTTGCTGCTGTGCGCATCATACCTTCCTCTTGGGGTTCCCAACGAGCTCTACATCAACACCGCCATCAAGCATTTTTTTGGGCGCCGTGCATTGAGCCATCAAGGGTGTATCACGGTATTTTTCATAAGTAAGAGTGTCGAACCCAATGAGGAGCAGAAGGTGTTGACGAGTGGCTTGGAGCAGGAATTCTCTGTAAATACGTAGCAAATGGATTTTTAGGGGTTTTTGATAATGCAGATAAATAAAGTACGAGTAAATAAAAGACAATAATAGTACATGCAGCAAGTGGCCCAATCCTTTGTTTAGCAAAGTACAAGTCGGTTGTATTACTTAAGATGACCAAACATTCTCGAGGACACACGGGAATATCATCAAGTGTTTTCGCTTCTTATAGTTAATTAATCTTCTTTAGTTAGATAAGTGTTGTGTGGGTGAACCTGTGCTAATGTACTGACCTTCCTAGGACTAATACATACTTGTGATTATACCCCTTCCAAGCATCTGCAAGTACAAGAAAGTAATTAAGATAGAAACATAACCACAGCTTTAAACTCTGAGATCCTACACTCCCTTGTGCAAAGGTTTCCTAACGAGGTTCAGATTTCTGTCACTCCGGCAACCCCTACGATTAGTAGCCAAATACACAATACATTCCCCTAGGCCCATAAAGGTGAAGTATCATGTAGTCGACATTCACATGACACCACTAGAAAAATAACACCACAAGTTAAATATCAAACCATTGAATCTTTCTTAACACAATTCTCCTACTAACAACATGACTTCTCCCATGTCCTCAAGAACTAAACAAACTACTCACAAGACATCATATGGATCAAGATCAGAGATAAAATAATGATAAGTAACAATCTGAAAATAAACGATAATTCAATGGTTCCACTCAATAGCATCAACTACAACAAGTAATCAACACCGGGAAAGTTTCCCCTAAGAACTATGCAAGATTCAACCGAATTGTTATAGCGGTATGGAGTGGTGATGATGGTGCTGGTGGAGATGATGGTGGTGATGATGATGATGATGATGATCCCGATGAAGTCCAGCTCGATGACTGTGTTGATGGCGACGATCTCCCCTCTCCGCGAAGGAATTTCCCCGTTAGATTTCTGCCTGCCGGAGAGCTCTTTCCCTCTCTGTAGTTTCCGCCCCGCAGAGGCAGCGGAATCTTTCTGTGGTCGCTCCCCGAGTCTTAGGGTTTCGTGGGGAATATATACGCCAAAGAGGAGAGCCAGAGGTGGGCCAGGGTGGCCACACCACCTTGTGGCATGGCCTAGGGTGGCCCGCACCAGGGGGTGGTGTGGGCCCCCTGTGGCCCAACTCCGCTCCCCCTTCTGACATCCTTCGTCTTCTGGAAAAATAGGATTTTCCATGTATTTTCAGGGATTTTCTGATCTTCGCGAATTGTGCCTCCAAACAGTGCCTTTTCCATCAGAATCCTGACTTCAGCGGTCCATCCTCCAAAAGTCATCAACCATGCAAAAACATATGAAATAACATAAGTATCATCTCTTAATATGAAATATATCAATGAATAATAGTAAATTATGATATATAATAGTAATGCAAAATAGACATATCAACTCCCCCAAGCTTAGACTTCACTTGTCCTCAAGCAAAAACTAAGCTCAATAAACATGACTTCAGGTTTATGGAGTGAATTGTCGATAAAAGAATACGAACAAGGAGGATCACATTCATCAATACATAAATCATAATAGAAGACAACTCACTATTATATAACTTAACTTGCACTAAGTAAAGGAAACACGATAAAGATACACAAAGTAAATCATAATTGGTAATGGAAATTTGTGTTCTTGATCAAAGAACGGTTAACAATTTGCAGGAATTCAAAGATAATGGGGTTTTCAAATGATACCTTTTAAAGTTATAATCACTAAGATAAGAGCAATGCGTAAAACAAGGAACATAAGAAACATGATTGAACATCATATGAATGAATGAAACACAACAACTCAAAATACTTGCTGAGATAGAAAGGAATAGGTTTACTGACTCAACTAAAAAGTAAAATATAGGCCCTTCACAGAGGGAAGCAGGGCTTGCAAGTCTCATAAAGAGCTCCCAAAAATTATGGTACTTATTAGCTTTCAACTCTCATTGACCCTATCATAAGAATCTTGAAGTGATTAAGGTTAAAGTGAACAAATATGAGGATATGCTTGACAAGTTATAAGTTGAAAATCTCATGCCCCGTGCTTACGAGTACCAAACCTCATGCTACTCAACTTTAGTCACGAGTAAGTTCTTGTCATTGTAAGAACATGTGTATCATAGAGAACCGCCAATGGGGTACCCATTGCCCCATGATACGGAAGCTTTCCCATATCAAAATGACAAGGCAAGCAGACAATGAGCATCTCAGTGATCTTTTTATTTGCTATTTGCATAGGTTTTTATTGAGGATGCTTGACCGATTGCTCACTATGGTAATGCTACAAGTTTCCACCATGATTAGGCATGGCTTAGGGTAGCCGCCTAGGCGTTTTTCTAACACACATACAAACTCCATGAGCTTACAAGCTCCCCTTTTATTTCACACCGCCGGGATCCATAAGCAAAAGAATCATGATATCAAATAAATAAGTGCAATGATGAAAGTGTTCCCCATGGTAACATGGTTTTGCTAACTCTCAACTTATAAAGCGCAAGCATATACGCAACATAGATGGGCACAATGGTTCAAGTTTATTAAGTGCAAGAAAGTAAAGTATGCCATCAAGTTTTTGAGAGCATTAATCACTAATTTTCACATAACAAGTTTAATTCAGAAGGTAGATAAAATCATGAGTTTACTTGGAATAGCAATAATGCTAATAGGTAGGTATGGTGGACACAAATGGCATAGGTTTTGGTTTAAGGATTGGATGCACGAGAAGCATTCTCTCTTAGTACAGGTTTTAGGCTAGCAAGGCTGGGTAGCAAGGATAAGAGTTTAAGGAAACAAAGAAACATACAAGTGATAAAAACAAACATGCAATCTTCCGTGGAAGCACAAAAGATCTTAACTATAGAATACTAAGCTTATGAGCCAACCAAGAAAGAAAGATGATGAAATTATATTTCTTAAAAGCACTTTTCTCTTTTTCATTCAATTCTCAAATAGTGCTGCTATTGACCGAGCCAGGTTTGCCAAAACCAACTAAATTTACTTAATTATCCCAAAGTGATGCCAATACTAACAACAAGATCCATCATATAATAGAAATTGAAAACTAATATAAGTTGTGCAAAAGAGTAAATGATAGAACTTCTCATTAATATTCTATAACGGCAACTCACACCAAGGGATACAGAGATATCTAATGAGAGGGGGGACACTTCCATAATAAAAACCATCCTACATAATAACTTCTATATTCATGATATGACTCTACTAAAAAGGTAAAAAGATAAAAGATAGTGATGTGATACCGCGGCACTCCCCTAAGCTTGGAACAAACCAAGGGGATGCCAAAACCTGATGACGAATTACTCCTTTGGTGGTGGTGGTGCTGGTGTGTGGATGTTGGTCTTCCTTTGCCTCCTCTTCTACTTCACTCTCGATCTCCTCCTCCTGCTCAAGGTCTTGGAGATCATCTTCTGCAGGCTCCTTGCCCTTATCGTTGGTAGAGACCATCGTGCTTCTAAATTTTGAGAATAGTTCCTGACAGAAACAGATCAAAATGAAAACAAGGCGAGAACATGATATACGAACCTCTGGGTTTTGGGGGATTATATATTACAAAGTTTTACAACAAAAGGAAGGTACTAGGAGAAAATGGGTCGGAGACGGGCTCCGGGGTGGCCACACCCCCTGGTGGCGCGGCCAGGTGGGCCTATGCCACGGGGTGGTGTGCGCCACCCGAGCTCCGTTTCCGTCCCTCTTTCGAATCATTGTTTTCCATGTTAGATAAAAACTGCAAAAATATAAATTGACAGATTTTTCGTGGACCTTTTCTTATTAGAACTGTTACCTATTCGAAAACGGACTCTGCAGGTCTCTGAATTTGGTCTTTGATAAAAATTTCTGGAGTCACCACTTGAATAACATCAATTTATTTATCTTCATACACACATATTGCTTCAGTCATTTAACCATCCACCATCTTATTACACCATTTCCTCCTACAACTTGGAAATTTCTTTCACACAATTCTCATTGGCAACGTTAGTGCATGCAAGATAATAAACCTTTAGGTTCAATTTCAACTGAAATCCATCAAAACATAAGCTACTGTAGCAACTCCTTCCGAAAGCCCAAAAGGAACTCAAAAAGGAAATCGATTTAAGAGGCAAATGCAAGAGTGGCAAAAATCTGTCAAAACAGACCAGCAGTTAAAGATTAATTTTTTCGAAAATCTTATGTTGCTCAAATCAAGAAGTACAAAACTAACTAAAGTTAAATAACAACCTGGGGCAGAAGCACAAAAATTTACAGCTCAATCCGATGTACAGATATTTTTCACGAATTTTTATAGCGAAGCACAAAAATCTGTTTTGGGACAGCAACTTTCCCAAATATTACTTCTCTCTCATTAGAGGTTGATCTTGACACAAAAACCAAAAAAAAGATAAGAAGAGGTTATTTCATAAGCAATAACTTCCAAGACTCAAATAAACAAAAACAACTGAAAGCACAAATATATTCGGTTGTCTCCCAAAAAGCTCTTTCTTTATAGCTATTAAGATGGGCATGATAATTTCAATGGTGCTCACATAAGGATATGAATTGAAGTAAAAGAGAGCATCAAGGAGCAAATATATACATGTTTAAGTCTAATCCACTTTCTATGCACGGGAGTTTTATAAGAAAATAAAATTTTGAAATGAGAGGCTGCTAGCATAGGAAGGCAAAACAAGTGCAACATAAAGATTTTCAGCATAAAGTGAGGAAACTTAATATTATTGAGATGCATAAGAACACTTTTCCCTCTCTCATAATAACTTTCAGTATCATGCATAAATTTAACGATATAACTATCACCTGAATTATTGTAGCAATGATCAGTTATTCTAACAGAAAACACATGGATACTAGCTCTCATAAAACTACTTTGTGAAACAATATTAGAAGTATCCTTAGAGAGGATAGTGTGTCAATCTTCTACATATTTAGTGACAAAGTATTTCATATTTCCTATTCAGGTTCAACAGCTATTAGTTCATCAGGTTCAATAGCTTTATTTGTACTTTCATTAACCATACTAGCTATTATAGAATGTTCCTTTACCTTAACTAGGAAAGGCATTTTCTCAATGTAGGGTTCAGGTAAAATATGATTAGCAGTATAAACTTAGTTATCTCTTGCAGGAACACAATTAGCAATATCTTTATATGGCGCATGATACTTATTCCATTTCTTTTTAGGAATTTCAATATAAGAAGCAAAAGCCTTAAAATAATTTGCAATACTTTGAGAATCAAGACCATAAGCATTACTAATATTTTGAAAGTCATCAGTTCTCATAAAAGATTTAATGCATTCATAATCATAATTTATACCTGACTTTCTTCCTTAATCATTCTCCCATGCTTCAGCATTGTCTTGAATACGGTCTAAAAGATCCCATTTAGCTTCTCGTTCCATGCGTGTAAATGATCCAGCACAAGAAGCATCCAATAGATCCTTGTCATGAAGAGAAAGTCTTGCATAAAAGTTATTGATAATAATATTGCGAGGGAGCTCATGAATATGACATTTGAGCATTAGTAACTTCAATCTCCCCCAAGATTGAGTTGTACTCTCTCCATCAAGAGGCCAAAAGTTGTATATTTGATTCCGATCTTTATGAATCTCACTAGGAGGATAAAATTTTGAATAAAAAAGAGGTACTACTTTCTCCCATTCACACTACAAGAAATCTGCTCATTAGTGACATTTTTTTAACGACCATGGATTTTTTGGTCATAGATTTATGACCATTCTAAACCAATTGGTCGTGGGAAATTTAGGAGGGTCCAAACTTTAAAAATAATGACCAATTTAGTCAAAAAGGTCATGATACACTGACACGAAAAGGTCATATATAAATAGGACTGGTTTGCAGCCTTTTATTTGGTAGACTGCGACTAATTTAAATGGTCTTTATGGTTAAATTCTGAGGTAAAAAAATTACAGGATTGCCAACTAGCAATATCACCTTCATGTCATGTCCATGTGTTATTTTGGCCTACTTGTCATATCTAGGTGGCATTTGCGACCAACTGACGTTTGGAAATTATTTAAAAAAAGAACCGAGGCGGGGGTTTGAACTCAACACCTGACCAATTTCCCCAGGATCCTAACCACTACAACACTGCCCTAGTTCGTGCTAATAAGGGAGCTCGGCCCAAATAATATGTTCAAGGTACACGCTCGAAATATTAATGAAAAAAGTAGGCGGGTGGAATGGGATGTCGAGCCCGTGACCTGTTACTCCCGCAGAAGGAACCAAACCACCCCACCAGTGGAGCCTTGTTGTTGCAAATTCCCGCGTCGCCCGCTTTATTAATTGTAAGCCGTTGTTGGGCCTGGGCCTCAAGCGACCGAGCCATGTCCTACTCGGCCGGCTGGTCAATAGCCCATTAGAGCTTTAGCATGTCCATTTTATTGAAAATTTTAGAGTTTCTACAAACTTTGAGCCCACATAAATGGATGGACTTTATTTTTTTGTAAGTATACAAATGTAATTTCTCTATAACTTTTGCATATCAAGTAGGATTGAGATGATATAAAAATAAATTTTATTCACCTTTAGGAGGTTAAGCTAAAAAAGATTTTTTCAAAAAATCATGATCATTAGGTTATGTACATGTAGTTCAAATCGGACCCACCTCCTACCGATTCGGTAGACATTTGTCTTTTTCACGAGGGGTGGACCGAAATGTTTTAGATATCCCGGTTGGGACATTGTGCATCTAGAATGGTATAGTATTTTTGAAAAATGGGATGGTAGCATTTGAAAACTTTAATTTGGTCGTTGCTTCACAAAATGCCCCGTTTTTTGCGCTCAGAAAATAGAAAATGCCTTTTTTGTGTGGCGAAAAGAAAAACTTCCTGAGACAATATTGTTTGCTATCCCATGATACACATGCATGCACAAAATGGGAACATTATCACAAACTATGCCACGATTCTGGCCATAACATTGGTCGTTTGACCTGAAAGCCATGAAACCGCTCGAACATGATAGGTCATTTCTGAGAAGGTTTTTTCGAGATGCAATCGATATACCAAGTTTGATATTTTTTATTGAAAATATGTCATATAACAAGACACAACGCGAAGGATTTACCTTGTTTGGACCGTTTTTGAATTTATTATGCCCGTTTCAAACTATGGTCAAAATGGAGGGCATGAAGGTTCTTAGCTAGGGGACGAGCCTCGCTAAACTTTCATTAGATCTATGATAAAACATCATATTGTGAAGCTAAAAATGATTTTTGCAAAAAATCATGGGCGTTAAATCATGTACATATAGTTCAAATCGGACCCGCTTCCTACCGATTCGGCAGACATTTGTCTTTTTCACAAGGGGTGGACCGAAAGGTTTGAGATGCCCTGGTTCGGACATTGTCCATGTAGTATGGTCTAATATTTTTGAAAAATGTGGTGGAACCATTTTAAAACTCCCATTTGGTGGTTGCTTTACAAAACGTCCCGTTTTTTGGCATTCAAAAAATAAAAATGCATTTTATGTGCGACGAAAAGGAAAACTTCCTCCTGCAACATTGTTCGCCATCCCAAGATGCACATGAGTGCACAATATGAGCATATTATCACAAACTATATCGCGATTCTGGCCATAACATTGGTCGTTTGACCCGAAAACCATGAAACCTCGGACATGATAGGTCATTTCTGAGAAGGTTTTTTCGAGACACTTGCAATATACCAAGTTTGGTATTTTTCCTTGCAAATATGTCACATAAAAATACACGACGCGAAGGATTTACCTCGTTTGGACTGTTTTTGAATTTATTATGCACGTTTCAAACTATGGTTAAAATGGAGGGCATGAAGGTTCCTAGCTAGGGGACGAGCCTCGCTAAACTTTCATTAGATCTCTGATAAAACATCATATTGTGAAGCTAAAAATGATTTTTGCAAAAAATCATGAGCGTTAAATCATGTACATATAGTTCAAACCAGACCCACTTCCTACCGATCCGGCAGACATTTGTCTTTTTCGCGAGGGGTGTACAAAAATGTTTTGTTGGGACACTATTAATGTAAGATGGTCTAGTATTTTTGAAAAATAGGGTGGTGCTATTTTGAAACTTTCATTTGGTGATTGCTTAACAAAACTTCCCGATTTTGGCATTTCGAAAATGGAAAATGCATTTTCTGTGCGATAAAAAGGAAAACTTCCTCCTGCAACATTGTTCACCATCCCAAGATACACATGAGTGTACAATATGGGCACATTATCACAAACTATGTCGAGATTCTGGCATAACATTGGTCGTTTGGCCTAAAAGACATGAAACCTCGAACATGATAGGTCATTTTTGTGAAGGTTTTTTCGAGATGAAATCAATATACCAACTTTGATATTTTTTCTCGTAACTATGTCACATAATATGACACCACGCGAAGGATTTACCTTGTTCGGACCGTTTTTGAATTTCTTATGTCCGTTTCCAAATTTTTCCGTTTCAAACTATGGTCAAAACAGCGGGCATGAAAATAGGGGATAAGCCTAGCTAAAACTTGCAGTGTATCTCTGAAAAAACATCATATTGTGAGTCGAAAAATGATTTTTTCAAAAAATCAAGGGCATTAGATCATGTACCTGTAGTTCAAACCAGACCCACTTCCTGCCGATCTGGTAGACATTTGTCTTTTGCGCGAGGGGTGGACAAAAAGGTTTTAAAATCCCCGGTTGGGAAACTATTAATGTAAGCTGGTCTAGTATTTTTTTAAAATGGGGTGGTGCTATTTTGAAACTTTCATTTGGTGGTTGCTTCACAAAACGCCCTGATTTTGGCATTCCGAAAATGGAAAATGCATTTTCTGTGCAATAAAAAGGAAAACTTCCTCCTGCAATATTGTTCACCATCCCAAGATGCACATGATTGCACAATATGGGCACATTATCACAAACTATGTCACGATTCTGGCCATAACATTGGTTGTTTGACCCAAAAGCCATGAAACCTCGAACATGATAGGTCATTTCTGTGAAGGTTTTTTCGAGATGTTCGCAATATACCAAGTTTGGTATTTTTCTTTGAAAATACGTCACATAATATGACACCACGCGCATGATTTATATTGTTTGGACTGTTTTTGAATTTCTTATGCCCGTTTCAAACTATGGTCAAAATGGCGGACATGAAGGTTCTTAGCTAGGGGCTGATTCTTACCAATATTTTAGTGGACCTGTGATAAAATATCATATTGTGAATCTAAAAATGATTTTTGCAATAAATCATGAGCATTAGATCTTGTACCTGTAATTCAAATCGAACCCACTTCCTACCGATTTGGCAGACATTTATCTTTTTCACGAGGGGTTTACGGAAAGATTTTTAGATATCCTGGTTAGGACATTGTCCAAGTAAAGTGGTATATTATTTTTGAAAAATAGGGTGGTGCTATTTTGAAACTTTTATTTGGTGGTTGCTTCACAAAACGCCCCGATTTTGGCATTCCGAAAATGGAAAATGCCTTTTTTGTGCGGCGAAAAGGTAAATTTCCTCCTGCAACATTGTTCGCCATTCCAAGATGCACATGCGTGTACAATATAGGCAGATTATCACAAACTATTCCACAATTCTAGCATGAAACCTCGTACAATAGAGCTAGCCAATCAGAACAATAGAGCCAACCAATCAGAACAATGTATCAACCTACCCACGGATCACCCCTAGAAAAGTAGATCTCAACCGTCTATTCAAATCCGACGTCCAACTTCTCCTGCCTCCACACTTGGGACAAAAATGACCGAGACGCCCCACAAGTTCCTTGCAACTATGTCACATAAGATGACATCATGCGAAGGATTTACCTTGTTTGGACCATTGTCGAATTTTTTATGCCCGTTTCCAAATTTTCTCGTTTCAAACTATGGTCAAAACGATGGTAATGAAGATAGGGGATGGGCCTCGCTAAAACTTGCACTAGATCTCTAAAGAAACATCATATTGTGAGTCTAAAAATGATTTTTGCAAAAAATCATGAGCATTTTTGCAAACATCATATTTATCTTTTTCACCATGGGTGGACGAAAAGGTTTGAGATACCCCGGTTCCTATATTGTCCATGTAATATGGTCTAGTATTTTGAAAAAATATGGTGGTAGCATTTTGAATGAGCACTTTGGTGGTTGCTTGGCTAAATACCCCGTTTTTGGCACCCGAAAAATGAAAAATGACCATTTCTTCTGCAACCAATGAAATCACTGGGTTCAGCCTCCCACGGATCGGCAATCTCGGCCTCATCTAAGCCATTCAGAGCCAATCCAACGCTTCTGCGCTCACCCAAAGAAGCACAGCTGAAAAAACCACACCCACTTCGATTCCCCTCTGTCCTCTGTCCTAGACCTAGATCGAGATCGACGCGTCCTTCCTGGCTTCTTGCCTCTGCTTCCCTTGCGCTGCCACCAATGCGATGTGTGCGGCACCCATGAGCTTGGACGAACCAACGACAGCGTTCAGGAGCTCGGGCTAGGAACCGACGGTTTCGGCGGCGGCCACACAGGTTGCCACGGCGGTGGCGACCGCGGACGGGTCAGGCGGCGCGACGGTTAGGGAGCGGCGGGGCCTGACGGAGAGGCTGCGGATGGGGAGCCTCCTGGAGGACGACCTCTCCTACTAGGAGAGCTTCGTCGTATGCTCCTGCGAGGTCGGCATCATCAAGACCACCACCGTCGAGACCCGTCGTATGCTCCTACGAGGTCGGCATCAACAAGACTGCTACCATCGAGACCATCGCCAACCTCCTCCAGGTATGCGCCCTGCTCCTCCTGAATCCTCTATTCCATGCCACGATTAGAATTTTGGCAAAATGAATTCGTTAGCTACCAGTATGCTCAGACATGTCTGCTTGCCTTTTTGCGATTAGAAATTGGCTCAGACATGTATGCTGAGACATCTCTGTTATTCTTGCACCACGGATCCGAGAAAATAATAAAAGGATTGCTACAGAGTTTACAACACTCAAGTTAGTTATCGTTCGCTTACTGTCAAAAGAAACTTAGGTCTATTCTTTTATGTAAATCAAATGCACTGATATTCTTAGCTTATCCTATAAACTTAGAAGTAATGATTAAAAATCTCCTGGCGTAGCGTCATTCAAACTAGCAGAGCTATAGTATACATTGAAGTACTGAAATGACTTTTAAATTGTTAGCTTTTGTGTAATATATAGTTTTGAGTACAATGTATGAATAAAAGCAATCAGTCTATTATTTGAAAATGCAACAGCCTTCCAGAAATGAAGTTGGCAAACGAGATGAAGTGTTCATGGAGTTGATACAATGTTGCTTTCTTACCTTGTTGTTGTGGTCACTCTTCTTCATTGTAAACATAAATAAAAGATCTACCAGAATGTTGCATACAGAATTCCATGTTGTTTGATAGCCTAATTTCCTTAGATAACATGGTAAGATCTTCATGGATATTTAGAAATATAATATACCATTCTATTAACTCTTGTCAGAATCATTTAGAAATCTAATATCCCAATTCTGTTTGGTGCATGTATCATGTGATGCCTATCGTAGCATGAAGAGGGCAAGCTGCTATAGATCAACGACGGCGCTGGTTGAACGAGGGTAAGAACACTTTTGCTTTCCTGTCTCGGATACATGGTTGATGAATGATGATATGTTTTTCATGATTCCAATATGCTCGCTGTATTGCATTGTCTTCATTTGTCCCTTCCTCACCAAAACCAAAGGAAGATGCAGCAGTAGGTAGTAGGTAGTACTGTATATCAAAGTTAGATTCCCCTCCTTGTGCAACAAAATCTCGACTTGGAACTGATAATGAACTGTATATCCAAGTTAGCTTCCCCTCCCCGTGAGATTACTACACATTTTTTATTTATGTTCGATAGTTAATATTCGAGCAAGCATTCCAAAATTGATAGTAATGGTGTCGTATTCACATATGCATTCTCCACACCTATCATTCTGTGATGGAAACCATACTGCATGGATTGAAAATCCCTGGCATCCCAACTAAGTAAATGACATTTTGGAGCTTGAATAAGTATACATTTGCATGTTTTATTATGATTTTAGATCTGTTTACATTGAGATTCTGAGATGTTGATCAAGCTTTTATGTAGTTCTTATTCATGCAACAGAAAATAACTTAATATATTGTCCATGTTGGATATAGCTTGATTATTAGTACCTAACGATATAAGAATGTCCCTTCTTTAGCTTGTTGTCCATTACATGTATCTTTTGTTTTCACTAGAAGATTTCGATTGGTTGGTGTCAATTATGTTATACTGCTGTGTAAGGCGCAAAGTTGTCTACATGTGGTCTATCTTGATTGTTTCTGGCTCCCGTTTTTCTCTCTTACTTAGGTTATTTTATTGACTTGAAGCATTGTATTCTAATGAACACTCCAACAGCAATGGTGACTCACCTTTTGACATCACGCCTCTCTCGCCGGATGTCGACGACACAAGGGTACACATATCTTTCTCTTTGTCTGTGCACCTTGCCAGTTTTTGTAGGCCTCAAACATGATTGCATTCTGGTAGTAGGGGGTGGCTGTTGATACTGACTATATCATGCGCATCTTAGTTGAGTTTTTAGTTTAGTTTCCTAGCCTAGGGCTTGTGGATATATTTCAGGTGTCAGATACCACTGTAAGTGGTAATGCTCTTTGTTATTATGTTGTTTTAACTTGTATGCCTGAAAGGCCATATATTTCTTCTTCTATACTATGATCAGGACTTGTATTACTATTTCTTCCTGTGATGTTTCTTCTATATTGCGAGTGTTCAAATTTTTCTATCTCGGTTGCCCCATAGATCTACTGTTACCTTTGTGCTCTTCAGCATGCTTTAATCCTAGCTGTTTGTAGATGTTCTTTCATTTAGTTTCTAACTGATTTGTTTTGTTGTCTGTTTCAGGAAAGTGGTATTCCCCTCATGTACAAGAGCTCCAGCATGAAGAAATTCAAAGAAGCCTGAAGCCTCAGTTACCAAATAGTAGTTGTAGTATTTTTAGCTTGTAATATCGTGATAGATAAGGAACTATGTAAATATTGTAGTTTTCGCTGTTATTTGTAATTTTTCTTGTGTTTTCTGTGTTCTAATTGAAAAGTTGATTGTTTGTTGTACAATTGTGAAAATTTCAAATCTGTGAATAAAAATGGATGAAAACACAAGTGAACTAAATCTTATTTGGGCTTCACAAGGGCTATCGCCTAAACTACCTTGGACCAGAACGGTGGACAAGCTTGAAATAAATAATGATTTGTAAAGTGGCCAAGGCCCAAAAATTAGAAGGCTGAAGCCTAGAAATAGGAAGGCTGTAATGTTTTGTCTAGCCCATGTAACTCATCAAAATTGATAGAAAAAAATATAAATATGCTGAATTGCTAGGCTTGGCCCATGTAAAACACCTAACTGGACCGGGCTGAATTTGATCAACGACCATCTGATTTGGTCATGGATTTGCCATGTAGGATCGGCCACATAGGATCTTACGTGGACATGGCAGATATCCCATGACCAATTTTATTGGTCATAGGTTCCATGACCATCTATTTTGGTTATAATCATCCATGACCAATTGAAAAAAAAGGTCGTTAGTTGTCTATAGTGACCCTCGCTATGTGACCTATTGTTTTTGGTCATACAATGGTCATAGATGAATTACTATGACCTTTCTATGACCAATATTTGGTGTCACCAGTTGGCACATTCCTTGTAGTGTCAAGAGATTGGCCATTCTTCAGCAGCTTATACCATTCCTCAACTCTTCCTTTCAGTGATAATGAGAATAACTTCTTATTAACTTGATCTGTTGTAATACCTGCACACTTAAACAACCCGCATAATTCGTGTATAAAGAGCAAATGATCATCGGGATGGACAGTTCCATCTCCAAAATAGTAGTTATCCATAACACGATCAATAATTCGTGTAGGTATCTTAAAAGTATTATTTTCAGCAGGTGTAGGTTCATCTAGTACCTTAGCAGTGGTAGCAGCATTACGAAATAAGAAACTAATTGAATTATCCATATTGAAATAAAGTAACTAACAAAAATAAACAATACTCATAGTAGAAATTTCCTTTACCAGTTCCACTCTCCAAAAGCGCTTCATTCCCCGGCAACGGTGCCTGAAAATAGTCTTGATGACCCACAAGTATAGGGGGTGTATCGCAGTATTTTCGATAAGTAAGAGTGTCGAACCCAACGAGGAGCAGAAGGTGTTGATGAGTGGCTTGGAGCAGGAATTCTCTCTACATACTTAGCAAACAGATTTTTAGGGATTTTTGATAATGTAGATAAATAAAGTACGAGTAAATAAAAGACAATAATAATAAATGCAGCAAGTGGTCCAATCCTTTCTTTAGCAAAGGACAAGCCGGTTATATTACTTAAGATGACCAAACATTCTCGAGGACACACGGGAATATCGTCAAGTGCTTTCGCTTCATATAGTTGATTAATCTTCTTTAGTTAGATAAGTGTTGTGTGGGTGAACCTGTGCTAATGTACTGACCTTCCTAGGACTAATACATACTTGTGATTATACCCCTCGCAAGCATCCGCAAGTACAAGAAAATAATTAAGATAGAAACGTAACCACATCTTTAAACTATGAGATCCTACACTCCCTTGTACAAAGGTTTCCTAATGGGGGCTCAGGTTTCTGTCACTCCGGCAACCCCTACGATTAGTAGCCAAATACACAATGCATTCCCCTAGGACCATAAAGGTGAAGTAGCATTTAGTCGACATTCACATGATACCACTAGAAGAATAACACCACAACTTAAATATCAAACCATTGAATCTTTCTCAACACAATTCTACTACTAACAACATGACTTCTCCCATGTTCTCAAGAACTAAACGAACTACTCAGAAGACATCATATGGATCAAGATCAGAGATAAAATAATGATAAATAACAATCTAAACATAAACGATATTTCAATGCTTCTACTCAATAGCATCAACTACAACAAGTAATCAACACCGGGAAAGTTTCCCCTAAGAACTATGCAAGATTCAACCCAATTGTTACAGCGGTATGGAGTGGTGATGATGGTGCTGGTGGAGATGATGGTGGTGATGATGATGATGACGATCCCGATGAAGTCCAACTCGATGACGGTGTTGATGGGGACAATCTCCCCTCTCCGGGAAGGAATTTCCCCGGCAGATTTCTGCCTGCCGAAGAGCTATTTCTCTCTCTGTATTTTCCGCCCCGTAGAGGCGGTGGAACCTTTCTATGGTCGCTCCCCAAGTCTTAGGGTTTCGTAGGGAATATATACACCAAAGAGGAGAGCCAGAGGTGGGCCAGGGTGGCCACACCACCTGGTGGCGAGGCCTAGGGTAGACCGCACCAGGGGGTGGTGTGGGCCCCCTGTGGCCCAACCCCGCTCCCCCTTCTGGCATCCTTTGTCTTCTGGAAAAATAGGATTTTCCATGTATTTTCCAGGATTTTCTGATCTTCGCGAATTTCGCCTCCAAACAATGTCTTTTCCATCAGAATCCTGACTTCAGCGGTCCATCCTCCAAAAATTATCAACCATGCAAAAACAGATGAAATAACATAAGTATCATCTCTTAATATGAAATATATCAATGAATAACAGTAAATTATGATATAGAATAGTGATGCAAAATGGACGTATCAAATCCCAGTGACAGAAGGGGTAGTACGGCTATATGTGAGGGATTTACTTGGGATTAACGGTGACATAAACGAGCATCTGCTTCCTGAGGATTCGATAACCTAGGTCTACTAGGGAAAAAGAAGCTATACTGTATCCGTAATCCGGATCGAATGTACTACTCCCAATCTGATGCATATCGTCCTTGGTGGAACCTAAAAACATAGAAGCCACAAGGGTAAGTACAGAAACTCAACAAGTTCATTTAGGCATAATAAACAGTGCATAAGTCAAAACACAAAACCTTTATTAAACACTCGTCCTACGTGAATCACACATTAATATGCCACATAGGCCTACATGCTCATCTCATATCATTGCGTATACCGGTATCGCTTGAGTGGACACCCTTCGACATCCACTCACCCCAACTTGTGAAGGGTGCCTCCAAAGTGGGTCGCAACCCAGCAATGGAAGTCACATTGTGCCCACCGAAGTAGGCCACATTATCATCATTAACATCATGATATGCAAATATGCACAAGTGCAAGTGGAATACTTCCCACACATTTCCCATCGTCATCACCATTTTACCATAATTATAATCATCATATATCATAAAATAACAGAAAATAGTGTAATAGAAGTAGAGTGAAGAGAGATATGCAAAGTCATTATCCTATCAAGAACTTGCCTAAACCACATGAACTGTACGACTCCTAACCGGAAGTACCACCACCTTCTATTGAAACATATATCACTTAATACATATCATCACTTCGAAATCATACAAGCAAAATCGGTCGTCTCTCCTATGCGCAAAGACTCTATCACTAACCTTCACAAGGATAAACATGGTACATAGTCTAAATAGTACAACCAATCTAAACCACAAAATTGTCGGCTCAGCTGGAGACTTAAATCTTAAAATACTGGTCCAATGGGACAGGTTGAAACTGAAGTCTAATAATGCAAACCTGGAGCATCGTTTGGTCCCTGACCAAGATGCTACAGACCGCACAAGCACACTATATAGACACAATTCAATTAAAGGACATTAACGATATTAGTATCATTCTAATTCTTGTAGTGGCCAAAGAAAAGAATATTTTTAGTATACCGATGGTCTACTTTGGTACTTTTTCCTAATAAAACAAACAAGCTGTAATAGTGCAGCCACTTGAGCAATCAACCGCACCTTTAAATTATTTCAGAATTACTAACACTTTGAATCCCATCTATCACTACATACTTCTGTAGCTCACTAGTCACACAAGGTCATGGTGCCGACAGATTAGACCAAACGGGTGGCAGATTAATAAACGTTGGAGCAGTATTTTCCTTTGCAACTCTAGGCACGAGCACTAATCCATAAAAATTAGGAAGGAAGAAGTGCAGAATCAAATGGGGACGAACCAATTGGGAATTGCGCATCTGGTCAGCGGCGACAACAAAGGAACGGTTGCAGACTACGTCTTGACGAAGATGGTCGCAAAGAGCTTTGTCATGACCTCGAAACCTCACAGCGACAACAACGACCCGACGACGGCAGACTTGATTGGGAGAGCAGCCGGCAGGATTCATTAGCAACAGGGGATCCAAAACTTCGGCACTGACCTAGGGCACTTTAAGTGGCGGTGCATCTAGGCACGAAGTCTGAGTCTGATTGGGCTTTAAGTCCAGCCCGTGACTTTCTCTTCCCTTTCTCGTATGAAGACATAAAAGATGGCTGTCACTATTTGAACTAACAATATCGTATAGTTCAAGTGGTACCTGCATATGTGTGCTTGAGAATAGATCAATGGTTCAAGTACTACTGATTACCATTTTTTATTTCTTTGTCTCTTCTATGCCTTTAAAATTACTATCCCAGATTATTGTTAGCTATCAGTGTTGTTATATTAAATTTTTAGAAAGTAACTAAACACACACACAAATTATTAACATCAAAATACATGGTATTACAGAAAGGAATTTATTTGAATTTATAGGTGATAAAATAAAATTCATTCAATATTTTTAATAAATTTAAGTAGTCAATTGAAGATGATATGGAATTATTTTGATTTATAAATGACAAGAGAAAATATATTTATTATAATTTAATAAAATAATAATACTATAAAATTAATTAGAACACTTATTTATTTATAAATTCTAAACTGAATTGAAATTTTAGAATTAGTATATTTATAAAATAGTAGATTTATTTTTATATACAAAAAAATTATTTATTTATTTTTAGGATTTTCGTTATTTTATTAAATTTCATTTAGGGTTTTAGTAGCTTTAATATTTAGTTAATTTTATTTAACTTAAACAAGTAGTTTTATATTTTACTTTGGTAAGTAGTATTTTTGTGAACATTTTGATATAATATATATATTTATTATTATTCTATATTTTCTAGGGCTAAAATAATCTTAGGGATATTTTGGTAATTTTCTATTTTACTTTTTTTGTTTCTTATTTTTTCTAACGGGCTTGTTTGGTTGGCCTAATCGATTGGTCCAGGCCAGAGTCCTGGCTCGGGGTCACCCCTGACCCCGGCCCAACTCGGTCACATGCACATTACACACACGCGCGCGCTCTAGCTCTGGCCGTCGTCGCTCGTCTGATTTCGGCCGTACATCTCGCTGCGGTCGCTGGCACCGGTCATCAATGCTCCGCAGCTTCTACCTATCCAACTCGATCTGACTAACACGCCCTCACACTATCACTCTCGCTCTCGACCCTGAAACCCTAATTCTCCTTCTACTCAAGTATTAGCGGGACGGCGGTGCTCGACCATAACCCTAGTGATTCCCGCAGTGGCATTGATGTTTGGGTGCTGGTGCCGTGCTAGTGATTCCCGCAGTGGATAGTGAAGACTTCCCTATGATGCGCCGCCACGGTCCCGCGAGCCCTGCATCGCCACGCCATTGCCGATGTGCCATGGGCGCCAGGTACACACCCAGGTTCTTCCCTCTCCTCTCTTCTCTATCTCTCCCACTCACCGCGATCGATCTAATTAGGGGTTTCCCCTTTCCGTTCATGCTTAACTCGCAGTAGCTTTGCTACTAATCTTGCTTATTATTGAGTCTACTCAAAGGTTTACTGGAGTGGTGAATTGATACTTGACATGAACATTGGTTCTATACCCTGGTTTATGTGGCACACGATTTTAGACTTATATGGAATTTAGCTGGCTATTACTATGAATACTAATAGATTCAAACAATGGTTTTGAAGTCAAACACAATCAGACTTTCTTCTGAACGGGTGTTGATGATTTTGGCTTGTGCTTCACTGAATCTTGTATTCAATGTTGCGTGCTATTTGATACAATTTACATGAAATTGTACATAATGGTACTTTATTTAGCATGATCTATTGTGTTGAGTGGCTTGGATAAAATTATCCAATTTTGGATGTTCAGGTGCAAAGCTTTTTGGGAAATTAGCTCTGGCTAGTGATACAAAGACTGAGGATTTGTCTTGGGCAAGGACATATGCTACTAGTGGTTTCCTCTTCTTTGGCCATATTAATGCGATGAGTCTATGACCAGACATGATATAAAACCTCTACTGAGTAGTTTGTTGCTAAAAAAATAAGTGATTCCTATTCCACTGTCTTAGGAATATGATTTATATTCCTATTAAAATTGTGGGTAGCTATGGGTTTGGGCTACTGGATTTTTTTGCCTTTGGTATTCACCCCTTCTTGGAAGTGTTTGTATTTCATAAAATGATTCCTAGAAAATGATAGCTAGGAAAATGATTTAAAGTATGGTTGTATGGTTTCAGTAAGTGGGTTATCTGAAGGTATTAAGTCGTGGAGCTACTCTAGTATCTTCTATGACTGTGATTGACTACTGTGGTATCTCTTGAGAGTGTGCCCAGTAGCAAAATCATAGTCATATGATCTGTTGCTCGTGGTTAGCTCCACCAAGATATAGATGTGCCAAGATAAATTGATTTTAGTCCATGATTTGATGATCTCTAGATAGCTTAGCTAGATAAATGATTTGATGTAGATTTTAGTGGAACCTTGCCAGTGATGCATGGACTGAGGCATTAATATCCATAAGAATAGATACTTACTTGGTGGCTTTCTAATTGTCTATGATGAATCTGCATAGCATTTATACGAAATTCTGAGAGATAAACTATTCTCCTAACTCTCCTAGATAGGTTCTAGTTGCAGAGTAGTGGAATAGATATTGATTTGCAACAACCCCCTTTATCCCCTTATTTTTTTATGGTGAAATAAAATAAGAACATATGCTGCATGGTTGGTATTAGTGTACCTCTTAGGAAATTATTCCTGTTGTTGGTGACCTGTTAGAAATCTTGGTCTAGTCCAACTTGTTCTTCTATCGTGGTTACTTCTCCTCCCAGGTAATCTTGATATGTTTCTGCTACGCTAGAGTACTGTGGTGATGCATGTAAATGCATCCATGAACTTTATCGCTTATTGCTTCAAAATCATTATTATTTTGCAACATTATTATCTTTATTGGGAATAACTTACTAGTTGAAAAAGTACGCAAGTTCTTGGTTTACACTTTGTTGTGCAGGAAATACACAAATATGGAAGGAACCCGCTCATTATGGTGAATCTGGAAATTCCTGAAATATGTCCTTGGAGAACACTTTTCGAAGATTGCCATAAACGGCCCCGAAGATGACGTCCAATGGAAAAAGTGTAGAAATTAAAGTTGTGCGGAATTTTATGCGCAACAATTTAGACATAAAATCTTCCCAATCGGTGTCCGGATGCATTTTTATAGCCATATTACTGCGGAGGATAAAAGCAGTTTCGGGACTCCGAAAATATGTACGTGATTGATTCAAACTCCTTCCATCTTTGAGGATTGAGGCTCAACCATGACTTGATGGACTCGTTAGAGATAGAGGGAACTCTTAGGAAGGTTCTAGAGATGCCCAAGAGCCTTTGTATCAAAGGGGCATCCATCGTATGGTCAAGATTGCATCTCCACCACTATATATTAAGAGGAAACCCTACTTTTGGAGGTATCCACCCATAGCCACAAAAATCTCCCTCCTTGGCAGCCCCCAATGAGGGGGAGAAGATCCTCCACACCATCACCATGTCCAAGGAATAAGAAGGGGCAAGGGGCCTCCATGCCCTAGGGCCGGCTCCGCCCTAGGGAGCCGTCGGGCGCCGCCTCTCCTCCATACCGCCGGAGCCGCCGCCTCTCACCGCGTGGCCACCTCTCCCCCTAGGAGGCTCATCCCCATCACCATCTACTGCAAGATCCCATCATCCCTCACTGTAATCTCTTGGCAAGCATGATGTATGATGCAATATATTATTTTCCCATGATCTATTGTATGACTATGTTGATGTTTGAGTAGTGAATTGTTATGGCAATTGTGATCTAGTTTGTTTTGGTTGCATACAAGTATATGTTATCTTATATGATAATCTTGATGCACTAGCACATGAGGACACACATATGTTGCGGATGCACAAGGTTGTCATTATTCCATGTTGATAGGATGAGGGATAGTCGGAGTTTGACAGAAGCTGAATCCCAAGTCTTATAAATATATGTAGTATTAATTCATGATTAATTAATAGGGTATTATCATGGGACATTAGGTCTAAATGCGGTGGTTGGACTTTATGTCTTAATATTCCCTTGTTTGTTCTTAATTGGCCTTGGGGTCAATCACTAGTGGTGTATTTGCTTATATCTATGGCTACACCTAGTTATGTCTCCTCCTAAAAGAAACAATAAAAAGACTATATATGTGCTTCACTAATTATGACAACCAAATGAATGAGATAGCAATTTTCCTAAACATTTGCTTCCATAGATTATCCGCATCCACTCCATTAGCTCCACTTTATTTGCATTATTTTACTTATAGTATTTATTTCAGTTATTTTATTGTTTTCTAGTTAATACCAAAAACAACCACGCACACACTTTAGATCCTAGCTTTACATAGAAGGCCATTTAAGTGGATTATAGGGCTTTAGAGAATAGATAGTTTACCTTCAGCTCCTCATGGGTTCGACACTCAAATACTTATCGAATTGTACTACGGTGATCCCATGGACTTGGAGGTTATCATGTGGCATGCACCTTCTATGGCTACTGCCTACTCTTCTTTGATAGTTGATGGCTCAAAATGTATCGAGCTCATTGGGGAACCCCAAGAGGAAGGTATGATGAGCACAATAGCAAGTTTTCCTCGGTTATGAAATCAAGGTTATCGAACCAGTAGGAGCATTCCAACTTGGAATCCTACACAACACAACCACAGAACTTTGCCCCCAACTTACAGTGAGGTTGTCAATCTCACCGGTTTTGCTGAAAACAAAGGATTAAACGTATTGTGTGGAAGATAGTAATTGTTTGCAGAAAGTAAACAGAAAACAGTAAATAGTAGATGGATGGTAAAAGAATGGACCGGGGTCCATAGTTCACTAGTGGCGATTCTCCTTAAAATAGATGACATGTTGGGTGAACAAATTACAGCGGGGCAATTGACAAACATCGAGAAAGCATACAATGCATATACTAATCATCTTGACTCCTATGAGATTTTATTGGGCATTACAACATTATACATAGACCGTAATCCAACTACATCTATGACTAATAATCCACCTTCAGGTTATCATCCGAACCCCCTCCAGTATTAAGTTACAAGCAACAGATGATTGCATTAAGCAAAGTGTGCCAAGTAAACAATACGATTGTTCTATGAACAAAGGATTGTTGTTTTCTCCCTAGTAGCAACATCACATCTAGTACCTTAGAGATTTCTGTCACTTTCCCAGATTCCTAGAGGCATGAACCCACTATCGAGCATAAATACTCCCTCTTGGAGTTGCTAGCATCTACTTGGCCAAGATAGCTACTAACAACGGAAAGCATGCAAGATCACAAATAACAAAGACATGATAGAATCAGTAATCAATCTGAAATAGCATCTCAATATCCATCGGATCCCCGAAAACACAACATGTAAGATTACAAATAGATGATCTTGATCATGAATGGAGCTCGCAAGATCTCAACATGGTAGCACAAAGGAGGAGAACCAACCATCTAGCTATTACATGGACCCGTAGTCCAGATATGAACTACTCACGCATCACACCGGAGGCAAGCATGGTGATGAAGAAGGCCTCCAGCGTGAATTCTCCCCTCCGATAGGGTGCCGGGAAGAGCTTCAGATCCCTCCCGATCTAGGGATGGAGATGGCGGCGGCTACACTCTTTCGTGGAATTTTGATTGGGTCCTTAGGGTTTTCGTCCCGAGGGGTCTTTATAAGCGGAAGAGCTAGGTCGGTGGAGCACCAGGGGGCCCACACCTAGTGGTGGCGCGGCTAGGGCTGGCCGTGCCATCCTAGGGTGTGGCCGCCCTGATTCCCCGCTTCGTCTCCCCTCCAGACTCCATGTTGCTACGGGTAAAATATTTAATTTGGCTTTTGTCCGGTCCAATTCCGAGAATATTTCCTTACTAGCTTTTCTGAAACCAAAAACAGTAGAAAACAGGCATCTGGCACTGTGGCATCTTGTTAATAGGTTAGTTCGAGAAAATGTGTAAAAATACTCCAAAGTGTGGACAAAACTAAGAAAGTAGATATAAAACAAACATGGAACATCAAAAATTATAGATACATTTGCAACGTATCAACATCCCCAAGCTTAACTCCTGCTCGTCCTCGAGTAGGTAAGTGATAAAAAAGGAAGAATTTTTGAGGTGACATGCACCATCACAATCTTGATCAAGGTATTTATAAAACATTGATAACTAGGCTCATAGTACTTTAACATAGCATGAAAGATATAGTTTTATCAATAAAACATAGCAACTATGTTGTAACATAAAAAGGTACAAACAAAATATTCATGAAAAACAATACTTTGAAAGACGTTTGTTTGTTTCACATATATAGAACATAATGAGAATGGTATTCAGCTTGTCCCTCATAGTGTAGCAAAACATAAATGCATAGGACACCTTCAAAGTTCATAAGGGTGACTAGATACAAATATTTTAAGAACAAGCAATATCAAAGTTATGAATCAATCAACAAGTTTTGGGTCAATGCACATTAAACTAAGAATGACCACTATGCTCTCTTAATAGGTGCATAAATATAGAAGATGGAGACTTAACATAAAACTAAAAGAAAGGCCCTTCATTGAAGGAAGCAGGGATTCAAGTCTCATAAAGAGCTTCCAAAAATTATGGTACTTATTAGCTTTCAGCTCTCATTGCCCCTATCATAAGCATATTTAGGTGGTTAAGATTAAAGTGAACAAATATGAGGATATGCTTGACAAGTTATAAGTTGAAATCTCATGCCCCTTACTTACGAAGACCGAACCTCATACTAATCAACTTTAATCATGAGTAAGTTCTTGTCATTGTAAGTACATGTGTATCATAAAGAACCACCAATAGGGTACCCCTTGCCCCATGATACAAGAGCTTTCCCATATCAAAATAACAAGGCAAGCAGACAATGAGCATCTCAGTGATCTTTTTATTTGCTATTTGCATAGGTTTTTATTAAGGATGTTTCATAGATTTCTCACTATGGTTATGCTGCAAGTTTCCACCATGATTAGGCATGGCTTACTCTAGCGGCCCAGACATTTATCTAACAAATATACAAACTCCATGAGCCTACAAGCTCCCCTTTTATTTCACACCACCGGGATCCATAAGCAAAAGAACATGATATCAACCAAATAAAGTGCAATGTTGAAAGTGTTCCCCATGGTAAGATGGTTCTGCTAATTCACAACTTATAAAGCGCAAGCATATACGCAACATAGATGGGCACAATGGTTCAAGTTTATTAAGTGCAAGAAAAGTAAAGTGTGCCATCAAGTTTGTGAGAGCTTTAATCACTAATTTTCACATAACAAGTTTAATTCGAAAGGTAGATAAAACATGAATATACTTGGGATAGAAAATGCTAATAGGTAGGTATGGTGGACTCTTTGGAATAACTTGTTTTTATTTGGAGTTGGATGCATGAGTGGAACTCATACTTGGTATGGAGGCTAGCAAAAGACTGGGAGCGACCAACTAAGAGAGCAATAATGGCCATAATCATGCAAAGCAACAAAACATTATTAATTAAAGAATAAAGTGATATTACAAGTCGAAAAATAAATGATCATAGAGGCCATGGTGACTTGGTATAATATTAACATGGTGTGAGCATGCGCCAAGTCAACCCAAATAAAGCATTAAAGGAGAATACCACAATACTATGATTTAATATGCTAAAACAACACGTGATTCTTTCAAGGCACATTAAGCAATCTCAATTATTTGTAACAAGTCATGCTACAACAATAATTACTAAGGATAAAGTCAAAACAACAGCAAGAATGACATGATAAAGTCTAGGCCATAGTCAAAAACAAGCTCCTTTTATACCACTTATAAGCATGAACTTTCCTACTCTTTTCCAATCAAAACCAACTTATTTGAAAACTAATGTATGAATGCGTGGGTCCAACCAATTTATTCAAGAAAACTAAGCAAACGAAAACTGAGACAAAAACAAAGACGCTCCAAGAACAACACAACTGTGCATGAAACGATAAAAATGAAGTGTTTGGAAGAAACCTGAAATTTTTATTGATGAAGAAGGGGATGCCTTGGGCATCCCCAAGCTTTGACGCTTGTACTTCTTGAATATTTCTTGGGGTGATACGGGTGGCATCCCCAAGCTTGAGATTTTGTCCATAATTCATCTTATCACATTATTCTTCCCTACACTTAAAAATTTCCTTCATACAAAACTTCACACAATCTTCATTAGCAACATTAGTGCACTCAAGATAATAAGTCTTTAGGTTCAGTTTCAACATAAGTAAAAATTCCATTAAAACACAACATACTGTAGCACTTCCTTTAAAAATTTCAAGTGATCAAAGAGAACTCAAAGAGAAAGAGATTAAGAGGCAAATGCAAATAATGGCAGAAATCTATCAAAACAGACCAGCAGGTAAAAACCATTTTTTTCGAAGACCTTATGTTACTCAAATCGAAACGTGTTGAACTAACTAAAGTTAGATAACGACCTAGGGCAGAAGCACAAAAAATTACATCTCAATCTGATGTACAGAGATTTTTCACAAATTTTTACAGCGAAGCACAAAAATCTGTTTCGGGACAGCAACTTTCCCAAGTCTTACTTCTCTCTCATTAGAGGTTACTCTTGGCACAAAAACCACACAAAAAGGATAAGGTGCGGTTATTACAGGTAATAACTTCCAAGACTCAACAAAATAATCCTAACGAAATTTGGGTTATCTCCCAATAAGTGCTTTTCTTTAACGCCTTTGAGCTAGGCATAAGAAGAAAGAAAAGAATCAAGTATTATCAAATGAAGAAGCATTAAGGACAAATTTTGTTTTAATAGGAGAGGCAAAATGAATCTTCTCTCTCTTCTTAGGTAATTGTTCTATACCTTTCTTGAGTGGGAGTTGATATTTAATGTTGCCTTCTTTATATCAATAATGGCACCAACAGTTCTAAGAAAAGGTCTTCCTAAAATAATAGGACAAGCAGCATTGCATTCAACATCCAGAACATAGAAATCAACGGGGACAGAGGCATTGTTAACCATAATAATAACATCATTCAAACTCCCCATGAGTTTCTTTTTAGCATTATCATCAAGTTGGACATTTAAATAACAATCTTCCAATGGTGGCAAATCAAGCATTTCATAAATATTTCTAGGCATAATAGAAACACTACTATCAAGGTCACATAAAGCTTTGAGATCAAAATCATTCACTTTCATATTAATGATGGGTTCCCAACCATCTTCTAGTTTCATAGGAATAGAAGCTTTATGTTTCATCTTTTCTTCTTTAATTTTTATGAGAGCATCAGTAATGTGTTTGGTAAAGGCCATATTCATAGCACTAACATTAGGACTTTTAGCAAGCTTTTCTAGGAACATAATTACTTTAGAGATATTGCAACCATCAAGATCAAAATCATAATTACCATCTAAAGTACTAGAGCTATTGTTTCCCATATTTCGAAGGATTTCTGCATTTTTATTAGAGAAGGTTCCATTGGTTTTACTAGCTTCAACATTAGTGGTAGTTATAGTACAAATACTACTATTTCTAGTAATTTCATCTTCTCTTTCCCACTTAGCATGTAATTCGGCTAATAGTCTAACATTTTCATCAATTCTAACTTGTATGGCATTAGTAGCAGCAAAAGGATTTTCAATAGTTTCAGGTTTAGCATCCATTTTGTTCAAAGAAGATTGTGCTTCAGGCAATGATGCTATATTTCTTTCAGCATTAGAGAGTTTTTCTTCCATAGTTTTATTTAAGGCAGTTTGTTTACTAATAAAATCTTTAAGCATGACTTTAAGTTCAGAGGGTGCACTCCTATTATTGTTGTAGGAATTTCCATAAGCATTACCATTATTGGGAGGATATGGCCTATAATTGTTATTACCAAAATTATTCCTGTAGGAATTGTTGCTAAAATTATTATTTCTAATAAAGTTCACATCAACTTGGTCTTCTTGAGCAACCAAAGAAGCTAAGGGAACATGATTTGGATCAATATGAGCTTTCCCATTAACAAGTATAGACATACAATAACATCAATTTTATCACTCAAGGAGGAGGTTTCTTCAATAGAATTTACCTTCTTATCTTGTGGAGCTCCCTCAGTGTGCCATTCAAAATACCATATTATTATCCAGAAGCTTTGTTGCAGCACCCAAAGTAATGGTCATAAAGGAGAATCCAGCAGATTTCTTGAAGAATAATTCAGTCCTGCATAAAAGGTTTGGATAATCATCCAAGTAGTCAGTCCATGAGTGGGACAATTCTTTACCAAAGATTTCATTCTTTCCCAAGCTTGAGCAACATGTTCATTATCAGATTGTTTAAATTTCATTATTTAACTTCTCATAGATATAATCTTAGCAGGAGGATAGTATTTTCCAATGAAAGCATCTTTGCATTTAGTCCAAGAATCAATATTATTTCTAGTTAGGGAATTCAACAATTCTTTAGCTTCTCCTCTCAAAGAGAAAGGAAACAATTTAAGCTTAATAATATCTCCATCTATTTCCCTATGTTTTTGCATCTCACAAAGTTCAGCAAAATTATTAAGGTGAGTAGCAACATCTTCAGTACCAATACCAGAGAATTGTTCTTTCATAACAAGATTAAGAAAAGCAGGCTTAATTTCAAAGAAAGTAGCTTCAGGAATAGGTGGAGCAATAGGTGTGCACATGAAATCATTCTTGTTGGTGCTAGTGAAATCACACAACTTAGTGTTTTCAAGAGTAGTCATTTTTTGTGTTTTTAATCAAGGAAGCAAACTAGTACAACTATTTTTTGTGTGTTTTTGATAAAGGAAACAAGCAAACAAAGAAAAATAAACTAAGCAAAACAAATAAAACAAAGTAAAGAGATTGGTTATGAGGGACTCCCCTTGTGAAGATGTCCTTGACTCCCCAGCAATGGTGCCAGAAAAAGTTGCTTGATGGCTCCAAATATATCGAGCTCGTTGGGGAACCCTGATACATTGCTAACGTATCTATAATTTTTGATGTTCCATGCTTGGTTTTTATCTACTTTCTTATGTTTTGTCCACACTTTGGAGTACTTTTTATATACTTTCTTGGCCTAACCTATTAACAAGATGCCATAGTGCCAGCTGCCTATTTTCTGCTATTTTTGGTTCTAGGAAAGTCAGAAAATGAATATTCTTGGAATTGGATGGGACAAAAGCCAAAGGCAATATTTCACCAAGGGGGACATGGAGCCAGAAGAGGAGACAGAGAGGGGCCAGAGGCCGGCCACACCACCTGGCCATGCGGCCAAGCCTGGCCCACGCCAGGGGGTGGTGTGGCCGCTAGGGCACCCCTCGGCCTCCCCTTTTGCCTATATATTTCCTCCGATACAGAAAACCTAAGAACCCGATCAAAATTCCACGAAAGAGTCTGTAGTCGCTGTTATCTCCATCCCTAGATCGGGAGGGATCGAAAGCTCTTCCCGGCACCCTACCAGAGGAGAGAATTCACCCTAGAGGCCTTCTTCATCACCATGCAAGCCTCTGGTGTGATGCGTGAGTAGTTCATCCTTGGACTACGGGTCCATGTAGTAGCTAGATGGTTGGTTCTTCTCCTTTGTTCTATCATGTTTAGATCTTGTGAGCTCTGTTCATGATCAAGATCATCTATTTGTAATCCTACATGTTGTGTTTGCAGGGATCCGATGGATATTGAGATGCTATTTCAGATTGATTATTGATTCTATCATGTCTTTGTTATTTGTGATCTTGCATGCTCTCCATTATTAGTAGATATCTTGGCCGAGTAGATGCTAGCAACTCCAAGAGGGAGTATTTATGCTCGATAGTGGGTTCATGCCTCTAGTAATCTGGGGAAGTGACAGAAATCTCTAAGGTACTAGATGTGTTGTTGCTACTAGGGAGAAAACAACAATCCTTTGTTCATAGAACAATCATATTGTCTACTTTACACGCAATGCGTAATGCAATTATCTGTTGCTTGCAACTTAATACAGGAGGGGGTTCAGATGATAACCTGAAGGTGGATTATTAGTCATATATGCAGTTGGATTACGGTCTATGTATAATGTTGTAATGCCTAATCAAATCTCATAGGAGTCAAGATGATTAGTATATGCATGTATGCTTTCTTGATGTTTGTCAATTGCCCCGCTATAATTTGTTCACCCAGCATGTTATCTATCTTAAGGAGAGCCACCTCTAGTGAACTATGGATCCCGGTCCTTTCTTTTACATACAATCTATAAACTGTTTACTGCTTTGTGTTTACTTTCTATAAACTATTACTTCCTTCCATTCGATACGTTTAATCCTTTGTTTTCAGCAAAACCGGTGAGATTGACAACCTCATCGCAAGTTGGGGACAGAGTTCTGTGGTTGTGTTGTGCAGGTCTCCATGTTGCTGCTAGCACCGGTAGTGCGCCCTGCTAACGTTCAGCTAGCTACACCTTTGGGGTGTTTCCTTGCTCCTACTAGATTGATAACCTTGGTTTCGTACTGAGGTAAAACTTGTTGCTGTGCTCATCATACCTTCCTCTTGGGGTTCCCCAACGAGCTCGATATATTTTGGGCCATCAAGCATATTTTCTGGCGCCGTTGCCGGGGAGTCAAGGACATCTTCACAAGGGGAGTCCCTCATAACCAATCTCTTTACTTTGTTATTTTTGTTTTTCTTTGTTTCTTTTTGCTTTGTTTGCTTGTTTTGTTATTCAAAAACACACAAAAATAGTTTTACAAGTTTACTTTCTTATTTGAAAAACAAAAAAATAGTTTCTATCTTAAGTTGCCACTATGTCTAGCCTTGCTCCAATCACTATGTCACCCGAGGAAATGATTTTCACTTTTAAACAAGGAATTGAGGAGAGCTTCAAGGAAGCTTGGTCTAGAATCTCTGATCTACATGAAAAAACTGAGCCTAAAATGACTCAAAGCTTGTTCCTTAGCAGTTTCTACCTTGGAATTGCTCTTTGCTATAGATATGCTTTAGATGCTGTTGTGGGAGGATATTTCCTCCAATGTAATGAGGATGATGATGTTAATGCTATAAAGAAATTGATCCTTACTTACAACTTGCCTAGCCAAACTGATATTTCTTTCGCAAAAATATTTGCTAGATTGAACACTCTTGAGACTGGCACTACTAGCTTAAAAGATTGCTATAATACACTTAGGGAGCATCACAATTATGTTCCAATAAATTCTGAACCATCAAAGTGGCTCCCCATAGTAAAGATTGAGATAAACACTGAAACTTTTCAAGTCCGCTGTGATATCATGTCTGAATTTTATCTTATTCCCAAAGATATTTATGAATCTTTGAATCTTTGGGGGCTTACTGAAGGAGAAAAATAAATATCTCTTGCTAATAATGCTACCATATTACCTACTGAAATAGCTGAAGGAGTGTTTACAAAGATCCTTGGGAAAATGATTTCTACTAATTATCTTGTCATTGAATGTGCAGGAAAAGGAAAAATTACACTTGGAAGGTCCCTATTAGAACTCCTTGGAGCAATAATAGATGTGGGAAAGGGGACCATGCACATTTCTTCTCCACCAAATAATCATATTTTCCCCAAGGTTAAGAATAAAAGTAAGAGAGGTAAAGGTAAGAAATTTGGTCTTAATGCTTCTTCATTTGAGAACACTTGATTCTTTCTTGCTTCTTATGCCTAACTTAAAGGCGTTAAAGAAAAGTACTTATTGGGAGATAACCCAAAAGTTTTAGATGAGTCTTGGAAGTTATTACCTCTGTAATAACCGCTCCTTATCCTTTTTATTTGCTTTTTGTGCCAAGAGTAACCTCTAATGAGAGAGAAGTAAAGATTGGAAAAGTTGTTGTCTCGAAACAGGGTTATGTGCTTCACCGTAAAAATTCGTGTAAAATCTCTGTACGTCCTTTTGAGGCATGAATTTTTTTGCTTCTTCCCCAGGATGCTATCTAACTTTCGTTAGTTCAACACGTTTTGATTTGAGCAACAGAAGGTCTTCGAAAAAATTCGTCTTTACCTGCTGGTCTGTTTTGACAGATTTCTGCCATTTTGTGCATTTGCTTCTTGTTGATTCCTTTTTGAGTTATTTTGGGGAATTGAGATTTTTGAGGGAAGCGCTTCAGTAGCTAGTGTTCTAATGGAAGTTTATTTGGTGTTAGAACTGAACCTTAATACCTATTATCTTGAGTGCACTAATGTTGCTAATAAAGATTGTGTGAAGTTTTGTATGAAGGAAATATTTCAGATGTATGGAAGAAATGAGTAATGAGATGAAGGATGGACTAAAGCTCAAGCTTGGGGATGCCACGCGTGTCACCCCAAGAAATATCCAAGAAGTACAAGCATCAAAGCTTGGGGATGCCCAAGGCATCCCCTTCTTCATCAATAAAAATCTCAGGTTTCTTCCAAACGCTTCATTTTTATTGTTTCATGCACAATCGTGTTGTTCTTGGAGCGTCTTCTTTTTCATTTTCATTTTGGTTTTTTGTTTGCTTTTGTTTGCTTAGTTTTCTGAATAAATTCGTTGGACCCCCTCTTTCATACATTGGTTTTCAAATAGTTTGGTTTGGTTTGGAAAAGAGTAGGAAGCTCATGCTTAAGTGGTAAAGAGAGCTTGTTTTTGACTGTGGCCTATGCTTTGTCATGCCATGCTTGATATTGTTTTTGCTTTATGCTTAGTATTATTTGTTGTAGCATGACTCGTTATAAACAATTGAGATTGCTTAATGTGCCTTGGATGATTCATGCGTTGTTTTAGCATATTAAAGCATAGTATAGTGGTATTCTCCTTTGATGCTTTATTTGGGTTGACTTGGCGCATCCTCACACCATGTTATGACTATCTCAAGTCACCATAGCCTTTATGATCCTTTAGTTTTCAACTTGTAGTATCACTTTATGCTTTGATCAATGATGTTTTGTCGCTCTGCATGATTATGGCCATTATTGCTCTCTCAGTTTGTCGCTCCTAGTCTTTTGCTAGCCTCCAAAACCAAGTGTGAGTTCCACTCATACATCCAACTCCCTAAACCAAGTTATTCCAAAGAGTACACCATACCTACCTACTAGATTATGCTATTCCAAGTATATTCATGCTTTTGTTTACCTTCCGGATTAAACTTGTTATGAGAAAACTAGTGATTAAAGCTCTCACGAACTTGATGGCACACTTTACTTTTTTTGCATCTAATAAACTTGAACCATTGGGTCCTTCTTTGTTGCGTATATGCTTGCACTTTATAAGTTGAAATTAGCAGAACCATGTATCATGGGGAACGCTTTCAACATTGCACTTGTACTTTGTACCCCGTTGATATCATGTTCTTTTGCTTATGGATCCCAGTGGTGTGAAATAAAAGTGGAACTTGTAAGATCATGGATTTTGTATGTGTGTTAGAGAAATGCCTGGGCCGCTAGCCTAAGCCATGCCTAATCATGGTGGAAACTTGCAGCATCACTGTAATGAGCACTCTATGAAGCATCCTCAATAAAAACCTCCTCCTTGAGTGACAAAATTGATATTATTATGTCTATGCTTGTTAATAGGAAAGCCCATATTGATCCAAATAATGTTCCTTTAGCCTCTTTGGTTGCTCAAGAAGACCAAGTTGATGTGAACTTCATAAGAAATAACAATTTTGGCAATAATACTTATAGGAACAATTTTGGTAACAACAATTATAAGCCATATCCTCCCAACAATGGTAATGCTTATGGAAATTCTTACAACAATAATAAGAGTGCTCCCTCTGAAATTGAAGTTATGCTTAAAGAGTTTATTAGTAAACACACTGCTTTCAATAACTCAATTGAGGAAAAACTCTCTAATGCTGAAAGAAATATGGCATCTTTGGCTAAAGCTCAATCTTCTTTGAATAAAATGGCTGCTAAACCTGAAACTAATGAGAATCCCTTTGCAGCTACCAATGCTATACAAGTAAGAATTGATGAAAATGTTAGATTATTAGCTGAATTACATGCTAAGTGGGAAAGAGAAGATGAAATTGCTAGAAACATTAGTGTTTCTACTATTACCACCGCTAGTGTTGAGGCTAGTAATAGTTCTACTACTTTAGATGATAAATTTGATTTTTATCTTGATGGTTTGCAACATCTCTGAAGTTATTAAGTTCCTACAAAAGCTTGCTAAAAGTCCTAATGCTAGTGCTATGAACATGGCCTTTACAAAACACATTACTGATGCTCTCATAAAGATTAAAGAAGAAAAGATGAAACATAAAGCTTCTATTCCTATAAAACAACAAGATGGTTGGGAACCCATCATTAATATGAAAGTGAATGACTTTGATTTCAAAGCTTTATGTGATCTTGATAGTAGTGTTTCTATTATGCCTAGAAGGATTTATGATATGCTCGATTTGCCTCCACTTGAATATTGTTATTTGAATGTCCCACTTGATGATAATGCTAAAAAGAAACTCATGGGGAGTCTTAATGATGTTCTTATTATGGTTAACAATTCCAATGTCCCCGTCAATTTCTAAGTTTTGGATGTTGAATACAATGCTTCTTGTCCTATTATTTTGGGAAGACCTTTTCTTAGAACTGTTGGTGCCATCATTGATATGAAAGAAGGCACCATTAAATATCAACTCCCACTCAAGAAAGGTATAGAACACTTCCCTAAAAAGAGAGAAAAGATTTCTTTTGCTTCTCCTATGAAAACAAAATTTGGTCTTAATGCTTCTTCATTTGAGAACACTTGATTCTTTCTTTGCTTCTTATGCCTAACTTAAAGGCGTTAAATAAAAGTACTTATTAAGAGATAACCCAAAAGTTTTAGATGAGTCTTGGAAGTTATTACCTCAGTAATAACCGCTCCTTATCCTTTTTATTTGCTTTTTGTGCCAAGAGTAACCTCTAATGAGAGTGAAGTAATTATTGGGAAAGTTGCTGTCCCGAAACAGATTTTTGTGCTTCTAAAAATTCGTGTAAAATCTCTGGACGTCTTTTTGAGGCGTGAATTTTTGTTATTCTTCCCCAGGTTGTTATCTACCTTTCGTTAGTTCAACACTTTTTTATTTAAACAACAGAAGGTCTTCGAAAAAATTCGCCTTTACCTGTTGGTCTGTTTTGATAGATTTCTGCCATTTTCTACATTTGCTTCTTGTTGATTCCTTTTTGAGTTCTTTTGGGGAATTGAGCTTTTTGAGGAAAGTGCTACAGTATCTAGTGTTCTAATGGAAGTTTATTTGGTATTAGAACTGAACCTTAAGACTTATTTATCTTGAGTGCACTAATGTTGCTAATAAAGATTGTGTGAACTTTTGTATGAAGGAAAAATTCCAGGTGTATGGAAGGAATGAGTAATGAGATGACGGATGGACTAAAGCTCAAGCTTGGGGATGCCACACGTGTCACCCCAATAAATATCCAAGAAGTACAAGCGTCAAAGGTTGGGGATGCCCAAGGCATCCCCTTCTTCATCAATAAAAATCCCAGGTTTCTTCCAAACGCTTCATTTTTATTGTTTCATGCACAGTTGTGTTGTTCTTCGAGCATCTTCTTTTTCGTTTTGTTTTGGTTTTTCATTTTCTTAGTTTTCTGAATAAATTGGTTGGACCCCCTCTTTCATACATTGGTTTGAAAATAGTTTGGTTTGGTTTGGAAAAGAGTAGGAAAGTTCATGCTTATGTGGTAAAAGGAGCTTGTTTTTGACTGTGGCCTATGATTTGTCAATGCCATGCTTGATATTGTTTTGGCTTTATGCTTAGTATTCTTTGTTGTAGCATGACTTGTTACAAACAATTGAGATTGCTTAATGTGCCTTGGACGAATCATGCGTTGTTTTAGCATATTAAAGCACAATATAGTGGTATTCTCCTTTGATGCTTCATTTGGGTTGACTTGGCGCATGCTCACACCATGTTATGGCTATCTCAACTCACCATAGCCTTTATGATCCTTTAGTTTTCAACTTGTAGTATCACTTTATGCTTTGATCAATGATGTTTTGTCGCTCTGCATGATTATGGCCAGTATTGCTCTCTTAGTTTGTCGCTCCCAGTCTTTTGCTAGCCTCCACAACCAAGTATGAGTTCCACTCATGCATCCATCTCCCTAAACCAAGTTATTCCAAAGAGTCCACCATACCTACCTACTAGCTTATGCTATTCCAAGTATATTCATGCTTTTGTTTACCTTCCAAATTAAACTTGTTATGAGAAAACTAGTGATTAAATCTCTCATGAACTTGATGGTACACTTTACTTTTTTGCATCTAATAAACTTGAACCATTGGGTCCTTCTTTGTTGCGTATATGCTTGCGCTTTATAAGTTGAAATTAGCAGAACCATGTTTCATGGGGAACGCTGTCAACATTGCACCTGTACTTTGTACCCCGTTGATATCATGTTCTTTTGCTTACGGATCCCGGCGGTGTGAAATAAAAGTGGAACTTGTAAGATCATGGACTTTGTATGTGTGTTAGAGAAACGCCTGGGCCGCTAGCCTAAGCCATGCCTAATCATGGTGGAAACTTGCAGCATCACCATAATGAGCACTCTATGAAGCATCCTCAATAAAAACCTATGCAAATAGAAAATAAAAAGATCGTTGAGATGCTCATTGTCTACTTGCCTTGTTATTTTGATTATGGGATAGCTCCTGTATCATCTGCAAGGGGTACCCCGTTGGCAGTTCTTTATGATACACATATACTTACAATGACAAGAGCTTACTTGTGACTAAAGTTGAGTAGCATGAGGTTCGGTCTTCATAAGTAAGGGGCATGAGATTTCGGTTTATAACTTGCCAAGCACATCCTCTTAGTTGTGTCACTTTAACCTTAATCACCTTCAAGATGCTTATGATAGGGGCAATGAGAGCTGAAAGCTATAAGTACCATAATTTTTGGAAGCTCTTTATGAGACTTGAATCCCTACTTCCTTGTATGAAGGCCTTTCTTCCACCATTATATATTGAGTCTCCACCTTCTACCTTTATGCACTTACTTTGAGAGCATAGTGGCCATTCTTAGTTCTATGTGCATTGTCCCAAGACTAGTTGATTGATGCATATCTTGATATTGCTTGTTTTAAACTATTTGTATCTAGTCACTCTTATGAACTTTGAAGGTGTCCTATGCAATTATATTTGCTACTCTACGAGGGACAAGCTGAATGCTATTGTGCTATGTTTTCTTTATGTGAAACAAACAAACGTCTTGCGAAGCATTGTTATTCATGAATCTTTTGTTTATGCCATTTCATGTTGCATATTAGATTCTTTGTCTTATTGCTAGAACTTTGTCTTTCATGTTATGATTGAAGTACTATGATACCAGCTGTGAATGTTTTACAAATACTTTGATCAAGTCTTTGATGGTGCATGTCACCTCAAAAAATATTTTTTCTTTTTATCACTTACCTACTCGAGGACGAGCAGGAGTTAAGCTTGGGGATGTTGATACATTGCAAATGTATCTATAATCTTTGATGCTCCATGCTTGGTTTTATCCACTTTCTTATGTTTTGTCCACACTTTGGAGTAATTTTCATATGATTTCTTGGACTAACCTATTAACAAGAGCCACAGTGCCAGCTGCCTGTTTTCTGCTGTTTTTGGTTCTAGGGAAGTCAGAAAATGAATATTCTCGGAATTGGACGGCACAAAAGCCAAAGTGCCTATTTTTCCAGAAGTCATCAGATGCCAGAATACGAGATGGAGAAGGGCTGCGGGCCGACCACACCACTTGGCCACGCGGCCAGGCCTGGCCCGCGCCAAGGGGTGGTCTAGCCGACCCCAGCACTCCCTCGGCCTCTCCTTCCGCCTATAAGATGCCCTCGGGACGAAAACCCTAAGTACTCGATCAAAAATCCACGAAAGAGTCTATAGCCGCCGTCATCTCCATCCCTAGATCGGGAGGGATCTGAAGCTCTTCCCGGCACCCTGCCAGAGAGGGGAATTCACCCTAGAGGCCTTCGTCATCACCATGCAAGCCTCCGGTGTGATGCGTGAGTAGTTCATCCTTGGACTACGGATCCATGTAGTAGCTAGATGGCTAGTTCTCCTCCTTTGTGCTTTCATGTCTAGATCTTGTGAGCTCTGTTCATGATCAAGATCATCTATTTGTAATTATACATGTTGTGTTTGCGGGGATCCGATGGATATTGAGATGCTATTTCAGATTGATTATTGATTCTATCATGTCTTTGTTATTTGTGATCTTGCATGCTTTCCGTTGTTATTAGCTATCTTGGCCAAGTAGATGCTAGCAACTCCAAGAGTTAGTATTTATGCTCGATAGTGGGTTCATGCCTCTAGTAATCCGGGGAAGTGACAGAAATCTCTAAGGTACTAGATGTGATGTTGCTACTAGGGAGAAAACAACAATCCTTTGTTCATAGAACAATCATATTGTTTACATTACACGCAATTCGTAAAGCATTAATCTATTGCTTGCAACTTAATACTGGAGGGGGTTCGGATGATAACCTGAAGGTGGATTATTAGTCATAGATGCAGTTGGATGGCGGTCTATGTATAATGTTGTAATGCACAATCAAGTCTCAAAGGAGTCAAGATGATTATTATATGCATGTATTGCTTTCTCGATGTTTGTCAATTGCCCCGCTGTAATTTGTTCACCCAGCAAGTTATCTATCTTAAGGACAGCCACCTCTAGTGAACTATGGATCCCGGTCCTTTCTTTTACATACAATCTATAAACTGTTTACTGCTTTGTGTTTACTTTATGCAAACTATTACTTCCTTCCATTCGATACATTTAATCCTTTGTTTTCAGCAAAACCGGTGAGATTGACAACCTCATCGCAAGTTGGGGACAGAGTTTTGTGGTTGTGTTGTGCAGGTCTCCACATTGCTGCTGGCACCGGTAGTGCGCCCTGCCAACGTTCAGCTAGCTACACCTTTGGGGTGTTTCCTTCCTCCTACTGGATTGATAACCTTGGTTTCGTACTGAGGGAAAACTTGCTATTGTGCTCATCATACCTTCCTCTTGGGGTTCCCCAATGAGCTCGATATATTTTGGGCCATCAGAGCCCATCATTAATATGAAAGTAAATGATTTTGATTTCAAAGCTTTATGTGAGCTTGATAGTAGTGTTTCTATTATGCCTAGAAGGATTTATGATATGCTTGATTTGCCACCATTGGAAGATTGTTATTTAAATGTCCCACTTGATGATAATGCTTAAAAGAGACTCATTGGGAGTATTAATGATGTTCTTATTATGGTTAACAATTCCTATGTCCCCGTTGATTTCTATGTTTTGGATGTTGAATGCAATGCTTCTTGTCCTATTACTTTGGGAAGACCTTTTCTTAGAACTATTGGTGCCATTATGGATATGAAAGAAGGCACCATTAAATATCAATTTCCACTCAAGAAAGGTATAGAACACTTTCCTCAGAAGAGAGAGAAGATTCCTTTTGCCTCTCCTACGAAAGCAAAATTTTCTCTTAATGCTTCTTCATTTGAGAATACTTGATCCTTTTTTCTTGCTTCTTATGCCTAACTTAAAGGCGTTAAATAAAAGTACTTATTGGGAGATAACCCAAAAGTTTTAGATGAGTCTTGGAAGTTATTACCTCTTTAATAACCGCTCCTTATCTTTTTTATTTGTGTTTTGTGCCAAGAGTAACCTCTAATGAGAGAGAAGTAATGCTTCGGAAAGTTGCTGTCCCGAAATAGACTTTTGTGCTTTGCTGTAAAAATTCGTGTAAAATCTCTGTACATCGGTTTCAGCTGTAATTTCTTGTGCTTCTGCCCAGGTTGTTATCCAACTTTCGTTAGTTCAGCACTTTTTGATTTGAGCAACAGACGGTCTTTGAAAAAATTGGTTTTTACCTGCTGGTCTGTTTGACAGATTTCTGCCATTATTTGCATTTGCTTATTTTTTATTCCTTTTTGAGTTCTTTTTGGGGAATTGAGCTTTTTGAGGGAAGTGCTATAGTAGCTTGTGTTTTAATGGAAGTTTTATTGGTGTTGAAACTGAACCCAAAGACTTATTATCTTGAGTACACTAATGTTGCTAATAAAGATTGTGTGAAGTTTTGTATGAAGGAAAACTTTCAGGTGTATGGAAAGAATGATGTAATGAGATGAAGAATGGACTAAAGCTCAAGCTTGGGGATGCCACCCGTGTAACCCCAATAAATATCCAAGAAGTACAAGCGTCAAAGCTTGGGGATGCCCAAGGCATCCCCTTCTTCATCAATAAAAATCTCAGGTTTCTTCCAAACACTTCATTTTTATTGTTTCATGCACAGTTGTGTTGCTCTTGGAGCATCTTCGTTTTTCGTTTTTGGTTTTCGTTTGCTTGGTTTGCTTAGTTTGCTTGAATAAATTGGTTGGACCCCCTCATTCATACATTAGTTTTCAAATAAGTTTGGTTTGGATTAGAAAAGAGTAGGAAAAGTTCATGCTTAAGTGGTAAAAGGAGCTTGTTTTGACTATGGCATATGCTTTTTCATCTCATGCTTGGTATTGTTTTGGCTTTATTCTTAGTTATATTTGCTATAGCATGATATTCTATAAACAATTGAGATTGCTTTATGTGCCTTGAAAGAATCATGCGTTGTTTTAGCATATTTAAGCATAATATTGTGGTATTCTCCTTTGATGCTTTAGTTGGGTTGAATTTATGCATTCTCACACCATGTTATGACTATCCCAAGTCACCATAGCCTCGATGATGATTTATTTTTCGACTTGTAATATCACTTTATGCTTTAATTAATGATGTTTTGTCGCTTTGCATGATTATGGCCATTATTGCTCTCTTAGTTGGTCGCTCCCAGTTTTTGCTAGCCTCCATAACCAAGTGTGAGTTCCACTCATGCATCCAACTCCAAATAAAACCAAGTTATTCCAAAGAGGCCACCATACCTACTTAGTAGCATTCTCTATTCCAAGTATATTCATGTTTTTATCTACCTTCTGGATTAAACTTGTTATGAGAAAACTAGTGATTAAAGCTCTCACAAACTTGATGGCACACTTTACTTTTCTTGCCCTTAATAAACTTGAACCATTGTGTCATCTATGTTGTATATGCTTGCACTTATATGTTGGGGATTAGCAGAACCATGTTGTCATGGGGAACACTTTCAACATTGCACTTGTACATTGTACCTAGTTGATATCGTGCTCTTTTGTCTATGGATGTCGTCGATGTGAAATGAAAGGGGAGCTTGTAAGTCCATGGAGTTATGTATGTGTGTTAGAGAAACGCCTGGGCCGCTGGTCTAATCCATGCCTAATCATGGTGGAAACCTACAGCGTAACCAAAAACAGACAGAGATTGAAAATAAAAAGAAAAAAAGAGATGAGAAAAGAGGAAAGAGAGAAAAAAGCACCATTTTCACATGGTAATAATAAGATTGTTGAGATGCTCGTTGCTTGCCTTATCATTTTGATATGGGGATTCTTCTGTATCATCGGGCAAGGGGTACCCCGTTGGCGGTTCTCTATGATACACATGTACTTACTATGACAAGAACTTACCGGTAACTAAACTTGAGTAGCATGAGGAGCGACCCTCGTATTCAAGGGACATGGGATTTCCAACTTATACTTTGTCAAGCATATACTCCATAGTTTTTTCACTTTAACCTTAATCACTTCAAGATGCTTATGGTAGGGGCAATGAGAGCTGAAAGCTAGTAAGTACCATAATCTTTGGAAGCTCTTTATGAAACTTGAAACCCTGCTTCCTTCTATGAAGGCCTTTCTTTTACTTTTATGTTGAGTCTCCATCTTCTATCTTGATGCACCTATTGAGAGAGCATAGTGGCCATTCTTAGTTCAATGTGCATTGTCCCAAGACTTGTTGATTGATGCATAACTTTGATATTGCTTGTTCTTAAACTATTTTTATCTAGTCACCCTTATGAACTTTGAAGGTGTCCTATGCAATTATGTTTTGCTACAATATGAAGGACAAGTTGAATACCATTCTTATTATGCTTTATGTGAAACAAACAAAGGTCTTGCAAAGCATTGTTATTCATGAATCTTTCGTTTGTGCCTTTTCATGTTACAACATAGTTGCTATGTCTTATTGTTAGAACTTTATCTTTCATGCTATGTTGAAGTACTTTGATCCCAGCTATCAATTTTTTACAAATACTTTGATCAAGTTTATGATGGTGCATGTCACCTCAAAAATTATTCTTTCTTTTTATCACTTACCTACTGGAGGATGAGCAGGAGTTAAGCTTGGGGATGTTGATACGTTGCTAACGTATTTATAATTTTTTATGTTCCATGCTTGGTTTTTATCTACTTTCTTATGTTTTATCCATATTTTGGAGTACTTTTTATATACTTTCTTGGACTAACCTATTAACAAGATGCCACAGTGCAAGCTGCCTGTTTTCTGCTGTTTTTGGTTCCAGGAAAGTCAAAAAATGAATATTCTCGGAATTGGACGGGACAAAAGCCAAAGTCAATATTTCACCGAGGAGGACACGGAGCGAAAAGACGAGACGGAGAGGGGTCAGAGGCCGGCCATACCACCCGGCCGCGCGGCCAGGCCTGGCCCGAGCCAAGGGGTGGTGTGGCCGCCTAGGGAACCCCCTCGGCCTTCCCTTTCGCCTATGTATTGCCTCCGATATAGAAACCCTAAGAACCCAATCAAAATTCCACAAAAGAGTCTGTAGCCGCCGTCATCTCCATCCCTAGACCGGGAGGGATCTGAATCTCTTCCTGGCACCCTGCTAGAGGGGAGAATTCACCCTGGAGGCTTTCTTCATCACCATGCAAGCCTCCGGTGTGATGTGTGAGTAGTTCATCATTGGACTACGGGCCCATGTAGTAGCTAGATGGTTGGTTCTTCTCCTTTGTGCTATCATGTTTAGATCTTGTGAGCTCCATTCATGATCAAGATCATCTATTTGTAATCCTACATGTTGTGTTTGCGGGGAATCCGATGGATATTGAGATGCTATTTCAGATTGATTATTGATTCTATCATGTCTTTGTTATGTGTGATCTTGCATGCTCTCTATTGTTAGTAGATATCTTGGCCGAGTAGATGCTAGCAGCTCCAAGAGGGAGTATTTATGCTCGATAGTGGGTTCATGCCTCTAGTAATCTGGGAAGTGACAGAAATCTCTAAGGTACTAGATGTGTTGTTGCTACTAGGGAGAAAACAACAATCCTTTGTTCATAGAGAAATCATATTGTTTACTTTACACACTTTCCTTAATGCAATTATCTGTTGCTTGTAACTTAATACTGGAGGGGGTTCGGATGATAACCTGAAGGTGGATTATTAGTCATAGATGCAATTGTAGTACGGTCTATGTATAATGTTGTAATGCCCAATCAAATCTCATAGGGGTCAAGATGATTAGTATATGCATGTATGCTTTCTCGATGTTTGTCAATTGCCCCGCTGTAATTTGTTCACCCAACATGTCATCTATCTTAAGGAGAATCACCACTAGTGAACTATGGACCCCGGTCGTTTCTTTTACCATCAATCTACAACTGTTTACTACTTTCTCATTACTTTCTGCAAGCTATTACTATCTTCCACACAATACGTTTAATCCTTTGTTTTCAGCAAAACCGGTGAGATTAGCAATCTCACTGTAAGTTGGGGGCAAAGTTATGTGGTTGTGTTGTGCAGGATTCTAAGTTGAAAACAACACCTTGGAGGTGTTTCCTTGCTCTGACTGGTTCGATGACCTTGGTTTCATAACTGATGGAAAACTTGCTGATGTGCTCATCATACCTTCACAAGAGGAACTTTAAAAGAATGTACGGAGTTGTAGATCGATGGTAAAAGAATGAACCGGGGTCCATAGTTCACTAGTGGTGATTCTCCTTAAGATAGATGACATGTTGGGTGAACAAATTACAGCGAGGCAATTGACAAGCATCGACAAAGCATACAATGCATGTACTAATCATCTTGACTCCTATGAGATTTGATTGGGCATTACAACGTTATACATAGACCGTACTCCAACTGCATCTATGACTAATATTCCACCTTCAGGTTATCATCCGAACCCCCTCCAGTATTAAGTTACAAGCAACAGATAATTGCATTAAGGAAAGTGTGTAAAGTAAACAATATGATTTCTCTATGAACAAAGGATTGTTGTTTTCTCCCTAGTAGCAACAACACATCTAGTACCTTAGAGATTTCTGTCACTTTCCCAGATTCCTAGAGGCATGAACCCACTATCGAGCATAAATACTCCATCTTGGAGTTGCTAGCATCTACTTGGCCAAGATAGATACTAACAACGGAACGCATGCAAGATCACAAATAACAAAGACATGATAGTATCAATAATCAATCTGAAATAGCATCTCAATATCCATCGGATCCCCGCAAACACAACATGTAAGATTACAAATAGATGAACTTGATCATGAACGGAGCTCACAATATCTAAACATGGTAGCACAAAGGAGGAGAACCAACCATCTAGCTACTACATGGACCCGTAGTCCAGAGATGAACTACTCACGCATCACACCGGAGGCAGACATGGTGATGAAGAAGGCCTCCAGGGTGAATTCTCCCCTCCGGCAGGGTGCCAGGAAGAGCTTCAGATCCCTCCCGATCTAGGGATGGAGATGACAGCAGCTACAGACTCTTTCGTGGAATTTTGATCGGGTCCTTAGGATTTTCATCCCGAGGGGTCTTTATAGGCGAAAGGGCTAGGTCGGTGGAGCACCAAGGGCCTACACCTGGTGGTGGCGCGGCTAGGGATGGCCGCGCCACCCTAGGGTGTGGCCGCCCTGATTCCCCGCTTCGTCTCCCCTCCGGAATCCGTGTTGCTTCGGGTAAAATATTGACTTTGGCAATTGTTCAGTCCAATTCTAAGAATATTTCCTTACTAGATTTTCTGAAACCAAAAAGAGCATAAAACAGGCAACTAGCATTGTGGCATCTTGTTAATAGGTTAGTTCCAGAAAATGTGTAAAAATACTCCAAAGTGTGGTAAAAACATAAGTAGATATAAAACAAGCATGGAACATCAAAAATTATAGATACGTTTGCAACGTATCAATAGTTACTTGAGATCTTGCCTCATATGGTGTGGATTGTTTAGCTGTAAGAGCAGATGTGATCTTTGCTAGTAATTCTTGCAGCTAGCTGATGGTTTGGTGTGGAATTATGGATGAACTGAGGATATGAATTGAGAAGTGTTGTGGGAAGGAGATGGAAGTGGACATGTAGAGTTTGGCTAGTGTGTTGTTGGTGCTGTGGAGAAACTGATGTTGGACTAGCTAGCTATGGCCGGCTTGCCTCAGATCACTTCATGTTGCTTCTACTCTACTGTTGACAACACACTGACATGCAGCTTTGTGTGAGCTACTTGTTGTGTCTTGTGGATCAGATCAAGTAAAAACTTGATATTTTCTGAGGTTTTACCTTTTTCCTTTTCATGTGACTTTTTGGTGAAACTTTCCCCTCTCTATTGCCAAGGATGTAGTACTGAGGCAAAACATATTGATAAGAACAAATTCTTAAATGGCCCATGTTTCTTTAATACTCAGTGATGATAGCATTACTAAGCTAATTCTGAGAGTATCACTAACCCCCAAAACTAGAGAATATCATTTTGTGGCCCGAAAGTTGGGGTGTCGAGGCAACGCGGTACCCGAGTTCCCTGATATCATCCGCGATGACTATAGTTGGCATGCCAAATACTCAGAGGGTCTTTTTCGGCACGAATTCAACTTTATGTTTCAATACAAAAAATTAGGCTAACGGTCGTCAAGTTGGGCCCCCCTGTCAGTTCTCGCCGTTATGTCGCTCCTATCGCTCCCGTCTCTTAGGTGTCAATTAAGCTTGCAGCGTTGGCGCCTGCATCCATTACGCGTCGTCTTCTTCCCCGGAGCGGCAATCTATGGGGCGTCGCAGCCATGGCACGGAGCTGGGACGTGGTCGAACCTGCTTGGCCTAGCTCTCGTCCCTGTAGGCTTGCAGCGTTGGCACCTCCATTACTCGTCTTCTTCCTCGGAGCGGCAATCTGTGGTCGCAGCCATGGCGCAGAGCTGGGAAGTGATGAAGCTGCTTGGTCCCGCTCTCCTCCCCATCCCGAGTCGGAGCTCGCCCTCACCGTGGATGCACCCATGGCATGGTCGGGGACGAGAATTGGTTCCCGGTGAGATCTATCACCTTGTCGACCATGCTCGGTTCTGTTTTCCTCCTCTAGAATCTGAGCTCGCTGTCGCCGTGGTTGCACCCGCACCAATTCTGCCACCTCTGCCGAGGTCTCTGTGGTAGCTCAAGTTCTGGGGTTCTCCAAGTTCTGCCATGTTGGGCATGTAAGTGTTGTTGTATGTTAAACTAGCAAATCTCGTTTGTTCAAATCTCTTCGGCTGTACCAACTTCATTGTGTTTAATTATGAAAGACAAAATATAAATGACTTCTCTCAATTTCTCGCATAGAAAAATGCACAGCTAATTTCATATTCTCACAGGAACTGGCCCCACTTGTTGAACCGGAGGCACTGCCACGATCTCCACGTAACCACGGTGAGTTATCGAACCGAAAGTTGCAGTTACCACGTTTCTTCTGCAGTCAGTCCTCTTCCTCAGTCATTCCTCTGCAGTTTTTCCTGGGCGCTTCTTCTTCCTCTGTTCTGGAACCGTCGGTTCATCTTCTTCTTCCTCTCGAAGGTAGTTCCTTGTAGGCAGTTCCTTTCACCCATTTCCTTGCAGGCATGGATGATGGGAAACGCACAACAGAGACCCACTTGGTCCCTGCCCATGGCACCACGACTGAAGGGGAAGCAAGTCAAGGACGACAACAAGTGGTGGTGATACATTATCTGTTTGAACTAGATTTTAGTTTCTAGTTTATTATGTGTGTGATACATTTAGTTACTTCAATACAAAATTTTAACCAATATAACTTGTTGATGTATTTCTTGACAATTATAATATAATCGAGCACTAGAAATATTGTGTAGTGTGCATGAGCATGATCAGTAAATATAGTTTAACACTAGAAACTTTAAGGCACTCCATATAAAGGAGTAGATTAATATATAAGGTTCACCAGAGACACCACGGATATATTGTCTTACATGCCACACACAGGTAATAATTAACTAGAACAAAATAAAAGCAGGGGCTGCAGCATGAGGTCGGGACACGGAGACACCTAGCAGGGCAAGGATTTATCATCAGGAGGCAGCGATAGCCTAGTCGATGAGATACAGGCCAGTCCTGACATACTCCCGGAGGAATTTGCCGTAGGCTGCGTGCCGCGCCAAGGTAATCGCCTTATGCCTGCCTCTGCCTCTGCCAACGCCCTCCACGTGCTGGATCATGTTGTCGAGGTCCACGTTGATTACTCTACCACATAATGGGCAAAACAGTGTCCCCCTACGGTGGAAACGGATTAGCCCACACCGTAACCGCCTCAGCACGTAGCGGCTCTTGTTGTCCCTGGATTCCTTGTTGTCGTCCACTTCATCATCATCCTCCTGTTGATTTTTAAGAACATAACTTAGAACTCATACATATGGTTGAATTGTATTACAACTCAAGAATTGACAACATGTATATGTAAGACAATATATCCGTGGATATCAAAGATAAAGCATCTCAGCAATAGTTTGATCGGTTCATATATCATTTCATCTCAACACAATGACAAATAATTGCATCAGATTACTGCCTCATAAGTTTATTCAGGGACGGCGTGAGTGAACCAAGTAACAATTGCACAGTCTGTATTGTTGTTGTACATCGCCCCAGGTTCACTAACTCGTCCTTGAAAAAATCTGACACCAATGTGTCTACCTCTCTTTTGGGACAAATTTGAATCATTGGCCACAATAAGAAATTGAAATGTAATCGTACAAAACATTATTCAGGGATATACATAGTCAGGTACAAAAACAAGCCTAAATATTGTAATTATAAATAAAAAACCAAACAATTAATCTTCAGGTACATATTAAAAATACTTATGATCAAAACCATTCATATACATATACATCATACCAATCATTAAAAGATCAGAAACAAATCAAGAATCATATATGTAGTTCCATATGAGAATAAATCAAAGGCCTCATAATTTGTTTCAGAGATGGAGTTGGAGAACCAAAGTACCAATAGCACAACCTATATTGTTTGTGTGCATTGCTGCCTCAGGTTCACCAACCCATCCCTAAAACATGACACCATCATACGTGTCTCCCCTTGAACTCTTTTGGGGCAAATTTCAATCATCTGCCTCGGTGACAAACTAAAATGTAATTCTTATACACTATGAATGCATGGAATAGATAATTTGAATATCATAGTTCTATGAATGTAGAATAAAGATTGCGGCCTCATAAGTTTATTTAGGGACGACGTGAGTGAACCAAGTAACAATTGCACAACTTGTATTGTTGTTGTACATCGCCCCAGGTTCACTAACTTATCCTGAAAAAATCTGACACCAATGTGTCTGCCTCACTTTTGGGGCAAATTTGAATCATTGGCCACAATAAGAAATTGAAATGTAATCGTATAAAACATTATTCAAGGATATACATAGTCAGGTACAAAAACAAGCCTAAATATTGTAATTATAAATAAAAAACCAAACAATTAATCCTTAGGTGCATGTTAAAAATATTTATGATCAAAACCATTCATATACATATGCATCATACCAATCATTAAAAGATCAGAAACAATTCAAGGATCATATATGTAGTTCCATATGGGAATAAATCTAGGGCCTCAAAATTTGTTTCAGAGATGGAGTTGGGGAACCAAAGTACCAGCAGCACAACCTATATTGTTTGTGTGCATTGTTGCCTCAGGTTCACCAACCCATCCCTAAAACACGACACCATCATACGTGTCTCCACTTGAACTCTTTTGGGGCAAATTTCAATTATCGGCCTCGATGACAAACTAAAATGTAATTCTTATACACTATGAATGCATGGAATAGATAATTCAAATATCATAGTTCTATGAATGTAGAATAAAGATTGCAGCCTCATAAGTTTATTCAGGGACGGCGTGAGTGAACCCAGTAACAATTGCACAACCTATATTGTTGTTGTACATTGCCCCAGGTTCACTAACTCATCCCTGAAAAAATCTGACACCAATGTGTTTGCATCTCTTTTGGGGCAAATTTGAATCATTGGCCACAATAAGAAATTGAAATGTAATTGTACAAAACATTATTCAGGGATATACATAGTCAGGTACAAAAACAAGCCTAAATATTGTAATTATAAATAAAAAACCAAACAATTAATCTTCAGGTGCATGTTAAAAATACTTATGATCAAAACCATTCATATACAATATGCATCATACCAATCATTAAAAGATCAGAAACAACTCAAGGATATGTAGTTCCATATGAGAATAAATCTAGGGCCTCAAAATTTGTTTCAGAGATGGAGTTGGGGAACCAAAGTACCAGCAGCACAACCTATATTGTTTGTGTGCATTGTTGCCTCAGGTTCACCAACCCATACCTAAAACACGACACCATCATATGTGTCCCCACTTGAACTCTTTTGGGGCAAATTTCAATCATCGGCCTCGGTGACAAACTAAAATGTAATTCTTATACACTATGAATGCATGGAATAGATAATTCAAATATCATAGTTCTATGAATTTAGAATAAAGATTGCAGCCTCATAAGTTTCTACAGAGATGGCGTAAGCGAACCAAGTAACAATTGCACAGCTTATATTGATCTTATACATGGCCCCAGGTTCGCTCACTCATCCCTGTAAAAATTTGACACCAATGTGTCTGCCTCTCTTTGGGGCAAATTTGAATCATTAGCCACAATAAGAAATTGAAATGTAATCATACCAAACAATATTCAGGGCTATACAAATGCATCATACAACGCATTCATAGATCAGAAACAATACAAATATTATATATTTAGGTTCCATATGAGAGAAAAATTAGGGCCTCATTTTTTTCAGCGATGGAGTCGGAGAACCAAAATACCAGCAACACAACCTATATTGTTTATGTGCATTGTTGCCTTAGGGCCACTAACCATCCCTAAGAAAACGAGACCATGAGATGCCCTTGCACTATTTTGGGGCAAAATTGAATCATTGGGCTCAGCAAGGAATAGAAATGTAATGTTATAGGCCTGCTGTGTATCGAAATATACACTCAACTAGCAAACTCAACTAGATGGCAGATCAGCAGATTGGGGTTTTGTGACTAGATGGCAGATGCATCAATCAACCGATCGAATCATATATATACTACCCTACTTCAAGAGCAAAAGAATCTGTACATGATTGAGCAAATCCTATGTATGAATAGTGAAAACTGCGGCTGCGACTAGAGAAGCTAGCAATGTAGTACCTTGGACTCCTCATCAGGGACCTCCTCCTCGAACTCATCATTCTCCGTGATTGCGTCGAAGATTTCTTGAACGGCGATGGGGTCGTCGATGTAGATCACCGGATTGCCTCCGCCTGCCGCCTGCCCCCTAGCCAGATTTGCCGCTGGCACCACGACGTTGTCGGCCACCTGCTGCTCGGCGGCGACGGCTACTACTGGCTGCTCGGCGGCGATGGCTACCACCTGCTGCTCGGCGGCGATGGCTACCAACTGCTGCTCGGCGGCGACGGCTACCACCTGCTGCTCGGCGGTGACGGCTACTGGCTGGACGGATGAGTTCATACCCTCGACAGAGCGGCGGCGAGCGGCGTTCGTGCCCGGAGAAGACGCCTCCGTCTGCTTGGTGACGATCGAGCCATCTACTGCTTTGCCTTCAACTGGCTTCACCTCCGGATATTCTCCACGCGTACGCTTCATGGCGCACCAATGGAAGGAGGTAGTGCAAACGAGGGAGATTTGGTGCACGCGGCAGGTGTAGATTGGGGTCTTGGGACTAGACAGACTGGGGGGAAATGACACGAGCTCATGGAAGAAGAAGGTCGAGGGGGGTTATAAACACTGGACCGTTCGTAGTCCTCGAGTGGACACGTGTGGTGGGCGGGGGGTGGGGGTGGGGGTGGGGGGCTACCACGATCTCCACCCTTTTTTCAGTTCCCTTTTTTTGAAACAGCTACGATCTGCACTTTAGAGCTGCATTGAAAACACGCTCATGGCAGACCTCGATTCCACTGCATGCAAGTGGCCGAGAACTAATTTCTAGCAACGTTAGATCTACTCGAGGGGGGCCCTTGACTCATGGAATTTACTAGCGGTAGGGCCCAGTTGGAAGTGAGATTGAGAGCGCTGCGTATAAATGGGATATGTCTGATTAAAATCAAGTGGCAATAAATTGCAGCGTCCCGTCGACAACCGTGCACTCGATGACCTCGTTGCCCTATGCATGAGTTGTAGTAGCAGTAGTAGGCTTTTCAGACTTGATTAAACTTGACATGACAGCTCGACGACTTTTTCGATGGACGGCATCGTGTTCCTTCCTGTAGAAGTCTCGCAGAGGGAGACGTCTGTGCTGTCTCACGCTGTACTGTGAAGGGCACGAGGTGTGCAACGATCATCGTTGGATCGCACAGAATCAACTGTTGGTGCGCATGATCCGCGTGACAACTATGACAACCAATCAGGGAGTAGTAGACAGGGTGAGCACAGTTTTCGGCTTCTACAAAATATAGAGAGGGGGTGGGCAAAACTAAGTAGTACCACATAAAACCAAGAGCAAAACTAAGTAGCATAAAAAATGGAAAGTGTCTTGTACAATGAAATACATCGTGGAATACATCAAATTATGCCAAGATAGATCCACTAGAGTTCATTGGATGTGTGTTCTTCTCATAAATCACACCCAGTGTCATTGCATGTGTGTTCCTCTATACAAACCACATAAGGATCCACCAGTGTCATTGCGTGTGTGTTCTTCTCATGAAACACATAAGGATGGGCCCACCAGTGTCATTGCATGTATGTTCTTTTCATGAACCACACCCAGTGTCATTGCATGTGTGTTACTTCCATAAACAACATGTGGATCCACCGGTGTGATTGCATGTCTGTTCCTTCCATAAACCACATAAGGATCCACCAATGCCATTGCCTGTCTGTTCTTTTCATGTACCACTCCTAGTGTCAGTGCATGTTTGTTCTTTTCATGAACCACACCCAGTGTCACTGCATGTCAGTTCTTTTCATGAACCACATAAGGATCTACCAAAGTCATTGGATGTGTGTTCTTCTCATGAACCACACGTGGATCCACCGGTGTCATTGCATGTCTGTTCCTCTAAACAAACCACATAAGGATCCACCAGTGTCATTGCGTGTGTGTTCTTTTCATGAACCACACCTAGTGTCATTGCATGTGTGTTCTTCTAAAAAAAACCACATAAGGATCCGTCGGTGTCATTGCATGTCTGTTCTTTTCATGAACCACATAAGGATGGGCCCACTAGTGTCATTGCATGTCTGTTCTTTTCATGAACCACACCCAGTGTTAGTGCATGTCTGTTCTATTCATGAACCACACCCAGTTTCACTACATGTTTGTTCTTTTCATGAACCACATAAGGATCTACCAGTGTCATTGCATGTCTTTTCCTTCCATAAACCACATGTGGATCCACCGGTGTCATTGCATGTCTGTTCCTCTAAACAAACCACATAAGGATCCACCAGTGTCATTGCGTGTGTGTTCTTCTCATGAACCACACCCAGTGTCATTGCATGTGTGTTCTTCTAAACAAACCACATAAGGATCCACCAGTGTCATTACCTGTCTGTTCTTTTCATGAACCACATAAGGATCCACCAGTGTCATTGCATGTCTGTTCTTTTCATCAATCACAGCCAGTGTCATTGCATGTCTTTTACTTCCATAAACCACATATGGATCAACCTAATGTGATTGCATGTCTGTTCCTCTAAACAAACCACATAAGGATCCACCAGTTGCATTGCGTGTCTGTTTTTTTCATGAACCACACCCAGTGTCATTGCATGTATGTTCCTCTAAACAAACCACATAAGGATCCACCAGTGTCATTGCCTATATGTTCTTTTCATGAACCACATAAGGATGGGCCCACTAGTGTCATCGCATGTCTGTTCTTTTCATGAACCACACCTAGTGTCTGTGCATGTCTGTTCTATTCATGAACCACATAAGGATCTACCAGTGTCATTGTATGTCTTTTACTTCCATAAACCACATGTGGATCCACCGGTGTCATTGCATATCTATTCCTCTAAAAAAACCACATAAGGATCCACCAGTGTCATTGCATGTGTGTTCTTCTCATGAACCACATAAGGATCTACCAGTGTCATTGCATGTCTGTTCTTTTCATGACCCACACCCAGTGTCATTGCATGTGTGTTACTTCCATAAACCACATGTGGATCCACCAGTGTGATTGCATGTCTGTTCCTTCCATAAACCACATAAGTATCCACCAGTGTCATTGCATGTCTGTTCTTTTCATGAACCACTCCTAGTGTCAGTGCATGTCTGTTCTTTTCATGAACCACACCAAGTGTCACTGCATGTCAGTTCTTTTCATGAACCACATAAGGATCTACTAGAGTCATTGGATGTATGTTCTTCTCATGAACCACACGTGGATCCACCGGTGTCATTGCATGTCTGTTCCTCTAAACAAACCACATAAGGATCCACCCGTGTCATTGCGTGTGTGTTCTTTTCATGAACCACACCCAGTGTCGTTGCATGTGTGTTCTTCTAAACAAACCACATAAGGATCCACCAGTGTCATTGCATGTCTGTTCTTTTCATGAACCACATAAGGATGGGCCCACCAGTATCATTGCATGTCTGTTCTTTTCATGAACCACACCCAGTGTCAGTGCATGTCTGTTATATTCATGAACCACACCCAGTTTCACTGCATCTCTGTTCTTTTCATGAACCACATAAGGATCTACCAGTGTCATTGCATGTCTTTTACTTCCATAAACCACATGTGGATCCACCAGTGTCATTGCATGTGTATTCTTCTAGACAAACCACATAAGGATCCACCGGTGTCATTGCATGTCTGTTCTTTTCATGGACCACATAAGGATGGGCCCACCAATGTCATTGCATGTCTGTTCTTTTCGTGAACCACACCCAGTGTCAGTGCATGTCTGTTCTATTCATGAACCACACCCTGTTTCACTACATGTTTGTTCTTTTCATGAACCACATAAGGATCTACCAGTGTCATTGCATGTATTTTACTTCCATAAACCACATGTGGATCCACCGGTGTCATTGCATGTCTGTTCCTCTAAACAAACCACATAAGGATCCACCAGTGTCATTGCGTGTGTGTTATTCTCATGAACCACACCTAGTGTCATTGCATGTGTGTTCTTCTAAACAAACCACATAAGGATCCACCAGTGTCATTGCCTGTCTGTTCTTTTCATGAACCACATAAGAATCCACCAGTGTCATTGCATGTCTGTTCTTTTCATGAATCACAGCCAGTGTCATTGCATGTCTTTTACTTCCATAAAACACATATGGATCCACCTAATGTCATTGCATGTCTGTTCCTCTAAACAACCACATAAGTATCCACCAGTGTCATTGCGTGTCTTCTTTTTCATGAACCACACCCAGTGTCATTGCATGTCTGTTCCTCTAAACAAACCACATAAGGATCCACCAGTGTCATTGCCTATATGTTCTTTTCATGAACCACATAAGGATGGGCCCACTAGTGTCATCGCATGTCTGTTCTTTTCATGAACCACACCCAGTGTCTGTGCATGTCTGTTCTGTTCATGAACCACATAAGGATCTACCAGTGTCATTGTATGTCTTTTACTTCCATAAACCACATGTGGATCCACCGGTGTCATTGCATATCTGTTCCTCTAAACAAACCACATAAGGATCCACCAGTGTCATTGCGTGTGTGTTCTTCTCATGAACCACATAAGGATCTGCCAGTGTCATTGCATGTCTGTTCTTTTCATGAACCACACCCAGTGTCAATGCATGTGTGTTACTTCCATAAACCACATGTGGATCCACCGGTGTAATTGCATGTATGTTCCTTCCATAAACCACATAAGGATCCACCAGTGTCATTGCATGTCTGTTCTTTTCATGAACCACTCCTAGTGTCAGTGCATGTCTGTTCTTTTCATGAACCACACCAAGTGTCATTGCATGTCAGTTCTTTTCATGAACCACATAAGGATCTACTAGAGTCATTGGATGTATGTTCTTCTCATGAACCACACGTGGATCCACCGGTGTCATTGCATGTATGTTCCTCTAAACAAACCACATAAGGATCCACCAGTGTCATTGCGTGTGTGTTCTTTTCATGAACCACACCCAGTGTTGTTGCATGTGTGTTCTTCTAAACAAACCACATAAGGATCCACTAGTGTCATTGCATGTCTATTCTTTTCATGAACCATACCCAGTGTCAGTGCATGTCTGTTATATTCATGAACCACACCCAGTTTCACTGCATGTCTGTTCTTTTCAAGAACCACATAAGGATCTACCAGTGTCATTGCATGTCTTTTACTTCCATAAACCACATGTGGATCCACCAGTGTCATTGCATGTGTATTCTTCTAAACAAACCACATAAGGATCCACCGGTGTCATTGCATGTCGGTTCTTTTCATGGACCACATAAGGATGGGCCCACCAATGTCAATTGCAGGTCTGTCTTTTCATGAACCACACCCAGTGTTAGTGCATGTCTGTTCTATTCGTGAACCACGCCCTGTTTCAATACATGTATGTTCTTTTCATGAACCACATAAGGATCTACCAGTGTCATTGGCATGTCTTTTACTTCCATAAACCACATGTGGATCCACCGGTGTCATTGCATGT